>OX451737.1:1671237715-1672437715 GCA_948472305.1 Vicia faba
ATATATATATATATATATATATATATATATATATATATATATTATATATATATATATATATATATATATATATATATATATATATATATATATATATATATATATATATATATATATATATATATATATATATATATATATATATATATATATATATATATATATATATATATATAATCTTTCTATTTAAGTGTTTTTAACCTTTTGGTCCCCCGATTCAAAACTTAGTTTTTTGATCTCTCACTTTTATATTTTTTGAGATTTTGGTGGTCCCCTCCACTTTTGTAAAATAATTTGTTATTTAATATTTTTTTAGACTAAATTAAATAAACTAATAATATTAATAATAAAAATTTTAACTAATTTCTTGAGAAATTAATTAATTAAAATATTGATAAGAAATTTTTAGATCCAGATTACTTTATTAATGAGGAATTAATATGATATTCTTTTACATATGGCATCTTTAGAAATTCAAAATTTTTGTGACCAACTCTTCGAAATAGTAATATTAAAAATTTTAAAACGAAACTCGAAATTTAGTGAGATAGTAAGGAATTTTGATATATTTGTGAAATATTCGATATTTTGTATTGAAAATTTTAAAAAATTTAGTATTTCGTATCGGAATTTTTTAAATTTTTAGTGTAAATATTTTTCTTTTGTATCGAAAATTTTAAAATTATCGGGATCTTACTGAATATCAGAAATTTCGAAATTTTCAATAGTTCAATTTTGAAATTTGAAATTTGAAAGCTCAAATTGTCACGTAAATTTGAAATTTTCGATTTACCAAAAATTTCAAATGCACTATCGAAAATTTACTCTTACTGAAAATTTACTTTTACCGGAGATTTGGTAAGGGCGTACTGGAAATTTTATATGTATCAGAAATTTCAACCCTTCTATTAAAAATTTCGTCTGAAAATATCTTTATATCTCATTAAAGACAAAATTGAAATAAAAAAATTAGAGAGTGACGTGTTTAATTTCGAGATCGCATGATAATTTTTCTTCGTTAATCTACTACACAAAAGGCCCATTGTCATTTAAATCTACTCAAGACACTAAGTTTTGCTTGTTTGATAACAAAATAATGTGGGACTTACATTATACTATCATCTTTTATCTCCACTACTGCATCATTATCAAATTCTTTGTAGAAAGTATGCTTCCTCCACCTCTGCTGAGAACCAGTGTTTAACCTTCTCATACGTATTACCATAATATTATTGGAACCCATTGCAATCTCGGTCTCTCCAACAACTAACCTGAAAAATGATAATTTAAACATTATTTATATCAACAACAACTAGAGTTATAGTACTTGATAGATTAAATTTGATATTTATCCATCAACATTTAGATTGAAATAGTTCTGAACCCTTTAAGGGACTGTGGCACTATGACATGACTAGCTGTGAAGGTACATGAAAATAGCTAAACATATTTGACCCTACCATGTGTCAGAGTCATAGACATGCTTTTAAATGTAGCATTAATTTATTGTTCTTAACCAAGATCTGCAATAAAAAAACTTACACCATCTAATTCTGCACACACTAAACACAGCAAAAAATCTTCCCCAAGGTCAAAAAAGTACAACTAGCCAGAATGAAGAGGACATTCACAAAATTGGCAAAATTATATTTTACATTTTTTTTTAAATATACATATAAAAATCCACAAAATAGTACAGTACTCTATGTCATTTTAATTATACAGTACTACTATATTTTTGTTAACCATGTTGATAAATTATAAATACTTAGAATTCCGTGCATTAATAAATACACACAGTTTAATATCCTATAATTAATTGTCATTGAATTTGACCATAGGCACGCCGGAGTGTTAACACTCAGTTAAATTTAATCATACGTATGTGTGAGTGTTAACCTCCCTGACTCGAGGAATTTAACCATAGACACGCGTGAATCTTCCTGATTTAAAAGTGTTAGTGTACAAGGTTAATAATGAAGGAAATATAAGAGAGAATGTATTTAATGTAATGACGGCTAGAAAATTTACAAAAGAAATTATACAAATGATTGATATTATTAGTTTATTTATACACAAAATAAATTATTATGTAGGCCCTAATAAAAATAAAGTTAATGATTAAGTTAAAAGGTACAAACTAGAAAATACTAAACTTAATAGCTACGCTAACAAACTCGGCTCTAGAACTCCAGAAGTTAAGCATACTGTGATACGGTGGCAGAACCGACATGTTTAATATTGGTTTTACATCTGTGTTCGTAAATATTGCGGTAAACAAGAGTTGCCACCGACTTTTCTTTTATCCAACAAAGGAAAGGGTGAAAAGAACAGAAAAAGACCTTTCGAGAATTTTCTGAGTAAGGGGGTAGATTATAGAAATGGAAGGTGTTAGCACCCTTTCCATCTGTAGTTATCTACGGGCTATTAGAGGTTTGCTCATTTTGAAAGTACCTTTGTGCTTTGTGTGTTTTGAAAATGTTTGGAAAATACCTTAGTGCGGCGATTTGTTTTGCGTTTAACTCTTGTATCAGTCCTCAAGAGTGTTAACAAAGTAAATATTTTGAAAATTGTTTTTGAAAAGTAGTATTTATGTAAGTGCAAAATGTCTTTTGAGCAAACTTCTAACAGCTATCTACTTTTATACTCGAAAAGGTAGTTCTTTTCCTCCTACTCTTTAGACAATATGCTATCCTATTATTAGTGAGTATGTAGCCCTATCGTTGGATGTATGAGGGACATTCGAAGGGACGTTACAGTCACGAAACCAACTTGTAGAGACGCTTTAGCAATTTTGTTTAGGGACTAGATCATTTACCTAAAAGGCAGTTGTAGGGTCATCGATGGACTATAATCTTTTGATTTATAGGTCTTTGCTAAAGCGTTCCTGTCTCATGACTTTTTTATTTCTAAAAGCAACCAAAGTGGGGTACCCTAGAGGTGCATATGTGCAATTGATTCAATTCAGTTATTTTTGTCTTTTTGTTAAGTTTGCTAGCGTTTGATTATTAGTCTTATCATACACGCCTAATTACTAGCAGTTAATATATATTGCAGAAGATTAAAGTGCAGGAATTTAAATCTACGCTATTACAATACTTGGGGGAGGGGATTTACACTGTATAAGAATGAGGGGATAAAGCAATAAATATCTTAATTTTAATCTATTACATCCAGTGGACAGGTACATTAATAATAAAAATACGAAACTAAATAAACGCGCGTGAAATTGAAAATAACGTCTAAAAACATCCTAAAAAATAAAAATCTTTTTGGTTGTTTTTATTTTAAGAAAATAATTAAATTGAAATTATCTTAAAGTCTATTTGAAAAATAAAATTAAATAAGTTCTTTTTGATTTTTTTTATTATTTAAATCTAAATTAAGTCCTAAATTCTAATTTGTTTTAAGTTAAGAAAATGGTTAAAATTTAATTAATCAATTAATTAAGAAATTATTTATTTAATTAAAACGTCTAAGCCTATTTTTTTTGTGATTTTTTTATTTAATATCAATTTAAATAAAAGAGGGTTAATAAAGAAATGAAAACAAAAAATAAAAATAGAAAAGGAAGCATCCTTCGATTGCAGGGAGATGGTGCCTTTCGACTCTATGAAAGGGAAATTGTCTTTCGATTACCCTTTGATCCAGTGACAGGATGTGGCTTTCGATCCAGAAGGCGCTGCTGGAATGATGGATCACTTTTGAGGGCATTACATCTGCAAACATGTTGTCAAAAATGAAAGGCATGACCTGAGTGCCAAACTCAGGCCTTTCGATTTTGCATTCATTGGGTCTATTCAGGCTACATCTGCAACAAGTGTTAGCAACAAAGCAAATGTAGACCTGGGTGTCGAACCCGGGTCCTTAATCATGAATATAGATTGAATAAAATTATAAATGCCAATATTTCATGCAAATGTAGAGATTGATCTTTTTACCAATTCTTATCAATGGTTGATGGATGAATATGTGATGATGGGTGTGGGTACCCTTGTTTGATGATTGCTTCGATTTGGCTTCTGGACGTGGGTACCTTTGTTAAAGGGTTGCTTTGACTTGGATTACTTATGAGACTTTTTGGCTTCTGGACGTGTGTGTAACTGTCTTTTTAGCTTGCAAGCACTCTACTTATACAGAGTAGAAGGGAGGGGACAAGAAGACAATAATTTAAACTGCCATAAACAAATGTTTTCAAGGACGTGAATGAAGTTTTGTAACTGTGGCCAAAAACATAGAATCTTGTCTTCTATTTGAATTTTGAATAAATATGGATAATTTTGGCTTTCGAATACCTCTGGTATCTATCCTTCGATTGGACCTCTCATGCACCCTTTGAATGGGCCTTTTTGTGTAGCCTTCGAATGGGCCTTATGCATGCTTCTTCAAATGTACCTCTTGTGCACCCTTCGACTGACTCTAGTATTACTTCCTTCGAATGGATCTTTAGATGGTCCTTTTGGTGTACCCTTCGAATGGGCCTTTGGTGTGTGGAAGTGTGTACAATTGTTTCACAGGGAGGTCAGCGCCCAGTCGAAACTGGCACAAAGGCAACCTACGCCTTGTGGATGCTAGCATGAAGCAAGTTAAGGCAGACGTAAAGGAGGTCATTGCCTAAGCGAAGCTGGCACAATGGTGGCCAGTGTCTTGTGGTCGAAGGCAACTTTTTTCATGGCGCATCAAAAGAAGCTTTTTGCCTGATGGATCGAAGGCAACCCTGAAGGAGTATTGGCCTTGTGTGCTGAAGGCAAGCTGAAGAGGCATATGCACGTTGGTGACACGCTGAAGGGTCTTTTGCCCAGTGGGAACTTTGTGAATCGAAGGCCAGTTTGGAGAAGTTCTTGCTTTGTGCGCTGAAGGCACACCCAGAGGGATAATTTTCCTAGTAGAAGCAAGAAACAAGCTTGCTCTAAGGAAAAAAAATACTCAATCGAAGAAAGGATCCAGCTTGCATGCAGGTAGCCATTGCATTTGTGAGTCAAGTCAGTATACAAAGACAGTGGTGCAATCGAAGGAGCACTGACAAGAAGCCCTTCTCCTTTTGATTGAAAGAGGTTGTTTTAAAGGGAAAGCATACCCAGTCGAAGCTTGTATACAACAAGCAAGCAACAGTCCAAGGCTTCAATCGAAGCTTATAAAATTGAGGCAAGCTTGGAGGAGGTTAGGCGCCCAATCAAAGTTTATGAAAATGACAATCGAAAGACGCCTTGTTCATGCCAATCGAAAGACCTTGTTTATCTTCAAACATTTTATTTTTTTCCTTTAATCAAATGCTTGTGATCACCATGTAAGAGAAGGATCTTGGGAAAATATGAGAGGATAAACTTTGAGATACAACAGCTTCCTCTGTTCAATCTTCTTAAACCTGAGGATTTAGATTGGCTTGTCTGTCTTTCGTGATCTGAAGGTGGAAGATGATTGAACACTAGAGTGCCAAGAAATTTTCACTCGCGTGAAATAACACTGATGATTGATGATGTAGGGAATAGACTTACAGACGCCATTTGGAGGAGATGACAGAGATTCGTCAGAGATAGGCTTAAAGATGCCATCCAAAATAGATGTTGATTTCACACATGGTCCCTTTGGGGTTCCTATTCCTGTTGTCTGAGGAGGAGTCAGTTGTGGAATGTGGGTTTCTGTTATTCTCCTGTTTGAGGAAAACTCTGTGGGGAATAGAGTCTAGGAACTTCATTTGTCCAAGGCTCTACTGAAGAGTTATCTCTAGAGAGATAACAGTTTGCTGTATTCTGGTTGAAGTCCAGGTTTCCAGTGGTTTGCTAGGGATAATGGAATTAACCATTATCTGGAAATGTACTAGAAAGAGCCTGTGTAGGGCTGCTTCAGGACGAGTTCGTGTTAGCCTACATCCGTAGATATATGAGAAGGAACCCGTGTAAGATTGCTTCGTCTGGTCATGTAGATAGATTTTCTATCTAATTTCAGGTGTTAATCTACAATCAACTTGTTCACGGATAGTTGCCCTGTCTGGTTTCAGGTATTAATCTGGATTTTGAAAATTTGTCGGTCGTCCATAGATAGTTATCCTGGCTTGTTACAGGTATTAATCTGGAACTATGTTTTTGTTTGGTCGTTGAGATAGTTGTCCTGTCTTGTTTCAGGTATTAATCTCTGACTTAAGAAAGAAAGATAGTTTTCCTGGCTTGTTACAAGTATTAATCTTCAATCTCTTCATGTAGATGGTTCTCCTGGCTTGTTACAAGTACTAATCCACAGTCAGTCGTCCACATATAGTTTTCCTAGCTGGTTTCAGGCATTAATCTGGAACTTGTTTTGCTGGTCACATAGATAGTTTCCCTGTCTGGTTTCGGACATTAATCTATGGCTTAAGAAAGAAAGATAGTTTCCTGGCTTGTTACAGGTATTAATCTCCAATCTCTTCATGTAGATGGTTCTCCTAGCTTGTTACAGGTATTAATCCACAGTCGGTCGTCCACAAATAGTTTTCCTGACTGGTTTCGGGCATTAATCTAGAACTTGTTTTGCTGGTCAGATAGATAGTTTCCCTGTCTGGTTTCGGGCATTAATTTGTGGCCTGTTGTATTTGTTGGTAAACCCCGTCTTATTTCGGGAGTTCATACCACTTGGTCGTGCAGATAGATTCCCCGTCTGGTTTCGGGCATTAATCTTTGACCTGTTGTAAAGTTGATAGCATTTGTCTGTTAGCTAATTTAACCTGAAAAAGTAAAATCAGTTTCATGCGATGTCATGATGTATGAGTTGCATGATGATCCCAAAATAAATGAGATTATGATATATGTATTTGTATGCACATTCCATGATGTATGAACATGTAATGCTGTTGTGCATGATCTTTGTCTGGGAAAATAAATCCATGAGTGCTGTTGGTGAGTGAAGAAAGTGATTCTTCAATTTCCGCTGGGGATAATAAATGGAGATATTTTGGTTGGTGATTCCCTTTATCTGCCTAGGATCTTCGACTTCTGTTTAAGAATGATTTTTCCGAGAGGAAGAGTTCTATTGGAATGTTTCACAAATTTGGAGAAATAAACTCCGCTGAGGGGTGAATTTATGTAGCTAGAGAAATAAAATCTATTGGGGATAAGGCTTTATAAACTATTTGAGATTTATAAAACGTTGTTGTTGAGGTGAACTTCACAAACTGCTTGGGTACTTTGCTGAAATCCTTTTAGGGAATCTCGAGAAACTTGACGACTTCACTGGGGGATTTTGGAGTAGTAATTGGAGTGTTTTGCTCTGTCGGGGATATGAGAACCCGACACCATTAGGTTGTATGCTGAGAACATGGCTGTGACCTTGTAGTAGGATATCTCTGCCTCTGTACCTGTTGGAAAAGGTATCTTCCAGGGAAGACATCTGCGGGGATCTTGTGGATAGCCCTTAGATATTGTCTTGTTTCTTAAAGTCATTAGCAATTGTCTTTCTATTTTTATACATGTATTTGTAAGAAGTAATCATATTCAAATGCATATGTTCAAAAATAATCACTGTACGTTTTTGCACACAAAACAAAAAAATATAAAAACGAAAGTTCTGCACTTTCAAAGGAAAAGTTTTGTATTAACTTGAAATAAGCGTTTTTGTACAAGGAGACAGACATCCTAGTAAGAGAATGCCATCGTAAGAATGGAAATTATACAAAATAGTATACAAAGAAAGACAACTATGTGAAATAATCCCATTGGGTTCCTATTCTGCTATTGCCTTTATGTCTTTGAGCATCTCATCACTTTCGCTGCTTGTCTGAAGCTGATTGGATTGATTAGTATCGCTTTGAGCTTGATAGTTGATACTGAAGACTGGCTGTAAGGTGATCCAGTGGGACATAGTTATACGCTTTAAATCCCTAACTTTTGTCTGGACCGCCCTTTCGGGTTTTCAGTCCACCGGGATACCTTTTTTTTCCCAAGCCGCCTTTTCAGGTTTTCGACTTGCTGGGTGTACAGATTTTATTTCATGTATATCCCTAATTTTTTCCTGAACCTTTTTGGTTCGCCGGGATGCCCTAATTTTTGCCTAGGTCAGTCGACCTAGCGGGTCTTTGTTTATGTGTAGTATCTTTTAACTATGTCTGTGTTTACAGGGTGCGGAAGATCGTCATCGTTCATAGTGGTTAGGATCATGGCTCCACCAGAGAATATGTTCTTGATTACAAATGGCCCCTTGTATGTGGGGGTCCATTTTCCCCAGGGATCACCTTGCGGCAGTATGATGCTCTTGATTACCAGGTCAATAGCCTGGTATACCTGACGTTTGACCTTCTTGTTGAAAGCTTTGATCATACATTTTTGGTACATCTGACCATGGCAGACAGCCGCGAGCCTCTTCTCATCAATCAAGTTTAACTGGTCAAGTAGAGTCTGGACCCATTCGTCTTTGCTCAGCCCTGCATCCTTCATGATTCTTAGGGAAGGGATCTGGACTTCAATGGGTAAGACAGCTTCCATACTGTATCCTAAAGAGAAAGGAGTTGCCCTTATTGATGTGCGCATTATGGTGCGGTAACCATAAAGAGAAAATGGTAACATCTCATGCCAATCTTTATATGTCACCGTCATCTTTTGTATGATTCTCTTGATATTTTTGTTAGCAGCTTCAACAGCGCCATTCATCTTCGGGCGGTAGGGAGAAGAGTTATGATGTTGAATCTTGAATTGTGTGCAAAGCTCGATGATCATAGTGTTGTTGAGATTGGTACCATTATCTGTAATGATTCTTTATGGGATACCGTACCGACAAATAAGGTTATGTTTGACGAATCGGGCCACAACGTTCTTGGTAACAGAAGCAAATGAAGCTGCCTCAACCCACTTCATGAAGTAATCAATGGCAACCAGGATGAAGTGGTGCCCATTAGAAGCTTTAGGTTTGATCTCTCCAATCATGTCGATGCCCCACATTGAGAATGGCCAAGGAGCAGTCAAGACGTTCAAGGGAACCAGAGATACATGTACTTTATCAGCATAGATCTGGCACTTGTGACAAGTCCACAAATTCTGATAACAGTCTGTTTCCATAGTAGACCAGTAGTATCCTGCCCGTAGGATCTTTTTAGCAATTGAGTTCCCACTGGAATGAGTGCCAAGGGTACCTTCATGTAAGTCACCCATAATCCTTTCTGCCTCACTCTTGTCTACACACGAAGCAAGGTAGAGTCATGATTGCGCCTGTATAGGATCCTGTTGCTAAGAAAGAACTTGGCACAGAACCTTCTTAAGAACTTCTTATCATTGACTGAAGCTCCTTCGGGATATTCTTGGCTTTCGAGATATCTTTTGACTTCATGGAACCAAGGCTTGTCCACTACGTCTTCAGTACCAATCTCGTGACAGTATGTTGGCTCGTCCATTCTTTCAATAGTGATCTGAGGAGCTTCATTATCCAATCTGACCTTGAACATAGATGACACCATAGCTAACGCGTCTGCTAGCTGATTTTCCTCTCATGGAAAATGCTCAAAGGTAATTTCTTCAAACTATGGGATTAGTGTCGACACATGTTCTTTGTACGGGATGAGATTAGGATGCTTCGTGTCCCATTCTCCTTTGATCTGGATGATTACCAAAGCTGAATCTCCAAATACACTTAAGAACTTGATCCTTAAATCGATTGCAGCTTTGAGACACATGATACATGCTTCATACTCAGTCATATTGTTGGTACAGTTGAAACATAGCATGGCAGTGAAAGGAGTATGACAACCCTCAAGAGATATGATCACAGCGCCGATGCCATTGGCAAGAGCGTTGGAAGCTCCGTCAAAAACCATAGTCCATCGGGATCCTTTTTCAGGTCCTTCATCCAGTCTAGGTTCTTCATAATTAGTTACTATCACGATGTTCTCATCCGGGAACCCAAAATTCATGGATTGGTAGTCATCCACAGCCTGATGAGCCAAATGATTAGCTAGTACACTTACCTTAATTGCTTTCTGGGTTGTGTATTGAATGTCGTATTCGATCAGGATCATTTTCCATCTTTCTATTCTTCCAGAGAGAGCGGGCTTCTCAAAGATGTACTTGATAGGATCCATCTTAGATATCAACAAGGTAGTGTGGGTCATTATATACTGTCTCAGTCGGCGAGCAGCCCATGCCAAAGTGCAGTAAGTTTTCTCGAGCAGTAAATATCTTGTTTCACAGTTGGTAAACTTTTTGCTAAGGTAGTATATCGCATGCTCTTTTCGACCAGACTCATCATGCTGCCCCAACACACACCCCATGGAGTTCTCTAATACTATTAAGTACATGATCATAGGTCTTCCTTCAACTGGAGGCATCAGAATTAGAGGCTCTTGGAGGTATTCCTTGATTTTGTCAAAGGCATACTGGCAATCGTTATTCCACTTCACGGCTTGATCTTTCTTCAGTAATTTGAAGATTAGTTCACAAGTAGCGGTCAGATATGAAATGAATTTGGCTATGTGATGGGTATCTGTAACGTATAGCCTAAATATAGTACTGCAAGTGCACAGCCTATCGAAGTAATATATAAGATTATCGAACCACAGAGACCAATTGTCAATCTATCAACTCTATTGCTAAGGTGCTTATCTAAGGTGAACAAGAATATTGATGTGAGTGCAGTGCAACAAAGTAAATGAGTGAGGTAAATAACAGTTTAAAAGACAGGTTGGAATGTAAATCATGTAATCAGATATTGGTCCGGTCATGCGTAGATGAAACTACTTATGGGGCAGTATTTTCTATTGATAGCAAAGAATCAATTTAACGGGAAGTTGTAGCTTTTGACTACTAAGAACCGAATTTACTCTTTAAATTAAATTCCTTTATTGTCACATATAAAGGGTGCCTTCCGCGTTAAAGAGGTAAACCTATTTTTAAGAAATTGATAGTTTTGACTTAACAGAAAAGTAATTTTACTTGGAAAGATTAACTTAAAGAGACTTTTGGCTTTTGACCAAGAGTCAGATTTCAAACCTACAAACGCGTCCGAAAATAGTTTCAAAATCGTTTTCTAAAAAGGTCAATGATTCCTATTTAACCAATCAACGGCTTTCGCTCTTTTTGTTTGGTTAAATAATAATCAAGTCGTATCATTAGTTTGGACGGCTTTCGATCTTACCCAATAAAAATTTAAACATAATTGACTTAGGTTAAAAGCAAAACATCCCCAGAGTATTTTCACTAGCATGATAATTGGAACACGACCATGATGACAATCATTACATCCAAACCTTTATAGTTTAGCCAGACATAATAAGTGCGAGTCTATAAAACGTGTAGACTATGATAAGAGCGAGTAAGTAAAAGAGTGCGAGTCTATAAAACGTGTAGACTATGGTAAGAGCATTTAGAGTCTATAAAACGTGTAGACTATGGTAAGAGCATTTAGAGTCTATAAAACGTGTAGACTATGGTAAGAGCAATTATAAGTAAAGAAATGCAATAAAATAGAACCTTGCTCCAGTCGGAGACTTGAATCTGATACAAATCTGCGGAATGGTAAGGCTGGTATGATGAACTTCAACCAAAGTGCTCCAAGACTCGATTACAACTCAATCTACACCGCAATAAATCCCCGATGTGAAGAGATTATTACTTTACAGAAACTGATAGTATATGGCTTAAGATTGTACTAAGCTTGGATGAAACTAAGAAATGAAAATCGAAAACTATTTATAGAGGATCCTTGAGATGCGTAAAGACCAGCATGCCCCTCAACTTCTTCTGAGCGGGAAACTTTTGTGAAGGCCGCGGGCGCGGTGGCAGTGGCCGCGGGCGCGGTGGCTGGAACTGCCAGATCGTGGGAACGTGGCAGTTGGTCTCTGGGTGAAAGTGGGCCATGTCATCGCGTTCCCTGTAGCCGGCGCGACGCTGAACGCCATAAGTGCAGAATATCTTGAAAAACCCTAATTTCTTGGCGTTTTGGCTTGTTTCTTCACAGAAGGCTCTGAAATGACAAGAATCCTGAAAACAAAGGAAAAAGGAACATAATACGAGAAAATGATAATAAAAACTAAGGAAAACATGTGATATTTGAGTCAGAAACATAGTGCGATTTAGTGCGATCAAATCCTCCCACGCTTAGACCTTTGCTTGTCCTCAAGCAACAACTCTTAGAAGTAGATGAAAGAAAATTATGGTGTATACAGGTTTTGGGCAAAGAGGGCTTCTAAGTTCGAGTAAGGGTGTGTTGTCAGGCACTAACTATCTGAACCAAGGGTATCGTAATTACACTACTCGCAGAAATGCGGACATAAACCTCATAAGTATATAGATCGATCCTAATATCCTTACTATGCTAAGACTTCTTTTTGTACGAGGTCCTTTTTCATTCAGGCGCAATCACATTAAGCCTGTTATCCGTACATACTCATGGTGTAGTGACCGGTTAGTGACTCTGATCTCAAGTGATGGGATTCTGGTACAAGAGTTGGTTTAACCCCTTTTTATTTTACCCATTTGCAGTTGTGGGGGATCAGACCGTAGTCTGCCCTACCAAGTCCAGCACCAGATACCTCTGGACCAACTACAACGGATGTGCCTTATATATATTTTTTTTCTTTGTTTTTATTAGTGCTTACAACTTTCTTGAGTTGAGTAATCTTTGTGAGGATCACCCAACTCGTAGTCGTATTCATACTTTATTTTATAAACTTTTAAGGCAAAATAGAGATCATCCACTTATATTCATCGATCCTACACTTATAGCATGCTTAGGCCGGAGCTGATTGCTAAGATAAACTACTTGAAGACCTATTTGTACAGTTTTATTCAAAATCATAGCATATTGGGAAGAAAGGATCTAATCTAAATGTTCAAAAAGGCTTACGGTGTTAAAACAATAACGAATTTTTCAAAAAGTGAGTGCCCAAGAAATAGACCCTATCTAGGACCTGTCTCATAGCCCAAATCCTTAAAAACAACCACAATTCTTTGAAAAAGATTTTGTAAAAATTTTGTAAGGCTAAAAAGTGGGGGAAATGAAAGGGTACACTACGCAGAAAGACTCGCCTATCACATGCATTTTATTAACTACGAATATAACATACCTAAAAGGAAAAATGCGGAAGGGAAATAAAAGCAGGAAAAACGGGAAATAAAAGCGATAAATGCTCCTCCCACACTTAAATCGGACATTGTCCTCAATGTTCCAAAATAAGGTAGGAGGAGGTACCTGAAAACGCTAGTGGGGGCCACTAGGACCTTCACCATCCTGGTTGGTACGACCGGAACGGCGGCTACGGCTGCGACGACGGCTCTCTCGGTCCAAAACTAGCTGCTCCATTCTCTCTGTCAAGGCGGCATTTGCCGCTTGTAGCTCTTGGGTCCTACCAATGAGGGTGCCTTGGGTTGCCTCCATCAATTGGAAGTGACGAGCGTATGTGGTCTGGTTAAGGTGTTGTTCTCTCTGGAAAGCCAGCTGACTTTCCATAATAGTGCGCAGAGAGCTAGCATTTTGCTGTTGGGATGCTTGTATGAAGGCCATGTTATCGGTCGCCTGTTGCTGCAAAGTAGCAAGGAGGGTGTCCCTCTGGGCCTCTCGGGCCATATGCTCACGCCACATGTCCTCAGTGACATGGAAACTAGGAGCTGTACCTGCATGTGGGTTAGAAGTAGATGGTGTCGTGTGTGGTGGTGAAAAGTGGGGTGGTTCTTCCGTACGGAAATCGTACTCATCATCAGTGTTGTTACCCTCATTTAAAGGTAGATTTGGGGGCAACGGACCAATAAAAGCAGGAGCGTTGAGATCGTAGGTCCAGTTACGCTCAAATCTGATATCAGTACGACGGGTGCAAGGAATAACAACACTGGGTACAGCGGCACCTCCAACCATGAGGAAGTAACCACCTTCCCTCCTCGTCTTGCATAAACGCATATCCTTTAAAAATTTAAGATTTGCAATACGAGGAGGAAGTGGCTCAAGGGTGGCAAGTTCTGTATCCAATCCTATGGCACGGGCAATAGTAGTAATCAGTCCACCAAAGGAAATCGGCCCACCTTTTCTTAAAACATGGTGCATGTGGGCAATCATAAATGGGACTGGATTAACTTTGGTGTCTGAGGCAGCTCTGCATGATAATTAATTCTTTAGCATTCACCTTGTTTGGGTTTTCCCGAGCAAAGATGGTGGATGCTAAAAGAAATCTAAAAACACGAAGGGCAGGATTGTGGATATGAGAAGCAAGTAGGCCATCAAAAGATGTTGCCTTTTGTTTAGTAATCCTGGCCCAAAATGCTTCAAATGCCCAATCCGTGTCTAAAGGTGCTTCACAAACGGCACCATCCCCATAAGGCCATCCTAACATGGCAGCTAGACCGTCAGTGGAGTAGTCATATTCAACATTAAACATTCTAAATTTTACTCCACCTACGGCGCTAGCAGTGTTAGGAGAGACGTTATAAATTAAAGAACTCAAAAATTCGAACGTCAGCCTAGGGTAGGTTGGTGCTTGAGTAGCAAAAATATCATGCATGCCTAGTTTGTCGAGAAGGAAAAATACACTATGGTATATACCTAATGAATATAGACAGTTTTCATCGATATACCTGGTAGAGTGTATTGGTGTTGTCAGCAATTTCTCAAGCCGCTTTTGTTGTCTTTCTCCGGGTTGGCCATCTCGCAAAATGTAGCCGTGATACTCCATAGGATTTTCTTGTGGATGAATATAAAGAGAAAGAATGGGATGTAGAAGTAGTGAAGGTGTGAGGAAGAAAAATGAAATAGTGGGGGTATTTATAGGTAGTGAAGAAAAATGGTGGTTGATGAATATTTATGATGGGAATAAATGTAGTGGGGTAGGTATGGATAATAAAGGAAGTTATGGGGGGTTAAGAATGGAAGAAAATGGGATTGGAAGTGGAAAAAGAGGCAAAATGGGGGGAAAACCGAGCCACTAGCCGTTAGGTGACCGTTACGTCACCGCGGGCGCGGCAGGGATCACCGCGGGCGCGGTCAGGGCGAGCCAAGTTGGGCCGGTCTTGCTTCCTTTCCATTGGGCTTTTCCTTCCTTGCCATTAGCTTCAATTTTTGGAGGTGTACCTAGTTTTCTTACGAACGTGCATATATGTATGTGAATACATATATACATGTATATTTATTTATTTTTATATCAAAATTTTCATTATGGTGACCAGAAAAACAAAAACATTAGTAAATGAAAGATATATATAGAGAAAAAAACACATATGCATATATATATATAGGTACGGACATCGGGTCACCAAAATAGTTATTAATAATGCAGGAAACAGATAATGCAAAAAAATGAGTCTGAAAAGGAAATCAACATAATACTAATAATACTAGAACTAGAGATCTTGTGAATAACACAGATCTATCGCCAACCGGGAGGATGCTCTGCAGGAGTGTCTGGGCCACGCAGCTCAGTCAGCTGGCGTCGAATCTCTGCCACCTCGTGAGCTAATTCATCTAACTCACCAGCAAAGGTAACATCATTCAGTTCCAACTGTAAATGAAGGTCAGCCACCTCATTGCGGAGAGTGGCTATCTCAGTGCGCATAGCAGTCAACAGAGTGCGAATATCAGGTTCCTGCAAGCTGAGGTTATTAGTAAGAACAGTAGTGCGTGTAACCTCGGTTCGGGATGTGTGATCTGGAGTAGAGTCCTCGGGAGCAGGAGTGTATTCAGGAGTAGGATCTTCAGAAGCAGGAGTGTATTCTGGAGTGGGATCTTCGGAAGCAGGAGTATATTCTGGGGCATACTCTGATATCTCACCCCAACCTTCTACAGAATAGTTCCAATTAGCAGGGTTGGAAACACAAGTCATCTGAGGGTCTGGCAGTGTGAAGGTGTAAACTGTCTGGTCATCGATGAGCAATCTGTACTGATATGGGTGGAAAGAGGCCCTCCTCATGAGCCCACGATCCATGCAAAAGTCTAAATCCAGGAAAGTATATCCACAGTATGGGGTCAGTTGTGCTATCATACTGTCCAAACCCAAAGCATAAGCTATCTGTGTCACATTCCCTCCGGAATGAATGAGTCCTACAGCGGATCGAGCAGTCTGCTCGAGGCTCTCTATCAGAAAACCTCCACTAGCTATAGGTCTAGACTGACTGGCACAGTATAGGAAAAGGATCTCCTCAGCAGTGACTAAGTGGTCACAGTAACTCCTCCCAAAGAAAGTGTGGCACAGAATCATCTCGAAGTATCGGAAAGCCGGGTTATGGATCTTCCTGGACAGTTGGGTAGAGGGGTCAAGGCTGGCTCCATCAGTAATGTCCTGCCAAAATTTATCAATATCTATGTCAATATAGTAACTCAATGGTAACTCAGTGATAGCGGTCGGTCTAGTTTGGAAACCAAGCAAATCCCCAAATTCTTTGATGGTCAGGGTATACTCGGTACCAAACAATCTGAAACTTAGGCATCCTCGCTCATCTCCTTCACCCACCCATGGGCTATAATCCACAGAGCTAAGAAACTCCAGAGTAAGGTTCCTGTAGGTTTTGTGGACATCATCAGCATAATAATCCCAGCCAAGTTGGTTGCACAGATACCTAATACTTGGCTCAATCCCGAGTGCCTCCATGCAGCTCTGATCGGGGTACCTAGTGGGTACCATAGGTCTAGCAGATAAGGTAGCAAATCGGGCTTTTTGTGCTTCATCCCTGAAAATCACAACCATACCATCGGGGTAATGCATCCTGAAAATATAAACACAAGAAATTAGTCCAGATAAAACATATATAAATTAATAAAATAAAATAAAATTAAGAATAAACCATGGGTTGCCTCCCATGCAGCGCTTGTTTAACGTCTTTAGCTTGACGATTAGATCTTACTTTATGTGGGTATTGGTGGGTCTATAAGAATATGACTAGAGTAGTCAACAGGAAAATCGCCTCCTTTGTATAGCTTCAGTCTTTGTCCATTTACCACAAATGGAGCGCATGAATTGTTTTTGATTTCTACTGCTCCAGACTTTAGAACTTTTGACACTTCAAATGGACCTGTCCATCTTGAACGAAGCTTACCAGGAAAAAGTCGTAACCTTGAGTTAAATAGGAGAACAGGGTCACCAATGTTGAAATCTTTCTTGATGATTTTTTTATCATGCCACATCTTGGTTCTTTCCTTATATATGATGGCATTCTCATAGGCATTCAAGCGAAGCTCTTCCAGCTTGTGAATGTCCAGGATACGTTTTTCTCTCCGGCTTTTAGGTAATCTAGATTCAAGGATTTAATGGCCCAATAGGCTTTATGTTCTAGTTCGAAGGGTAAATGACAGGACTTTCCATAAACCAATTGATAAGGAGTTGTTCCAATAGGGGTTTTATAAGCCGTTCTATAAGCCCATAAGGCGTCTTTAAGTTTTCCAGACCAGTCTTTTCTGGATAATGATACAGTTTTCTCTAGGATCTGCTTAATCTCCCTATTCGATACTTCTACTTGGCCACTGGTTTGCGGGTGATATGGTGTTGCTACTCTATGTTTTACTCCGTATTTGCTTAGAAGCTTGTCAAATATCTTAGATATAAAATGCGATCCTCCATCACTTATGACTAACCTCGGGGTTCCAAACCTAGGAAAAATAATATTCTTAAACAGTTTGATAACTACCTTGGTATCGTTTGTGGGTGATGCAACAACTTCTATCCACTTTGAGACATAATCGACAGCTACTAGGATATACTTGTTACCCATTGAGGAAGGAAAAGGTCCCATGAAATCTATACCCCAGACATCAAATATTTCCACTTCTTGGATGTTACTTAAAGGCATTTCATCACGTCTTGAGATGTTCCCAGTGCGTTGGCATCGGTCACATTTTGTAATGTAAGTGTGGACATTGCGCCATACAGTAGGCCAATAAAAACCTGCTTGAAATATTTTGGCGCATGTTTTAGATGTGCTTGCATGTCCACCATAAGGTGCAGCATGACAATGTTTAATGACGTTGCCTACTTCTTCTTCCGGCACACATCGTCTGAATATATTATCTATTCCTCTTTTGAATAGGAGGGGTTCATCCCAAAAGAAGTGTTTAACATCACTAAAAAACTTCTTCTTCTGTTGGTAGCTTAAGTCAGGGGGTATGATATCAGCGGCCAGATAATTCACAATATCTGCGTACCATGGTATGTTGTTCAAGGTTGATATTTCCTCATAGGTCTCTTCTTCAGTTGAGTTTATCCCAGCTATTAATCTTTCATAAGTAGAGTGATTGTCTATAGGTATAAGTTCAGGTTTAAGGTGTTCTAACCTAGAGAGATGATCAGCTACTAAGTTTTCAGCTCCTTTTTTATCCTTAATATCCAAGTCAAATTCTTGGAGTAAAAGAACCCATCTGAGCAATCTAGGCTTAGCATATTTCTTACTTAACAAGTACCGGATTGCTGCATGATCTGTGTATACTATTATTTTTGCTCCCACCAAATAAGATCGAAATTTATCAATAGCAAAAACTACGGCTAGCAATTCCTTTTCTGTGGTTGTATAATTTAGCTGGGCAGCGTCTAGTGTTCTACTAGCGTAGTAAATAGCATGCAGTTTCTTGTCTTTTCTTTGCCCTAGTACAGCTCCTACAGCGAAATCACTAGCATCGCACATGATTTCAAAGGGTTGTGTCCAATCAGGTGGTCTTATGATAGGTGCTGAAATAAGAGCTTGCTTTAAAACTTCAAAGGCCTCAAGACATTTTTGGTTGAATTCAAACTCGACATCCTTCATCAATAAGTTAGTTAAAGGTTTTGTTATTCCGGAAAAATTCTTGATGAAACGTCGGTAGAACCCGGCATGTCCTAGAAAACTTCTTACTTCCCTAACGGTCTTAGGTGGGTTTAGGTTTTCTATAACTTCTATCTTGGCCTTATCAACTTCTATACCTCTTTCAGAAATAATGTGTCCCAAGACTATCCCTTCATTTACCATAAAGTGGCACTTTTCCCAATTCAACACAAGGTTTACTTCCACACATCTTTTTAAGATTTTCTCTAAGTTTGAGAGGCAGTTTTTGAAATCAAACCCACACACTGAAAAATATTCCATAAATACTTCCATAATTCCATCTAGGTAGTCTGCGAAAATTGACATCATACAACGTTGGAAAGTGGCAGGTGCATTACAGAGCCCAAAGGGCATTCGTCTATAAGCGAATGTTCCATAAGGGCAAGTAAATGTGGTTTTTTCTTGGTCCTCTGGGTGAATAGGGATTTGGAAAAACCCCGAATACCCATCAAGATAGCAGAAATATGAGTGTCTTGCTAGACGTTCAAGCATCTGATCTATAAATGGGAGAGGGAAATGGTCTTTTCTCGTTGCCTTATTCAACTTTCTGTAATCTATACACATACGCCATCCTCCTTCTGTTTGTTTTGCCACATGCTCACCTTTCTCATTTTCCATAACAGTGATACCTCCTTTCTTGGGTACCACATGGACTGGGCTTACCCATTCACTATCCGAAATTTGGTATATGATACCAGCTTCTAATAACTTAAGAACTTCTTTCTTGACTACATCACTCATGATAG
This sequence comes from Vicia faba, assembly GCA_948472305.1. Classification (NCBI taxonomy): domain Eukaryota; kingdom Viridiplantae; phylum Streptophyta; class Magnoliopsida; order Fabales; family Fabaceae; genus Vicia; species Vicia faba. The sequence continues at coordinate 1,671,257,184 of OX451737.1, forward strand.
GGTTTATTCTTCTTTGATGTTCTCTTGAGGGTTTTGAATCTTCTTCTAGCATAATCCGATGCATGCATACGGATGGGCTTATACCTTTTAAATCTGAAACTTTATACCCTAAAGCTGAGGGATATTTTCGCAAGGTATCTAAGAGTTGATTTGTTTCTATTTGGTTTAGAGCGGCGCTAATTATAACAGGTCTATTCATCTCCTCATCCAAAAACTCATATCTTAGATTCTTGGGTAGTTCCTTAAGTTCTATAGTGGGTTTCTCAGTACGCGGCATAAGGTCAGGGGTAAGAGCTAAGCATTCGAAAAGGTTGTCGTCAATGTACGGTTCGATACTCTTAAATCCGCCATCCTCTAAAATAGGGGTTGATGGTAATTTGATTAAAGATTCGTTTTGTTCGAGCTCATTTACACATTCGTCAATGACGTCGATGGCATAACACGCATCTCCTATCACTGGTGCCATTAGAAACTTTGATAAAATGAACTCAATCTTTTCATCTCCTACCTCGAAAGTCAGTTTCCCTTTCTTAACATCTATTATAGCTCCGGCGGTCGATAGGAATGGTCTTCCTAAGAGGATTGGGATGTCTTCATCTTCTTTAATATCCATTACGACGAAGTCGGTCGGAATGTACAACTGACCAATCTTGACAGGTATGTCTTCTAAAATACCCATGGGATATTTGACAGATCTATCAGCTAGTTGTAAGGACATCTTAGTAGGTTGAAGTTCTCCTAATTTTAACCTCTTACAGACGGCCAGAGGCATCAGACTTACGCTTGCTCCTAAGTCTAAAAATGCTTTGTCTATCATATGGTTACCTAGGATGCAAGGGATAGAAAAACTTCCAGGGTCTTTATCTTTCTTGGCGAGTTTATTTTCGGATATAGAATGACATTCTAAAGGCTTGGGATCATCGAGTCGCCGTTTATTGGTCAAAATATCTTTCAAGAACTTAGCATATGATGGTATCTGGGTTATAGCTTCAGTAAAAGGAATCTCTACATGGAGTTTCTCTATTACCTTAATAAACTTTTGGTACTGGTTTTCTACTTTGGTGTTTTTCAGCCTCTGTGGGAACGGAATAGGTGGTTTATAAGGTTGTTGAGTGTTATTCCCTACTTCTGGTTTTGATTGCTTTTCTGGTTTCTCTGGTTCCTCTACCTGGTCTTTAGGTGTAGCATCTTCCATAGGTTTTTCTGATGTGCTTAAGTTAGGATTTCTAGGCCCTTCATAAGCAGTTCCACTTCTTAAGGTGATAGAATTTGCTTGGCCTTTTGGATTTGGTTGAGTTTGTCCAGGAAATTGTCCTCCAGGTGCAACTTGTACAGAGGTGTTTTGTGCTACTTGGGAAATCTGAGTCTCAAGCATTTTGGTGTGGGTTATCATCTGGTCAAACTTGGTTGCCAGTTGAGTAACTAGTTCGTTCGTGTGAATGTGTTGGTTCATAAACTCCTTATTTTGCTGAGTTTGAGTCTGAATAAAGGTGTCTATGGTTTCTTTAAGGTTTGGTCTTGGGGGCACTATTTGCATAGGTTGGTTTTGTTTTTGCGTTTGGAATCCTTGAGGTCTCGAAGGTCCGGGATTTTGGATAGGGTTATTGTTTTTGTAAGAGAAATTCGGGTGGTTCCTCCATCCAGGATTGTAGGTATTCGAGAAAGGGTTCCCTTGGGTATAGTTAACTTGGTCTGAGCTAGATTCATTCAAAAGGTTACAGTCAACGGTTTGATGTCCTTGAGTTCCACAGAGTTCGCATTCCGATTGGATTGCTGCTACTGTGGTTGGGTTTTGAGACATGTTCTCGACTCTCAAAGCTAGGGCGTCCATCTTGGCATTAATCATGTCCATGCAACTTACCTCATGCTTTCCTCCATGGCTCTCCTTTTTCTCTACTGTCGCTCGTTCTAATCCCCACTGGGCGTGGTTTTGGGCCATGTCCTCTATTAGGGCACAAGCGTCAGGGTAAGGTTTGTTCATCAACGCTCCGCCAGCGGCAGCGTCTATGGACATCTTTGTGTTGTAATGGAGTCCATTATATAAGGTATGTATGATTAACCATTGCTCCAGGCCATGGTGCGGACAAGCTCTTAAAAGTTCTTTATATCTCTCCCAGGCATCAAAAAGTGATTCGCCTTGGTTTTGGGTGAAACAAGTGATCAGGTTCCTAAGAACAGCGGTCTTGCTTGGTGGAAAATATCTCGCAAGAAAAGCTCTCCTAAGGTCTTCCCAAGTTGTTATTGAGTTAGCTGGTAGGGCGTCTAACCAGTCGTGAGCTTTACCTCTAAGGGAAAAAGGAAACAGTCTTAAACGGATGGCTTCGGGTGTGGCTCCATTTGCCTTAAGGGTGTCAGCTAACTGGATAAATACCTTTAAATGTTGATTCGGGTTCTCGGTAGCGAGACCAGCGAATTGGTTTTGTTGTACTAATTGTAATAATGAGGGCTTTAGTTCAAAGTTGTTGGTAGTTATAGTAGGGTTTACTATACTAGAACTAGGTTCCTCGTTAGATGGTTGGGCGAATTCCTTGAGTGGTCTTTGGTTACGATCTTCTGCCATAGCTCTTCTTATCTTGCGTATAAAAAGACGGGCACGAGCGTAACGTTCAGGTTCTACTAAAGGATCTATTAGGTTACCGGTGCTACAATTTCTACGCATCTACCGGCTAGAATAACCTTAGTCTAAACGGGATAACAATAGGGTACGAAATTTGACGAGGTCCGATCCCCGGCAACGGTGCCAAAAACTTGATGGGTATCTGTAACGTATAGCCTAAATATAGTACTGCAAGTGCACAGCCTATCGAAGTAATATATAAGATTATCGAACCACAGAGACCAATTGTCAATCTATCAACTCTATTGCTAAGGTGCTTATCTAAGGTGAACAAGAATATTGTTGTGAGTGCAGTGCAACAAAGTAAATGAGCGAGGTAAATAACAGTTTAAAAGACAGGTTGGAATGTAAATCATGTAATCAGATATTGGTCCGGTCATGCGTAGATGAAACTACTTATGGGGCAGTATTTTCTATTGATAGCAAAGAATCAATTTAACGGGAAGTTGTAGCTTTTGACTACTAAGAACCGAATTTACTCTTTAAATTAAATTCCTTTATTATCACATATAAAGGGTGCCTTCCGCGTTAAAGAGGTAAACCTATTTTTAAGAAATTGATAGTTTTGACTTAACAGAAAAGTAATTTTACTTGGAAAGATTAACTTAAAGAGACTTTTGGCTTTTGACCAAGAGTCAGATTTCAAACCTACAAACGCGTCCGAAAATAGTTTCAAAATCGTTTTCTAAAAAGGTCAATGATTCCTATTTAACCAATCAACGGCTTTCGCTCTTTTTGTTTGGTTAAATAATAATCAAGTCGTATCATTAGTTTGGACGGCTTTCGATCTTACCCAATAAACATTTAAACATAATTGACTTAGGTTAAAAGCAAAACATCCCCAGAGTATTTTCACTAGCATGATAATTGGAACACGACCATGATGACAATCATTACATCCAAACCTTTATAGTTTAGCCAGACATAATAAGTGCGAGTCTATAAAACGTGTAGACTATGATAAGAGCGAGTAAGTAAAAGAGTGCGAGTCTATAAAACGTGTAGACTATGGTAAGAGCATTTAGAGTCTATAAAACGTGTAGACTATGGTAAGAGCATTTAGAGTTTATAAAACGTGTAGACTATGGTAAGAGCAATTATAAGTAAAGAAATGCAATAAAATAGAACCTTGCTCCAGTCGGAGACTTGAATCTGATACAAATCTGCGGAATGGTAAGGCTGGTATGATGAACTTCAACCAAAGTGCTCCAAGACTCGATTACAACTCAATCTACACCGCAATAACTCCCCGATGTGAAGAGATTATTACTTTACAGAAACTGATAGTATATGGCTTAAGATTGTACTAAGCTTGGATGAAACTAAAAAATGAAAATCGAAAACTATTTATAGAGGATCCTTGAGATGCGTAAAGACCAGCATGCCCCTCAACTTCTTCTGAGCGGGAAACTTTTGTGAAGGCCGCGGGCGCGGTGGCAGTGGCCGAGGGTGCGGTGGCTGGAACTGCCAGATTGTGGGAATGTGGCAGTTGGTCTCTGGGTGAAAGTGGGCCACGTCATCGCGTTCCCTGTAGCCGGCGCGGCGCTGAACGCCATAAGTGCAGAATATCTTGAAAAACCCTAATTTCTTGGCGTTTTGGCTCGTTTCTTCACAGAAGGCTCTGAAATGACAAGAATCCTGAAAACAAAGGAAAAAGGAACATAATACGAGAAAATGATAATAAAAACTAAGGAAAACATGTGATATTTGAGTCAGAAACATAGTGCGATTTAGTGCGATCACTATGTAGTTTAAGCGTCCCAAGAATCCTCTAACTTCCTTCTCAATGCGAGGAGTTGGCATTTCTTGTATAGCTTTAACCTTTGCAGGATCCACTTTAATGCCTTTGCCGCTGACAACAAAGCCTAAGAGCTTATCGGATCTTACACCGAAAGTGCACTTATTCGGGTTTAGCCTCAGTTTGTATTTCTTCAGCCTGTCAAATAGTTTCTGTAGGTGATCAAGATGCTCCTCTTCAGTCTGAGACATGGATATCATGTCATCAACATAGACCTCTATCTCGTGATGGATCATATCATGAAACAAAGCTACCATGGTGCACTGATAGGTTGCATCGGTGTTCTTTAGCCCAAATGGCATAACTTTGTAGCAGAAAGTGCCCTACTATGTGACAAAGTTCGTCTTATCCATGTCTTCAGGTTCCATCTTGATCTGATTAAACTCGAAGAAACCATCCATGAAGGGGAATACCTTATGTTGTGCGGTGTTATCAACCAGAACATCGATATGGGGAAGCAGAAAGTCATCCTTGGGGCTTGCCCTGTTTAGGTCTCTGTAATCCATACACATACGTACCTTACCGTCCTTCTTAGGTACTGGAACAACATTGGCGACCCATTATGGATAAGACATGACAACTAAGAAACCGGTATTGAACTGTTTCATGACTTCAGCCTTGATCTTTTCTGACATATCTAGTCGCATACGACGAACCTTCTGTTTCACCAGAGGGTAGTCCTCTTTTGTAGGCAGGAGATGAACCATAATATCGGTGTCAAGTCTCGGCTTGTCCTCATATGACCAGGAAAAAACCTCAACATAGTCATGTAGCATATGTATTTACTGTTGTTTGGTGCTGGGCTCCAAGTTAGCACCTACCTTGACTTCTTTTTAGTCCTCTTCAGTGCCCAAGTTCACCGTCTCAACTGGCTCCTCATAGGGATGTATTTCCCTTTCTTCCTATTGTAATAGTCTGGAAAGCTCTCCCGGTACCTCACAATCTTCCTCACCTTCGTCCTCGACTTGGTTGATCGGATTTTCAAAGTCGTAATAAGCAATAGCAGAACCGTTATCAATGGGATCCATAGTGGATGTGGATATGCATTTTGATATGTGATTGTGTATAAGAGCATGGTTGTTTTAATAAAGTGAAAAAAGCATAAAAGAAAGGAAAAGAGCGTAAAATTTGTATGTAAAAACGTCCAATGCTTTATTAATGACATGTGCTAATGAAACATGATAACCCTCACAAAATAACCATTGTGCCTCGGGTAAGACACAAGGTTTTAGAGTTTGTATTATTTATTTATTACATATCCAAAAACAAAAAAGGACAATTACTCCTGAATAAAAGTAATCGGCACAAAGTCTTTAGCCTTCCAGTTGGTGAGTCATTCGCTGATAGTTGGGAAGATCCACTGGTCCATGTCATAGTCACTGTCATTGTCTCCCAAAGCATTAACCCCATTATTGTCGATGTGTAGGGGTGGTCCTCCGGCACGAGCACGATGAACAGCCCTTTGAGCTCCTCATGTGAAACCCAAATCAAATTTGTCAGATTTATAAGGAATATCCGGGAGTTGGCCCCAAATTATACACCCACCTTCTTCAACAACTGCTCTGGCATCTTTTAGGGAGGCCATCTTCGGCGGAGGCCTAGTAGTCTTTAGAAAATTGGAAGAGGTTTTGGTTGCTGCAACGGTCTGTGGAACCTCATCAAAGTTCTGACAGGGGGTCTCAATGAACTCGTCGTCCATTTCAATGTACCTGAAAGAGTTCAGGTGGCTTACCATGTACTCCTCCTCCCCATGGACCGTGATAATTTTCCCATTGACTGGGTATTTCAGCATCTGATGTAGGGTGGAAGTCACAGCGCCAGCCCCATAGATCCAAGGTCGACCCAATAAACAAGAGTAAGATGGGTGGATTTCCATCACGTAGAAAGTGGAATTAAACGTCTGAGTGCCCACTTTGATATGGATGTCCACCTCCCCATGCACCATTCTTTTAGAACTGTCAAAGGCTCTCACCACAATGTTACTAGGCTTCAGAGTCAAACCTTCACAATCTAACCTGTCAAGGGCCTTCTTGGGCAAAACATTCAATGATGAACCTGTATTCACTAGAACATATGCCAAAGTAGTGCCCCTACACTCGATAGAGACGTGCAGGGCATCTTTATGTTTCCTTCCTATGGCAGTCAGATCAGTGTCATAGAAACCTAGCCCATTATCGGCAGTCAAACTGGCCACACAGTCTTCAAATTGATCTACGGAGGTTTCTTGTGGCACGTGAGCAGTCTTGAGGAATTTCACTAAAGCCTTGGCATAGACTTCAGAGCATAATAACAGGGACAACATTGAGATCTTGGAAGGGGTCTTCCCCAGTTTCTCAACCACATTGTAGTCGCTCTTCTTGATTATCTTTAAGATTTCCTCCATCTCTTGCATAGAGGATTATGGGATGACTTCTGGGTGCACCTTTGTCTGGATAGGCTCAACCAATATCTCTTTGCCCTGAGTCTCGGCCGACTCGGTGGCAGGGGTAACAGCAAGAGCAGCAGTAGGAATAATCACGGGAGTAGTACTGGGAGTATTAATAGGAGAAGCAGTAGGGATGATCACAAGAGTAGCAACAGTTTTAGGAGGAGAAATCTCGGGAGAGAAAACTCTTCTGCTTCTTGTTATCTTACTGGTCCCGGTGATATTACTAATGTCAGGATCAGAGTCTTCAGCATCTTTATCCTTAACAACCAACAAATCTTGCTTGACGCCACGGTAATAGACGTCAGCCCCATAGTTCTAGGGAACAGCTTTATCCGAGGAATATGGTATAGGTCCAGGGAAGGTAATTATCATTGGAGCAACTTTCAGAATAGATGTAATCCTGACAGGTATTTTGGAGGATACCTTGGGAGGATTGGAGGAAATGAATATGATAGAAACATCTTCACACAGAGTACTTATAGATGGAATATTCTCGAATAGAATTTTTTTATCGTCCATCAGGCATTGAACGCCTTCCTTCAAAAAATGGAAACCATTAGGCTAGGACAAACACAAATTGTAATCTTCGCTACAACCCGGAAATAAACCGGCCTGCAAGAGATTCTTCTTAATAATCAAGAGTGGAGTAGCCAATTCATCAACAGAAGCAACAAACATGTCATCGTAAATAGCATTGACGCCACTGCCGTGCTTGGGCATAGGGCCAGTAATAACATTAGGAGTCTCGGGAGCATCAAACTCAATCTCCTTTGCCTCAATCAAATCCTGTATTTTGTTCTTCAAAGTCCAACAATTGTTTGTATCATGGCCTAGACTTTCAGAATGGTAAGCACACCGAGCATTTGTATTGTATTAAGGAGATGTAGTGTTGGGATTCTTGGGAGCCTCTTTCAGGGTAACCAAATTGGATTCCAGCAGGTGTGGTAAAACCTGAGATAGGGTCATATTGATCCAGGTAAACTGTCTCCTTGGCATATTTGTTTTGGACTGATTATTCTGTTGTCGGTTTGATGCAGAATTGGAAATCATAACAGCCCTACCGTCGGACGAAGCTGAGTTTTATTAAGATTTCTTTGGCCATAAGCAGCATTGACCTCCTTCTTCCCTGTGAATGGTTTCTTTGCAGTGTTGGAGGATGCATCCCTCTGTGTGATATGGTGGGAGAACTAACTTGAAGGTTTTGCATTTGATCGCAAATGTTGCGGTTAGCAAGAGTCGCCACCGGCTTTTCTTTTATCCAAAAGGAAAGGTGAAAAAGCACAAGAAAGACCTTTGAGATTATTTCTTGAGTTCGGGGGGTAGATTATGAAAAGGGAAGGTATTAGCACCCTTTTCATCCATGGTTTTCCAAGGGCTCTTAGTTACTTGCTAGATCACTTGCTTTTGTTTGAAAATGTGCTTTGTGTGGTTTTTGAAAGTATTTTGTAAAGATGTCATCATTTAGGCAAACTTTGTAATGATTCTCGTTCGTAAGAATGTATACAAAGTGTTGATCTTTTGAAAATGTTTTCAAGTTTGTAAGATGTTTTGAAATGTGTAGGTGTTTGTTTTGAAAATAGCAATGAAGTTTTGTTTGAAATTGAGAAAGTAATTAGGAGCATTCTATCTACTCAAAAGTCTTTCATGTTCATTTATTATTTCCTTTGACATTGTTATCTTACCATTGGTTTGGTAAGTAATCCTATCTTTGGATGTAAACGGGACGGGCGTGGGTCATCGTATAACCATGATTAGCAATGTTGCAATGTATCTTAGCATTCTTTTTTAGGGACTAAGATCATTTGAGAGGCAAGATAACAAAGATCATTCGAGGGACTATGATCTTGTATTTGCTTGTTTTTCTAAGATGCCTCACATGCGTAATATGGCCAATTTGTAAAGGAAACCAAGTGGAATAACCCTAGGGGTGCTTGTGTGCAAGTGCATTGTTTTCATGCTTGATTTTGTCTTGAATTAGGGTTTTCTAATTGATTAATTTTTAGTCTTTCCGTACAAACTCTAATTACTAGAAATTGTATATAAAGCGATAAATTGCGGAATTTAAAGTTACTACGCTATTACAATACTTTGTGGGAGGGGGTGTACAAATTACAAATGGGGATTGCAAGAAATTAAAATCTAATTATCTATTACAACCATATTGAATTTGAATAAATAATATACAAAAAATGTGAAATGGACTTGTTTTGTTTAAGAAAAGAAATAAGTTTTGTTTAAGAAAATATTTTTGATCTTTTTGTTTTAAGAAAGAAAATAAAGTATGTAAAATGTAAAATGTTTTGGTGTTTTTTTTTATTAGTGAAAATAGAAGTGATAGCAAAAATAGTAAGGAAAAAGAAAATAGATTCAGCTCATTGCTGAACTAAAAGAGATCATAAGTTCTGACTCTGGCGTGCTGCAAAAAACATAAATCATATTAGTAGAAATAGGTAAAGTCAGAAGTTTTGGGTCCATTGGGAAGAAAGAAGACTTCAGAAGTTCTGATGCCACTGAAAGAAATTCGTCTCCCTCTCCATGCTAGTCAGAACATCTGCAGCTTAGTTATTTCTCAATAAAATAGAAGATGCGCATATAACAGTTATAGCAGGTTTCATAATGTTTCAGAAACAAGAGATATCATAACTATAAATCAGAAGCAAGCATAAATTTGCTAATCCTAATTCTGAGTCCTAATTTCTTCAAGAAGTTCTGGATTGAAATTCTCCCTACTTAGGCAAACATACATGGAATATATGAATATATGAATATACTGAATTAGAGTCAGGATGTCTATATTGTGTTTTTTAACGTGGAAATCTAACAATGTTTAAGTAATATGACGAGAGTCAGCAGAAGCTTACCTTGCAGCTGGAAAATGTTCTGTCAGCTGGAGTATGGTTCTGACCGCTTATGAGGTTCTGACCAGCTTCCTCACGTGCTCAGTAGGCTGGAAACTTTCAACTTGGGCTATGAATGATTGGAAATTCTAGAACAACCAAGGAGAAAAGTTCTGACTTCTTTGAGGTGGATATTGATGGAGAGTGTGTTACAGTTTGACTATAGAAGTTAGGATGGCTTCTGAATGTATATCAAAAACTGTATGGATGGCTTTGATCAAGAAGCACTTGAGGAAAAAAAAGGAGTCTGAATGCAAGAATCAAAAGCTAACAGGTTTTGTATTTTTCTATTTGCAGTTTTTGACTCTTGAAATTTTAGCAGGGGTTCCAGGCTTTTTCTTTCTCAAATTTTCGACCTTTTTACAGTTGCCAATGAAGTCCAATTTATCAGGCCAAGGTTTAGTCGCTTGGAGAGGTCAAGGGGTACAACCATCATATGCTAGGCGCTGACTTGTTCTTAAAGTATGTTCAAATATGTATGGTGGTTAGTAGTTTTAGCAGCGCCTAAGCCGGATTTGTAAGCAGGAATTAAGGAAAGGCAACCTCAAAAGCAAAGCAATGCATGGGCCCAGCACACTCTTGTACAAAAGTTTGCTTTTCCAAGATAGTAATGGTACTTCTATGCCACACATGGGGAAATCTTTTGGATAAAGACCCAAAAGTGGTTGTGAGCATTAAATGATGATAAGATTGATCAAACTAGAAATCCTGAAATGTGAGATTCTACATCATTGCTTAATTATGGATCAGAAGTTCAGCTTTAGCGTAACTTAGAATAGACATCCAACTTCTGATCTTTGTATCTCCTTGCTCCAGCATATTCTAAAGGAGCTCTCAGACTTTCCAGGAAGTTTACAGCATGCTTTATAACCTTCTTTGAATTACCCTTGCAAACTCTGACTGAACCTTTGCAAAAATTGGCCCAGAAGTTCTGACCAAAATCTATTTTGAAAGTGTCCAGAATTTGCTGAATGCTTCAGTTTTAGGGACGTGTCTTTGAGGATTTAACTTGAAATCCTAGCATTTCTAGGAGAAGTTTTGTTCTACAATGTTTTAGATCTTATTGAAATCTATAACTTTTGTGCCAAAAGTTCTTCCAGAATCAACTTGCATCATGGTGATAATCTGATCAGAAGTTCTGAGCTTGTCATATTTCTTAAACACTTAGAAAAATTCTAAGTATTTAGAAATTTGACTTTTCCAAAGTAATTTTGACTTTTGAATATCTTGATGAAACAAATCTCACATTCCAACATGTCTTGATGAAATATGATTCTGGAAACATGATTTTGATCCAAAAGTCAAAGTTTGACTTTTCAATGTGCAAATGACCATTTTGCCCTTGTGAATGACTTCCTTGGAAAATTTGTAATTCAAGGCTTGAGATTGGATAGGAACAAACCTGAGGGTCCAAGGTGATCCTTTGAGAAATGCGAGGGCAAATTTTGGGGTACAACAGCTGCCCCTGTTCAATCTTCTTACACTTGAAGAGTTAGATTGGCGAATCTTCCATTCGTGACTCGAAGGTGGAAGATGATTGGACACTAAAGTGCCCAGAAATTTGCACTCGGTGATGTGATGTTTGAGGGAATGGGGTTAAAGATTCCATTTGTAGAGGTGATAGAAAATTGTTGGAGATGGGCTTGTAAATGCCATCCAAAAATGATTGTTGAATTGTATCTGTAAGCTGAAACTGAATGGGTATCAGAATGGCATTCGTGTCTGGAGTATATCTAAACTATATCTAAAAGCTGAGTCTGAATGAGTATCAGAATGGCATCCGTGTCCGGAGCGTATCTGAACTCTATCTGAAAGCTGAGTCTGAATGAGTACCAGAATGGCATCCGTATCTGGAGCGTATCTGAACTGTATCTGAAAGCTAAGTCTGAATGAGTACCAGAATGGCATCCGTGTCCGTAGCGTATCTGAACTGTATCTGAAATTGAATGAGTATCAGAATGGCGTCCGTGTCTGGAGCGTATCTGAGCTGTATCTGAGAAGGAAATTTGAATGAGTATCAGAATGGCATCCGTGTCTGGAGCGTATCTGAACTGTATATGAAAGCTGAATCTGAATGATTATATGAATGGCATCCGTATCTGGAGCGTATCTGAACTATATCTGAAATTGAATGAGTATCAGAATTACGTCCGTGTCTGGAGCGTATCTGAACTGTATCTGAAATTGAATGGGTATCAGAATAGTGTCCGTGTCTGGAACGTATCTGAACTGTATTTGAAATTGAATGAGTATCAGAATGGCATCTCTATCTAGAGCGTATTTGAACTGTATCTAAAAGCTGAATCTGAATGAGTATCAGAATGGCATTCGTATCTGGAGCGTATCTGAATTATTTTTGAAAAGGAATGAGTATCATAATGGCGCCCGTATCTGAACTGTATCTGAGAAGGAAAATTGAATGAGTATCAGAATGGCATCCGTGTCTGGAGAGTATCTGAACTGTATCTGAAAGATGAATCTGAATGAGTATCAGAATGGCATCCGTATCTGGAGCGTATCTGAACTGTATCTGAAATTGAATGAGTATCAGAATGGCGTCCGTGTCTGGAGCGTAACTGAACTGTATCTGGGAAGGAAATATGAATGAGTATCAGAATGGCATCCGTGTCTGGAGCATATCTGAACCGTATCTGAAAGCTGAATCTGAATGAGTATCAGAATGGCATCCGTATCCGGAGCGTATCTGAACTGTATCTAAAAAACTTTGATAATTTTTAATGGTAGCTGTTAATCAAACTTTTATCCTGAAAAGGGGTAAAATGTTAGCTAATATGCAATGTTATGTTGTATGAAATGCAAGGTATGATGTATTTGTGTTATCAATGTTTATGATATATGGATGTGATGTATGTGCATGCGAGCTAATCTTCTACACTGCTGTTGGATTGGAGAAAATAAATCCCTGACTGCTGCTAAGGATATGGAGTGTGTTGTACCCCAAAATTTTCCCTCCCATTTTTCATACAAGATACAATCCTAGGATTTCTCGAATATTCAATTTGGGCTCAGAAGTCGACCAGACATATTTCTCTTCCCAGGCAGTAAATCAGCAATTAGGGTTTCGCATTTCTCAAAAGAAAATTGAGTTTTCAAGTTTTCAAATGGTCTTCATAGGTCTTCATGTCTCCTCAAGATTTGTTTAGGTCAGTTTTCAAACCTCGCATTGCAAGTTTGCTCAATCAATGGTTCAGATAACTGAAAACAACTACATCGACCCAAAAATTGACCTTTTGCGAGAACAAATTCAAACGATCGTAACTTATTCATTATTCAATATTTTTGAGCGGTTTTTCTTGCGTATGATTCTCCTTAATGCCATCTCCAATTTCTCTTCACAAATCAAGAGCTGATTATGCATATAAGATCACCAAAATTCGAATGCGTTGGAAGTCGCATCATGAATTTTGACCTAATTTCAAATAATAGTCGTCTCATTTCTAAGAATTGTGATTTCTTCAAATTACAGGGACTTTGAGACGATTATTTTTGTTCATGGTCATATGTGATGACGCTCACGGATTTATTTTCAAAGAATCGAAGCAAAATTATGTTTGTAAGACTTTAAATTATCGAATCGTCACAAGGCATTTGTTGATTTTGAATTTTCCTAACCACTATTTACTGAAAGATTGACGATTGTTCTCAGGGCATGTTTTGTTTGGACAAGATGTGAAGATTAAGACTATCATTTAAAACAATCATGTTTTGGATTCAAGTTGACCAAATGAATAACATTCTTAAACATTTATTTTGTTTAGGAATTAGAATACAAGGTGCATGTTTTGTTTGAAATACAAATCACAAGATCATTTGTGATTGCTTAGAATTCAAGTTACCAGACTAAAGTATTTCGCTTCAAACCACTCCAATTGGGAATTGCAAAAAAAATCATTTATTAGATACAAATATCTGTAAAAAAATCCCATCATACAAGTTTGTTCAAGGCTTTGTATTGTTACATCGCAAATAAAGGTAAATTACAAAGTCTTGTTTTATTTACAAAGAGTTACAATTTCTTATTTTCAAAGAGGAAATTTTGTTTCTTCGGGGCTTCATCTTCAAGTAAGCCATCCAACCATCATTTACATCCAAGTCTCGCTTGCCGTTCATGAAACAAGAAAAGAAAAGTTAGCAAAAATTCAAGCGAAGTAATATGTGAAAAGAATAATTCATCATTAGGGTTTGCAACTTGGAATCAGAATGTTTGTTTGTTTTATCACAATCCATTTCCCCCAATTGCAAATAAAAAAAAAGTTGCCCTTCTTGGTTCACAAAAAAAGGAAAAGAGAAATTTGCAAGCATTACAGAGGCAAGGTCAAAACTGCAAAACAAATGAGAAACAACAAACTGCTAAGTACAAAAACAAGCTACTGCAACAGCCCAAACAAAACAGGGTTGCATTACATTTGCAACAAGCAAGTCAACAAAGAAAGGCATCCATATAGCAGCAAGCATGTTATCCAAAGCCTGCAAAGCCAACCAAAACAGCAAGCTGCCCAACCTGTTATACAAACAGCAAACTGCAATCACAACAGCATCAACACAAACCAACAAGCGAATATAACAGCTTGAACAAAAGCAAAACAGCAGCAACAGCAGGCTGTCAAATAGCACAGTAGCATAAGGAAAAAGCAAGCTAAATTGCATCATAAGGCAGCATAGGTTGTTAAGGCAACAAGTAAAAGCAATAATATAGCAAAGATGCAAGCATGCTCAAACAACCACATGTCATCATTTCCCTAATACAAACCCTTCAGAAAAATATATAATAATAAGCAAAGACTGCTTTATTTTATGGAAATATGAAGAGGGAAAGAGACAAGTTTTGGAAAGATATCACCTAGGCCACGAACAGTCCCAAAATTGCCAAGCCAACTGCTATCACAAAAACAAACTGGCTGCAAAAACAGCCCTGCTACAGCCTGCACCAAAACTTGCACCAAAATGGAAAAAACATAACCCGCACTCTAAAGCCAAAAGTTTAAAAAAATTTATTCAAAACTCATCAAACATTCCCTCCAATTCCCACTTCTAGACTGCTATAAAATCCCAAGACAGCAGCATACTCAAGGGGGGGGGGGCAAGAATACACCAGAAAAATACCAACCAAACAGAAAAGATAGCAAGTACCAACCAAACATCCAGCAAGAGAATATACAAAAAAAAAACCAACACAAAACTAAGCAGCAAAAAAGAACAAGGGGACCCTCACTGCAAACCAGGAGCAAAAACCAGCAAATATATAAACCAACCAAGCAGCATATCAAGTAAATATACAAATTGAGCCAGCATACACACAAAAACCAGAAAACCAAACAAAAATAACCGAATCCATAAAAATGATAAATTAAACCTCTTCACTCACAAACCCATTCACATGCATACTCCCTCTGTCTCATGAACAAAACCCTAATCATCTCATAAAAATCCAAAAATGCACAAAGAATCATACGCAGATCAAAAGAAGAGGCAAAGCAGAAATTTGGAACATACCTTGGAGGCTGAAAAAGAGGTAACACATTATTAATTTCGATTTGATTCGCTCTTACCTTCCCTTACCCTTTTGCAATCGCTGTAGCATTTTGATTTGGGAATTTAGGGTTTCGCTTGGAACGATTTTAGCTAGAGACAAGAGAGATAATAGAGAGGGAGATTAATTTTCCATTAGAATAGAGAGATATCGAGAGAGACATGGAGAAGATGAACAGAAAGAAGATTGAAGCATGAGAAGAGATATAGGATTTACAATATTTCTGTTTTTTGCCTTTTCCCATCTGAAACGACAATAACATTAGCATTTCTGTTAGGGTTTCACCCCTTTCCAATTCCTCCCTTAAACCGGGTTTGGGCCTGGTTTACTTGGCTCAACCCAAATTTGTCAGTTTTACATTATATATTTGCGAGGTTAATTAAGTTAATGAATGAACGTTTGGTGTGATGCTTAAGGCGTTAGCGTTTAGAGAGGAAGTCCCGGGTTCGAGACCCCTGGGGAAGTTTATTTTTCCTTTTCTGATTTGTTTACTTCATTTGTTTGTTTTTGTTAAAAAAAATCATGGGCTTAAGTCTCTAAAGCCCATACTCTAAAAAAGACAGCATCCCCCATTTTCAATTTAACACCACCCCTCCATTGTGTTTTGTTTTAAATATTTAATTTGATTTTACTTATTTCTATTAATTTAGTAAATTTTAATTTTTTTTAATTAATTTTCTCAATTTAGCTTAGTTCTAATTTTATTTAAGAAAAAACTTTGTAAATAATTTTACTAATTATTTTGTGCTTAAGTTTTAATTTGTTTATTTATTTTCTTAATAACTAAAAAACCCTAAAAGACAAAAATAAGTTTACATTCAATTTCTTTATCTAATTAATATAATAGATTCTTTTTTTCTTTTTTTCTTTCTTCAAACATTTTTTTCTTTTCCAACAAATAACAAGAATTTTACTTCCATACTTTGATAACTAATTTTTTATTTCCTAGACTGTTATAACTTTAGTTAATCGCTCAAATTCGATTTGGTTGTATTGTTTGCTATTTAGACTTTTAATCGCATTCGACTCATCCCCATTTGTAAAAAATTGTACCCCCATTCCCGAAAGCTCTGTAATAGCGTAGAATTTCCATTTCTGCAATTTACTGTTTTCCTTATACTGTATAGTAATTAGGCATGTATGGAAAGATTTAAAATCAATCGCTAGATAACCTAATTTCAAAAAAATAACTTGAATCAAACACACTTTTTCACACGCGCACCTCTAGGGTAACCTCGCTCGTTGCCTCGGAAACACAGTCATGTCCCTCGAATATGGGACGCTTTAGCAAAGACCCTTCGATAAAAGATCGTAGTCCCTCGATGACCCTCAATGTTGCCTTCTACAAAACGATCTATTCCCTTACGAAAATTGCTAAAAGCGTCTCATAAGTTGCTTTCAACGACTGTACGATTGACCCGCGCCTGTCCCTTCACATCCAACGATGGGGATTCTTACCAAATCAATGGTAAGATAGAAACATCTAAAGGAGGAAGCAAAGAACATTAAAGACCTTTCGAGTAGGTAGATTCGCTCCTAGTTACTCGCTTGCTCACGACAAAAATCTTTTTTTACACCGACACTTTCATCTCAAAACATTTTCAAAAAGATAAAACATTTTGTATACGTTCTTATAGAGACGAGAACCATTGCAAAACATCTTTTCAAAAACCACTTTCAAAAACACATTCCACAAACACATCTTTGAACTATTTTTCTAAACAAACTTTGTACGCGTTCTTATAGAAACGAGAACCATTACAAAGACATTTTCAAAATACTTTCAAAGCCCACACCACAAGCACATTGTCAAAGAAAAAGTAAGTGATCTAGCAAGTAACTAAGAGCCCGTAGATAACTACGGATGAAAAGGGTGCTAATACCTTCCCTCTTCATAATCTACCCCCCGAACTCGAGAAATAATCTCGAAAGGCCTTTCCTGTGCTTTTTTACCTTTCCTTTTGGATAAAAGAAAAGTCGGTTGCGACTCTTGCTATCCGCATAATTATGATAAAAACGCAAAAAATCAAGCCAGTTCTCCCACCGTATCATAGAGTATAAGTCTTCATGTTGTGAAGTTGAATTGTTGATGAATTTCCACTTAGAGAATTAAACTTTGTTGTCAGGGAAATGACGTGTGCTTCTTGTAAAATCCTGTCTGGGGAATTCGGAGAAATTTGACGACTTCTACTGGGGATTGATAACTGGAAGCTCTGTTCTGCTAGGGATTGAACTGCACACTGCGGGGGATTATGGAAATAGCATAGAGAGATTTCCCTACCTCTTAAATCCATCAGTGATTGTCTTTCTATTTTGTTTATTTATAAATAGTAACTATGTTCAAATGCATATGTTCAAAAATGAATCATTGGACGTTTTTGTAAACAAAACACAAGGGTAAAGAAAAAACAGATAGTTTTTCACTTTCAAAGGGATATCTTTGTATTGACTTTGAGTAAGTATTTTTGTACAATGAGACAAATATTCTAGTAAGAGAATACTGTCGTAAAAAATGAAAATTTTGATACAAAGAAAAGATAGTTATGTGCAATAATCCCATGGGGGTCCCATTCTGCTATAGCCTTCGTATCTCCGAGCATCTTGTCTATTTGTTGCCTCGTCAGAAGATGATTGAATTGATTAGAACCTCTGAGTTTGTCAGTTGAAGCCAAAGGTTGTCTGTAAGGTGATCCAACGGGACATAGTCATACGCTTTAATTCCCTAACTTTTGCCTGGATCGACCTTTTGGGTTTTTAGTCCATCGGGAACCCCCCCCCCCTTTTTTCCCAAGTCGCCCTTTCGGGTTTTCAAATTGCCGGGTGTACATATTTTTTGTTTTATCCCTAATTTTTGCCCGAACCTTTTTGGTTCACCGGGATGCACTTGTTTTGCCTAGGTGTGTCAACCTAGCGGGTCTCTTATGCATAGTATCTTTTGACTATGTCTGCGTTTACAGGGTGCAGTAGGTCCTCACCATCCATGGTGGTCAAGATTATTGCGCCACCAGAGAATATGTTTTTGATTACAAATGGTCCTTCGTATGTAGGAGTCCATTTGCCCCTGGGATCACCTTACAGCAATATGATACTCTTGATCACCAAATCCCCAACTTGATACACTTGGCGTCTGACCTTTTTGTTGAAGGCCTTGATCATCCATTTTTTATACATTTGGACATGGCAGACAGCAGTAAGCCTTTATTCATCAATCAAGTTTAGTTGATCAAGTCGAGTCTGGATCCAACCGTCTTCATTCAGCCCTGCATCCTTCATAATTCTTAGAGAGGGGATCTGGACCTCAATAGGAAAGACAGCCTCCATGCCGTATACCAGAGAGTAGGGTGTTGCCCCGGTTGATGTGCGAGTTGTGGTACGATACATGTGGAGAGAGAATGGTAGCATCTCATGCCAGTCTTTGTATGTGAATGTCATTTTCTGTATGATCTTTTTAATGTTCTTATTCGCGGCTTCGACAGCACCATTCATCTTTGGCTGATAAGGGGAAGAATTGTGATGCTGGATCTTGAATTGCTCGCACAGGGAGGTGATCATATTACTATTTAGATTCGTACCATTGTCTGTAATGATCCTCTCTGGGATACCGTAACGACAAATGAGATTCTTCTTGATGAAACGGGCGACAACATTCTTGGTAACGGAAGCGAAAGAAGCTGCCTCAACCCACTTTGTAAAATAGTCAATGGCCACTAAGATGAAGTGGTGTCCATTGGAGGTTATTGGTTTGATTTCCACAATCATATCAATCCCCCATATAATAAAGGTCCAAGGAGCCGTCAAGACATTCAGAGGAACCGGAGGTACGTGCACCTTGTCAGCATAGATCTGACACTTGTGGCAAGTTAGATATTGTTGATAGCAATCTTCTTCCATGGTAGACCAATAATAGCCTGCCTGTAGGATTTTCTTTACCATCGTATGTCCACTGGAATGGGTGCCAAAAGTGCCTTCATGTAACTCAGCCATGATCCTTTCAACTTCAACCTTGTCTACACACTGAAGTAACACAGTCATGGTTGCATTTTTAAAGAATGCCATTACTAAGGAAGAATTTAGCAGAGAATCTCCTCAAGAACTTCTTATCATTGACTGAAGCTCCTTCTGGATATTCTTGAGCCTCGAGATACCTCTTGACTTCGTGAAACCAAGGCCGGTCCACTACTTCTTGAATATTAATCTTGTGACAGTGTGTTGGTTCATCCCTTCATTCAATGGTGATCTGGGGAGCCTCGTTATCCTATTTAAGTTTAAACATAGATGACATTGTGTCTAGTGCGTCTGCTAGCTGATTTTCTTCTCGCGGGAAGTGCTCGAAGGTAATCTTCTCAAAATGTGGAAGCAATGTCAAAACATGTTCTTTGTAGGGGATAAGAATAGGGTGTTTGGTGTCCCAATACCCTTTAATTTGGATAAAGACCAAAGCTGAATCTCCGAATATATTCAAGGATTTGATCCCCAAGTCTATGGCAGCTTTAAGACCAAAGATGCACGCTTCGTATTCCACCATGTTGTTTGTACAATTGAAGCAGAGTCTTACAGTAAAAGGAGTATGACACCCTTCAGGAGTGTGATACGGTGGCCAGAACCGGGATCGTGTTTCCCTATTTTTTAAGGAATTTGCTGGTTTGCGTTTTGTGTCTGTGTTCGCAAAATGTCGCGGTAAGCAAGAGTCGCCATCGTCTTTTATTTTATCCAACAAGGAAAGGAAAAAATCACAGAAAAATTCCTTTTTCGAGATATTTCTGAGTACAGGGGGTAGATTATAGAAAGGGAAGGTATTAGCACCCTTTCTATCCATAGTTATCTACGGGCTCTTAGGTACTTGCTCAAAATTTGTTTTCTTTGTGTTTGTGGGCTTTGAAAAGTTTTTGTTTTAACTTCGATTTAACTCTTGCTTCTGTCTTCAAGAGTGTAATGAAGTGTTTTTGAAAACTTTGTTTGAAAAGGAGTGTAAGTATGAAAAAATTTGTTTTGATTGAGCAAGTACTTAAGAACTAATCTACCTACTCGAAAAAAGAATCGTTCTATGTTTGTTTCCTTTAGACAATGCTATCCCACTATTAGTGAGTAGGTAGCACCGTCGTTGGAGTTTTGAGGGTCAATTCGAAAGGGACGTCGGGCACTAAAGCAATGTTAGGACGTCTTAGTAATAACTCTAATGTCTTAGATCATTTATCCGAGGCAACAATATCTGAGGCAACCTTTCCGAGGCAACTATGATCTTTAGACAAAAGGACGACCACTAAAGCATCCTATACTCAATGACCATTTACCGAAGGCAACCAAGTGAGAGTGTACCCTAGGAGTGCACATGTGCGAGTGATTCAATTTCAGATTATTTATCTTTGCACATTTAGGGTGATCTAACTATTTTAAAATTAGTCATACATTCTTGTCATGCATCCTATTATCAAACATCTAACAGTTAATAATTTGCGGAATTTAAAGTGCGGAAATTAAACTACGCTATTACAAGGCTTCGGGTATTTACATAGCCAAAAACAAACCCTTTGAAAATAAAGCGATAAAGGTAAATAAAGTCCTAATTAAACTATTACAAATTGTAGGCAGTTACATCAATATGGATAAAAATAATAATAAAGCGCGCGAGGAAATTAGATCGACGAGAAATTAGGGTTTTGACCCTTCTAACCTAATTAAAAGAATAATGGTTTTTTTTGTTGTTTTTAATAAAAGAAATAAGTTTTCTAAATTAATATGCAATTAATTAGTTAATTATATTAATTAATAAAAATAATTACATGACCTATTTTTGGTTTTTTTGATTATTTTAGGATAAAAATAAATATAATTAAGTTATTAATAAAACCTATTTATTCTAATTATTTTTAATTATGTACAAAATAATTAAAGTTTTACCTAAAATTAAATCTAATTGAATTAATAAATTTATTGAAAAAAAATAATATCTAAATCTAATTGGTGGAAAATATTTTTTGGTGATTTTTTGATAAAAAGAAAATAATTTTTGGTTAGTAAATAAATTAAATAAGTTAAATAAAATATATAAAAGAATAGAGAAAAAGAAATAGGCCTGAGAATTGTGGGGGTGCAAATAGCCAGATCTGGGTCCAAAATGGTGAGGTCCACGTTGACCTTTGAGATCCAATGTGATGCGTTTAACTTGGCTCATGGTGCTCCCTCCTGGATGGCCATCAGATTTGGCCATCTGACACTTGGCGTGATTGATGATGAGGACATATGGTGGACCCCTGGTTGGTAAGCACGCTGGATCCTGAAAAGGAAAATAATATGGAGAAATAGGGGGACCTGGGATTCGAACCCAGGTCCTGGAACAATTGCCAATGCTACGTTCACCACTGCATCATTCGCTTATGTTTGTACATACAATACATAATAATAATAATATATGAAAACAAAGAATTAATAGAAATTTTGCGCGAAAATTCAAACGGGTGAATCAGGTGGAGCCACGCCATCATCCCTGTCCTCTCTCTATGGCTAAAAGTTTTGACAACCTATACCTACGGACAATGTCCGTCGCTACAGCCCTGCAAATTCTCAAAATCACATACACGGGATATAAATGACCACCAAGGCCATGGTTAGATTCGTCTCATCCTTCTGAACACGATGGTACCTTTTATCAAGGCCAATTTCACCTGCAAGCCAAAACCCTAAAACGAAGCTACGAACCCTAGCCATGGTGAGTTTTATTACAGACCATATAAATGCAATTAATCAATGCAGGAAGCTTGCAAATGTCTCATAGATCAACAATATATGATTAATTCATCCTAACAATGCCTAAATCATGCTATTCGAATTCAAGAAAAGAGCTATGTTGTGAGTGACTTATAGTGCAATTTGGGGCTTGAAAATGCTTGGTTTCAATGGCTTTGGCTTGTTGGGAACCTCAGGAAGTGATTGAGATGGATAGAAATCCTTGAGGATGCCTCTAAGTGCAAATTCGATTCACCATATTTTCTTGATTTTTTTCCAGTTTTTGTTCTTGTTCATGCGCCTGTTTCTAACCTGTTTTTAGGTCTGCCTCGCCTCTATATGTATCAAGGAAGGGATTAGGGTTGATAACTGCTCTCAATCTTCCTCCATCAATGATTTGGATCTTTGATTTGATTCACTTTTAAAACTTTCCAAAATTGGCCTATTTCAATCTTTTTGTTCACACCATGCCTTGATACGATTTTGAATGTTTGCTAGTTGTATAATAAGACCTGAAACGAGCATAAAATCTTTAGTTTTCAATATTTTGGATTTTATATGATTTGTTTTGATTTAAATTGAATTAATTCAAATAAAAATCAAAATAAATAATAAAAATAAGATATGGACAAGTGGCAAAGGCTAGAGCTCGTGGACTATGTTGCCAACTCAAAACAAGTGAAAAAGATTGGGCCCATTTGGCAAAATTTGAAGTTTTAGGGATAGTTGACTTTTGGCAATTTTGCAAAAAAGGTCAACTTCACCAATGCATAACTTCCTCAATTTTGACTCTTTGGAGGTGTTATTGGACTTTTTAGAAATATTGAGATATCCTCTAATCAAAACTTTTGGTCTCATCTTATTTTGTTATTCCATGCTCATGTATGAAGCTTTGACAAAATAGGTGTTTTTGTTGACTTTTCAAAATGACCTATAATGTCCAAATTCATAACTTCTTGTGAGTGCATATTTTGAACTTTGGAGATGAAGATGGGTTGTATATAATTGCATCCTCTTCAAAATGAGCTTTGGATGGGTAATTTATCATAAAGTATGAGAAAGTTATGCTTGGTCAAAGTTGAGTTAACTTTTCCCGCAAAACCCTAATTTAGCAACTTTTGAGTCTTGATGAATTATGAGCAATCCTTGAGGAATCATGATCAAACCTTGATCAAATTATGAATAATACTTCAAAATGAGGATGTTGACCAAAAATCTTGAAGTTTGACTGTATGTGGGCCACAATTTACTTTTGCCCTAGCACAATCGATTTTCAGGCCTTTGAGCAATTGACTAAGCAAACTTCCTCTGCAAGGCTTGAAACTTGACATGGATGATATTGACAACATATTAGGATAATGTTGAGAATTTGGGGTTACTTGGACTCAAGTATCTTGATGCAACATGAAACCCTAATTTGAGGTAGACTGCCTTAGGAGAGAGCTTGTCTGGCCAATCCTTGGACTACCTTGAGCAACTTGAGGATCTTTCTTGAAATATTTTGAGAAATATGGGAGGGAAAATTTTGGGGTACAACAAGGAGATATGAGTACAGCACCGATACCGTTTCCGAGTGCGTTAGATGCCTCATTAAAAACCAGGGTCCATCGGGATCCTTGTTCAGGTCCGTCATATGGTCTGAATTCTTCACAATCATTTACCATCATGATGTCTTCATCTGGGAATTCGAACTTCATGGATTGGTAGTCTTCTACAGCTTGGTGAGCAAGGTGACCAGCTAGTACACTTCCCTTTATTGCTTTTTGGGTAGTATATTGTATGTCATATTCTGTCAGGATCATCTGCCATCTCGCTATTCTCCCAGAGAGAGCAGGTTTTTCAAAGATGTATTTTATTTGGTCCATTTTGGATATCAATAAGGTAGTATGGGTCATCATATATTGTCTTAGCCAGCGAGCAGCCCATGCCAGAGCGCAACAAGTTTTCTCGAGCAGTGAATATCTTATTTCACAGCCGGTAAAATTTTTGCTCAGGTAATAAATAGCGTGCTCTTTTCGGCCAGACTCGTCATACTGCCCCAGCACACACCCCGTTGAATTTTCCAAAATGGTCAGATACATGATCAATGGTCTTCCCTCGACTGGTGGCATCAAAACAGGAGTCTCTTGCAGGTACTCTTTGATCTTGTCAAAGGCAGTTTTGCACTCATCATTCCATTTGATTACCTGGTCTTTCTTCAGTAGTTTGAAGATTGGTTCACAAGTAGTTGTCAGGTGAGAAATGAATCTGGAAATGTAGTTCAAGCGTCCCAAGAATCCTCTGAGTTCTTTCTCAGTATGAGGAGCAGGCATCTCTTGTATAGCTTTCACCTTGGCAGGATCTACTTCAATACCTTTATTGCTGATGACAAAGCCTAGGAGTTTACCAGACCTTACTTCAAATGTGCACTTATTTAGGTTCAACCTCAGCTTGTACTTCTTTAATCTCTCAATTAGTTTCTCTAAATGATCAAGATGCTCTTCTTCTGTTTGGGACCTAGCTATCATGTTGTCCACATAGACCTCTATTACGTGATGTATCATGTCGTGAAATAGAGCTACCATGGCACGCTGATAGGTTGCCCCAGCATTCTTTAGTCTGAATGGCATCACCTTGTAGCAGAATGTACCCCATTGTGTGACAAAGGTTGTCTTCTCCATGTCCTCAGGCTCCATTTTGATTTGGTTGTAGCTTGAGAAACCTTCCATGAAGGGAAACACCTTGTGTTATGTTGTATTGTCAACTAGGATGTCAATGTGGGGAAGTGGGAAATCATCTTTAGGGCTTGCCCTATTCAAATATTTGTAGTCCACGTACATTCGTACCTTGCCGTCTTTTTTGGGCACAGGAACAACATTGGAAACCCATTGCGGATAGGAGGTGACGGCCAAGAATCCAGCATTTAATTGTTTCATGACTTCTGCTTTAATCTTCTCTGACATATCTGGTCGCATTCGACAGACCTTTTGTTTTACTGGTGGGCAATCCTCTTTTATAGGTAGATGATGTACCACAACATCTGCATCAAGTCTTGGCATGTCTTCATACGACCAGGAAAAGACCTCAACATACTCGTGTAACAACTGAATCAGCCACTCCTTGAGACTGGGTTCCAGATTGGCACCCACCTTGACTTCTCTTTTGTCTTCTTTGGTACCTAGATTGATTGTATCCATGGGTTCCTCGTGCGGCTGAATGGTCCTCTCTTCTTGTTGCAGTAATCTAGAAAGTTCCCCTGGTACTTCACAATCTTCCTCACCTTCGTCTTCGGCTTGGTATATTATATTTTCAGAGTCACAAAAAGCCATAGCAGAACCGTTATCCATGGGATCCCGAATGGATGTAGACCTGCATTGTGAGTGTGAGTGTGTGTAAGGGTATAGCTATCTTTGAAAGAAATGAAAAATGTAAAAAGAAAAACAATGAGCACAAAGTTTGTATGCAAAAACATCCATGATTCATTAATGTTATATGGAAATGAGATAATAACCCTTACAAATGGACCATTGTGCCTCGGGTAAGACACAAGCTTTTGAGAGTCTGAATTGTTTTAATATTACAGATCCAACAAAATGTAAAGAAAAATTATTGTGGGATAAAAGTGATCGGGAAAAAATCTCTAGCCTCCCAGTTGCTGAGCCCTCCACTGACAATTGGGAAGATCCAATCCTCCAGGTTGCAACCATCTTCATCATCCTCTACCGCGTTGACTTCACAGTTGTTGATCTTCAGGGGTGGTCATCCAGCACGAGTGCGGCGTACAGTCTTATGAGCACCTGAAGTGAAACCCAGGCCAAACTTGTCAGACTTGTATGGGATATCTGGGAGTTGTCCCCAAATAGTGCACCCACCTTCTTCTATTACTGCTTTTTCATCCTTCAAGGATGACATCCTGAGTGGAGACCTTGTGATCTTGGGAACAACCTTGGTCACTGCCACATCTTGCGGGACTTTTCCAAAGTGTTGGAATGGAGTTTCAATAAATTCACCATCTAATTCCACATATCTGAAGGAATTGAGATGGTTGATCATATACTCTTCTTCTCCATGAACGGTGATAATCTTACCTTGAATTGGGTACTTCAACATTTGGTGCAACGTAGAAGTAACAGCGCCAGCATTGTGAATCCATGGTCGACCTAGCAAGCAGGAATATGAAGGGCGGATATCCATTACATAAAAAGTTGAATCAAATGTTTGGGTTCCAACCTTTATGGGGATATCCACTTCCCCATGCACCATCCTTTTGAGCCGTCAAAGGCCCTCACTATTATGTTGCTCGGTTTTAATGTCAATCCCTTACAGTCAAGTCTATCAAGAGCCTTTTTAGGCAACACATTCAGAGATGAACCAGTGTCCGCCAAAACATGAGCCAAGGTTGTGCCCTTACATTCAACTGAGACATGCAATGCCTCATTATGCTTCCTTCCTCTTGGCGTTAAATCAGCATCCAAAAAACCTAGACCATTATCTGCAGTCAAGCTGGCTACGCAGTCTTGGAACTGATCGAAAAATTTTTCTTGGGGTACATGGGAAGTTTTCAGGAATTTCACCAAGGCTTTTGCATGCGCCTCGGAACATAGTAGTAAAGCCAGCATGGAAATTTTAGATGGAGTTTTCCCCAGTTGTTCAACTACGTCGCAGTCGCTTCTTTTTATGATCTTTAGAATTTCCTCCATCTCTTTCCGGGAGGTCTCAGGGATAGCCAACGATTGTGCCTTCGTCCGGACAGGCTCAACCAGAATATTTTTACCTCGAGTCTCGGTTGACCTGGAAGCAGGAATGTCAGTAGGAGTGATAATAGGAGTTGTATCAGCTTTGTTAGTTCGAGTATTAGCAGAGGTTATTGTAGGACTGGGAACGGCCTTTGGAGGAGAAACAACAATGGGAATGATTATGGGTCTAGAAATAGCTTTCAGAGGAGCTATCTCTGGAGAGAAAACCCTTCCGCTTCGAGTGATCTTGCTAGTCCCTGCAATATTACTGACATCAGAGTCAATCTTCTCAGAACTTGAATCTTCGGTGGCTGGCCAATCTTGCTTGATACCGTGGTAGTAGACATCCCCTCCATAATTCCATGGTACGGTCTTGTCTGACAAATACGGGACTGGTCCAAGCATTGTAATTATCAAAGGAGCTGCTTTTGGAACTGATGTAATTCTAAGGGGTCTTTTGGTGGAGACCCTGGAAGAATTGTCGGAAATGGTCACGATGGAAACATCCCTATAAGAAACAGTTGGGACATAAGTCTTTTCGAACAAAATTTCCTTGTTATCTATTAGGCAATGAACGCCTGTTTTCAACAAAGGACAGCTGGTTGGTGAGGACAAACAGAAATGACAGCTTTTATCACAGCCTGGGAATACACCGGCAATCAACAAGTTCTTTTTGATAATTAGGAGTGGGGTCATAAGTTCATCAACTGAAGTAACAAACATATCTTCTTCAATGGCGTTGGCATTATGGCCATATTTGGGCATAGGGGCAGAAATGACATTGGGCTTTTCTGGCGCATCGAATTCAATTTATTTGGATTCAAGGAGGTCTTGTACTTTGTTCTTTAAAGCCCAACAGTTGTTAGTGTCATGGCCGGGACTCTCGGAGTGGTATGCACAGCGGGCATTAGGATGATAGTGAGGAGATGTTGTGTTAGGGTTCTTTGGAGCTTCTTTCAAGGTCACTAGATTGGATCTTAACAGATGTGGCAATACTTTAGATAATGTCATATTAATTCTGGTGAATTGTCTGACTTGTCTTTCCATTCTTGGTTGGTTGTTTCTTTGTTGATCAGGCGCAGGTTTAGGAATCATGATAGCCCCCACCATTGGACGGTGTTCGGCCCTATCTTAATTTCTCTGAGGATACACAGCAACCACTTCTTTATTTCCGATGAATGGCTTCCTTATAGCAGCGTAGGATGCATCTTTTTGAATCTTTCCATTTTTTATCCCGGCTTCTACTCTTTCTCCGGTCAATATCAATTCAGTAAAACCCGCCGATGAACTTCCAATTAAATGATTGAAAAAGGGACCAGACAAGGTGCCCAAAAACATGTCTACCAATTCTCTTTCAGATAGAGGAGGTTGAACTCTTTTGGCCAAGTATCTCAATTTTTGTGCATAGTCCTTGAAGCCTTCATTTGAAACCATGGCCATACTCTGGAGTTGAGTACGAGTGGGTGCAAGGTCAGCATTGTATTGGTATTGTTTGTAAAAGGCTGCAGCAAGATCTTCCCAGTTGTGAACATTTGCTCTTTCTAGCTGATAAAACCAGTCAAGTTGAGTTCCAGACAGACTGTCTTGGAAGAAGTGTACCCATAAATCTTTGTCAGCGGTATGGGGTTGGATTTTCCTCACATAGGACCGGAGATGCATTTTAGGGCATGAAACTCTGTCATATTTGGCGAACACAGGTGCTTTAAATTTTGGAGGAATGACAATCCCCGACACTAAGCCCAACTCCTCAAAGTCCAAGCCAAGAACTTTTTAGATTTCCATTACACTCAATCGTTCTTCTAGATGCTTATACTTGTCGTCGGCTGGAGGGTATTGTTCTTCAGAATAGTCTTCTTCTTCCTCTTCCTCTTCTGAATTAGACTAAACAATTGTTTCCTTGCCCTTCCCATCTTGATTGTCTTTCTCACCAGATGTCGTAGCAAAGTCTAAGGCCCTTCTTGTCTGCCCTTGGAATCTTCTTCCCATGTTTAAAACTCCGGTTATCTTCTTCATCTTCTTTTTCTTCTCCTCAACCAGCAAGGTCTTCAACTCTTCTTGTCCTTTGGCCAGAGTTAAGAACAACTGTTGAAACTGTGCATTCTGAGCTTGGAGATCTTTCACCATTTTCTCAAGATCCATCTTGCTGAAATAAACAGTAGAGAGATGAGGAGACTTGTTGCAAGAAACCTGCTTATGTTATGATGAATGATAAATGCGTATGCAATAATTTCAAGGATTTTAAGATTCAAGTTCGTTTTAGACAAAAAGGAAACACACGTTATATTAATAAATTAAAGCTTTGAGTACATCAATGCCTTCTTGGGCAAAACCAATATAAGAAACTCTAAGATAAAAAGTAGTACGCATCCTCTTTGGTGCAATGTAGGCATTCAGAGTCTGCTCCTTGTGAAGTAGCCTAGTGAGTTCCAAAACCTTCTTCTCGCTTGTGTAGAATTGGGCTTCGAAAGTATCTCGCTCCCCCTTACATTGTATCCAATCTCTTTGTAGGTCTTCAAGAGAGATGGGCATGTCAGGATATAGGATAGTGTATGGAACATCTCCTTCCATGACAAGCTCAATGATTACCGGGAGAATGGAGGGGTAAGGCATCATAAGACTCTGAGTACGAGTTCGTATCCATTTGAGGTAAGGCTCAAAAGGGATGGAATTTTTATGTCCCAAAGTCTTGCTATATACCTTGTTTAACATCCTCCAAGCTCGGATAAATCTCTGGCGAAGACCTTGATCGTCGTTGTCGTAGTCAAATACCAAACCTTGAATCAACATCTCGTGTGAGCCATCCCTTCGGGAGTAACCAAATTGTCTTAAGGCTAAGCAAGGGTTGTAGGTGACATCTCCCCTAATGCCAAGTAAAGGGACATTAGGAAATTCCCTACAACGGTCGATAATAGTAACATTTTCTATGGATCAGGAGCACCAATGAATGTTTGAATGCTTGAGCGTCATCAACCTATGTGACCACCTTGAACCTTGCTCATTCTTCAATACAGATTGGAGAAGATGCTAAATAAACCACCTTGCCAAGAGGGGAGTGCAACACATAAGGACACCTCTTTTCCTCATTGTACGAGTGTGAAAAGAGTGTAGGATATCCCCTAGCAATGTAGGCACCGGGTTGCGGGATATGAAGATTTTGACGGTGTTCACATCTATGAGTTGGTCAGAATTTGGAAACAAAACCATCCCATAGATGAGGAGAGCCACAATTTCCTCAAAGGCTTGCAAATCCAAGGAATTCCAAGAGTTTTGGGCTTTCTCAAACAAGACCTTTTCTAGGAAACCTTTGACACCACTCCTTGTTTCCCAATGAGTTGTGACATCAGATGAGCGCAAGTGTAGAGCTTGAGCAATCTCTTCTGGCTTTGGGTCTCTTTCTGTACCATTGAAAGGTAGTTGATTGAGAATGATAATTCTCAAAATCCGGGAGAATTCTTCCAAAGTAGGCACAAGTTGATAGTTGGGAAATGTGAAGCAACGGTGTACCCTAGGAGTGCACATGTGCGAGTGATTCAATTTCAGATTATTTATCTTTGCACATTTAGGATGATCTAACTATTTTAAAATTAGTCATACATTCTTGTCATGCATCCTATTATCAAACATCTAACAGTTAAAAATTTGCAGAATTTAAAGTGCGGAAATTAAACTACGCTATTACAAGGCTTCGGGTATTTACATAGCCAAAAACAAACCCTTTGAAAATAAAGCGATAAAGGTAAATAAAGTCCTAATTAAACTATTACAAACTGTAGGCAGTTACATCAATATGGATAAAAATAATAATAAAGCGCGCGAGGAAATTAGATCGACAAGAAATTAGGGTTTTGACCCTTCTAACCTAATTAAAAGAAGAATGGTTTTTTGTTGTTGTTGTTTTTAATAAAAGAAATAAGTTTTCTAAATTAATATGCAATTAATTAGTTAATTAAATTAATTAATAAAAATAATTATATGACCTATTTTTGGTTTTTTGGTTATTTTAGGAAAAAAAATTATAATTAAGTTAGTAATAAAACCTATTTATTCTAATTATTTTTAATTATGTACAAAATAATTAAAGTTTTACCTAAAATTAAATCTAATTGAATCAATAAATTTATTGGGAAAAAATAATACCTAAATCTAATTGGTGGAAAATATTTTTTGGTGATTTTTTGATAAAAAGAAAATAATTTCTGGTTAGTAAAAAAGTTAAATAAAATATATAAAAGAATAGAGAAAAAGAAATGGGCCTGAGAATTGTTGGGGTGCAAATAGCCAGATCTAGGCCCAAAATGGTGAGGTCCACGTTGACCTTTGAGATCCAGTGTGATGCGTTTGACTTGGCTCATGGTGCTCCCTCCTGGATGGCCATCAGATTTGGCCATCTGACACTTGGCATGATTGATGATGAGGACATATGGTGGACCCATGGTTGGTAAGCACGCTGGATCCTGAAAAGGAAAATAATATGGAGAAATAGGGGGACCTGGGATTCGAACCCAGGTCCTGGAACAATTGCCAATGCTACGCTCACCACTGCACCATTCGCTTATGTTTGTACATACAATACATAATAATAATAATATATGAAAACAAAGAATTAATAGAAATTTTGCGCGAAAATTCAAACAGGAGAATCAGGTGGAGCCACGCCATCATCCTTGTCCTCTCTCCATGGCTAAAAGTTTTGACAACCTATACCTACGGACAACGTCCATCGCTACAGCCCTGCCAATTCTCAAAATCACATACACGGGATATAAATGACCACCAAGGCCATGGTTAGATTTGTCTCATCCTTCTGAACACGATGGTACCTTTTATCAAGGCCAATTTCACCTGCAAGCAAAAACCCTAAAACAGAGCTACGAACCCTAGCCATGGTGAATTTTATTACAGGCCATATAAATGCAATTAATCAATGCATGAAGCTTGAAAACGTCTCATAGATCAACAATATATGATTAATTCATCCTAACAATGCCTAAATCATGCTATTCAAATTCAAGAAAAGAGCTATGTCGTGAGCGACTTACAGTGTGATTTGGGGCTTGAAAATGCTTGGTTTCAATGGCTTTGGCTTGCTGGGAACCTCAGGAAGTGATTGAGATGGATAGAAAGCCTTGAGGATGCCTCTAAGTCCAAATTCGATTCACCACTTTTTCTTGATTTTTTCAGTTTTTGTTCTTGTTCATGCGCCTGTTTCTAACCTGTTTTTAGGTCTGCCTCGCCTCTATATGTATCAAGGAAGGGATTAGGGTTGATAACTGCTCTCAATCTTCCTCCATCAATGATTTGGATCTTTGATTTGATTCACTTTGAAAACTTTCCAAAATTGGCCTATTTCAATCTTTTTGTTCACACCATGCCTTGATACGATTTTGAATGTTTGCTAGCTGTATAATAAGACCTGAAACAAGCATAAAATCTTTACTTTTCAATATTTTGGATTTTATATGATTTGTTTTAATTTAAATTGAATTAATTCAAATAAAAATCAAAATAAATAATAAAAATAAGATATGGACAAGTGGCAAAGGCTAGATCTCGTGGACTATGTTGCCAACTCAAAACAAGTGAAAAAGATTGGGCCCATTTGGCAAAATTTGAAGTTTTAGGTATAGTTGACTTTTGGCAATTTTGCAAAAAAGGTCAACTTCACCAATGCATAACTTCCTCAATTTTGAATCTTTGGAGTTGTTCTTGGACTTTTTAGAAAGCTTGAGATGTCCTATAATCAACCCTTATGGTATCATCTCATTTTAATATACCATACTCATGTATGAAGCTTTGACAAAAAAGGTGTTTTTGTTGACTTTTCAAAATGACCTATAATGTCCAAATTCATAACTTCTTGTGAGTGCATATTTTGAACTTGGGAGCTGAAGTTGGGTTGTAGAGAATTGCATCCTATTCAAAATTAGCTTTGGATGTGTCATTTCTCATAAAGTATTAGAAAGTTATGCTTGGTCAAAGTTGAGTTCACTTTTCCTACAAAACCCTAATTTAGCAACTTTTGAGTCTTGATGAATTATGAGTAATCCTTGAGGAATCATGATCAACCCTTGATCAAATTATGAATAATACTTCAAAATGAGTATGTTGACCAAAAATATTGAAGTTTGACTGTATGTGGGCCACAGTTGACTTTTGCCCTAGCACAGTCGATTTTCAGGCCTTTGAGCAATTGACTGAGCAAACTTCCTCTGCAAGGCTTTAAACTTGACATGGATGATCTTGAGAACATATTAGGAAAATATTGAGAAATGGGGTCACTTGGACTCAAGTATCTTGATGCAACATGAAACCCTAATTTGAGGTAGACTGCCTTAGGAGAGAGCTTGTCTGGCCAATCCTTGGACTACCTTGAGCAACTTGAGGATCTTTCTTGAAATGTTTTGAGAAATATGGGAGGGCAAATTTTGGGGTACAACAGCTTCCCCTGTTCAATCTTCTTAAACCTGAGGATGTAGATTGGCTTTCGTGCCTTTCGTGATCCGAAGGTGGAAGATGATTGAACACTAGAGTGCCCAGAAATTTGCACTCGCCTGAAGTGGTATCTGTCTTGTGATGTCAGGAATGGGCTTACATATGCCATTTGGAAATTGCTGACGAGGGGATGGGCTTAAGATGCCATCGGGAGGAGTGTCGATCGCATAAGAGATTCCTTAGCGAGAGCTTGTATATCTGTTGTTGAGGAAAATTCCGCTAGGGAATGTTGATCTCTATTTTGAGAGAAATAGAATTTTAGGAGCTTCGGTCGTCCGTTATTCTGCTGGTGAGTTGTCTCTGTTTGAATTTTAGGAATTTTGGTTGTCTATATTCTACTGAGGAATCATCTCTGTTGAATTTTAGGAACTTCAATCGTTCGTTATTCTACTGAGGAACTGTCTCTTAGTCGAGGAGGTGAACATGAACTGTTATCTGGTCGTGGTCCAGGCTTCATAGTAATAAGACCGATTGTCATTTGGTCGTAATCCCCGATTTATAGTAATAAGACCGATTTCTATCTGGTCGTAATCCAGGATTTACAGACTTACTGGGGAGATGAGATTAAACTTGCTATCCGGTCGTAACCCAGGTTTTGCAACTTCTTGATTCTTATCTGGTCGTAATCCAGGTTTCGGAAGGAATTCAAATGTTATCCGGTCGCATCCAGGCTTTAACTTGAATTTACGGCACACTAATATCCGGTCGACTCCGGGTTTCTTAGTAATTGTTCAGGTAAACTGCTATTCGGTCGAAATCCAAACTTCGCAGGGTCTTGTATTACTATCTGGTCGCAATCCAGGCTTCAGTATTTTTATCGTTATCCAGTCATAATTTAGGTTTTATGGTGTTCCTTACTGCTGTCTGGTCATAATTCATGCTTCACAATACTTTACTTCTTATCTGGTCATAATCCAGTCTTCAAAATGCTTTACTTCTTATCTGGTTGTAATCCAGTCTTCAGAACACTTTACTTCTTATCTGGTCGTAATCTAGTCTTCAGAAGAGATCAAATGGCTATCCGGTTGTAATCTGGGCTTCCCTTTGGCTTTGGGCCAACTAACATCCGGTCGTAATCCGAGTTTCATAGTGTCTGGCCGGGTGAACCGCTATTTGGCCGTAATCCAAGTTGCACAGTATCCCTTACTGTTATCTGGTCGAAATCCAGCCTTCACAGTGTCTTTAACCGCTATCTGGTTGTAATCCAGGTTTCATAGGAACTTGTATTGTGGTCTGGTCGTAATCCAGGCTTCACGATAACTTGCTGAGCTGTTATCCGGTTGTAATCCGGGTTTCACAGCTTGCTGAGGATTTAAACTATTATCCGGTCGAATCCGGGCTTCATAGCTTGCTTATGTGAGAATTTGATTGTATCTTTCCTGAAAGGTAAAGTTTAGCTGCATGTAATGCATGATATGTATCAGGCAATGATGTTCTCAAAATAAATGAGATTGTGATGTATGATGCGTATACGCATGTGTCATGATGTATGGAAATGTGATGTTTTTAGCTAGGGATGATAAACCCTGGATAGCTGCTGGAGAAAAGAGTTGAATTCTTCGTTTCCGTTGGGGATAGCAAATGAGGATGATTGTGAGAATAAACCTGCGGGAGAGGATAACTCCGCTGGGGAATAACCTGATGAGGAAATGACTCTGTGGGGAGGACATGCTCTACTGAGGATTCCGCTGATAAATTCAGCTGGGGGTGAATTATCGTTGCTGGTGGTAATGAACCCTGTTGGGAATTGAGTTTCTGTTTGTGAAAGGAATGAACTCCGTTGGGGACGATTTTCCAATTGCCACTGGGGATAACCTTTTAGGCTCTACTGGGGACAATCTTCCAGAGTCTACTGGGGATAATTCTCAAACTCCGCTTGGGATAATTTTTCGAACTCCACTGGGGATAATTTTTCAATGCTGATGGTAGATAAACTCTGCTTGGGGAGAATTTTACTGACTCATTCGCGGTTGCGAGCCTCAGCTGGGGAGAGTTAACACTACTGTCTTTTTCTTACTCTGCAGGGAGTGAATGTACCTTAGTCATATTCTTCAGCTAAATCTATCCCTGTACCTGGTGGACAGAGCAACTGTAAGGTCTGGACAATTCTTATTTGCCCCTGTTCCTGATATTACGAGTAATCGTCCTTTGTTTTGTATGTAAATATTTATGAGCAGCAATTATTGTCAAATGCATATATCAAAAATGAACATTGGACGTTCTTGCAAAACAAAACAGAAAAAATAAAACAGTTTGAAATTTCTTTGTGAAAATGAATTGTATTGATTTTGAAATTTGGCCTGTAAATAGGCGTTTTTGTAAAAGAGGCTGACGCCCTAGTAAGAGAACGCCACCGAACAAATAGAATTTATACAATTTGTGAAAAACAAAGAAAAATAGATATGTGAACAATCCCCCTGGGTTCCAACTCTGATATTGCCTTTATATCCTCGAGCATCTCATCACTTTGCTACTTGGTTGAAGGTAAATTAGATTGATTAGTGTCGTCCGAGCTTGATAGTCGATACCGAAGTCTGGTTGCAAGGTGATCCAATGAGACATAGTGTTACACTTTAATCCCTAATTTTTGCCTGAACCGCCTTTTCGGATTTTCAGTCCACCGGGATACCATTTTTTGCCCAAGCCGCCTTTTCAGGTTTTCGACTTGCCGGGTGTACAGTTTTTTCATTTTCATCCCATATTTTTGCCCGAACCCTTTTGGTTCGCCGGGAAGCCCTTATTTTTGCCTATGCCAGTTGACTAGCGGGTCTTTGATCATGCGTAGTATCTTTTCACTATGTCTGCATTGACGAGGTGAGGAAGGTCGTCACCATCCATGGTGGTTAGAATCATAGCTCCTCCCGAGAAAATGTTCTTAACCACAAATGGCCCTTCGTACGTAGGGGTCTATTTTCCCCTGAGATCACCTTGTGGTAGGATGATGCGCTTGATCACCAGATCCCCAACTTGATACTCTTGTCGTCTAACTTTCTTGTTAAATGCCTTGATCATCCGCTTTTGATACGTTTGACCATGACAAATAGCAGTAAGTCTCTTCTCATTGATTAAGTTCAACTGATCAAGCCAGGTCTGGATCCAATCGTCCTTGCTCAAACCTGCATCCTTCATAATCCAAAGAGAGGGTATCTGAACTTCAATGGGCAAGACTGCTTCCATACCATATACCAAGGAATAGGGTGTTGCCCCTGTTGACGTCCGCGCTGAGGTATGGTACCCATGAAGAGCAAATGGTAACATCTTGTGCCAGTCTTTGAATGTCACCGTCATCTTCTGCACAATCTTCTTGATATTCTTATTAGCCGCTTCAACAGCCTCGTTCATCTTCGGCCGGTAGGGAGAAGAGTTATGATGTTGTATCTTAAACTGTTTGCAGAGCTCGGTGATCATTGTATTGTTGAGATTTGTACCATTGTCTGTAATGATCCTCTCTGGTACACCGTATCGACAGATCAAGTTGTGCCGAATGAACCGTGCCACGACGTTCTTGGTCACTGTAGAAAAAAAAGCTGCTTCAACCCACTTTGTAAAATAATCAATTGCTACCAGGATGAAATGATGCCCGTTAAACGCAGTAGGTCTGATCTCACCAATCATATCGATGCCACACATTACAAAAGGCCAAGGAGCTGTCAAAACATTCAGAGGTACTGGAGGTATGTGCACCTTATCAGCATAGACTTGGCACTTATGACAGGTCCGAGAATGCTGATAACAGTCGGCTTCCATTATGGACCAATAATATCCTGCCCGAAGTATCTCCTTAGCCATGGTGTGTCCACTGGAATGAGTTCCGAAGGTACCTTCATGCAACTCTGCCATGATCATTCTACTTCGCTCTTATCCACACATCGTAGTAAGGTTGAATCATGATTACGCTTGTAAAGGATACCATTACTGATGAAGAACTTCGCCGCGAACCTCCTCAGAAACTTCTTATCATTAACAGATGCACCCTCAGGGTATTCTTGAGCCTCAAGATACCTCTTTACCTCGTGAAACCAGGGTTTATCTGCTACCTCTTCAGTCTCAATGTCACAGCAGTGTGCGGGTTTGTCCAACCTCTCGATGGTAATCCGGGGAGCTTCATTTTCCCACCTGACCTTGAACAAAGAAGACATCGTAGCTAGCACGTCCACTAACTGATTCTCCTCTCTAGGTAAGTGTTCAAAGGTTATCTCCTCGAAGTGAGGAAGAAACGTCAATACGTACTCTTTGTAAGGAATAAGATTTGGGTGCTTCGTATCCCACTCACCTTTGATTTGACTGATCACGAGAGCGGAATCTCTGAACACACTCAATAACTTAATCCTTAGGTCAATTGCTGCTCGAAGACCCATGATGCATGCTTCATACTCCGCCATGTTGTTGGTGCAGTTGAAACATAGTCGGGCGGTGAACGGAGTATGAGAGCCTTCAGGAGATATGATCACGGCGCCAATGCCATTACCCAAAGTGTTTGAAGCTTCATCAAAGTACATAGACCATCGGGATCCTTCCTCGGGTCCTTCATCCGGTCCAGGTGTTTCACAGTCAGTCACCAACATGATATTCTCATCCGGGAAATCGAAGTTCATAGACTGGTAATCGTCTACTGCCTGATGTGCCAAATGATCTGCC
Source organism: Vicia faba (assembly GCA_948472305.1). NCBI lineage: Eukaryota > Viridiplantae > Streptophyta > Magnoliopsida > Fabales > Fabaceae > Vicia > Vicia faba. Next base: position 1,671,295,043 of record OX451737.1, read on the forward strand.
AACACACTTCCCTTGATTGCTTTTTGGGTCGTGTATTGGATGTCATACTCAGTCAATATCATTTGTCATCTTGCTATTCTTTTGGACAAGGAAGGCTTTTCGAAGATATACTTGATTGGATCCATCTTTGATATCAATAGGGTAGTGTGAGTCAGCATATACTGTCTCAGCCGACGAGCAGCCCATGCCAAAGCGTAGCAAGTTTTCTCAAGCAGTGAGTATCGGGTCTCACAGTCGGTAAACTTTTTTCTAAGGTAATAAATAGCATGCTCTTTTCGGCCAGACTCGTCATGCTGCCCCAGCACACACCCCATTGAATTGTCGAGTACTGTCAAGTATAGGATCAGGGGTCTCCCTTCAACTGGAGGCATCAGAATAGGAGGCTCTTGGAGATATTCTTTGATCCTTTCGAAAGCGTCCTGACATTCATCATTCCATATTACCACTTGATCTTTCTTCAGTAGCTTGAAGATTGGCTCACAAGTAGCAGTTAAGTGTGAAATGAATCGGGCAATGTAATTCAGCCGTCCCAAAAAGCCTCTGACTTCTTTTTCTGTTCGAGGAGCTGGCATTTCCTGTATAGCCTTCACCTTTGCAGGATCCACCTGAATACCTTTATCACTTATGACGAGACCCAGCAGCTTTCCAGACCTCACTCCGAAGGTGCACTTGTTCGGATTTAGCCTCAGTCTGTATAACTTCAACTTGTCAAATAGCTTATGAAGATGGTCAAGGTGTTCTTCCTCAGTCTGGGACCTTGCAATCATGTCGTCAACATATACCTCAATCTCATGACAAATCATGTCGTGGAACAAAGCGACCATGGCACGTTGCCCCGACATTCTTCAATCCAAAAGACATGACTTTGTAGCAAAAGGTACCCCATTACGTAACAAAGGTTGTCTTTTCCATATCCTCGGGAGCCATCTTAATTTGATTGTAACCAGAGAAACCATCCATAAAGGAGAAGACCTTATGTTGTGCGGTGTTGTCAACTAGAACATCGATATGAGGTAGAGGGAAATCATCCTTGGGGCTCGCCCTGCTCAGATCCCTATAGTCAACACAGATTTGAACCTTACCATCTTTCTTCGGCACTGGAACCACGTTGGCAACCCACTTCGGGTAAGAAGTAACTTCTAGAAAACTGGCATCAAACTGTTTCATAACCTCAGCCTTGATTTTCTCAGACATCTCTGAGCGCATTCGGCGAACTTTCTGTTACACTGGAGGACAGTCTTCCTTTGTGGGCAAGAGGTGAACCACAATGTCAGTATCCAACCTAGGCATATCTTTATAAGACCAGGAAAAGATCTCAACATAGTCGCGTAGCATCTGAATCAACCGTTGCTTAATACTAGACTCCAGATTTGCACTGATCTTGACCTCTTTATTGTCTTCCTCCATACCCAGATTTACTGTTTCCACTGGCTCTTCATGCGGCTGAATGGCCCTCCCTTCCTGAAGTAACAATCTTGCAAGTTCACCAGGAACTTCATAATCATCCTCACCTTCGTCCTCGGTTTGGTTGATCGGACTTTCGAAGTTATAACTGGCGATAGCAGAGTCGTTATCAGTGGGATCCAGAGTGGATGTAGACATGTATATGTGAGTGTGTGTAAGACAAATAGCTATTTTGCAAGATAGAAAAGAAAAACAAGGAGCGTAATATTTGTAATGCAAGAAAGACGTCTGATGCTTTTATTAATGATATATGGCAATGACACATAATAAGCCCTTAAACAAAGCCACGGTGTCTCGGGCAAGGCACCAGGTCGTAAAAGTTTCAAATTGTCTGTTACAAATCCAAAACAAAAGTCTTATTACTGTGTAATAAAAGAAATGGGCATGAAGTCCTTTGCTGTCCAATTGTTCAATCCGCCTTCGGTAGTCGGGTAAATCCAGCTGTCAAACTCAGACTCTTCATCATCGTCTTCAATTGCATTTACTTCCGGATTTGTGATACACATGGGAGGTCTTCCAATCTGCGCACGCCGAATGGCCTTTTGAGCTTCTGCAGTAAAACTCAAACCAAACTTGTCAGTATTGTGTGTAAAGTTAGGGAGTTGGCCCCAATTCGCACACCCACCTTTCTCAATAACAGCCCGAGCATCCTTGAGGGAAGCCATCTTCATTGGAGGATTTTCAGCAACAGTTTCAATCGACGCCAGAGTCTGGGGGACTTCTTCAAAATATTGACACGGGGTTTTAATGAACTCCCCATCCATTTCCACATACCGAAAAGAGTTAAGGTGGCTCACCATGTACTCCTCTTCCCCTTGTACTGTAACAATTTTCCCTTTCACCGGGTATTTTAACATCTGATGGAGCGTAGAAGTAACTGCCCCAGCTTTATGAATCCACGGGCGACCCAACAAACAAGAATAAGACGGTCGAATGTCCATCACATAGAATGTAGATGAGAAAGTCTGGGAACCAAACTTAATAGGAACATCCACCTCTCCATGTACCATCCTTTTGGATCCGTCAAAGGCCCTAACCACAATATTACTCGGCTTCAGCACCAACCCTTCATAGTCCAACCGGTCTAACGCTTTCTTGGGTAAAACATTTAACGAGGACCCAGTATCCAACAGCACGTGGGCCAAAGTAGTGCCCCTATACTCGATTGAAACATGCAGAGCGTCATTGTGATTCTTTCCCTTGGCAGTCAAGTCTGCGTCGGAGAAACCTAACCCGTTGTCAGCTGTCAAACTATCCACACAGTCTTTGAACTGGTCAGCAGATGTCTCCTGCGGCACATGCGCAGTTTTCAGGAAAGCAATCAGAGCCTTAGCATGGGCTTATAAGGACAACAATAAAGATAACATGGATATCTTCGACGGGGTTTTCCCTAGCTGTTCGACTACATTGTATTCGCTTTTCTTGATGATCTTCAAAATTTCCACTATTTCCTGCCTAGAGGTTTCAACAGTAATCGACTTCGGTGCCTCCGTCCGGGCAGGCTCACCGGTGATCCCTTTGCCCCGAGCTTCAGATGACTCGGCGATAGGGGTAATGATTGGAACATGAACAGGGACAGTAGCAGGTGTACTGGCAGGTGAAATAGCAACAAGCTTCCGAACAGTTGGTGGGGAGATCTCAGGAGAGAAAAGTCTTCCGCTTCGGGTGACTTTGCTAGACCCAACAACATTGCTGACATCAGTATCAGCCTCTTCCACCTTCAAGTCTTGTTTAATCCCATGATAATACACATCGGCCTCATAATGCCACGGGACAGCCTTATCTGACGTGTAAGGGATAGGTCCAGGTATAGTAATGATTAATGGAGCAACTCTCGGAACAGGTATAATTCTAACAGGCTTTCTCGAGGAAGCCTTGGAAGAATTGGCGGAAATGGTGATTATGGAAACATCTTCAACAGTAATCAATGGAACCAAAGTTTTCTCGAACAATATTTCTTTGTTATCCATCAGACGTTGGACACCTGACTTCAATAGATGGCAACCAGTAGGCAAGACAGAACATAGGTGGCAACCTTCGCCACAGCCCGGAAATAAACCGACCAATAATAAGTTCTTCTTAACGGTCAACAATGGAGTAGAAATGTCTTCCACAGAGGTTACAAACACATCATCATCCATAACATTTACTCCATGCTTAGGCATAGGAGCAATCCCGACATTAGGATTTTCCGGCGCTTCAAATTCAATCTCTTCAGCTTCAATCAAATCTTGTACCTTATTCTTCAAGGCCCAGCAGTTATTCGTATCATGCCCCAGGCTATCGGAGTGAAAAGCATAGCGGGCGTTCGGGTTATACAACGGTGATGTAGTAATGGGATTCTTCGGAGCTTCCCTTAGAGTCACCAAATTGGTCTTTAAAAATTTCGGCAGAATTTGAGAATTAGTCATACTGAGCCGAGTAAATTGTCTCTGAGGCCTCTCTGCTCTTTGCTAAGTGTTGCGTTGTGGGGCAACAGTTGGTCTTGATATTACTACCGCATTAACTACTTGGCAGCGTTCGGGTCGGTTTTGGCTCCTCGAGCTGTAAACTGCACTAGATTCCTTCTTGAAAGGCTTCTTCTCTGTACTTGACGAAGCACCCTTCTATATCTTGCCACTCTTGATACCGCCCTCAACTCTCTCCCCAGTCATAATCAATTCAGTAAACCCTGACGATGAACTACCGATCAAATGATTAAAATATGGACAAGACAAAGTCCCAAGAAACATATCCACCAACTCCCTATCAGCCAGAGGGGGTTGTACTCTTCCAGCAAGATCTCTCCATTTCTGAGCTTAGTCCTTAAAACCTTCGCTCGCACCCATAGACATACCCTGAAGTTGAGTACGTGTGGGAGCAAGGTCGGTATTATACTGGTATTGCTTGAAAAAAGCAGCAGCAAGGTCCTCCCAGTTGCGGATGTTAGCTCCTTCTAGTTGGTAGAACCATTCAAGTTGAGTCCCTGACAGACTATCTTGAAAGAAATGAATCCAGAGGTTCCTATCAGCAGTATATGGTTGAATATTTCTGACATACGAGCGGAGGTGTAACTTTGGGCAGGAGACCCCATCATACTTAGCAAAGACAGGAGCTTTAAACTTGTGTGGGATCACCACCCCAGATGCCAAACCCAAATCTTTGAAGTCCAACCCAGGCATCTTTTGGATCTCCATTGCACTTAGTCGGTCTTCAAGTTGTTTATACCTATCCTCGGCAGGAGGATACTGGTCTTCATCAAAATCAGTGTCATTGTCTGAAACCACAGGGCTAGGACCCTTCCTTTCTTCTTGATTCTCTCCTCCTCCAGATGAGTGGGACAAATCAACTTCTTCTCACAACCTGTTCCCAAATCTGTGACCCATATTCAGGAGGACAGTCTTCTTCTTCTTCTTCTTCTTCTTGTCCTTCAAGATAAGAGTCTTCAAATCTTTCTGCCCCTTCGCCAGGTTCAAGAACATTTCCTGGAACTGAGCATTATGAGCTTAAAGAGCCTTGATGGCTTGATCAGTAGGTGTTTCAGAAGACATGTTGTGCTGAAATAAACAACGAAGAAGATGAGAAACCTGTAAGGGTACCTGTAATGAGGTGCATGGAAATGGAATGCGTATGAAATGATTTCAAAGACTTAGGGAGATTCAAATTTGTAAACCAAAATGAAACACACTTTTATTAGATTAAAACTTGAAACAATGTTTAACAAATGCCTTTAAGGTGTTACAAAAGAAATACTGAAAAGCAAATCTAAACTAGAAATAGCAAAAGACATCAGCGCTCCCATGGTCGTTTTCCTTTCGTGCTGACATAATCGTTGATTGTCCTCTCAGTCTCCAACTGCCTTGTAAGCTTCAGGATCTTCTGTTCCTGCTCATGATACTTCTCTCTGTAAGTATCCCTTTCTTCCCTTAGCTGGATCCAAGATCTCTTCAATGCCCCAATGTCAGTAGGCATGTATGGATGGAGGACCGTATGAGGAACCCCTTCTTCATCAGTATGCTCCACAATTACCGGCAAGACAGCTTCGTACGGCATCTCCAGCTTTTGAGCACGGGCTCGAACCCACCGGAGATACGGTTGCATCGGGAGAGAAGTCTTCATTCCTAGCTCATGTGGATCAGACCTGTTCACCCTATCCCAAGCTCGTATGAACCTGCGGCGATGTCCCTCAACATCCCCCTGGAAGTCAAAGACAATGTTTGGAAGCAGCAGCTCATGAGGATCGTCCCTTCGAGCTCGTCCAAACTGTCGTAAGGCCAAACAAGGATTATAGGTTATTCCTCCTCTAATTCCAAGCAATGGAACATTGGGGTATTCCCCACACCGATCAATGACAGCTACTTCTTCCATATCTTTAATACTCCAAATGATGTCCGTGTGAGCAAGGGACATGATCCTGTAGGCCCAACCCATACCTTCCTCATTCTTCAATACAGATTTGGGGAGGTGAGAAATAAACCACCTCGCCAGCAGCGGTGCACAACACATAAGGGTTCCCCTTCTCCGAGCAGTACGGGCATAAAGAGAATGTAGAATGTCACCTAAGAGAGTGGGCACTGGATTACGGGACATGAAGATCTTGATTGTGTTCACATCGACGAAAGAATCTGAATTAGGGAACAGAACCAAGCCATAGATGAGGAGTGCCAGGATGTCTTCAAATGCTTGAAAGTCCAAACTATCTCAGAACTGTTGAGCTTGATCAATCAAGAACTTAGCCAAGAAGCCTTTAACCCTACTCCGAATGTCCCAGTTAGATACTACATCAGCCTTTGTTAGATGGAGGGCTGAAGCAATATCCTCTGGCCTAGGAGCTATCTCCAAACCTGTAAATGGTGTCTTCTCTAGAATAGATATGCCAAGTAAATCTGAGAACTCCTCCAAAGTAAGGACCAACTGATAGTCCGGGAAGGTAAAACAGTGATGCAATGGGTCAAAGAACTGGAACAAGACGCTCATCATTTGCTCATCCAGCTTGGAAGTGACCAAACCAAGAAGATGACCATGTCTTCTAACAAAGGAAGAAGTATCAGGAACCTTTGAAACCAATTCTCTAAGCTGAACAGGGATCTACACGAAGTTAATCCAAATGGTATTTCTGCGCATAGAGGCCATGATCTGCAAAACAGAACAAAGATGAATCCCCTTGGTCTTTGAAATGGTTAGTCTAATGAAAATATGCATGCAATGTCATGATGCATGATGTCATGATAAAAACACACCACAGGTATCACAGATAGCAAACATGGTAAGGGAAAACAAGTCACACGGTAGCCCTTAAATTTTAGGCTGGCATGGAGTTTAGGTACTACCCTCTTGCAGTTTAGTTGGTTTAACCTGTCCTAGTAATAGTAACCAGGTTCTAGAGGTTCTCAATATCACTGACCATCCTCGATCGGTCATAATTCCAGCTTAGCAACCTTTTCTTGCAGCCGGAATCATCGCGAGAGTATGGTCTCAATGAGTATAGCATACTGCTACTTTTCTATGGCCAAGTTGGTCAATTATAGGTTCTAAGGTCAGTTGATGCTTAATGACCCATTAGCATCCCCATACTCTCCTTGTTCCTCCAGAAGGGATATCGGTACCAACTAATGTGTCACACCAATGTAGCTATTACTTCAACTGTATCGGTCTACACCGTACAGTTCCCTCACAGTCTATTGCTACTTACCTAAAAGGTATCCCCAGATCCGAGTTAGGATCTATAGTAACTCCGATACAAAGCCCACAAATATAAAGCATACAGATCAAACAATTGAAAACAATATGATGAACTAGTCGTAAGGTACACCCCACTTATTTACTCCCCAGCAGAGTCGCCAGTTCTGTGATACGGTGGCCAGAACCGAGATCGTGTTTCCCTATTTCTTAAGGAATTTGCTGGTTTGCGTTTTGCGTCTGTGTTTGCAAAATGTCGCGGTAAGCAAGAGTCGCCACCGTCTTTTATTTTATCCAACAAGGAAAGGAAAAAAGCACAGAAAAATTCCTTTTTCGAGATATTTCTGAGTACGGGGGGTAGATTATAGAAAGGGAAGGTATTAGCACCCTTTCTATCCGTAGTTATCTACGGGCTCTTAGGTACTTACATAAAATTTGTTTTCTTTGTGTTTGTGGGCTTTGAAAAGTTTTTGTTTTAACTTTGATTTAACTCTTGCTTCTGTCTTCAAGAGTGTAATGAAGTGTTTTTGAAAACTTTGTTTGAAAAGGAGTGTAAGTGTGAAAAAATTTGTTTTGATTGAGCAAGTACTTAAGAACTAATCTACCTACTCGAAAAAAGAATCGTTCTATGTTTGTTTCCTTTAGACAATGCTATCCCACTATTAGTGAGTAGGTAGCACCGTCGTTGGAGTTTTGAGGGTCAATTCGAAAGGGACGTACGATCACTAAAGCAATGTTAGGACGTCTTAGTAATAACCCTAATATCTTAGATCATTTATCCGAGGCAAGAATATCCAAAGCAACCTTTCCGAGGCAACTATGATCTTTAGACAAAAGGATGACCACTAAAGCATCCTATACTCAATGACCATTTACCGAAGGCAACCAAGTGGGAGTGTACCCTAGGAGTGCACATGTGCGAGTGATTCAATTTCAGATTATTTATCTTTGCACATTTAGGGTGATCTAACTATTTTAAAATTAGTCATACAGTCTTGTCATGCATCCTATTATCAAACATCTAACAGTTAATAATTTGTGGAATTTAAAGTGCGGAAATTAAACTACGCTATTACAAGGCTTTGGGTATTTACATAGCCAAAAACAAATCCTTTGAAAATAAAGCGATAAAGGTAAATAAAGTCCTAATTAAACTATTACAAATTGTAGGCAGTTACATTAATATGGATAAAAATAAAAATAAAGCGCGCGAGGAAATTAGATCGACAAGAAATTAGGGTTTTGACCCTTCTAACCTAATTAAAAGAATAATGGTTTTTTTGTTGTTTTTAATAAAAGAAATAAGTTTTCTAAATTAATATGCAATTAATTAGTTAATTAAATTAATTAATAAAAATAATTACATGACCTATTTTTGATTTTTTTTGGTTATTTTAGGAAAAAAATAAAATATAATTAAGTTAGTAATAAAACCTATTTATTCTAATTATTTTTAATTATGTACAAAATAATTAAAGTTTTACCTAAAATTAAATCTAATTGAATTAATAAATTTATTGGAAAAAAATAATACCTAAATCTAATTGGTGGAAAATATTTTTTGGTGATTTTTTGATAAAAAGAAAATAATTTTTGGTTAGTAAATAAATTAAATAAGTTAAATAAAATATATAAAAGAATAGAGAAAAAGAAATGGGCCTGAGAATTGTGGGGGTGCAAATAGACAGATCTAGGCCCAAAATGGTGAGGTCCACGTTGACCTTTGAGATCCAGTGTGATGCGTTTGACTTGGCTCATGGTGCTCCCTCCTGGATGGCCATCAGATTTGGCCATCTGACACTTGGCATGATTGATGATGATGACATATGGTGGACCCCTGGTTGGTAAGCACGCTGGATCCTGAAAAGGAAAATAATATGGAGAAATAGGGGGACCTGGGATTCGAACCCAGGTCCTGGAACAATTGCCAATGCTACGCTCACCACTGCACCATTCGCTTCTGTTTGTACATACAATACATAATAATAATAATATATGAAAATAAAGAATTAATAGAAATTTTGCGCGAAAATTCAAACGGGCGAATCAGGTGGATCCACGCCATCATCCCCGTCCTCTCTCTGTGGCTAAAAGTTTTGACAACCTATACCTACGGACAACGTCCGTCGCTACAGCCCTGCCAATTCTCAAAATCACATACACGGGATATAAATGACCACCAAGGCCATGGTTAGATTCGTCTCATCCTTCTGAACACGATGGTACCTTTTATCAAGGCCAATTTCACCTGCAAGCAAAAACCCTAAAACGAAGCTACGAACCCTAGCCATGGTGAATTTTATTACAGGCCATATAAATGAAATTAATCAATGCAGGAAGCTTGCAAATGTCTCATAGATCAACAATATATGATTAATTCATCCTAACAATGCCTAAATCATGCTATTCGAATTCAAGAAAAGAGCTATGTCGTGAGTGACTTACAGTGCGATTTAGGGCTTGAAAATGCTTGGTTTCAATGGATTTGGCTTGCTGGGAACCTCAGGAAGTGATTGAGATGGATAGAAAGCCTTGAGGATGCCTCTAAGTGCAAATTTGATTCACCATTTTTTCTTGATTTTTTCAGTTTTTGTTCTTGTTCATGCGCCTGTTTCTAACCTGTTTTTAGGTCTGCCTCGCCTCTATATGTATCAAGGAAGGGATTAGAGTTGATAATTGCTCTCAATCTTCCTCCATCAATGATTTGGATCTTTGATTTGATTCACTTTGAAAACTTTCCAAAATTGGCCTATTTCAATCTTTTTGTTCACACCATGCCTTGATACGATTTTGAATGTTTGCTAGTTGTATAATAAGACCTGAAACGGGCATAACATCTTTAGTTTTCAATATTTTGGATTTTATATGATTTGTTTTGATTTAAATTGAATTGAATTAATTCAAATAAAAATCAAAATAAATAATGAAAATAAGATATGGACAAGTGGAAAAGGCTAGAGCTCGTGGACTATGTTGCCAACTCAAAACAAGTGAAAAAGATTGGGCCCATTTGACAAATTTGAAGTTTTAGGGATAGTTGACTTTTGGCAATTTTGCAAAAAAGGTCAACTTCACCAATGCATAACTTCCTCAATTTTGACTCTTTGGAGGTGTTCTTAGACTTTTTAGAAAGATTGAGATGTCCTATAATCAACATTTTTGGTCTCATCTAATTTTGATATTCCATGCTCATGAATGAAGCTTTGAAAAAAAAGGTGTTTTTGTTGACTTTTCAAAATGACCTATAATGTCCAAATTCATAACTTCTTGTGAGTTCATATTTTGAACTTGGGAAATGAAGATGGGTTGTAGATAATTGCATCCTCTTAAAAATGAGCTTTGGATGGGTCATTTCTCATAAAGTATGATAAAGTTATGCTTGGTCAAACTTGAGTTAACTTTTCCTACAAAACCCTAATTTAGCAACTTTTGAGTCTTGATGAATTATGAGCAATCCTTGAGGAATCATGATCAACCCTTGATCAAATGATGAATAATACTTCAAAATGAGGATGTTGAGCAAAAATCTTAAAGTTTGACTGTATGTGGGCCATAGTTGACTTTTGCCCTAGCACAGTCGATTTTCTGGCCTTTGAGCAATTGACTGAGCAAACTTCCTCTGCAAGGCTTGAAACTTGACATGCATGATATTGAGAACATATTAGGACAATGTTGAGCATTTGGGGTTACTTGGACTCAAGTATCTTGAAGCAACATGAAACCCTAATTTGAGGTAGACTGCCTTAGGAGAGAGCTTGTCTGGCCAATCCTTGGACTACCTTGAGCAACTTGAGGATCTTTCTTGAAATGTTTTGAGAAATATGGAAGGGAAAACATCGGGATCCTTGTTCAGGTCCGTCATATGGTCTGAATTCTTCACAATCATTTACCATCATGATGTCTTCATCTGGGAATTCGAACTTCATGGATTGGTAGTCTTCTACAGCTTGATGAGCAAGGTGACCAGCTAGTACACTTCCCTTTATTGCTTTTTAGGTAGTATATTGTATGTCATATTCTGTCAGGATCATCTGCCATCTCACTATTCTCCCAGAGAGAGCAGGTTTTTCAAAGATGTATTTTATTTGGTCCATTTTAGATATCAATAAGGTAGTATGGGTCATCATATATTGTCTTAGCCGGCGAGCAGCCCATGCCAGAGCGTAACAAGTTTTCTCGAGCAGTGAATATCTTGTTTCACAGTCGGTAAAATTTTTGCTCAGGTAAGAAATAGCGTGCTCTTTTCGGCCAGACTCGTCATACTGCCCCAGCACACACCCCGGTGAATTTTCCAAAATGGTCAGATACATGATCAATGGTCTTCCCTCGACTGGTGGCATTAAAACAAGAGTCTCTTGTAGGTACTCTTTGATCTTGTCAAAGGCAGTTTGGCACTCATCATTCCATTTGACTGCCTGGTCTTTCTTCAGTAGTTTGAAGATTGGTTCACACGTAGTTGTCAGGTGAGAAATGAATCTGGCAATGTAGTTCAAGCGTCCCAAGAATCCTCTGAGTTCTTTCTCAGTACGAGGAGCAGGCATCTCTTGTATAGCTTTCACCTTGGCAGGATCTACTTCAATACCTTTATTGCTGATGACAAAGCCTAGGAGTTTACCAGACCTTACTCCAAATGTGCACTTATTTGGGTTCAACCATAACTTGTACTTCTTTAATCTCTCAATTAGTTTCTCTAAATGATTAAGATGCTCTTCTTCTGTTTGGGACCTAGCTATCATGTCGTCCACATAGACCTCTATTACGTGATGTATCATGTCGTGAAATAGAGCTACCATGGCACGCTGATAGGTTTCCCCAGCATTCTTTAGTCCGAATGGCATCACCTTGTAGCAGAATGTACCATATTGCGTGACAAAGGTTGTCATCTCCATGTCCTCAGGCGCCATTTTGATTTGGTTGTAGCCTGAAAAACCTTCCATGAAGGGAAACACCTTGTGTTGTGTTGTATTGTCAACTAGGATGTCAATGTGGGGAAGTGGGAAATCATCTTTAGGGCTTGCCCTATTCAAATCTCTGTAGTCCACGTACATTCGTACCTTGCCGTCTTTTTTGGGCACAGGAACAACATTGGAAACCCATTGCGGATAGGAGGTGACGGCCAAGAATCCAGCATTGAATTGTTTCATGACTTCTGCTTTAATATTCTCTGACATATTTGGTCGCATTCGACGGACCTTTTGTTTTACTGGTGGGCAATCCTCTTTTGTAGGTAGATGATGTACCACAATATCTGCATCAAGTCTTGGCATGTCTTCATACGACCAGGAAAAGACCTCAACATACTCGTGTAACAACTGAATCAGCCGCTCCTTGAGACTGGGTTACAGATTGGCACCCACCTTGACTTCTCTTTTGTCTTCTTTGGTACCTAGATTAATTGTATCCATGGGTTCCTCGTGCGGCTGAATGGTCCTCTCTTCTTGTTGTAGTAATCTAGAAAGTTCCTCTGGTACTTCACAATCTTCCTCACCTTCGTCTTCGGCTTGGTAGATTATATTTTCAGAGTCACAAAAAGCTATAGCAGAACCGTTATCCATGGGATCCCGAATGGATGTAGACCTGTACTGTGAGTGTGAGTGTGTGTAAGGGTATAGCTATCTTTGAAAGAAATGAAAAATGTAAAAAGAAAAACAATGAGCACAAAGTTTGTATGCAAAAACGTCCATGATTCATTAATGTCATATGAAAATGAGATAATAACCCTTACAAATGGACCATTGTGCCTCGGGTAAGACACAAAGTTTTGAGAGTCTGAATTGTTTTAATATTACAGATCCAACAAAATGTAAAGGCAAATTATTATGGGATAAAAGTGATCGGGAAAAAATCTCTAGCCTCCCAGTTGCTGAGCCCTCCACTGACAATTGGGAAGATCCAATCCTCCAGGTTGCAACCATTTTAATCATCCTCTACCGCGTTGACTTCACAGTTGCTGATCTTCAGGGGTGGTCATCCAGCACGAGCGCGGTGTACAGTCTTCTGAGCACCTGAAGTGAAACCCAGGCCAAACTTGTCAGACTTGTATGGGATATCTGGGAGTTATCCCCAAATAGTGCACCCACCTTCTTCTATTACTGCTTTTTCATCCTTCAAGGATGACATCCTGAGTGGAGACCTTGTGATCTTGGGAACAACCTTGGTCACTGCCACATCTTGCGGGACTTCTCCAAAGTGTTGGAATGGAGTTTCAATAAATTCACCATCTAATTCCACATATTTGAAGGAATTGAGATGGTTGATCATATACTCTTCTTCTCCATGAACGGTGATAATCTTCCCTTGAATTGGGTACTTCAACATTTGGTGCAACGTAGAAGTAACAGTGCCAGCATTGTGAATCCATGGTCGACCTAGCAAGCAGGAATATGAAGGGAGGATATCCATTACATAAAAATTTGAATCAAATGTTTGGGTTCCAACCTTTATGGGGATATCCACTTCCCCATGCACCATCCTTTTGAGCCGTCAAAGGCCCTCACTATTATGTTGCTCGGTTTTAATGTCAATCCCTCACAGTTAAGTCTATCAAGAGCCTTTTTAGGCAACACATTCAGAGATGAACCAGTGTCCACCAAAACATGAGCCAAGGTTGTTCCCCTACATTCAACTGAGACATGCAATGCCTCATTATGCTTTCTTCCTCTTGGCGTTAAATCAGCATCCAAAAAACCTAGACCATTATCTGCAGTCAAGCTGGCTATGCAGTCTTGGAACTGATCGGCAGATGTTTCTTGGGGTACATGGGAAGTTTTCAGGAATTTCACCAAGGCTTTTGCATGCGCCTCGGAACATAGTAGTAAAGCCGGCATGGAAATTTTAGATGGAGTTTTCCCCAGTTGTTCAACTAAGTCGTAGTCGCTTCTTTTTATGATCTTTAGAATTTCCTCCATCTCTTTCCGGGAGGTCTCAGGGATAGCCAACGATTGTGCCTTCGTCCGGACAGGCTCAACCAGAATATTTTTACCTCGAGTCTCGGTTGACCTGGCAGCAGGAATGTCAGTAGGAGTGATAACAGGGGTTGTATCAGCTTTGTCAGTTCGAGTATTAGCAGAGGTTATTGTAGGACTGGGAACGGCCTTTGGAGGAGCAACAACAATGGGAATGATTATGGGTCCAGAAATAGCTTTCAGAGGAGCTATCTCTGGAGAGAAAACCCTTCCGCTTCGAGTGATCTTGCTAGTCCTTGCAATATTACTGACATCAGAGTCAATCTTCTCAGAACTTGAATCTTCGGTGGCTGGCCAATCTTGCTTGATACCGTGGTAGTAGACATCCCCTCCATAATTCCATGGTACGGTCTTGTCTGACAAATACGGGATTGGTCCAGGCATTGTAATTATCAAAGGAGCTACTTTTGGAACTGATGTAATTCTAAGGGGTCTTTTGGTGGAGACCCTAGAAGAATTGTCGGAAATGGTCACGATGGAAACATCCCTATAAGAAACAGTTGGGACAGAAGTCTTTTCGAACAAAATTTCCTTGTTATATATTAGACAATGAACGCTTGTTTTCAACAAAGGACAGCTGGTTGGTGAGGACAAACAGAAATGACAGCTTTTATCACAACCTGGGAATACACCGGCAATCAACAAGTTCTTTTTGATAATTAGGAGTGGGGTCATAAGTTCATCAACTGAAGTAACAAACATATCTTCTTCAATGGCGTTGGCATTATGGCCATGTTTGGGCATAGGGGCAGAAATGACATTGGGCTTTTCTGGCGCATCGAATTTAATTTCTTTGGCTTCAAGGAGGTCTTGTACTTTGTTCTTTAAAGCCCAACAGTTGTTAGTGTCATGGCCGGGACTCTCGGAGTGGTATGCACAGCGGGCATTAGGATGATAGTGAGGAGATGTTGTGTTAGGGTTCTTTGGAGCTTCTTTCAAGGTCACTAGATTGGATCTTAACAGATGTGGCAATACTTGAGATAATGTCATATTAATTCTGGTGAATTGTCTGACTGGTCTTTCCATTCTTGGTTGGTTGTTTCTTTGTTGATCAGGCGCAGATTTAGGAATCATGACAGCCCCCACCATTGGACGGTGTTCGGCCCTATCTTAATTTCTCTGAGGATACACAGCAACCACTTCTTTATTTCCGATGAATGGCTTCCTTATAGCAGCGGAGGATGCATCTTTTTGAATCTTTCCATTTTTTATCCCGGTTTCTACTCTTTCTCCGGTCAATATAAATTCAGTAAAACCCGCCGATGAACTTCCAATTAAATTATTGAAAAAGGGACCAGACAAGGTGCCCAAAAACATGTCTACCAATTCTCTTTCAGATAGAGGAGGTTGAACTCTTTTGGACAAGTCTCTCCATTTTTGCGCATAGTCCTTGAAGCCTTCATTTGAAACCATGGCCATACTCTGGAGTTGAGTACGAGTGGGTGCAAGGTCAACATTGTATTGGTATTGTTTGTAAAAGGATGCAGCAAGATCTTCCCAGTTGTGAACATTGGCTCTTTCTAGCTGATAAAACCAGTCAAGTTGAGTTCCAGACAGACTGTCTTGGAAGAAGTGTACCCATAAATCTTTGTCAGCAGTATGGGGTTGGATTTTCCTCACATAGGACCAGAGATGCATTTTAGGGCATGAAACTCCGTCATATTTGGCGAACACAGGTGCTTTAAATTTTGGAGGAATGACAATCCGCGACACTAAGCCCAACTCCTCAAAGTCCAAGCCAGGAACTTTTTGGATTTCCATTACACTCAATCGTTCTTCTAGATGCTTATACTTGTCGTCGGCTGGAGGGTATTGTTCTTCAGAATAGTCTTCTTCTTCCTCTTCCTCTTCTGAATTAGACTGAACAATTGTTTCCTTACCCTTCCCATCTTGATTGTCTTTCTCACCAGATGTCGTAGCAAAGTCTAAGGCCCTTCTTATTTGCCCTTGGAATCTTCTTCCCATGTTTAGAACTCTGGTTATCTTCTTCATCTTCTTTTTCTTCTCCTAAACCAGCAAGGTCTTCAACTCTTCTTGTCCTTTGGCCAGAGTTAAGAACAACTGTTGAAACTGTGCATTCTGAGCTTGGAGATCTTTCACCGTTTTCTCGAGATCCATCTTGCTGAAATAAACAGTAGAGAGATGAGGAGACTTGTTGCAAGAAACCTTCTTATGTTATAATGAATGATAAATGCGTATGCAATAATTTCAAGGATTTTAAGATTCAAGTTCGTTTTAGACAAAAAGGAAACACACGTTATATTAATAAATTAAAGCTTTGAGTACATCAATGCCTTCTTGGGAAAAACCAATACAAGAAACTCTAAGATAAAAAGGTAGTACGCATCCTCTTTGGTGCAATGTAGGCATTCAGAGTCTGCTCCTCGTGAAGTAGCCTAGTGAGTTCCAAAACCTTCTTCTCGCTTGCGTAGAATTGGGCTTCAAAAGTATCTCGCTCCCCCTTACGTTGTATCCAATCTCTTTGTTGGTCTTCAAGAGAGGTGGGCATGTCAGGATATAGGATAGTGTATGGAACATCTCCTTCCATGACAGGCTCAATGATTACCGGGAGAATGAATGACAGGCTCAATGATTACCTGGCAAAGACCTTGATCGTCGTTGTCGTAGTCAAATACCAAACCTTGAATCAATATCTCGTGCGGGCCATCCCTTCGGGAGTAACCAAATTGTCTTAAGGCTAAGCAAGGGTTGTAGGTGATATCTCCCCTAATGCCAAGTAAAGGGACATTAGGAAATTCCCCACAACGGTCGATAATAGTAACATTTTCTATGGATCAGGAGCACCAATGAATGTTTGAATGCTTGAGCGTCGTCAACCTTTGTGACCACCTTGAACCTTGCTCATTCTTCAATACAGATTGGAGAAGATGTGAAATAAACCACCTTGCCGAGAGGGGAGTGCAACACATAAGGACACCTCTTTTCCTCATTGTGCGAGTGTGAAAAGAGTGTAGGGTATCCCCTAGCAATGTAAGCACCGGGTTACAGGATATGAAGATTTTGTCGGTGTTCACATCTATGAGTTGGTCAGGATTTGGAAACAAAACCATCCCATAGATGAGGAGAGCCACAATTTCCTCAAAGGCTTGCAAATCCAAGGAATTCCAAGAGTTTTGGGCTTTCTCAAACAAGAACTTTTCTAGGAAACCTTTGACACCACTCCTTGTTTCCCAATGAGTTGTGACATCAGATGAGTGCAAGTGTAGAGCTTGAGCAATCTCTTCTGGCTTTAGGTCTCTTTCTGTACCATTGAAAGGTAGTTGATTGAGAATGGGAATTCTCAAAAGCCGGGAGAATTCTTCCAAAGTAGGCACAAGTTGATAGTTGCGAAATGTGAAGCAATGGTGTAAAGGATCAAAGAATTGAAAGAGCACCTTCATCATGTCCTCGTCTGTGTTGGAGGTGACTGAGTTGAGTAGGCGACCATGTCCCTCAGTGAATGGAGAGTTTTTATAAATCCTTGAAGCTAGCTCCTTAAGTTATGGATGGATCCTTACAAGGTTGACTTGAATAGTTTTCCTGCGAAGAGAATCCATATCCTACAAAACAAGAACAAAGATGAATCCCAAAATCCTTGAAATGGTTAGTGAATGTATATGATGTTATGATGTTCATGATGTTATGTACAAGTATGTATATATAAACAAAACAAATAAGTTCCTAGATTAGGCTTGCATGGAATTTTATAGGGAAGTACCCTCTTGAAGTTTAGTTGGCTCAACCTGTCCTAGTAATAGTAACTGGGTTCCTTGGTCATTGTTTCAGCATAAGCCTCTTTAATAGAGACCGGAATATCTCAAGAAACCAAACCTCAATGAGTGTAGTATCGAGTATCTACCAACTTCATAATGCACCAAAGTCGGCCATCTCACTACATCCTAAAGGCCAAGTTGGTCAAGTAAAGGTTCTAGAAGTTCATTAGTGCTTTATGACATCACTTAGCGGCCCCGTATTCTCTTTGATTACCTCAAAGGCTATCGGTACCCACAAATATCTCGCACTAACATAGCTATTGCTTAGACCATGTCAGTATACCCCGCACAGTTTCCACAATGTATTGCTACTTACCTATATTGTATCCCAAATTCGGGTAGAGGATTCAAACCCAAACAAAGAACCATAATGTAAAGCAAACAAGTCAAACAATGAAAGCAAATAAATGTGATCTAGGCCTAAGGTAACCCCACTTTTAGAATATTCCCCAGCAGATTCGCCAGTTCTATGATACGGTGGAAGAACTGACTTGAAGGTTTTGCATTTGATCACAAATGTTACGGTTAGCAAGAGTCACCACCAACTTTTCTTTTATCCAAAAGGAAAGGTAAAAAAGAACAGGAAACACCTTTGAGATTATTTCTTGAGTTCGGGGGGTAGATTATGAAAAGGGAAGGTATTAGCACCCTTTTCATCCATGGTTTTCTATGGGCTCTTAGTTACATGCTAGATCACTTGCTTTTGTTTGAAAACGTGCTTTGTGTGGTTTTTGAAAGTATTTTGTAAATATGCCATCATTTAGGCAAACTTTGTAATGATTCTCGTTCGTAAGAATGTATACAAAGTGTTGATCTTTTGAAAATGTTTTCAAGTTTGTAAGATGTTTTGAAATGTGTAGGTATTTGTTTTAAA
This sequence comes from Vicia faba, assembly GCA_948472305.1. Taxonomy (NCBI): domain Eukaryota; kingdom Viridiplantae; phylum Streptophyta; class Magnoliopsida; order Fabales; family Fabaceae; genus Vicia; species Vicia faba. The sequence continues at coordinate 1,671,313,777 of OX451737.1, forward strand.
AATAGCAAGGAAGTTTTGTTTGAAATTGAGCAAGTAATTAGGAGCATTCTACCTACTCAAAAGTCTTTCATGTTCATTTCCTATTTCCTTTGACATTGTTATCTTACCATTGGTTTGGTAAGTAACCCTATCTTTGGATGTAAACGGGACGGGCGTGGGTCATTGTATAACCATGATTAGCAATGTTGCAAGGTATCTTAGCATTATTTTTTAGGTACTAAGATCATTAGAAAGGCAACTTAGATAGCGTCATCGAGGGACTATGATCTTGTATTTGCTTGTTGTTTCTAAGATACATCACATGCGTAATATGGCCAATTTGTAAAGGCAACCAAGTGGAATAACCCTAGGGGTTCTTGTGTGCAAGTGTATTGTTTTCATGCTTGATTTTATCTTGAATTAGGGTTTTCTAATTGATTGATTTTTAGTCTTTCCATACAAATCCTAATTACTAGCAATTGTATATAAAGCGATAAATTACAGAATTTAAAGTTACTACGCTATTACAATACTTTGTGGGAGGAGGGGTGTACAAATTACAAATGGGGATTGCAAGAAATTAAAATCTAATTATCTATTACAACCATATTGAATTTGAATAAATAATGTACAAAAAATGTGAAATGGACTTGTTTTGTTTAAGAAAAGAAATAAGTTTTGTTTAAGAAAATATTTTTGATCTTTTTGTTTTAAGAAAGAAAATAAAGTATGTAAAATGTAAAATGTTTTGGTTTTTTTTTATTAGTGAAAATTGAAGTGATAGCAAAAATAGTAAGGAAAAAGAAAATAGAATCAGCGCATTGTTGAACTAAAAGAGATCAGAAGTTTTGACTCTGGCGTGCTGCAAAAAACAGAAATCATATTAGTAGAAATAGGTAAAGTCAGAAGTTTTGGGTCCGCTGGGAACAAAGAAGACTTCAGAAGTTCTGATGCCACTGGAAAAAATTCGTCTCTCTCTCCATGCTAGTCAGAACATCTACAGCTTAGTCATTTCTCAACAAAACAGAAGATGCGCATATAACAATTATAGCAGGTTTCATAATGTTTCAGAAACAAGAGATATCAGAACTATAAATCAGAAGCAAGCATGAATTTGCTAATCCTAATTCTGAGTCCTAATTTCTTCAAGAAGTTCTGGACTGAAATTCTCCCTACTTAGGCAAACATACATGGAATATATGAATATACTGAATCAGAGTCAGGATGTCTACATTGTGTTTTTTAACATGCAAATCTAACAATGTTTAAGTAATATGACGAGAGTCGGCAGAAGCTTACCTTGCAGCTGGAAAATGTTTTATGAGCTGGAGTCTGGTTCTGATCGCTTATGACGTTCTGACCAGCTTCCTCACGTGCTCAGTAGGCTGGAAACTTTCAACTTGGGCTATGAATGATTGGAAAATTTTGGAACAGCCAAGGAGCAAAGTTCTGACTTCTTTGAGGTGGATATTGATGGAGAGTGTGTTACAGTTTTACTATAGAAGTTAGGATGCCTTCTGAATGTATATCAAAAACTGTATGGATGGCTTTGGTCAATAAACACTTGAGGAAAAAAAAGGTGTCTGAATGCAAGAATCAAAAGCTAACAGGTTTTGTTTTTTTGTATTTGCAGTTTTGGACTCTTAAAATTTTAGCAGGGGTTCCAGGCTTTTTCTTTCTCAAATTTTCGACCTTTTTACAATTGCCAATGAAGTCCAATTTATCAGGCAAAGGTTTAGTCGCTTGGAGAGGTCAAGGGGTACAACCATCATATGCTAGGCGCTGACTTGTTCTTGAAGTAGGTTCAAATAGGTATGGTGGTTAGCAGCTTTAGCAGCGCCTAAGCCGGATTTGTAAGCAGGAATTAAGGAAAGACAACCTCAAAAGCAAAGCAACGCATGGGCCCAGCACACTCTTGTACAAAAGTTTTCTTTTCCAAGATAGTAATGGTACTTCTATGCCACACGTGGGGAAATATTTTGGATAAATACCCAAAAGTGGTTGTGAGCATTAAATGATGATGAGATTGATCAAACCAGAAATCCTACAATGTGAGATTCTACATCATTGCTTAATTTTGGATCATAAGTTCAGCTTCAGTGTAACTTAGAATAGACATCCAACTTCTGATCTTTGTATCTCCTTGCTCCAGCATGTTCTGAAGGAGCTCTCAGACTTTCCAGGAAGCTTGCAACACGCTTTGTAACCTTCTTTGAATTACCCTTGCAAACTCTGACTGAACCTTTGCAAAAACTAGCCCAGAAGTTCTGACCAAAATCTGTTTTGAAAGTGTCCAGAATTTGTTGAATGCTTCAGTTTCAGGGACGTGTCTTTGAGGATTTAACTTGAAATGCCAGCATTTCTAGGAGAAGTTTTGTTATGCAATGTTTTAGATCTTATTGAAATCTATAACTTTTGTGCCAGAAGTTCTTCCAGAATCAGCTTGCATCATGGTGATAATCTGATCAGAAGTTCTGAGCTTGTCATATTTCTTAAACACTTAGAAAAATTCTAAGTATTTAGAAATTTGACTTTTCCAAAGTAATTTTGACTTTTGAATATCTTGATGAAACAAATCTCACATTCCAACATGTCTTGATGAAATATGATTCTGGAAACTTGATTTTGATCCAAAAGTCAAAGTTTGACTTTTCAGTATGCAAATGACCATTTTGCCCTTGTGAATGACTTCCTTGGAAAATTTGTAATTCAAGGCCTGAAATTGGATGGGAACAAACCCGAGGGTCCATGGTGATCCTTTGAGAAATGAGAGGGTAAATTTTGGGGTACAATACTCTGTATCTTACCACTTTTAATGCCAGCCTCTACTCGTTCACCTGTTAAGATCAATTCTGTAAATCCAGCAGAAGAACTTCTGATCAGGTGGTTAAAGAATGGCCCGGGGAATGTGCCCAAGAACATGTCTACCAGCTCTCTATCAGACAATGGAGGTTGGACTCTTCCCGCAAGGTCTCTCCATTTTTGGGCATAGTCCTTAAGGCCCTCGCCAGAACGCATAGCCATACTTTGCAATTGTGTATGTGTTGGGGCGAGGTCAGCATTATATTGGTACTGCTTATAGAAAGCAGCAATCAGATCTTCCCAATTATTCACATTAGTTCTTTCTAGTTGATATATCCATTACAGCTGAGTTCCTGCCAAACTTTCTTGGAAGAAGTGTACCCACAAATCCCTGTCAGTAGTGTGGGGTTGAATTTTCCTGACATACGACCTTAAATGTAGCTTATGGAAGGAGATACCGTCGTACTTAGCAAATGTCAAGACCTTGAACTTCCGCAGGATGACCACCCCTGAGACCAGTCCTAGCTCTTCAAAATCCAACCTGGGCACCCTTTAGATCTCCATGGCATTGAGCCGATCCTCCAGCTGTTTGTATTTATTATCAGCAGGAGGATATTGTTCCTCGTTGTGATCAGCTTCATCTTCTTCAGACCCAGGGTTATTGTATCCTTCCTTGGGCTCTCCATCTTGATTGTATCCTTCCTCTGACGTGGTTGCAAAATCCAGAACTCGCTTAACCGGTCCTTTGATCCTTCTTCCCAAATTCACTAAACCAGCTCGTTTCTTTTTCTTCTTCTTGTCCTTGAGAATCAGAGCTTTCAAATCTTCTTATCCCTTAGCCAGATTCAGGAACATTTCTTGGAATTGAGCATTCTGTGCCTGAAGCTCCCTGACTGTTTGTTCAAGAGCCATTGCTGAAATAAACAACGAAGAAGATAAGAAGCTTGTCTTGAAACCTGTTTATGCAATGATATGTATGATATATATATATATATATATATATATATATATATATATATATATATATATATATATATATATATATATATATATATATATATATATATATATATATATATATATATATATATATATATATATATATATATATATATATATATATATATATATATATATATATATATATATATATATATATATATATATATATATATATATATATATATATATATATATATATATATATATATATATATATATATATATATATATATATATATATATATATATATGCAATATTTTCAAGGATTTCTAAGACTTAAATTTGATTAGCCAAAGGGAAAACAAACGTTAATTGCATTGAGAAGTTTAAGATGTTACAATGATTCCTCTTGGGCTTACAAAAGGAAGTAACAAAGCAAAAATGAATTCTCAAAGAAAAAAGGGCTCAAGCTTCCCACAGGCGTGTCCTCTTTGGTTAAATGTAGGCATTTATACTCCTTTCTTCGTGAAGTAGCCTGGTGAGCTCTAAAACCTTCTTCTCGCTGGCGTAGAATTGGGTTTCAAAGGTATCCCGTTCCTCTTTGAGTTGAATCCAAGATTTTTGTAACTCCTCGAAATTAGTCGGCATATCAAGATGAAGAACAATGTAAGGAGTGTCTGCCTCAGCAACTGGATCCATAATGATGGGGAGAATGGCCTCATAAGGCATCCTGAGACTTTGAGCACGGGCTCGTACCCACTTAAGATAAGGCTCCAAATAAATGGAGTTCTTATGCCCCAGTATTTTGTTATCAACTTTGTTCACCATGCCCCGAGCTCTTATGAACCTCTGGCGATAACCTTGAACATCATTCTCATAGTCTAATACGATTCCTTAGACAAGTGTATCATGAGGACCATCTCTCCTAGCATAGCCAAACTGTCGCAACACCAAACAAGGATTATAAGTGATTCCTCCCCTAATGCCTAGGAGAGGGACATTAGGGAATTCTCCACAGCGGTCAATGATGGTAACATTCCCCAAGGATCAAGGACACCAATGAATGTCAAAATGTGTGAGGGACATCAACCTATTAGACCATCTTAAGCCCTGCTCATTCTTCAACACAAATCTAGGTAGGTGCGAAATAAACCACCTAGCCAACAGAGGAGTGCAACATAGCAGGGTCCCTCTTCTCTTTACAGTGCGGGTATACAGAGAGTGTAGGATGTCTCCAAGTAAAGTGGGCACCAAATTATGAGACAAAAAAATCTTGACGGTATTCATATATATATATGAGTTGGTCCAGATTAGGTAATAGTACCAACCCATAGATGAGAAGGGCCAACACTTCTTCAAATTCTTGTAAATCTAGGGTATCCCAAAAATGATGAGCCTTCTCAAGTAGAAACTTAGCTAGGAACCCTTTGACGCCTCTTCTAGTTTCCCAATTTGCCACTACATCAGACCGTTGTAAAGACAGAGCATGAGCAATCTCTTCCGATTTTGGGTCTCTTTCCATACCATTGAAAGATAACTGATCAAGAATGGGAACCCCCAATAACTGATAAAACTCCTCCATAGTAGGCACTAATTGGTAATCAAGAAAGGTGAAGCAGTGGTGTAAAGGGTCGAAGAACTGAAAGATCACCTCCAATATTTCTTCATTAGGGCTTGAGGTGACCAGATTGAGAAGTCGACCATGTCTCTCAGTGAACGGAGAGTTCTCAGGAACCCTTGATGCTAATTCCTTGAGTTGAGGAGGTACCCTTATGAGGTTGACTTGGATAGTATTCCTGCGAGTGGATGCCATGTCCTACCAAACAACATAAAGATAAGCCCTAAAAATCCTTGAAATGGTTAGTATGACATGCCATGTTATGATGTTATGATATCATGCTAAGAAAACGCAAGTATAGCAAGCACAAGCAAATCACACAAAGACCTTAGGTTTAAGGCTTGCATGGGTTTTCAGGTAAGTACCCTCTTGAAGTTTAGTTGGCTCAACCTGTCCTATCAATAGTAACCAGTTCTAAGGGATCTCAATATCACTGATCTTTCCCACAAGTTTCATTCTAATAGACAACTGACTTGCCACCAAACAAAAACTCGAGAGTAAAATCTCAATGAGTGTAGTATCGAGTATCAACCGACTTCGGGCTACACCAAAGACGGCTATATCACTACTTCCTAGTGGCCAAGTTGTTCAATTAAAGATTCTAAGGTCAGTTGGTGCTTCATGATACCACACAGTGGCCCTGTATTCTCCTTGACTACTCAATGGCTACCGATACCAACTAAAGTGTCATATCAACATAGCTATCGCTTTAATCGTGTCGGTATACCCCGTACAGTTTCCATAATTTATTGCTACTTACCTAAAAGGTACCCCAGATCCGGGTGTAGGATCTATAGAAACAACCCAAACAATCCCAAAAGGTAAAGCAAACCAAGCATACAAAAGAAGTTAAATAATAAACTAACTATAAGGTAACCCCACTTTTTACAAGTTCTTTCCAGCAGAGTCGCCAGTTCTGTAATACGGTGGCAGAACCGACATGTTTAATACTGGTTTTGTGTTTGTGTTTGCAAATGTTGCTGTAAGCAAGAGTTGCCATCGACTTTTTTTTATCCAACAAAAGAAAGAGTGAAAAGAACAGAAAAAGACCTTTCGAGAGTTTTCTGAGTAAGGGGGTAGATTATGGAAAGGGAACGTGTTAGCACCCTTTCCATCCGTAGTTATCTACAGGCTCTTAGAGGTTTGCTCATTTTGAAAGTACCTTTGTGCTTTGTGCGTTTTGAAAATGTTTGGAAAATGTCTTAGTACGGTGATTTGCTTTGCTTTTAACTCTTGTATCAGTCCTCAAGAGTGTTAACAAAGTAAATTTTTTGAAAATTGGTTTTGAAGAGTAGTATTTGTGTAAGTGTAAAATGTTTTTTGAGTAAACTTCTAACAACTATCTACTTTTATACTCGAAAAGATAGTTCTTTTCCTCATATCCTTTAGACAGTACTATCCTACTATTAGTGAGTAGGTAGCCCTATCGTTGGATGTATGAGGGACATTCAAAGTGATGTTACAGTCACGAAGGCAACTTGTGGAGACGCTTTAGCCATTTTGTTTAGGGACTAGATCATTTACCAAAAAGGCAACTGTAGGGTCATCGAGGGACTATGATCTTTTGATTTATGGGTCTTTGCTAAAGTGTTTCTGCCTCGTGACTGTTTTATTTCTAAAAGCAACCAAAGTGGGGTATCCTAGAGGTGCATATGTGCAATTGATTCAATTCAGTTATTTTTGTCTTTTTGTTAAGTGTGCTAGCGTTTGATTATTAGTCTTATCATACACGTATAATTACTAGCAGTTAATATATATTGCAGAAAATTAAAGTGCAGGAATTTAAATCTACGCTATTATAATGCTTTAGGGAGGGGATTTACACTGTATAAGAATGATGGGGATAAAGCAATAAATATCCTAGTTTCAATCTATTCATTCAGTGGGCAGGTACATTAATAATAAAAATACGAAATTAAATAAACGCGCGTGAAATTGAAAATAACGTCTAAAAATATCCTAAGAAATAAAAATCTTTTTGGTTGTTTTTATTTTAAGAAAATAATTAAATTGAAATTATCCTAAAGTCTATTTGGAAAATAAAATTAAATAAGTTCTTTTTGGTTTTTTTTTATTATGAAAAGAAAATTAAATCTAAATTAAGTCCTAAATTCTAATTTGTTTTAAGTTAAGAAAATAGTTAAAATTTAATTAATCAATTAATTAAGAACTTAATTATTTAATTAAAACGTCTAAGCCTGGTTTTTTGTGATTTTTTAATTTAATGTCAATTTAAATAAAAGAGGTTTAATAAAGAAATGAAAACAAAAAATAAAAATAGAAAAGGAAGCATCCTTCGATTGCAGGAAGATGGTGCCTTTCGACTCTATGAAGGGGAAACTGTCTTTCGATTACCCTTTGATCCAGTGACAGGATGTGGCTTTTGATCCAGAAGGCGCTGCTGGAATTGCCTGATGGATCACTTATGAGGGCATTACATCTGCAAACATGTTGTCAAAAATGAAAAGCATGACATGAGTGTCAAACCCAGACCTTTCGATTCTGCACTCATTGGGTCTATTCAGGCTACATCTGCAGCAAGTGTTAGCAACAAAGCAAATGTAGACCTGGGTGTCGAACCCAGGTCCTTAATCTTGAATATAGATCGAATAAAATTATAAATGCCAATATGTCATGCAAATGTAGAGATTTATCTTTTTACCAATTCTTACCAATGGTTGATGGATGAATATGTGATGATGGGTGCGGGTACCCTTGTTTGATGACTGCTTTTATTTGGCTTCTGGACGTGGGTACCTTTGTTTAAGGGTTGCTTTGACTTGGATCACTTATGAGACTTTTTGATAACTTTGGTGGGTTTATGGGGGCAGCGTATCTCCAATGTGTGTGTAACTGTCTTTTTAGCTTGTAATTATTGTGCTTATATAGAGTAGAAGGGAGGGGACAAGAAGACAATAGTTTAAACTACCATAAACAAATGTTTTCAATGCCATAAATGAAGTTTTGTAACTGTGGTCAAAAACATGGGATCTTGTCTTCTTTTTGAATTTTGAATAAATGTTGACAATTTTGACTTTCGAATACCTCCGGTCTCTATCCTTCGATTGGACCTCTCATGCACCCTTCGAATGGGCCTTTTTATGTAGCCTTCGACTTGGCATTTTGTATGCTTCTTCAAATGTATCTCTTGTGTACCCTTCGACTGGCTCAAGTATTACTTCCTTCGAATGGGTCTTTAGATGGTCCTTTTGCTGTACCCTTCGAATGGGCCTTTGGTGTATGGAAATGTGTACAATTGTTTCACAGGGAGGTCAGCGCCCAGTCGAAACTGGTACAAAGGCAGCCTATGCCTTGTGGATGCTAGCATAAAGCAAATCAAGGCATGCGTAAAGGAGGCCATTGCCTAAGCGAAGCTGGCACAATGGTGGCCAGTGCCTTGTGGTCGAAGGCAACTTTTTGTCTGGCGCATCAAAAGAAGCTTTTTGCCTGGTGGATTGAAGGCAACCCTAGAGGAGTCTTGGCCTTGTGTGTTGAAGACAAGCTGAAGAGGTATACGCGCGCTGGTGACACGCTAAAGGGTCTTTTTCCCAGTGGGAACTTTGTGAATCGAAGGCCAGTTTGGAGAAGTTCTTGCTTTGTGCGCTGAAGGCACGCCCGAAGGGATAATTTGCCTAGTAGTAGCAAGAAACAAGCTTGCTCCAAGGAAAACAAATGCTCAATCTAAGAAGGATTCAACTTGCATGCAGGTAGCCATTGTAACTGTGAGTCAAGCCAGCATGGAAAGACAATGGTGCAATCGAAGGAGCACTGGCAAGAAGCCCTTCCCCTTTGGATCGAAGGAGAATGTTTTAAAGGGAAAACATGCCCAGTCAAAGCTTGTATACAGCAAGCAAGCAACAGTCCAAGGCTTCAATCGAAGCTTGGAAAATTGAGGCAAGCTTGGAGGAGGTTAGGCGCCCAATTGAAGCTTATCAAAATTTCAATCCAAAGACGCCTTGTTCATGCCAATCGAAATACCTTGTTCATCTTCAAAAAATTTATTTTTTTCCTTTAATCAAATGCTTGTGATCACCATGAAAGAGAAGGATCTTGAGAAAATATGAGAGGGCAAATTTTGAGGTGCAACACATACTTTTGGGCGTAACCTCAGAAGCTTCTACTTCTGATTAATAACAACTTCTTATTACTTCAAAATACTGCTTCTAACTAAGCAGTCTCAGAAGCTTACGATTTCTTACTAACAACCTCAAGCTCTACTGCTTCCTAATAACAACATCTTCTAAATATGAATTACTTCCAACATCATCCATTAATTCATATTCAGCTAACCAAAACTCTTCAACACCAATCTCATCCCTCAAACAGATAAAGTATTCAGTCTTGACATCTTTCGTTAGAACATCTGCAAGTTGTTTCTGGTTGCTACAGTGTGCAACTTCTAATACTTTATATAGAAGTGCAGATTTCTCCTTGAGAACCCATATGGCGCTGATTTTTTTTCTTCTCCTTCGGAAGTTCAGTTAACTCCCAAGTCTTGTTTCTTTCAATAGCATCAAGCTCTTCTTTCATGGCCTTCAGTCACACTTTCTTCTTGAGAGCTTCACAGGTTGACAACACAACCACCAGTTGCTTCTTGGAGCACCAAGATATAGGACTTTCCAGATACAAACAAAAATATCCAGAAGTATTTCTTATGTCAATTCTGTCTTCATACAAATCAGAGTATGAATAGCATATACGCTTTGCATCTGATCTAACACCAGAAGGGAATAACACTTTATACCTCAGAGTCCCTCCAGTATCTTGTAGCTTGTCATTCTGGAACAATATATCCTTCTGGACTTTCTTCAGAAGTTTGACTACCACTAGAAGCTCCATCTTTGTTAGCTTATGGACCTCGTTCAGAACCACTACCTTTAGAAATACCATATTCAAAAGTTGGATCACCTTCAGAAGTTCTGCCTTCAGAAGTTCCACTTTCTAAATCATAATCACCGTCAAAGGCTGGATTACCTTTAGAAGCTCCTCTTTCAAAAGGTCCGCCTTCAGAGACATGATTTCCACCATAAACATGATTATTTTCATAAGCTTGTCCTCCAGAACTTAAGTCTTCAGAATTTTCCATTCTAGAAACATGACCACCACCAGATTCAAAATCTGGATCAGAATCAGGTTCACCATCTAACTCATCTTTAGAGTCTCCAGAAGATTCTTTATCTTCTGACTATAACTCACCTTCAGAACTGTCAAGTTCGGACTCATCTTCAGAAGCAAAATCTTCTTCAGATTCTGAATCATCTTCTGATTCTTCTTCAGACTCACAATATTCTTCGGATTCTGAGTTGTCTCCAGCTTTAGAGTCATCTTCTAACACTGACTCATCTTCAGAAATCTCATATTCTAACTCACCTTCGAAATCTTCAGCGCCATCTTATGATTCTGACTAATATTCAAACACTCCTTCAGAGCGAACATCCAACAATTCCAGTTCTTGTCATCGAACACTAGAAGCTTGGTACTCAGATTCTCGTTTCCGTTCATCTTCAACCTTGTACAAAACACTCATATCTCACAAACACGGTGTTTTCCAATTCAGAAAATGTGATTCTGTTTAGATTATGTTCAAAATTCAACACGAATTCAAGAACCAAAATCAATCACACAATGTCTCACTGTTTCACTCGTGTTTCCTGTGAATCCAACTGGAACTCTAGATACCAATTAGTTAATAAATGGAGAAAAGGTAAGACAGAATTAGTGACGGCTAAAAAGCTTACAAAAGAAATGATACAACACTAACAAACTCATACTTGAGCGTAACCTCAAAAGCTTCTGCTTTTGATTAACAACAACTTCTGATTAGATCAAAATACTGCTTCTAACTAAACAGTCTCAGAAACTTACGGCTTCTGATTAACAACCTCAGAAACTCTACTGCTTTTGAATAACATCTTCTGAATATGAATTACTTCCGACGTAAGATACAATTCCATGCAGATTCATACATACAAGTTTATTCGAAAAATTATTTTAAGCAATTTCCTTCAAAGTAGTCAAATCTCTACATCTGTAGCATTAAATTAAACTTCAAAAAAAAGAGAAAATCTTCACAATGTGGTTTTGGTTTCAACCAAAAAGTTGTTCCAGCATAGAACATATATATGTTAGAGAATAATGGATCAACTGATTTGGACAGAATCCAACTGCATAATAAAATAAACTAAAGTAAAATATTAATTTGAGTTCTTGAAAATGGCCAACAAGCCAAGTATGTAAAAGAAACTTGTCTTTCTGGCTCATAATGGATATTCAATTCATCTTTGTGCTTGATCTGAAGAAAGTCCAACTGAAGTAGCTACTGTTACGTTATTGCTTGCTGATCCGTTTTCGATCGGAGGAGGTGGCACGCCCCATTTCGCTTCCGATTCTAGTGGCTCGAACACATGAACTCCACCGTCAGATAGTCCTACCGCAAACTGGTTTGGTTCTTGTGGATGTGCCGCGATTACTAGTGGTTGTACATTTGAATTGCTGCATCATATATAAACACACGTTATTAAGTGCATGAAAAGTTATATTATCTCGGAATCACACATTGTCACGTAAACTAGACACAATCCGAACACGTTGACACCGGTAATAATTTGCTTAGGCCTTACCTGACACTTGCAGGAAGATAAGCAGAAGGATTGATACGACACCGTAATCTGAGATTTGAAGCATTAAATACACAGACGGTTGCGTCTAAAAAGCTTGCATATATCAGCTGGCTGTCGCAGGAAAATGTTGCATGTGATATTGGTGCAGAAGATTCCCTTGGAGCCCACTATAATTCCATATATTGATATATGAGACAATTAAAATATAATGAAATCACTACAAAAACAAATTGAAACTCAAAATGCTAACCTGCTTTAGACATTCTAGTTTAGTTGCTTCGAAAATGGCTAGCTGAGTTTCGTGTACAACCAAGAACTGTATCTGATCTTGATGAAACTGCACACGCGTATCTGACTGTGCTGATGGAGTCCTACCAGGAGGCAGCTGCAAGAATCTAGTCTTCTGTTTTTCCCATCCGTCGGTATTCCACACACAAATCTACATGATAAAACAAGCTCAGACACAACTCACTATATAGTAGCCTCGCAAAAATGCACTTTCAATTGAATACTCAGAGTGGATACATAGTTGACAAAAGAAACCGTTCAAAAAGTTCATATAATGCAATTGAATCATAGAAATAGAAATTATTACCTGAGCATCCGCTCCAGATGATACAAGAACATTCAATACATGAGAGAACGCAAGACCCGTTATTCTTTTTGTATGACCTTTGAGTTTACTTTTAACCTGCAAAAGAACTTCACATTAACACCAACCTCAAACTACGTAGCACAGACACTGCGGATTGAAAATGTGTCTGGTGTCTAACACCAACACAACACTAACACGTGTAGCTGCATACTATTGGTCTATACGTGTCAGTGTCAGTGTCATGTCTGGTGTATCATTGATCTCAAATATGATTAGAAATTGTTTACACAGATACAACTGTGTTACCTCATCAACACGGACATTATATATTTGAATGGAGGAATCATCCATGCCTATAGCAATAATATTATTATCTTGAGGATGGAAAGCAAGAAACGTAGCTGCCGGTGGTGAAGCCATGAAAGTTGTCATTGTCTGCACATATACAAGTATACAACAAGGTTAAAAATTGATTAATAGGCCGAAAACAATTATTTAAAATATACAAAATTAACAACATGAATGTTACCTTAAAAGTCATCATGTTAAACAAAGATATTTTCCCTCCGGACGCAGACATTACATACGAATCATTTTTGGACAGAGCAAAGCAAGGAACGGAATCTTCAGGATTGCTATCCGCGATGTCATTAGTCATCAGTATGCCGCTCGATGGTTGCCACAGCAGAGGTTGCACAGTTGCATTGGCCTACAGGATAAAAATGTCGACAAAAAAAAATGGTATAATTCATATTCCCGATTTCTGAATAGATAATAGTAGTAGTCTGAAAAAAGTAACTTCACATGCTCCCTTACCTTGCCAGATGAGTTACGTTCATTTCGCGGCCATTTCCAGAGAAGGTGAATGGCATTTGATGCTAATGCTAGAATAGCATTACCTGAATTTGTATATATCAACCTTGATATCTGTCATAAAAACCAGAACAATTTCATGTTTTGATTACTATAATATTCATCGGAGGAAGTTATTTGATAATTATGAATCAGATAACATACCTTGTTTACTCTAACATTCTCTGGTAGCTTCAATGATCTACAATGAGACGGTTCATTGATTTCAGTGAGCTTCCATATCTTTGATTTGTCATTGGATTCTTCACTTATTCTAGGTTTAACATCGCCCATGTTTCGAGTATCTCCATTCTGATGACATAAAGAAAATAATTCATGTAACGAAAAAGTTGCGAGGAAAATGCAAGAATAAAGAGGATAAGATCACAAACCATTCCAGCAATAGCTGCTACAGACGAGGCTCTCTCAGCCAATGCAGCACTAGTTGCGGCAGCAGCAGAAGACATTGAATTTATCGTAGGCTGGCACAAGACATCATGTTAGATTCGGTTTTATTATTACGAGATGATGGAGAAAGTATGAAATCTATTAAGTATACCTTTACCAAGGATTCTGATGCTCTTGATGCATCATACATAGAATTCTCTAATGTACGCAACAAACGAATGCCGTCTGCATTGGCTATAATTTTGATTCCATTATCGTTTGTTGAGACGGCTAAAAGAGTTCCGTCCTTGTTGAAACGAATACGTGGACTTGCCTAGAGATAGGACCGGAAAAGAATTAGCAACTGGTAATTGCAGCAATCGGCTCTTTAATTTACGATAAATTGTGAACTTACGGGAAGACCCCCCTCAGCATCAGCAGTTGTCAAAAGCTGAATATTGTCCATATCCCAGAATTTAATGGAGAAATCATCTCCGGCAGCCAAAAAACGATTTTTGGTTGTATCGAATTGCACAACACCCAAAGATCGTTTGCGAAATCCTTGGTAAGTCCTTTTCACAGCTCCTTCACTTTCATTCCACTCCACAATAGAGGAATCTCCATCTTTACTTGTTCCACATGAAAATAGCCTATAGTAATACGTTCACGGTCAAAATATTTGAACATAAAGCGACGGAAATATAGGAAGTAGAATTCAACTACGCAACAATATTTATAGTACGGAGCCGTGGTTGAAAATATTGACCTTGTACCGTCAGCACTATAAGCCATGGTTGTGCACCATCGACCAGGAGCATCATAATCAACACGGGATCCCAAATTGTCATACAGCCATGCTTTTATTTTTCCATCTAGCGCTGTGGAAAAGATAAACTACAACATACACGGAAAAACAGTTATTGGCTCGAAAAAGTTTCTTTCGGGTCGTATATTTGACATTATTATAGGATTCGTGCAAACAAATTCAAAAATGTTTCTCCGCAAAGGTGTTAAAAAAATCAATTTCTACCTGAATGTTTTCTTTATAATGCGGACAGACAGAATAAACCGGAGCCTCGTGTCCTTCGAATGTATATTGCTTTGTTCCCGATGCAGCATCCCACACCTTTATTAAATTACAAAACTTAGTTAGCAACATAATGATCTTGTCGAGTTCAATAAATATAGCTCGTGTTTTAACAAACTCACCTTAATGGTCTTATCATCACCGCAAGTTATCACACACAGTTGCTTATTTGGGTGGGAAAATGCTAGATCGTTTACTCCTCCAGCATGAGCATCAATCTAGAAAACAAGTTCACATTAAAACAGTTATAACAATGCATATATCTATCTTTAATAATAATATAATTACACATGTACGTGAGTGTACCTCCAAGTGTTGTCGAACTTCATCACCGCCTTGGTAAGAGTATATCTGAACAATGTGCCTTGAGTATGCAACTCCTGTTAATTCAACAAAATTAAGATATTAGTAATTGGATCAGTTGAGTTGACATCTGAAAGCTATTAGCATCGGCACTTCAAATTAATGGCATGTCTGGTATCCGACACTGACACAACACTGACAAGTGTTTTCAACTAAATTACTGAGGTTGATGTGTCAATGGCGGTGCTTCATAGTTTGAAAGTATGTCTATTCATTAAAACATTGAAGAACTATAAATGTTTTCAACTAACCAAATAAAGCACCGTCAGGACTCCAAATCACACGGTTAACAGAAACGCTTGGATCTTTGACAAGAGCAGCCTGAATTGAACAAGGTTAGTTTTCTCTTCAATCATGGCTAACTTACAAAAATCTTAACGATTTATTTAGTACAAATTTGCATCAAGAACATCAAAGTGTACAACTTAAGACTAAAGAGCCGACCTGAAATGCCATTGAACATGCGCTAAGATCCCAAACTTTGAAGTTCCTCGAGACCAACCGCTCCCTAGAACCCACCTCCCATAAGGCGATGTCCCCCACATTTGTACCAACTGACATTTAATAAAGAAAAACTTAGTAAAACGGTAGTTTTGATAGAAAATAAATGCAAAGATAAAATAAATAACACCATTCAAATGTGTTAGAAAAGCATCCAACCTAGAAGTAAAGATTGTTGAACTGGATGAAAGTCCATGCTCATAGGAGATGAACCCTGATTCAGAGTTCGCATGAGAGTCTTTGGCAACGGCAAGTCATCGGGTGCATTAAAAGCCTGACTTTGACCATGTCCAGGGAATGACGCCGACAACACATTGACAGGTAGAACCTCATCTGTTATTCCCATTGGCCTTGTTCTCTTTGTAACATGGTCTGAGTCTCCACCAGATGGATAGTCGACAGAAGGATTAGTTGGAGGAGTCCGTGGATGCTTCAAAGCACCTAAACATGGCAAAGAAACAAAACTCATTTGTAGTTCTGATTGAAGGCGTGTCAGGTGTCTGACGGCGCTGACAATTATAGTTACAATCAATTACTTGCATATTTTTTCATATATTATTAGTATCAGTAGTAGTGTCTGGTGTATGTGTCAGTAACTCATAGATAGTCTATTTGTACTTGGTATGACTAACATAAAAGATCAGGAGAACAATAAAAGAGAAATAGATTATTACCGGGCATTGATGGAGCACCAAGACCGATACCTCCTCCGCCGATACCACCTCCAGCCGAAACTGCAGCGTGTGCTACAGTAGTAGGATTTGACATCCAACCCGCAAGCTGTGCTGGCACTTGTGCTGGAGTAGGTTGAAAAGGCTGTAACCATGAAGCACGGAAAAGTTTAGTGGCATAGTAAGAATCAAAAGATGACATAGACACTAAACGATGCCTATCTATGATATCAAAAGAAGCTCACTCACCCCATGAGCGCCAAGAGGAGGAAATCCACCAGGCGAAGGAGCTCGTGCACCAGGTAAGGATCCTAATAGCGGACTGTTAGCAGGCGAAGGAGCTCGTGCACCATTCGGTTGTCCGCATGAGTGATCCACAAAAAGAGTTTTTATATCAGGATTCGGACGAGGATTCTTACAAAGTTGATGTTGCCAATTCAAGCTGTAATTTAGTTTTTTTCGTCAACAGAACACAACCTAATCAGCTTCTAGGAAGTTTATATCTTCAGTGAAACCCTTAGCACTATCACAACCATAAACGACTTAATATAAAGATACTGAGACAGCATAAAAGTACTACCTTTGATTGATGAGTGTCCTTAACCTTGAGTTCTTAAGATTAGGAAATTGCAATTTGTCGCGAAATAACGGATTAGCTTCAATGAGCTTCTTAAGCTCAACCAACATGATTGCTCGCGCAGACTTAGTATCACCATACTTCGACAACTGTTCGTTCTCCCTACAATAACAAAAACTCAATCGCTAACTATCTAGCAAAAACCAAATTCGAAAGTGCAAACAAAGAATTGAAACTTAAATAAGTACCTAAAATTCTCCAATGTCAAAAGCTGTGTGATTTCCTTGAACAACTCTTCATTAAATGTAGCAAACACTTTCAAATCCTTCACTAATATCTCTACAGCTTTCGACCGATCATGCCTATAACACAATTACGAAATCAAAATCCAGTTTCAATTGTAAACTGTTGTATCTTATAGCTAGAAACCAAACTATAGCACGGTTTTAAATTGCGGTCCACAACTGCAATTTCAACCTCATCAACCGCATTTTGTGGCCGTAACCCTGACCGCAATTTAAAACCATGATTGTAAGACTTGAAAAAGTGAGCAAGTAATTAACGACCGAAAAACTGAAATGTGAAACTTACTTATCTAGAGCTTCAAGATACTTTTGCTTCCTTATCTCAAAAAAAATCTTCATAGAATACCTATTATCATCAACTTTTGTAAAACCAGATAAGTACTTTTCAACTTCATCCCAATTCCCACCATGAACTTCATCCTCAAAATACTTCATGTTAAAGAAAAATCCAGACTCCTGCTCAAGCCTAATCAATCATCATAAACCATAATCAACTAATTAGTCAAATCAAATGCGGAAAAAAAGATTATACCAAAAATAATAATAAGTTAAAACAATAGAACAAAAAACTTAGCCCCACTTGTGAACAGTTTCTTTGAACTTTTCCTCATCCAGAAACTGCAAGATCAAGAACACCAATTCCCTACTCAGAGATGACATCTTAACCACACTGAAAAATCTCCAACACTCAACTAGATCTGCAACAATTATATTTCAAAAGTCACAAATTTGTAATAAAAGGGTTAGCTATATATAAATATATAAATATAAATAAACAACAATTAAAAAAAATAAGTAATAATTTAAATCAATAAACTTTAATGGAAAAGAAGAAAAAATTAACCTTCCTTATTTGCAAAAAAATAACTAAAAAAGAAAATCCCTATGGTTTTGTTAACTTAACCAAACAAAAACTAAGAAAAAATTGAAACACCCATTTGACTCTCTCTCTCTCTAAAATAATCAAACAAACATAAAAAATAAAACTTTAATCCAGGTTGAAGATGCATGAACCTAAAGTCTCATCAACCCCAAAAAATTAAAAAATTAAAAATTTCAAAAAAAAAAAAGCAAAAAACAAAAAAATAATTGTAAAAAAAAAAAAAAACTTTAAAGGGTACAGATTCGAAGCATGAATGAAAGAGAGAGAAACTGTGTTTGTTATCTTGGCTTCTTCGAAGACCGAACACATCAAACATGCGAATAACAAACAACAACAACAACAAAGAAAACTCCGAATATGGAACCAAACCAAAACCACAACAAAAGTCTCACCCAAAAGGACCAAAATCGATTCTCTCTCTAGATATGGACTAATCTACACTTTCTCTCTCTAGAAACTCCTCAATCTATATAGAGAGAGAAAGAAAGAAGGGGACATTTGAAGTTGCAGAAATAGATGGCTTTTTTTATAGGAGGCGACAGATTGAAGAGGTGGTAAGTGGAAACACTTATCAAAATAGGTTATCAAATTATAGATAAGCTATCTGATAAGTTGTTTCACTTATATAACAACTGCAGATGTAGTGGGACCCACCAAGCCGGCTTCGGTTTTTCCTAATCAATCGGCTCGGAATCTCGAGCTAACAGCTGTCTTCAGCTTCAGACATTGAGTTTTTCTTTCTGTACAGACAGTGTATGGTAAGAAAAGAGGTTAAGCCGTTGGATCTGGATCTTGGGTTTTTATGATGGATTTTAACGGAGGAGATTTGAGGAAAATTGTGAGATGGTGAGAAAGTGACTTTTAGTGGGTTCAGATCCCATGTTTTGTAACGACAAAGTTTTAATGAGAAGGAGAGGTAATATTTGCCCTTAGGGTTTTGGTTTTATTACAGAATTGCCATTGCGAGATGCGTTTTTATCACGTGAGATTTAGATAGGAGTGGTACAGGTCATGATTGCGATATGTGAGATGAGAAATGAGATACGATACGATATTTTGAGGAGATTATGAAAATTTATTATTGTTAAACTTTTAATTAATAATGTAACGAAATAAAGTGAATTAAATGTGTGGTTGTTGTTTGTCTACATCTGACTGCTCTTCTCCGCGTAAGCATTCTGGTATCAAATACTTTCTTCCTCTCAAAGTTTGGAATTTAATGGGAATACAACAGTGTAAAATAACAAATTAATTATTTTTAATTGTGATAAATATATCATTTTATTCTATAAATATTTATGTTTAAAATTTTTAATTATGTATTTATTACAACTATCTAATTTAAAATGAAATGATAAAAATGTTTATTTGACCTAGATTTAGATAATTAATTTATACAAAGAAAAATGTTAGGTATTGTCATACATAATACATACACTTTTTAAATATTAAAATTAGTTTTTTTTTTTATAAAAATCTGTGTAATTAATTCATTAGAAATTGAATTGTTAAACTTTTGAGCAAATAACATTTTTATTATGAAATTTAAGAAAAAATGTATTTTTAAGGTTGGTCAAATATATATAATTTTTTTGTCTTAAATTTAATTAGGTATTATTTTTACTATTTTTGTTTTAAATTGTTTAACTCATTATAATACTAATATAATATTATTTATTTTCATTAATGTATTTTATTTATTATGATTTTACTTATTTAATTAATCTACACATGTTAAAAAAACTCACTAATTAAAATATTTTCTTAAAAAAATTAATTAAATTATACAATAATTTTATTAAAAATTATAATTAAATTATTTTTTTTTCTAACTTGAATTTTTCATGTGGGTGTGGATATTTCAACATGTGCCCTTAAGACATAAGTTATTATAATTTAAATTAGGTTTTGTTTCCTCTAGAATAGCTTAAGTGCAATTTGGGTGTCGATTTTAATAATAATCATAGTATGACTAATAGAAGATGGTGTCTCAGAGATGATCTCAGTAACTTTATTTCAACTGATGCGACATGGGGTTCAAGTAACCTTTTTGCTCTTGAAGCGAGAGCTTTAGCCTCAAAAAAGCTATCTAAGGAGTTATTTCGTTAAATCTTGATTGGATTATTTTCGAAAGCGATTCTCTATGAGTGGTGCAAGCTTTTCATTTAGATACCTCAGGAGTTTCTGAGTTTTATAATATAGTCGGAGATATTAAGTCGTTATTATATAATTTTCCTAACTTTGAGGTCAAGTTTGTCAAACGTCAAGCGAATATGATTGCTCACTCGTTAGTAAAGGCGGCCAATTCATGGACTAGACGTAGTATTTGTTGGAAATCCATCAATTTCTATGATGAATTTCTATCAATCTTGATGAATAAGATTGTTATCATCACACAATAACGATGAAAAATATAAAAGAAAGAAAGATAATAATTTTTTGCAAATTTTCTCTCTGCCCATAAATTGTGGAAATTTTCGTATTCACTTGCAACTGCAAATTCTGTGAATACAGATTAATTTTAAAAATAGGGATTACTCTCACTATTTATAAGTTTAGGTTAACTTGCTCTCTAAGCCAAAGCGCAAAACTAGAAAAACCCAAAATACCTATTTTGGAACTAAATCAAATCTATCTACTTTAGACCTAAATCAAATCTATCTATTTAAAATCTAAATCAAATATGTGTGTAACAAACTGTTTCCACACTTTGACACAATCTTTTCGACACTTCTTTGTTTTCTATCGAGCAAGCAGCTTCGACACAAGGAATTATACTTTCAACACACCGCCTAATTTATTGTGTCTAAGGTATCTATATTCATCATAGCTCTTAGTCTTCTGAACACATCGACCTTTACACTCTTCTTCATGATGTATGCAATCTGATTCTCAATTTTGTAGTGTTCCAAGTTCATCTTTCCATCTATTATGTGCTCTCGAAGATAGTGGAACCTCATCTCGTTGTGCTTGCTTCGACCATGTGTTATTGGATTTTCTCCAGGTTGACAGATAACATGTTGTCGATCTTCATGGTAATTGCTCCATGATCTTTCCCTGTGATTTCTTCGACCAAGTTCACCATCAATGTTGCTTGACATGCATAAAGAAAAGCGGTTATGTACTCTGCTTCACACGATGATAATGCCACTACTGGTTCCTTTCTTGAACTCCAAACAACTGGTGCACCATCTAGCATAAACACATATCGTGATGTGGATTTTCGATCCTCAACATCACTACACCAACCTGAATCAGTGTACCCCCACTAATTTGCATTCTTTTCCTTTATCAGTTGTAGGAAACAAAATGCCATAGTTGAGTGTTCCTTTCAGATACCTCAATATCCTCTTCGTCATTGCTAGGTGTGATACCTTTGGATTCTGCATGAATCGACATACCTAAAATGTATGTTAAGTCAGGCCTTGTATGAAAAAGGTATCTCAATGACCCAATAAATTTTCTATATTGGGTTGGATCGACATCATCTTCGTATGAATCTTTCGACAGTTGCAACCTTGGTTCAATAGGTGTCGATGTTGAGTTGTATTCTTTCATCTCAAGTCTCTTGAGAATTTCTCCCGCGTATCTTCTTTGATGCATTATCAAACCTCTATTGCCCTTATAGAATTTGATGCGAAGGAAATATGAAATGTCACCCAGATCAGACATTTCGAATTCCTTGCTGAGATCACCTTTGAAGTCTTCAATTTCACTTTCAGAACTACCTATTATCAACAAATCATCGACATAGATACATAATATAAGCAATTCATTATTGATTCTTCTTACATATGCTCCATGTTCTGTTATGCACTTCACAAAGAGATCGAGAGGCTCTCTAAGTTCCCTATCCAATGGTGTCGAGCTCACTACGACCATGGGCCCGACCATTATCATACACCTGTCAACAACATGGGTTCCAGGGATGAAGGGGTATTCGGTATCCTCAATAAATTCGTTGATGGTTTCTTCCCCTCTAGGTGGGTGACGAGGGGAAGGAGATAACATTATTGGTGAAGATGGTGAACCTATGTTCGAGGCCCGCCCGATCAACACCAAGGAGCTTGTTGAATGTCGTACCTACAGAGACGCCGTAGTTCTCCTGGGTCTCTATCTGCGTGACTCTATTACATTATGTTTTTACCTTGTTTCGGGTATGTCTCTCTAGCGGTACTGACTCGAGCATGTTATTTTTTATTTGCAGGTAATATGGACGAGCGTCGTGGATGTTTATTGAAGTTGGCCGAGGACAAAAAGAACAGAAAGAGGTTAGTGAAGCCTAACCAACCTATGCATCTTGGCCTTATTCTAGAGAAGGTCAGGGTCGGGTTTAGTGGTTCGTTGGGGCCTCGTGATATCGCTCAATGCACGGCTATGTCGGAAAAAAAAGAAGTCACCCTGAAGGCGGGCATGTGGATGTGACTGACGATGGGTCAATAACTCGGGCCTTTACCCTACCTCCTTGCTTTATCGAGAAGGATTTCTTCGAAGGATTTCCCATGGCCTTGTCTGATGGTGAATCTGCTATCATCAAACAGCTCAAAGAGGAAGGTAAGAGGAAACATCTGACCTCGGGCATGGTCGGTCTAATGAAGGTCGTGGAGATGGTTGTCGTCCTTGCAGGTGAGGGTGCCAATTCTTCTGCCATGGTGAGCAAACTGGAGTCAGAGAAAGTGACTCTTCGAGAAAAAAGTGCAGAATTCGAAGGTCACTCTCGAGCGAGGCGGGGAGAAGTTTCGGGCGCAGGCTGATGAGTTGGCGAAAGAGAATGAGAATGTGGTTAAAGCCTCGGAGGAGAGTGACTCACTCGAGAGCAAAAACCTGGAGAAGGAGGTCACTGATTTGAAGGTTGCTATGTTGCCCACAGAAGACGAGCCTGAGGGAATCACCAGCTTGAAGACTCGTGCAGAACTAGGTGCTCGAATCCAGTTCGTTGAGTCGGATTGCATGGACGCATTGCTTGACTGTTTTGAGACTGCGATGGTTCAGCTGGCCGTGTTGAATTCGGGGCTCAATACTGAAGGCGCTGGAGTTTTATCTTAGGTGGTTAATGGTAAGGTAGTCCCTCCTCCTGAATCTTCTGAGCCAGAGACCGAAGAGGGTACTCCGAGGAGTGACTAATATTTTCTTGATGAATTGGTTGTTTTTGTTTGGGATATGTATGCCCCTAATTTGTAATCATTTGTAACGGGGCCTGCTGTTGGCTGAAGATTTTGATAGTGTTATTTAGAATTCAAAAAGAGCTAGAAGTTCTGATCGAAATGGAATTAAAACACCACGCTTCGAAATTGCAGAAGCAGTGTTTCGAATGAGTGTGTCAAAGCTTGAAGCCTCGAACGGTGATCATGGGAGCGTATCCAAAGGGGTCTCGAAACAGCAGCGAAGCTAGATCTGAGAAGAGCGTTCGAAACAGAGAAACACCAAAGCATTTAAAATTTAAATGAAAGCGGGACTTTCAAAGTTTGAAAGTTATGTGTTGGAGCATTTGGGGACACGTGGAAAGATGAAAGGAGCATTGTCTTGCATGTTCGAAACGTGGCATGATCTTGTAGCGAGACCGTTAGGGTCGAGTTAGTATAAATAGAAGTCTTAGTGTTAGGATTTCAGCGTGTCATATCTGTTATACAAAATACTCAATAACATTCAAACTACCACATGGCAAGGGAAACGAATGCAAGAGAAATGTATGTATGATAGCACCATGTATTTCTAATTTAATAAAAGCCTTTTTACTATTTCCAGCACTTTCCTTCTTTTTCTTTCTGTCGAATAACATTTGCAAGTTTCTTTATCTACTGTCTTTTCATTTCAAAGTCTTTTCTTCAAAGTTTTACATTTTACTGCTTTCTTTATATTTCGAGCACTCTATATTTCAGAGAACTTTTACGCTCTCAATACCTTTACTTTCAAGTATTATTCTTCAAACATGTACTTTCACTTAAAGTCATTTCTAAATTTCTTGCATTAAACGCTTTCTTCACATTTTAAACTTCCACATTCCAGAAACCTTTTGTGTTAAATGTTTTATGGGTCGAAACCAGTTACTTCATTTTCCATACAGTTTTATATGTCTTTTCAATCAGCATTACAATTAGCAATCATTCGTATAACTTAGTTTTCACATACATTTTGACCACATTTTTAAACTCTTAGAGAGAGGGATCGAAATAAACCAAACATTTGTACAATAGCACCCATGAATAATTGTTCGATTGTGAGAATAACCTTAATATCCAAGGAGTCCTAGGATCAATCTAGTCGATCCTGTGAGTTACCAAAGAGATTGAATAGCGTTAATAAAGATTAT
This sequence comes from Vicia faba, assembly GCA_948472305.1. Taxonomy (NCBI): domain Eukaryota; kingdom Viridiplantae; phylum Streptophyta; class Magnoliopsida; order Fabales; family Fabaceae; genus Vicia; species Vicia faba. Next base: position 1,671,338,270 of record OX451737.1, read on the forward strand.
TCGATAGTTTGGAAGACTAGCGGTTGTTTACCAGAAATCACTGGAAACAAATTGGCACACCTGATGGGACCAATAGTTGGATATCAGAATTAAGGATTGTCGAGACATAGCCATCCCAGAAACGTAGGAACCTAAGAAGTTTGCTGTTTTATGAACCTGAGAAGTGGTAAGATAACCAACAGGAACCAACCTTTATCCAGAAGAAAACGTTTGGACAAAATGTCTAATTCAGACAATCAACAGGGAGACCAAGGTGGCCCACAGGCAACAGGCACTAACGCGTCCATTTCGAGCGGAGCATCTAATGTAATCCCTTCGAATGCACAGGCTGTTGCATCTTCAACCAGTAACATGGCCACCAACGGAGTAAGTGGCATATCAACCAACAGTTCGATCTTAGGAAATACTGGAACTATGGGCTACCCTGGGGGATTCGTTCCGCCACCAGGGACACAATCCCATTTCGCCACTCCATCAACTAGACCACCCGGCTTCGATGGGAATAGAATTAGAAGTTCTTCTTACGGAATGCCAACATCTTTTATGGCAGGTTTACACAATTCCACATCGAATTCATCCCCACAAATAGGATCTGGGTCTGGGGCAAACCAATTTATGTCAAATAACCAAGGGTCAGTGGGTTATAGCACGTTGCCTATCCTAACCACAGATAACCAGTTGGCTTTTAGGCAATTGATGGATGACAGCAACCACAATATGATAGGGGTGTTAGCGCAAACCATGCAGGAAATATTCGCCCCAATAGTTCAGAATGTGACTGTGACGAACAGGGAAAACGCTGACAATATGAGTCGAATAGCAGATTTCTTTGCTCCCACAGAAAGGCGTAGGCAGAACCAGGCGGGATTTCGAACAAACGTGCCTGTTATAGAACAAATTGCCAACGACCCAATTCATAGGCCACCCAGAGAAGAGGTTAACTTAGGGGCCAGAGCACCAAGGTTAGAAGCCCCAATAATTCCGGGCCCACAAAGGGAAGTTATGGAACCATGGGCAAGGATCGAAAGACCAGAAGCCCCAGAATTTCGAGGAGAACAACCTAGGGGAGTTGTTTTGGTTGGTCGAGACCAAGATGCCGATGCTGTCGTTCATAGGATTCGAAACGATAACATCTTGGCAGAAAATAATCTGACCACCATGATAGAGAGGATCATGACCCAAAACGGCCTCAATATGGGAATGAGGAGGCCAAATTACGCTTCTCCTATATTAGATTGTATAATGCATACTGATTTACCAAGGGGATACAAAGTCCCTAAATTTACAAAGTTCGCTGGAGATACCAACGAGTCAACAGTCGAACACATAGCGAGATATTTAACCGAAGCGGGGGATATAGCCAATAATGAAGATCTCAGAATCAAATATTTCCCAAGTTCCTTGACAAAAAATGCCTTCACTTGGTTTACCACGTTGCCTCCTGGGTCTGTTGACACTTGGACCCTTTTAGAGAGATTATTCCATGAACAATTTTACATGGGACAATCGAAAATAAGTCTGAAGGAATTGGCCAGTGTTAAGAGAAAGTTCACTGAACCCATTGATGACTATTTGAATAGATTTAGGCTGTTAAAATCTAGATGTTACACAGTAGTGCCTGAGCATGAGTTAGTCGAAATGGCCGTTGGGGGATTGGATTACTCTATTCGAAAGAAATTAGATACTCAGCATTTGAGGGATATGGCTCAGTTAGCCGATAGGGTTCGACAGGTCGAAAGACTAAAAGCCGAAAAAGCCCGAGTCTTTAAGAATAATAAGAAAGAAAGGATTTCCTATGTTGGAACTGAGGAAGTAGAAGAATATCCTGAATTCGAATTCGAAGAGGTCGAAATCGACCTCGCTGAATTAAAACAGGCCCCGCCTTACTCCTGCAAAATGTTAGTTCCTACGAAAGGGAAAGATATTGTTGAAAATGAGAAAAGTGATAAGTTTCCAAAGAAGGTTTACACCTTCGATGTCACTAAATGTGACGAAATCTTTGACTTGCTTGTCAAAGATGGCCAACTAATTGTGCCATCAAATGTCAAAATACCCCCTTTGGACCAGAGGAAGAAAAGGGGATTTTGCAAATATCATAGTTTCCTAGGCCACAAGACCTCACAATGTTTTCTTTTCAGGGATTTGATTCAAAACGCAATCAAAGATGGCAGATTAAAGTTTGCTGATAAGGTGAAGATGAAAGTGGACGAAGATCCTTTGGACGTCGCAGACACCAACTACTCCGAGCCTGCATGCATTGGAGAAGTCAACATGGTGGAAATTGATCGAAGCGACACCCTAACAGGAGAGAAGGACATTGGAGTCGAAAACTGGGTGATGGTCGAAGTCAGCGAGGAAGTCATTGAAGGCATCCAGAATACACCAGACACTTCGATTGCTGGACCTGTGGCTGTTGCAGGAGAAACCCAGGCTACTGAAGGACAAGGGGATCACAATGAAGGATTTACACAAGTCACTGAGGGCTTGAGGTTGGAACTAGAGAAAGTCCAAATTACGCAGCCAGTCCCCTCTCAGAAGGAAATATGGGACACTCTGGCGGAACCCAGTGGAAAATATGACTATCTGGTCAAATATTCTGCCCCAGAAAGTTCGAGGGTCCAGATCGAAGATATAAAGCCCACAGGATGGGGCAATGACGAAACAAAAGAGGGGGATTTGGAAATAAATATGGTGGACATGGAAAGACCCCGTTCTGAGATGAAGGAAGTGGAAAAATACTTAGAAAAAGAAAAGCATAGGATGGGGGACAATCACACTGGAGATGATACTCTCAAAGACTATCTCATGTCATGCCACAAAGGAGATCCAGGCATGATACTGTGCCCTAGGTGCAGCATCCTCTGCAACCAAAGAATTGCTGCAAATTTCGAAAGGGTACAGAGGGCTCGAACTGGCAACAATTGGCGCCAGGATAACCAACTTTTTAGATGCTACCCCAAGGCTGGAGAGAGTTTGTTGGAGTTTGTTTTTCGCTGCTACAAGGGGGCAACTAAGTGCTTGGTGTGCCCAAGATGTTCTGCTGTGTATGACCAAAGCATGGCTAGGGCCTTCGAAACGATCCCCTTCGCCCCTTGCTGGAGCCATCAAGAAACTGCCCAGATGGGTCCGCGTTTCGACAGCAGATACAAACAGCGAAGACCTGATAGCCCTCACCCCAAAGTTGCTCGAAGAGTGACTTTCAAACTCCCTGCTGAAGTACCAACCGATAGATGGCTGCAAGCCAGAAATGACAAAGGCAAAGACAAATGGAGGAATGCTGAACGAAATGCACGCCATGCTGTGACATACAGGAGGCAATTCAACACACAAAAAAGGGAGGAAGTCAGATTAGAAAATTACAAAGGAAGGAACCCCATGTCAAGATCCCAGTGGCGCAGACAGCAAAGGATTCGAAAGGCTGAAAGAGAAGCTGTGGCAAACAAAGGGGATACTTCAACAAAGATACAAGGTGAATCGAGCACCAACAAACCAAAAAGTCAGACGGAAGAGAAACCTCCAGTCAACAGAAGGCTTTTTTCTGAAGACCAACAAGACGGACCAAAGGAATACACTCCAGGCCCAGAAGAGGACGAAGATATGATAACAGATAACTTCGAATCGGAGGGGGAGTCTTCATTTAACCTGAACTGTAACGTAGTGTCTGTGCTTCCCTGCGAATTCGGGCAGGAAACCGAAATCAATGAATATGAGGAAGAAGACACCACAGATTTAATGAAACATAGGCCCGTATGCTACTACGTGATGGACAATGGGGCTGTTGAAGAACAAAATGCATTCTTCGAACGTCCAGAGCCTACAATGAAGAATCATCTCAAGCCACTTTTCATTCGGGCGAAAGTAGGTGTCCATGGTGTGAACAAAGTTCTAGTGGATGGGGGTGCTGCAGTCAATCTGATTCCCCATTTCATGCTAAAAAGGTTGGAAATCCGCGAAGGAGATATCAAGCCCCATAATATGGTTCTATCCAATTATGAAGGAAAAGTGGGTAAAACACTGGGGGTGGTCCAGTTGGAATTGACAATAGGCTCAAGTTGCAGGCCCACCATGTTTATGGTTGTCGAAGCCAAGGCCAACTATAACCTACTGCTAGGAAGAGAGTGGATCCATGGCGTGGGAGCAGTTCCTTCGTCAATGCATCAACGACTAGTCCTGTGGAGAGATGACGGAATCGTGGAAAACATCGAAGCAGACCAGAGTTACTTTATGTCAACTGTCAATTTAGTTGACAAAAGGGATTATGATAAAAATCTGGCAAAGATTGCTCCATGTGTTCCAAATGATGAGATGAATGAAACTAGAAATGCCCACTACTACATGACACTTCGTCATGATGGACTTTACTGGGATAGAACAATAATCAGTAAAGAAGAGGAAGGTGAAGGTGCTATACAAAAACGGCCAGCAGGCTGGGACTTCGACAACCTTAACCATGACTGAGTCTACCTTTTTCGAAAGGATTTCGGCCTATATGGCTGAGAATGAATCGAAAGCGGCCTTAGAGGCTGAAATAAATGAATCATTTGAAAAAACGAATGAAGTTAGTGGGGGGGGGGGGGTTCGAAATGCTCACCCAGCGAAGAGTTGGAGATGGATCAAAGGTTGGATGCCATCTATGACAAAGAACCCTTAGGCTTCGAAAGGGATCCCATAAACTCAGGTGTCAAAATGTTGGCACAGGACCCGCTCGAAGAAGTCAACTTAGGGGATGACAAAACGAAAAGAGTAACTTACGTAAGTGCTAAACTTAGCCCAGGCCTCAAGGAAAAAGTGATCGAAATCCTTAAGGAGAACAAAGATTGTTTCGCATGGGATTATGATGAGATGCCTGGTTTAAAGAGGGAGTTGGTCGAACATAGGCTGCCAATCAAAGATGGCAAGAGGCCCATCAAACAAACTCCCAGAAGATTCGCGCCAGCGGTTCTCACAAAAATTAAAGCTGAGATCGAAAGGTTGCTGCGTTGCAAATTCATCAGAACAACAAGGTACGTCGAATGGTTAGCAAACATAGTACCTGTTATCAAGAAAAATGGTTCTTTAAGGATTTGCATAGATTTTAGGGATTTAAATACTGCAACCCCTAAGGATGAATATTCCATGCCCGTGGCAGAAATGCTAGTAGATTCTGCTGCAGGATTCGAATACTTGAGCATGTTAGATGGATACTCTGGATATAACCAGATTTTCATTGCTGAAGAAGATGTTGCAAAAACAGCATTTCGTTGCCCAGGAGCCTTAGGCACCTACGAATGGGTGGTGATGCCTTTTGGTTTAAAAAATGCTGGGGCAACTTATCAAAGGGCGATGAATTCAATCTTTCATGACTTTATCGAAACCTTCATGCAGGTGTATATTGATGATATAGTCATCAAATCTATATCTGCAGAAGCACATTTGCATCATTTAAGCCAATCATTCGAGCGAATGAGAAAACATGGCTTAAAAATGAATCCCCTTAAATGTGCATTTTTTGTGCAGGCTGGAGATTTTCTTGGTTTTGTGGTCCACAAGAAAGGAATTGAAATCAACCAGAACAAAACCAAAGCCATAATGGAGACGAAAGCACCTGCGTCAAAAAGGGAGTTGCAATCTCTACTAGGGAAAGTTAACTTCCTCAGAAGATTCATTTCGAACCTGAGTGGAAGGACTCAAGCTTTCTCTCCGTTACTTCGTCTGAAGCAAGGTCAGGCCTTCGAATGGAACGAAGCTCACCAGGAGGCGTTTGACAAAATAAAAGAATATCTTTCCCAGCCTCCTATGTTGTCTCCACCATCATGAGGGAAGCCCATGAGATTGTACATATCTGCCTCTGAAGTTAGCATAGGTAGTATGTTAGCACAAGAGGATAACAATGGCGTCGAAAGAGCCATATACTATCTAAGTAGAGTGCTGAATGATGCTGAGACCAGATATAGCAATTTAGAAAAGCTATGTCTCTGTTTGTATTTCTCTTGTATGAAACTCAAGTATTATATAAAACCTGTTGATGTTTATGTTTCGTCTCACTTCGATGTCATTAAACATATGCTTTCAAAGCCAATAATGCATAGTAGAGTTGGAAAATGGGCTCTGGCCTTAACAGAATATTCATTGACGTTCATGCCCTTAAAAGCTATGAAAGGTCAAGTGATTTCTGATTTCATTGTGGATCATTCGTTGGTTGAGCAGACAAGCATGAGTTACGTCGAAATGCAACCATGGAAATTGTACTTTGATGGTTCAACCCACAAGAATGGAAGTGGTGTTGGAGTCCTTCTAATTTCTCCTGAAGGAATTCCAACAAAATTCAAGTATAAATTGGATGGTCCTCGTTGTTCGAACAACGAAGCTGAGTATGAAGCGCTCATTGTTGGACTTGAAGCTTTGTTGGAATTGGGGGCAACCAGAGTCGAAATTAAAGGAGATTCTGAGTTGGTGGTCAAACAAATCACAAAAGAATATAAGTGCATAAAGGAAAATCTAATGATATACTTCGTCATAGTCAATAGGCTATTGAGAAAGTTTGAATACATGGATATTCAACACATACCAAGATTAGAAAACCAAGAAGCAAATGACTTAGCGCAGTTGGCTTCAGGTTATAGAGTATCTACCAAGAATCTTAAGGATTTGGTCGAAATAAGGGGAAGAGTTATGGCTACTAGATTCACACCATCGGATCTGGAAAGTATGAGATTGGGATATGCCGAGAAACAGGGATTCGAAATTCTAGCCATAAATACTTTGTCAGATACAGATTGGCGAAGTCCATTAAAGAGTTATTTAGCAGACCCAACTCTAAAAGTAGATAGAAAAACAAAATATAGAGCATTGTCATATCTCCTCATGGGGAACGAATTGTTCAAAAAGACCCAAGAAGGTGTTTTATTGAAATGCCTAGGAGAAAGTGAGGCATATTTAGCATTGTCTGAAGTCCATAATGGGGCATGTGGGGCACACCAAGCAGGCCATAAAATGAAATGGTTGCTATTTCGATATGGTTTGTATTGGCCTAGCATGCTCAAAGATTGCATAGACTTTGCGAAAGGATGTGAGGAATGTCAGAAACATGCAGGAATTCAACACGCCCCTGCAAGTGAGCTGCATTCGATCATCAAACCATGGCCATTTAGAGGATGGGCATTAGATCTGATAGGCGAAATAAATCCTGCTTCGTCCAAAGGTCAAAAATATATCTTGGTAGGAGTAGATTATTTTACCAAATGGATCGAAGCTATACCTTTGGTAGTTGCTGATCAAGAGGCAATTATCGAATTTATACAAAAGCACATTATCTATAGGTTTGGACTACCAGAAAGTATAACTACAGACCAAGGTTCTGTATTTACTGGTAGAAAGATGCAAGGATTTGCCCAAGAAATGGGGTTTAGATTGCTAACTTCAACACCATATTATGCTCAAGCAAACGGACAAGTCGAAGCGGCAAACAAAGTAATAATAGGATTAATCAAGAAGCATATTGGCAAGAAGCCAAGAAATTGGCACAAAACTCTGGACCAAGTATTATGGGCTTGTAGAACATCTCCAAAGGAAGCCACTAACACTACTCCTTTCCAACTTACATTCGGCCATGATGCAGTGTTACCAGTAGAAATTCATCTGCAATCAGTTCGAATACAGAAACAAAACGAAATTCCAGCCGCGTTATATTGGGAAATGATGATGAATGAATTAGTTGAATTGGACGAAATTAGATTACGTGCGTTGGAGATTTTGATGAGGCAAAAAGAAAGAGTGGCCAGAACATACAATAAGAGGGTGAAGAAAAAAGTATTCGTTATTAATGACTTGGTTTGGAGAGTCATATTGCCTATGGATAAGAAGAACAAAGCATTAGGTAAATGGTCACCTCATTGGGAAGGACCTTTTCGAGTATTAAAAGTTTTCTCAAACAATGCCTACGAAGTCGAAGAACTCTTGGATGATAAACGTGTCCTAAAGGTTAATGGGAAATATTTAAAGAAATATAAACCAAGCCTGCGGGAAATTCGAATAATAACAACGTAAACAAAATATTATAAAAAAGCCAAGATGGCAAGATAAGAATGCCAAAATGGCGTTGTTCGAATATTACATTGAAAGAACCAAAGTTATGGTCAGATAGACAAAAAATCTAGAAATAAACATTATTTTTCAATCGATTAAAGGTACTTCGAAATGTTTCAAGTTTCTGCTGAGCAAACCGCCTGGCACCTTCCAAGGTTGCCACTTCTCCTTTAAGTTGTTCTGCAGTCTCCATTTCTGCAAGCCCCCGGTTGAGAAGCTCTTCGAATTGGTTACCTGCAGGATTAGTTTCGAAGGCTAGTTGTTGTTCCTTAGCCTCCTTAACTTTCTGTTGAAGTTCCAGAATCTGCCTTTCCCAAATAAGAATGGACTCAGCTCGAGCCTCATATTCAGTTTTTGCCTGCTTCAGATGCATAGCCTGATCTTCAGCTTCTTGAGAAAGCTTCGAAGCTTGTTCATAGGCGGCATCCATAGCAATGCGTTTCTCGTGAACCTTCTTGGCAGCAGATTCGTCTTGGAGAAGATAGCCAGTTACGTTGTCCAGCAAAGTCTGAAGATCAAACAAGAGAGTACTAACTGGCAAAGAGCAGTTGGAAAGATTAACCTTTGTAAGCAGCTCCTTCATAGTATAGCAAGCAGTACTATCTTGCTTAAGCACTTCGAAGATATCCACATTGAGAATAGTTCTCCTAATTTTGTTGAGAAGAACAACTCTTTCATCTGTGGGAAGAGGATAGCTGGTTGAACTTGTGCCAGCCCTAGCGAGTGGGATGTCCCTCTGGGCCAACTTTGCCTTCATGTACCCAATAGGGTCATTTCGCCTCAGAAGTGCTAGTCCCTCGTCAGTCATTCGAGACGGAGAGGATTGGGGGAATTCCACGCGTAGGGGAACCACGTTTGTTTCAACCTCTGGGTTTTCGTTGATTGTATCACCATCCCCTTCATTTGCTTCGTGCTCTTGGTCTTCTTCATCCTCGTCCAAATCTACCACTTCGATACCATCCTTTTCACCGCTATGTGCATTAGACTCCGTCCCGGCAGTCGAACCATCATTGTCGTTTTCCCCATCATTGGCGTTTTCCTCCTCAGATTCTTCGTCTGCAGATTCTTCGAATCCTTGCCCAGAATCAGCTTTTTCCTCTTCAGTCTGAGTATCCTTTGGATCCTCTTGAAGAGTTTCAAGAGGGGACTTTTGAAGAACCCTTTGTGAATCCTCTGCAGACGTTTGAGGTATGGTTTCGTTCACCTCTTTCAGAGGAATGGAGGTACCTTGGTCATCTGGCTGCTCAGAAGTTCCAGCCAAAACCGCCACGTTGGAAGAACCTTTGTTTTGGACCAAATTGCTGGAATCTCCTTGAGGAGAGGAGTTAAGCGGAACAGCAGCCCTGGACGGTGAGGTCGAAATAGTAGAAGTGGGATTCAGGATGTTCTGCAAGGAGCAGCAAAATGTTAGAGGATGACACTCCCCAAGGTAATAAGAAGTTAAACATTTTTAAAGAAGTTCGATTTACCTGTGGGCCCTCAGAAGAGAGGTTACTAGCTATGCGTTCCAACTGTGGGTTGGAGGTCGAAGGTGGATTTTTGGATTTTGGTAAGGGAGCAGCATCCCTGGAGTCGAGTCCAGAGACACTAGTAAGAACAGTACTTTTGGGTGTAGCTTTCTTTAGCTTCTTCTTCGAAGCAGTGTTTGAGTTTCCTCCAGCAGTCAGATCTTCCCCAGTGGTGCTTGGTTTCCGCTTCTTGGGAGTAGTGGGGGGAAGCTTGTTGGTCTGAACGAATTTTAACGAAGTTAGATATAAAAGGATTGAGTGAATTCGAAGCATAAAAAACTAAGTGATTACCGTTGGAATCGGGGCACTTGTTGTTGTTGGCGTTGTTGTTGGTGTAGTTGCAGCAGTAGTAGTCGTTTCGGGTGGATTAGCTTTTTCAGTAGTTTCAATGGAGGTTTGAGAGGCACTCCCTTCCTTCGATTTCGAGGCAGCAGTCTTTATCCTGATAGCTGAAAATCAAAACATTTAAAGCAAAGGTTAAAGATTTGGAAAATAAAAGATATTTGGGAGTTTTTCCCAAGCATTCGCACCTGTGCCTTGATCAGATTTAATTGACATGGCAGAAAGGTCATATCGAAGATGCCCTGGGAAATCATGAAGCCAGTGTCGAGCCCATGTCACAGTCTCAGATGGCTTTGGTTTCCTTTGAAGATATTTGAACATCTCTTTGCAAGTAAACCACCATGGATATGGGGGAAACCAAGCCAGAGCCAGTTCTGAGGTAGGTAATCTGGGAAATTTAGGTGGATGCATTTCGAATGCCAACCTATACCTATCCTCAGGTGACAGCCCTGAAGGAAGTTTTAGCTTAGAAACTTTTTGTTTAAATTTTTCCTTCAAGGTCTCAGCCGCTTGATGCACAGTGGAGTCCAAGCGTGTGGGGTCGTAAGTAGTTTCGAAGTAATTTTGAAAAGCTTTTATTTCTTTGGCATGGGTAAACATACCTTTCTTTGCTGGTACCTGCACATCGAAGGCATCAATTAGTTTCTGTCGAATAGTAAGTGTATCGAACATACAAGCTTGATAAAACTTAATCCACCACTCCAGAAATCCTTTGGCCGCGAGATGGGTAGGTTCGAAGGCTATCAGTTCAAATTGGGCAAAGCCCTGATATTGTTCTTGCTGGATCTTGGCTTCCCTTGCCTTGAAAGTTCGACCAGATGTGATGGCGCTCTCAGTCTGGAACAAAGGTTCAGGAATCAGTTGGCATAGGCCAAACTGCCTCGAAACGAAGTTTGGTTGGTAGGCAAAGAGAAGAATTTGGTTCTTAGCTGGGGTTATCCTTGAAGAGATAAGTCTAGGAAGCAAGAAAGCTCTCCACACATCTTGGATTTCCTTACTCTTGATGGCTTCTGAGAGAGCCATGGTGAACCAAGAAGGTCCATGAGCCCTCGAAGCAAAGGGCGCCATGCTCTCCTCGAACTTATGTCTTTTTGAGAGTATCAAGATGTACTTCGAAAATTGAACCTTGAAGTCGTCCTTGTCATCATTAGGGGTTAGTCTGTGAAGCCTAGTGCCTTCGACTATCCTATCACTTATTTATGAATCTTGTTCATCTATGGTGTTGGCGGTTGATAAAGAAGGTTCGAACATGGCGTTGAGCCATAATTGAAGTAACCAAAATGGGCCAGCTAAGAGAATGTTTTTGGAAGTGTGGGATTTGAGGCTCGAAACAGCTGACCTCAGGCTCTCATAGAGGTCAACTAAGAGTAATTCACTTAGGCACACTTTGCGATTTTCATGTAAATCCCTAGCTAAAGGAATGAACCTACTAGCTACCTGCAGGGATCTACTGCAGAAAACGTACCTAGACAGCCACAGGGTTAAGAAAGCAATGTGCTCTGTGTCAGACACATTATCCCCTTCAGCATGATAATGGCCGATAAATTTGGAGAAGCTGGCTAACTTGACTTCGAAGTCAATTATGCTTGAGTGCTCTTCATTGTCAGGAACATAAGTTTCCCCCACTGGCGACAGCCCAGTAATGGCTGCTATATCGAAGAAGGTTGGGGTGATCATTCCACCTGGAAGATGGAAAGTGTTGTAGGTACTATCCCAGAAATAGAGGGACGCAAATAGCAGAGGATGACTATAGGTGAATCCAGGTTTCGATAGCTTAATAAGGTTATAAATGCCTAGTTCTTCCCATTGCTGGGATTTTTTGGCTTCTACTTTCGTGAACCAGTTTTGATAAGCAACATCAGCAGTAGGGCAAGATCGGAATGGTTTAAAATTGCTTTTTACATAATCCAAGATAAATGGGTCCTTAGGATAAACAGTTGAGGTTTCTGTGGTATTCGGATTAAGAGATTCTACTGCCCTAGGGGCATCCATTTTGTTGAATAAAGGTTTGAAGTTATAACACACGGGAAAAATGGTCCTGGTGTCCTTTAGTATTTCAAAAATTGTAAGTGGGCCATTTAAGGCTAACCTCTTACCAGCAACATGGGTAGGGATGAGTACCTGTGATGCGTACAACATTTCTTTTTCTTTGGAAATCATTTGAGGAGCAAGAGCAGATTGGCCTTGAATGGTGACGATTTTACTCTCCATAGTTGCTCCTGTAGTTTTTCCTTTCTTCTTGGAGACTTTCTTGAGTTGGGATGATGTGGAAGAAGACATTTTTGTTGTTTGAGAGCTTAGATTGTTTATGAGAGAAGAAGAGTAAAATTCCAGAGTTTGAAAGGTTTAGAGTGTAAAGAAGGAAAAAGGAAGGTTAAATTGACGTTTTATAATAAGAAGATTAAGCGTCCACCGAGTGAAAGTATGATACGTGGAGATCATGGATTGGTGTGATGAAGAGGTGGCGAGAAGTTGATATAGGTAATAGGCGTGATTTTAAAAAACAATCATTACTTATAACTGCACCATGCTGTGAAGTGACTCTGGGCGGTTAAGGTACCCAAAGGATGCTATGATTGATGTGACTAGGGTCAAACGCATTAAATGCTATAATGATTCGAAAATCCTATCAAAATCTTGTATAAATGTTTAAAATAGGCATTTCTCAGAGAGATCGAAATACATATTTTAAAGGGGCAATTTGTTGGCTGAAGATTTTGATAGTGTTATTTAGAATTCAAAAAGAGCTAGAAGTTCTGATCGAAATGGAATTAAAACACCACGCTTCGAAATTGCAGAAGCAGTGTTTCGAATGAGTGTGTCAAAGCTTGAAGCCTCGAACGATGATCATGGGAGCGTATCCAAAGGGGTCTCGAAACAGCAGCGAAGCTAGATCTGAGAAGAGCGTTCGAAACAGAGAAACACCAAAGCATTTAAAATTTAAATGAAAGCGGGACTTTCAAAGTTTGAAAGTTATGTGTTGGAGCATTTGGGGACACGTGGAAAGATGAAAGGAGCATTGTCTTGCATGTTCGAAACGTGGCATGATCTTGTAGCGAGACCGTTAGGGTCGAGTTAGTATAAATAGAAGTCTTAGTGTTAGGATTTCAGCGTGTCATATCTGTTATACAAAATACTCAATAACATTCAAACTACCACATGGCAAGGGAAACGAATGCAAGAGAAATGTATGTATGATAGCACCATGTATTTCTAATTTAATAAAAGCCTTTTTACTATTTCCAGCACTTTCCTTCTTTTTCTTTCTGTCGAATAACATTTGCAAGTTTCTTTATCTACTGTCTTTTCATTTCAAAGTCTTTTCTTCAAAGTTTTACATTTTACTGCTTTCTTTATATTTCGAGCACTCTATATTTCAGAGAACTTTTACGCTCTCAATACCTTTACTTTCAAGTATTATTCTTCAAACATGTACTTTCACTTAAAGTCATTTCTAAATTTCTTGCATTAAACGCTTTCTTCACATTTTAAACTTCCACATTCCAGAAACCTTTTGTGTTAAATGTTTTATGGGTCGAAACCAGTTACTTCATTTTCCATACAGTTTTATATGTCTTTTCAATCAGCATTACAATTAGCAATCATTCGTATAACTTAGTTTTCACATACATTTTGACCACATTTTTAAACTCTTAGAGAGAGGGATCGAAATAAACCAAACATTTGTACAATAGCACCCATGAATAATTGTTCGATTGTGAGAATAACCTTAATATCCAAGGAGTCCTAGGATCAATCTAGTCGATCCTGTGAGTTACCAAAGAGATTGAATAGCGTTAATAAAGATTATTCGATAGTTTGGAAGACTAGCGGTTGTTTACCAGAAATCACTGGAAACACCTGCGTACCCATATTTTTGTAATATTCTGACAACGTCGGCCTTTGTGGTCGGCTCTTGTAAATGCCTTTATTTTGTTTAGATATTTGCTTGTTGTTGTGCTTGACTTGTTTATTTCGTGAAACGTGGAGTTTCGATGAGTGGAGGTTTGTGCTCTACCTTAGTTGTGGTCGACACATGTTGGGATGTGTTGAGGAAATAGAGTAGGAGTCTGTAGGGACGAGGTCAAGATCACGGTCGGGGTCTTGACTTCGTGGCGTGAACTTCCCATTGCGAGCTGAGTGTTCTTCCCGTTGGGTACTTTGACTGTGGATCTCAGTCGAGGTGTCCTTGTTGGGCTAAGGTTCTGCTCGACCAATGAGCAAAAAGGGGGACCGGTTGTAGCGGCGGTCTTTTATCGGCCTTGGCCACGGGAGGGTCCCTTGGCCGAGATTGGTTTTCTTCATTCTCCCCATTTCTTTTATGTTCATGGGATCGTCACTCCTTGCGCACGGGGGGGGGGGGGGGGGAGGGGGTGATCGCACTTCCTAACAGCTTCGGGCTGACCCCTCTCCAATGCAGGGCCTCGCCCAGTTCGACGGGAAGAAAGGCTTCGAGAGCCGTCCCATCTGTGTCTCCGTGGGGGACATTGGGGAAGGTCATCGTTTCATCATGGAGGAGGAGTTCAAGAATCAGGTCTTCTATGATTTCTGGGGGCCCAACAAGTCTGCACGAGCATCATTAGTCGCTCATCCTGTGAGAAGATCATGTAATTGGTGTGGTCTTGGCGTCAGCACCTTCAGGAACGGGGATCTCCTGATACGTATTGGGCTCATCATTATGTGGAGGATGGTAGTCATTGTCGCGCAGTTGCAAGCGGGTGGATGGAGAGGCGATCAGTCCGTCCCTGTGGTCTTGCTCGGGACCGACCACATCATTGTTGTTTCCTGCATTATTGTCGCTAACATTATTGTTGTTGGAGTTGGCGAAATGGACGTTTTGGTTATCGTTGACAGCTTGATCGACCATGACAATCGGAAGATTGATAAAAAGTTGCTTTGGTCTTGAGTGGAAGACGAGGAAGTTGGATTCCCATAGACGACGCCACTGATCGTACCTGATCAGAAGGGATTGTCAAGACCCACGAGCTTCAAGTCGAGCAGTGGTTGAATGTGAAGTGGGGGATACCTACAAGACACTCCAATGCCAAAGTAAGGTTCAGTGTAAGAGCAAGTAAGTGTGGGAGTATGGGTGAATGAAGAATACCTGACCCTCTCAAGTGAGAGGGTATTTATATCTCCAACACTGGGTCAAGGTCCCCATTATTGGGATGACAAACAGGTCCAAAATAGAGACTGTCAGGTCCTATGTGTGTAGTGGAGGCCAACACACGATCCCTAACCTGAATGGACTCCTCCGAATTATCAAGAGGACGTGGATCCGGTCCTTTCGGAGTCAAGAGGACTAGTGACATTCGGGGGAGTTGTGTGCTTGCCCTACGAGGAGGGTGCTCGCGAGGACCTCTTGAGTGTCGTTGATCCTCCTCGCCAGTCATGAGGTTGTATCCGGAGGACATATCCTGGTCGACGAGGGGAGTGGAGGGTGCTCGCGAGGACCTCTTGAATGTCGTTGGTCCTCCTCGCCAGTCATGAGGTTATCTCCGTAGGACATATCATGGTCGACAAGAGAAGTGGAGGGTGCTCGCGAGAACTTCCTAAGTGTCGTTGGTCCTCCTCGCCAGTCATAGGGTTATCCCGAAAGACATACTTGGTCGACGAGAGGAGTGGAATCACTTCCCGACATAGTCAAGGATAAACTTTCTCCTACTAATTTTCTTCTGCAGTATAATAGAATTTAACCTTGTATGATGTTTGGGTGAAATGCAAACCCAATTCAGAATAAGATTAATTGATTCATGTATCTTTTTAAATATATATGTATGAAATGCCATATCAGGGTTGCTAAGTGTTGACTAACCATTTTTTAACGAGAAGATAATTTAGGGCTTGTTTATAACTATATTTAATATAAAGACCCGATTAAAAATTCTCAAATAATTGGAGGATCTATGTATTAATAAAATCTTGTTTTTATATCTATACAATCTTTAAATTACAAATTTAAATCTTGAGATGTAGTATCGAAGTTATTAATATATAAGAAAATGGAAGATGCATTAACATGTCATTCAATTTCTATCATGAATTCCACCATATTAAACCATAAATTTTAAGTTACTATGACATAGTAGTTGAATAATTTATTTCTATTAATTGAAGGTGAAAAACTATTTTACATTATCATTAAGTTCTTAATATAATTATTTATTATTTAAGCTAAATCTTTTATATTATAATTAAAAAAATTATTTTACAAATGTTAAGTTAATAAACTTTTAAATATATTTATTACAAACACTTAACTTACAAAACTGAAATATGTATTGACTTAACTTTAAATGAATATTTCATACCTACACAAAAAAAAAAAAATGTAATCAATTAATTGAAAATTGAATTGTTAAACTTTTGAACATATGACATTTTTATTTAAATATTTTTAAAGGTTGTTTTTAAAAGAAAACGTAAGGCAGTGTTTGTTTCAAACATTTATAAAAGATTCTTAAGAATAAATTGTTTAGAAATAAAAATATAAAAAATTTAATTTATGGATATTTTTTTAAATATTTGTTTAATATATAATTTAATTGTTACGTTAAAAATTGCAACTGATCAATTGTGATATATTTTTACTTTTGTATTTGAATATAAAATAACATTTTCGTAAATATTTTTGACCATTTTTATATACATTTTTCAAATTTCCAACCATTTTAATAATTTATTTTCAGCATATCACCAATTATGTTATATAACTTTCTGCGTCATAAATAAATATTATATAATACATTAAATGTTCCTCGTTTTAAAAA
Organism: Vicia faba; assembly: GCA_948472305.1. Taxonomy (NCBI): domain Eukaryota; kingdom Viridiplantae; phylum Streptophyta; class Magnoliopsida; order Fabales; family Fabaceae; genus Vicia; species Vicia faba. The sequence goes on from OX451737.1 coordinate 1,671,354,954, forward strand.
AGTAAAATTATAAAATAATATTGATTTTACAACTTAACTTTTTTTTTTTGTTTTTGAACAATTTAATTTTTAATTCTATAATACGTTAAATGTTCCTTGTTTTTAAAGTTGTACAATAAAATTATTCAACGAGTAAAAGAAATGGTGAGAAATTTGTGTTTCGATAATTCAAAAAGTATATTTGAATTTTTTAACTATGTGGAATTTAAAGAAATTTTTTCATATTCATTTTCAATTAGAATATTAACATGTTCTAACATTTTTCTGGTTGACTTCAAAAATGTGTTTAAGAAGTAATATTATACATTTTTAAATTTGTGCATAAACAGATGTGTCTACGACTTGAACCTTTGCATAGCAGATACGATTTTGATTTATCAAAAGTGACTCAATTGTCTTAAACTTTATCTCAGACATTAAACTCACACACATAATATTTTGTAAAGTGTAGTCTAATAACATGTGTTTTAATGGCTCTGCACGTCTATCATAATTTAGTGAATACTCTAGAAATTCTACCTATAAATTCCATACGAACAAACCTTAGTTCCACAATCACACTCAAGTGATTGTATCAAGAGTAATCATCTAGCTAAGTATTTCCCCGTATAGGGTATAGATCTCATTAAGAGTTTCTTTTATTTCATCCTTTTTTTGCTTCAAGATTTATACTTCTCTTATTTATACTAGCATGATCACCTCATATTACTCAACACATATTGTTATCCATTGAACCTATTTTTTAAGATCTCAAGTCTATTAGACCGAGTTACCATCATGGACAACTCATTTTTCTATAGGTGTTAGTCTCATCTTTTTGGATGCATTATGGACTTTCTCTCGACCTAATCCTTTTGTCAAAGGATAAGTTAAATTTCCATTAGTGCTTACATGACCCACTCTTACATCTTGTTGTAACTGGTTTTTAATACAGAGTCGTCACCCTTAATTTTTATCCTAAGTAAGGGAATATAAAGGAATAACCCTAAATTTTTTTTCAGAGATTCTAGATTTGGACTCGGTTCTAAACGAGAGGAAGGTGTTAGGCACCCCTCATCTACCATATTCGCAAGGATACTAGGTTTACAAGCGTGATATTTTAGAAAATATGGTTTTAATTATTAATAGGGGAAACTCACCACGATTTTAATTGCATGCCTACGTATCCTTTTAGGAGGAATCAGAGTCACATTTCGTAGTTCGCAGTTGGTTTGTGTTTTTTATGAATCACGAAGATATTTGCATTTTCTGCATGCTTAGTCTAGGTGTCGGGAGTAGCACAGATTTTTAGATAAAACACGCAGTTGATTTAAATATATTCGCAATCCTTTTTGAAAGTTGTTTATTGAATTAATTTGATTTATGAAAATAAATGATGGTTGATTGAAATATTTTTTAGAGTTTTAATTGTGAAATCATATCTTATTAGATACATGATTTACAAAGATTTCTAATGCAAATAAATGAAATATTGAATATTAGATGAGTTTTGAAAAATATAATTTGATTTATGATAATAATAAATAATATTAATTACTAGATATACTAAAATAAGAAATATAAAAATAATAATATTGTAATAAAAAATAATAAGGAAACAATTAAAAAAAATATGGGGGTGTGAAATAAACTAGGTTAGTAAAAAATGGGGGTGTCAAAATAAGGGGCTTGAATTCAGATATTGAATTCAGGCCCAAGAAGCAATGGGGGTGCGATTTTAAACGGTATAATAAAATTTGGGGTGCAGGAAGCTAAGGGCCCAAGTCCAGATTTTGGACTTGGCCCAATTGGTCTAGGGGGTACGGAATTGCATATGTTAGTAAAAAAAATAAAAGAGGGGTGCATTAGCAATGGGCCGGGCCAAACGAGATTATGGAGTCCATGTGGACTCCGTATGGGAAGGTGTACCACAGTATCATGGGTACGCGCAATTGTGAGCGTTTGATTTTGATCTAGTGATGGTGGATGAGGGCGTATGGTAAGGAACAAAGGGTGGCACATATTTAATTGTTAATCATAATATATTTTATTTACAAAAACAAAATAACATTATCTCATCATCCCTCTCTCTCTCTCTCAGCCTCGTCTCTCTCTGCTTACTATTCCTTTTCCCCCTTTCACTTTATTTACAAACTGAAACTCTAACCCTTTGAATCCACAGCGGCGCGACCTCACTCTCTCCCTTACCGTAAATGAACACCAACCCCAACCCCCCACATCGAACAACTACAAAAATACCTTTGAGCTAAGCGCTAATTCCCTTGTTATGTTCTCTTCGCTCCACTATTCCGACCTCGATTCTTTCGCTAATCTTGTTTCTTTCGTTTGTTTCCCAGGTACGAAGGTGACAATGAAGATGATGATGAACATACGTTGGCGCAGTTGAGGGGATCTTAGGGTTTCAGATGTTGAAACCCTAGATCTAGGATGAAGCGGCAAGAGCCTTCCGGCGCCAATTCGAGGCCTTCTTCCCTTTGTTGTAATAATTTTTGTTTGTCTGTAATATGTTCTCTCTTTCTGTTAACCCCCCTTGTTGTAATCATTCATTTTCTCTCCTCTCTTCTATGTAATTTTTGTCCTTTATTATAGTGTTTTAGGGTTTTAGATTTAGGAAACAAAGTAATTATGTTTGAAAATAGTTTGATTTTGTTTGATTTGTATTAAGTATGTTTACATATTATGAATCATTTATGGCTAATTTTTTTTGTAAGAACTGATTTGTTTATGTATTAATGTTGATTCTGTTTTGATTATGTAAAGAATTGTTTGTATCTTGAATTAGTTCTTTTTATTGGAAACGTTTTGTTTCGGTATTTGTTCGACTGCATCTGTTTGTTCTGTTTTTCATTATTTCTGTTTTGGAAAGAAAATGACTACTGATCTGATTGATTTGAATAGTGAAGATCTGGACAATAATTTTATGCGATTTTCTTCTTTGAATTCGTACAGTAGATGTTCTTCCCTTTTTGGTCCAAGCGCTTTTTATTGTGATTCATACTTGGGCCTGTAATGACATTTTTTTGGGCTGGGAGATAACCGTGAAAAGAAGGCCTTTTTCTTTTGAATAACAAACACATAAATCAACTTTTAATTAAGCTTTTAATATAATATATAGTTACAATCAACATTAGTATAAAAAAATCAATAATAATAATTAATAATTATGAGATAATAATAATGTTATAATAAAAAAATAAACTTTTCAAACTGAAAAACCAAATGGGCCACACCATTTTGATGCATTGGGCCTTAAACAAAACAACAACAAAAAATATTGTTTTTCACATTCTTCCAACCCTATTCAAAAACCTAAATGGGCCTCATTAAAAAGTGATTTGTTCACACCTCCTTTAAAATAAATACACTCCCCTTAACTTGAAATGGATCTCTAGAAACCTAATGGGCCATCAGATATTGATGGTCCATTTTGAATCAATCACACCCCTCTTCTATGTTTTAAACCCCCATAGAAATAAAAACTAAATAATGTGATTTATTAAATTAGAAACCCAGATATAATATAAGGGTAGGGAAAATTTGGAGTATGACATCTTCCCCAATTTAATCATTTTTCGATTGAATAGTGCGGGAATACGCAGGTCTCGCTTGTTCTGATCAGAAATTTATTAAATATTGGAAGACCCCAAAATTTGCCCGAAAGATTTATAAGGATATGATGTACAGTGTCCCCCTGAGTGTGAAGAATATGTACATATAATGACGTATCATCCTACCGGCGTTTGAACTAAATTTTTTATTTAATTTGGACATGACGATGCGAATGACTCGTCAGTATCTAAAAGAGATAGTATAATTTTGCATATTTACCGTAACCTAGGAGGTAAATGATACAAGTTTGAAAAGATGACCTACTAATGCTAGGGGACTAATATAGTAAGTTTGTGACGCAAATTTCGTATATTCATTGCAACCTAGGGGATGGATAACATAGATATTGATAATATATTACTACTTAGAGAATATCACAATGAGCCAAAGATTATTCGTATACCTATCATAGCATAGAGGACAAATAATACGAGCTTGAAACTAGATATTCGAAACTTAGAAAGACGATGTTGGTTGTGTCAGCCCTCAACTAAGACTCGATAACCAAATGAAATATGCTAGGTTTGAAGTGATGAACCCCAAATTCATTGATGACGTCAGTTGTGTCAGCCTTCAACCACGACTATCAGTGTGAAGAAAATAAACCGCCAAATTCACGATGATGTCGGTTGTGTCGCCCTCAACCAAGAATATTAACATGAAGAAAATAAAACCCTAAATTCATAATGATGTGGATTGTGTCGCTCTTAACCACGACTATTAACGTGAAGAAAATACACCCCAAATTGCTTTAAAGTTTAAACTATAAAGTTCGCACAAATAAGCTTGCTAATGATGAACCCCAAGAAAATTCGTAATTTTAACCAAAGTAGCTTTGCAAGATGCCATGCATGTATGATGCCCTAAATTGATGTGCTATCCAAGTGTGATGTATGCCCCAAATGTTTTAAATGCTCATGTGCCAAAATGCTTATGAGTGTATATGCCTCAAACGTTTGTGTGTGTATGCCCCAATATTTTTGATAATTCTCCTTTATTAAACCATTGGGTTCTCGTAGTCACCAAATCCCCAATGTTGTTTGTTGCCAAATGTTGTACCTCCAAGTTGATTTGAATTTGGTGAAAAATGTCAGCAAGATCTTGATGTCTGTATTGTAGGCGTAGGCGTAGGTATGAACGTAGACGCGGACTTTGGCGTGGACGTTGACATAGTCGTGGACGTAGGCATGGGCGTAGAAATAGGTGTGGACGTGCTCTTTCAATCTTTTTCTAACCAGAATAAACTTTTATTCTTTATCAGATGCTCTTTGGTATTTTTGTATGTTAGATGAACCAAACGTTATAAATGACCTTGAGATTTCGATATGGTTATGCGTACATCATGTTTGATATTAGGCTTTTTAACAGGAAATCTACTGCCGAGATTTCCAAGGAATCTACTACCGAGATTCTGTCGAGAACTACCTTCTGCAGAGGTCTTCTGGATAATCATTTGTTGAGATTAACAAGGAGAATCTACTCTTGAGATTATGATGAAATACCTTCTGACGAGGTCTTCTGTATAATCAACGATCGTGATCAACCAGGGGAATCTACTATCGAGATTCGATTGTGAATTACCTTCTACCGAGAACTTATGGATAATAAATTTTCATGATCAACCAGGGGAATCTTCTACCAAGATTCGATTGAGAACTACCTTCTGCCGAGGTCTTCTGGAAAATCAAACGCCCAGAGTAACCAGGGGAATCTACTACCGAGATTCTGTTGAGAACTACCTTAAGTCGAGGTCTTCTGAAAAATCATCTGCCAAGATCAACCAGGGGAATCTTCTGCCGAGATTCGATGTAAAATTACCTTCTGCCGAGGTCTTACGGAAAATCATATGCCGAGATTAACCATGGGAATCTACTGCCGAGATTCAATGTAGAATTACCTTCTGCCAAGGTCTTCTAGATAATCATCTGCCGAGATTAACCAGGGGAATCTATTGCCGAGATTCGATTGCGAACTACCTTCTGCCGAGGTCTTATGAATAATCAACTACCATGATCAACCAGGGGAATCCACTTCCGAGATTATGTCAAGAAAATACCTTCTGCTGAGGTCTTCTGGATAATTAACTGTTGTGATCAACCAGGGGAATCTACTGTCGAGATTCAATTGTGAGCTACCTTCTGCCGAGGTCTTCTAGATAATTAACTATTGTGATCAACTAGGGGAAGCTACTGTCAAGATCCGATTGAAATACCTTCTGCCGAGGTCTTCCAGATAATCAACTGAAGTGATCAACCAGGAAAATCTATTACTGAGATTTAATTATGAACTACCTTCTGCCGAGGTCTTTTGGATAATCAACTGCCATGATCAATCAGGGGAATCTACTTCTGAGATTTGATTGCGAACTACCTTCTGTCAAGGTCTTCCAGATAATAAACTGCCGTAATCAACTAGGGGAATCTACTTTCGAGATTCGATTTGAATTAATAGCTTGATTGACAATGATGATTTTCTTCACTTAAAACACAGTTTTATGCTATGCGTGCAAATTTTTTGATGCATGAAATGTAATGATTGATTGATGCATGAAATGTGATTATTGATTGATGCATGAAATGTGATGAATGATTGATGTATGTGATGAATGATTTGGATATGCTGGACTTTGAAATGTGAATGCATAATTGGGATTTTTGAGATATGCTCGATCTATGCTGTCCGACTTTGTGAGATGGATGAGATGATAAGTATAGTTCGATCTTGGATCTAAGAACCCTGATGCGTGATTTACACAGCCTTATGCTTTGTGATTATGACTTGGATGGTTTTTTTTAATGGTGCCCCTGTGATAGGTCGTGGATGATTAGAGCATGAGGTTTTCCCATGTAATAAGGTTGCTTGTCACATGATGGTTGAATGTTATGCTATCATGATTTCCTAATACTCGTTTCAAACTTGAAGATTGCTAAGTAGAAGAGAGGTCCCCTGGAGGATTGTGAAAGTATGAAGAGAGCTTTCTTTATGTGGCCTGTCTTTCCCTAATTTGTTGGTAGGGTCTTGGAGGAGACTCTCATTGATATGAGCTTAGAAATATTTTGATCATAATATGAATGACCCTATTATTTTGCATTATGCTCTTGATTAAAAGACTCTTGCAAATGTTTGGTTTTAATGGACCCTTTTGAATCAACTTCCTTTTGATCGAGCCTTGCAGTGGTTTGCCTCACCATTCAAATTTTGAAAGAGGTGCCCCTCAATCTTCTGGATCTGGAGGGAGTATTCTCAGAAATAACTTAGACTTCACAGTGAACTTGATATAGATTTCCCCAAGTATTCGAAGCTTGACAAGTTTGTACTTGAACTTGCTTAAAAGGGAATTTGGACCCTACGTGTAGTAGGATGAACCTGGTATGTACTGTCCCAACATTCGAATCTTGGAAGGATGGCCCTGATCATCAATGCCTTGAGAAGCTTGTTAACATGAGGAAACCGAGTCATACCCTGTTGTGATATGACTTGATTAAGGAATGCTCCTTTGAAAGGTATGCCCCTGAGTGAACAGTGCTATGAAATTTGACCAAAGTTGGTTAAATCTTAGAATGATCACCCCTTGTCAATAGTATCTTCGTGTGATATACCCCTATGATCATTAGTCTTTGCCCCTGTTTATAGGGGTCCTCTTAGATGCTTTTCACCTAGTTATAAGCTTCTTGGAAGTGTTGCCTTTGATCCGACCCTTTTGAAATCTCCTTGATGCTAAGTATTGCTTCGTAGATAAAATTGTACATTTTGAAAGTAATTCCGTTTGGATGCACATGCAAGTTCTTGAAATCGAAATTTATTATTTGAAAAGGAATGGAATATTAGAAGATGAGTATTCGAAGAAGTAAAGTAGTTAGAAATAATTTTAACAAACATAGGAGTCAGTTTAACATAAATTTTGCTGAGTATGCTTTCATAGTGAACCTAGCTTCAATTAAGACTTTTATAGGTTGTAACGTGGCCATGGTTCATGGTTTAAGAAATAAAATATATAAGGCTAAAAATTTATTTAGCCCACCCCATTCTCCTTGATGTTTTCCAGTCCTAATTTCAATTAATGCAACATATGCGTTTAATCCCCAAGAGAAATTTCGTAGTCGTGCAGATGGTGAGAAGCGTATATAAAGATCCAAGCTCCGATGAAAATAATTGATAGGATCCAAGCATTGATAAGATACGAGCATTGATAAGATCCAAGCGTTGATGAGAAGACTTGATGGTTCTTGAGGTGGCAGCCACAAGACCGTTCTCCAATTTATTTGTTTTTTAATCTCTTATTTTGCATGGACCAATTCTTTTAAATTTCCGGTTCATCGGGATGCCCTAACTTTTGCCTAAGTCAAGTTTTGATTTTCTTCAACTTAGCGAACTTTCTCTTTTTTTTTTTTAATTTCTCTTTTTTTTTGCTTTAGATTTTGAAAATTTGTGACTGCCATGCAGATTGTTGTAAGCTTCGTCTTCATTGTTTTCCTCAACTTGATTGATGTACTGAGGAAGAAGACGTCGTGGACTTTGTCTTTGTTGATTCCTCAATCTTAGATGATGAATGCAAGGAAAAGTATGTGTGTTGAACCTTTGCTTAGATCGTTTCCTTAATGATGTATCTAGGAAAGAGATATGCTTGAACCTTTTGTTTAGATAAATCACTTCTCTTGAGAATAGAATGCGCCATTGAATTAATTGAAAGACTACCCCTCCCCTGGTTAAGATTAAGGTTTTTTTAGAGAATAGAAAGAACTCCAACTTCTGGCTCGAGGGAGTTAACTACGGATAAACTCCTTATATCTCCACTATTTAGGAATTGAAACAATGCCCTACATCGTCAGCTAAGCCTTACTATTAAAAAGCATACATAAGCAAAATTTGATTATTTTGTATTTTCATCATTCTCCATCGAAGTTTGTTAATTTTAAAATGGAAAAGAGGAGTGAAAATAGAAAGTCATTGGTTATTTGTGGAATGAATCCATTTCAAAAACATGCATGCTTATTTTATTAGAATTACTTGACCAAAGAGTATAAAGTTTATAACAAATAACCGTTAGCAAGAAAGAAATTATACATGATAAAGCCTAATTTTCCTAGATATTGTTAGAACATAGTTTGTTTCTACAATCCTCGTAAGAGTTTTGATGATAACAAACACAAAGAACAAATATGCACTCTAAAATTATGTTCTATTTTGTACAGAAGTTCTAATGGAAGCATATCAGAAGTTAAGCTACAAGGTTGTTCCTGCTGTGAAGGTAGACTGATCTCAGAATGTTCTGATGAATGAAGATCAGAATTTACGCTAAGAGAAAGACGCTTTAACTTTGAACAGAAGTCTAACGCTGCAAACATGACCTTATGATTTTGACCTTCCAAGTTCTGAAGCAAAGCAGCAAGCAGATTCCTTAATGTTCTGAAGCGTTACTATTCATCAAAGTTGTATCAATTGCAACAGCTACAAATAGACAAGGATCTTCTAATTGAGGAAACTGCATTAACTGACAATTATCAAGTTTCCTTTTGCACAAGATTGCTGCGCCTATTTAAACAAAGGACAAGGTTAAATCATTCACGATTTACAATACTGTGATTCATAATCTTTCGATGCTGCAACTGCTTATTCATATTATTCTCTAAATTGTGTAATACATCACAAGTTTGTGATACTGTTTTTGTAACGAAAAACATACTGTACACTGATTAATTCATACTTTTGTTAGTGAATTTCCTTGAGATAAATCGGGTTGTGGTTGTACTCAAGAAGACTTTGGCAGTTGTCAAAGTGGATTTGTAATCAGTTTGATTAGTGAATTAAGACCTCGTTGGAGAGAGGCGAAACCACCTTGGCGGGTGGATTGGAGTAGTTTAAGATTAAATGAACCAGGATAAAAATCATCGTGTCATTTGCATTGTTTTTTAAAGTTCCAATTCAACCCCCCCTTCTTGTGTTTTTCAATTCTTCAATTGGCACCAGAGCGTCTGGTTCTGAGTTTAAGCACTTAACCGTGTCAGTACAAGATACAAGCTAAGAAAAACACTATGGTGGGACCAAGTCAAAACATCAACAATGACTACCATGATGATAAAGACAAAATCAACGGAAAACCTCCAATCTTTGATGGAGAGAACTTTGACTACTGGAAAGACAGAATTGAAAGCTTCTTTCTGGATCATGATGTTGACCTCTGGGATATGGTAATTGATGGGTACATGCATCCTGTGGATGAAAGTGGTCAGGCAATTGATAGAAAAAGAATGTCTGATCATCAAAAGCATGAGTTCAGAAATCATTACAAGGCCAAAACAATTCTCCTGAGTGCCATCTCATATTCAGAGTATGAGAAGATCACAAACAGAGAGACAGCTAAAAACATGTTTGATTTTCTGAGAATGACGCATGAAGGCAACATGCAAGTTAAAGAAACCAAATCCCTTGCGCTCATTCAGGAGTACGAAGCCTTCAAGATGGAAGAAAGTGAATCCATTGAAGCAATGTTCTCAAGATTCCAGATTCTAGTTGCTGGGATGAGAGTTCTAGACAAAGGGTATTCAACTACTGATCATGTAAAGAAGATCATCAGAAGTTTACCGAAGCAATGGAGGCCCATGGTCACTGCTCTCAAGCTGGCAAAAGATCTCAACAAGATATCCCTAGAAGAACTTGTCAGCTCACTCAGAAGTCATGAGATAGAGTTAGAAGATGACGAGCCTCATAAGCAAGGTAAGCCTTTAGCTCTAAAGTCTAACAAAAAATATGATTCTAAAGTTTTGCAGGCTATGGAAGAAACCTCTGGTGGATCCTCATAAGAAGAAGACGAATTGTCTCTTCTCTCCAGAAGAGTCAATCAGCTATGGAAGTAGAGGCAAGGGAAGTTTATAAACTCCAGAAGAACAGGGAATACGAATGAATCATCCTCTAGATACAGAAAGTCTGAATCCTCCTCTGGACACAGAAAGTCTGGATCTTCTTCTGGTCACAGAAAGTCAAGCAACAGGGACATCGTCTGCTATGAGTGAAATGAACAAGGGCGCTACAAAAGCGATTGTCCAAGGCTTCAGAAGGAGAAACCCAAAAATAAGTTCTTCAAGGAGAAGAAGAAAAGTATCATGGCAACATGGGATAACTCAGATACTTCTGACGCAGACACTGAATCAGAAGATGAAAGAGACAACATTGCTCTTATGGCCAATGTGACAGAAGATAATGAATCATCTGGGTTAGAATCAGAATCAGACACATAAGAGGTATTTCCTGACTTTACTGTAAACTTTACTAAAGCTGAATTAGGAGAAAGTCTAAGTGAAATTCTTGAAAGATATCAGCAGCTTCGAGTCAAATTCAAGAACCTGAAAAAGGATCTAGTTTCTGACTCTGAAAAAGCTGAGAATATGAGATTAGAAAATTCTGAGTTAAAAGAAAAAATTTCAAAACTTGAAAATGATTTACAAAACTCTCAAAAGGAAACAATCTCAGAGGTTCCCAGTAATTCTGATAAGATCATAAAGGAATATGATCATAGATTTCAGAAGTTTCTGGCTAAAAACATAGATAGAAGCAAGATGGCTTCAATGATCTATGGAGTTAGCAGATGTTATACCCCAAAATTTTCCATCTCAATTATCAAGGGTTTCTCTCATAAAGATTCTCAGGATTTAAGCTTGCACAAGTGCGTTAGGATTTTTCCAGTACCAAAATTAAAAGGAAACTGTCAAAAAGGGAGAAAACATATAAAAATAACATTTTAACAAATTTGGAGGAAAATAGGTCTCCTTCGATTCAGCACCCTTCGATTGACTCTTGGCCTCCTTCGATTGCTCAAAATGGCTGCTAGCGTACCTCTTTCTCCTGGGCATGTGACTTCTTGTTGTAGGCTTTGTTTGTGTCTTTTGCTGCCTACATTTCTTTCTTTGAATACCAAGTTTGCTGGCCATAAGTGCCCCTGCAAGGCAAACCCTTCGATTCACCAAGCATGTTTCCTGCATGCTTGCTTTGAAAACCAATGTTTGCTGGCCGCAAGTTCCCCATGCAAGGCAAACCCTTTGATTCACCAAGCATGCTGCCTGCATGCTTGCTTTGAAAACTAATTTTTGCTGCCACAAGTTCCCCATGCAGGGCAAGCCCTTCGATTGGACAAGTATGTTTCCTGCATGCTTGCAATCGAAGGCCATGATCTGCTGGCCACATGTATCCCCTGCAAGGAAAATTCTTTGTTTAGACACAAGTGCCTGCATGTAAGTCATCATTTGGGTACTCACCTTCTGCGTGCCTACATGCAAACTTCAGTTGAGCAAGGGCCTCATGCCACTTGGTTTACATCCTTTGTTTTGAGCAAGAGCCTCCTTCGAATGCAACTTGGGCATGTCCTTCATTTTGAACTTAAAGCCTCATTCGAATGCAAGTTTAGGTATATCCTTCGTTTGGATTTGAAACCTCCTTCAAAACTACCTTCAAATCCTTTCAAGAAAACCTTCGACACACAAGTAGAAAGTAAATTTTTTTGAAGATCATTGATCAAATCCACGAATCATGCTACATGATCTTACTTTGCAGACCTCAATCCTTGTGGTTCACTCCATAATTAATTGTCTACACCATGAATTAAGCTATTATCCAGATAACTAAGCTTTTGTCCAAAAGATTTTTTCATAAAATGAGCTTGCTAGTATAAAAGTTATCTTAAACCCATACTTTGCTAAAATACTGATTTTACTTCACCATAAAGTCATGGAAGTCAACCCCTTTTAACCAACCACTTTAGTACTTCATCTTGGGATCATGGAAAATTTGACATAACTCAAATTTCACATTTTTAACCAAGCCATGCTTTTGTTCAAACTCCCACATCTTTTCTCTATAAATAGATAAACCATCAACAAAGACAAGGACCCCCAGATTTTGGTTGTATGAGAAAAATGCTCTCAAACTCTCAAACTCTAAAAAATCTTAAATTCTCCAACTAAAAAAAAACTCTCAAACTCTCAAAAATATCTAACCCACATATATCAACCCTTCGATTCACCTTCCTAACTCACCTGTATTAGCCTTTCGATTCACCCCTCCCCCAGCTTCCATACACCAGCTTTGGAATATTCCCAAAGCCCTCAAAAAACCACTCAAGGAAGTCAGTGAGTCCTTCGAGTCACTCCTAACCTCCATATACCAACCTTCGATTCAGTGACCTTTTTCAAAGCAAAGCAGGAACTGAAATAGTTCCAAGGAGATCCCAACCAAGCCTAATCCATCATCAAGCCATACACAACTCCTTCGACTGGAACTTCAAGAGGTAAGTCTTTTCTTAACTTGAAACTTTTTCATTCTAGATTCATTTGTACATACATTGTAAAAGGAAAAATGTAGATATCATAGGTAGAACCATGCCTTAACCTTCGATTACTACTGCTTGTTTGATGAGAATCTTAACTCTGATTTGTTAACCTTTGGGTTGGTGCCAAACAAATTTATACCAATCCTTGGCCTATTAGCTTTTAAAAATTGCATTGTTAGATTCATTTCAAACTTTATGTAGGAGTTTTCCATGTCCTTCGATTGGATGAATATTGAGGTCCTTCGAAACTCAATATGGGAGTCTTGGCACCCTTGTATTCGAAGGAAAATCTGGTTATTCTAAATCTTCAAAAGCAGGTTCATCTTGTATCTAATCATAGTCATCTTGTGAACGAATGAAACAGACCACCCTAGTGGTACAAACAACGCGCGCGAAAGGTATCTATGTATAGAGTCCTGGGTTCAAACCTTGGCAGGACCATAATTGTTTTTATTATTTGTTTGTTTCCTTTTCCTTTTTAATAAACCTCTAACATTTTTTAACCCATCAAAAAACAACTCCTTTTGAGTTGATTTTTTGCACACTATTTATTTATAATATTTATTTTATGGACATATAAAAATATCATCAAAAATATTTTATTTTCATAATTACTTTAATTAATCAAAACCTTTTCCTTAACATAAAAATCCAAAACACAAAAATCATTTCTTTTCCATTTATCTTCTTACATCATTTATTCAATTCTTGTACAATATTCAATATGGTTGTAATAGATAATTAGGTTTAATTTTTTTGCAATACCCATTTGTAAATTTATACACCCCTCCCATAATGATGTAATAGCTTAGTATATTTACTTTCCTCAATTTATCGCTTTATATAAATGCTAGTAAATTAGGGTTTGTATGGAAAGATTAAAATCAACAAGTTATCAAACCCTAATTCAAGATGAACAATGCATGCAAATCAAACACATTTGCACACTTGCACCCTTAGGGTAATTCCACTTGTCACCTTACAAAAAAATGGCCATGTTATGCATGTGGGATATCTTAGCAAAAACAAACAAAAATACAAGATCATAGTCCCTTGATGATGCTACGAATGTTGCCTTACAAATGATCTTAGTCCCTCAAAGAGAAATGCTAAGATATCTTACAACATTGCTATCATGACCATACGATGACCCACACCCGCCCCTTTACATCCAAAGATAAGGCTTCTTACCAAATCAATGGTAAGATAGCAATATCAAAAGAAAGGAAGAAATGAACTAAGACTTTTGAGTAGGTAGATTGTTCCTAGTTGCTTGCTCATTTCCAAATCAAACACTCTTGCTTATTTTAAAAAAAAACACCAACACTTTCAAAAACACTTTCAAAACCTTTTCCAAACATGAAATATTTTCAAAAGCTCAACACTTTGTATACGTTCTTACGAACGAGAACTATTACAAAGTTTGCCTAAACGATGGCACCTTTTCAAAATACTTTCAAAAAACCACATAAAGCACATTTTCAAACAAAAGCAAGTGATCTAGCAAGCAACTAAGAGCCCGTAGATAACTATGTATGAAAAGGGTGTTAATACCTTCCCTTTTCATAATCTACCCCCCGAACTCAGAAATAATATCAAAGGTCTTTCCTATTCTTTTCAGCCTTTCCTTTTGGATAAAAGAAAAATTGGTGGCGACTCTTGCTAACTGCAACATTTGCGATAAAACGCAAAACACCCAAGTCAGTTCTCCCACCGTACCACAAAACTGGCGACTCTGTTGGAGAAAAACTTAAAAGTGGGGTTACCTTAGGGCTAGATCACCTATATTTGCTTTCATTGTTTGACTTGCTTGCTTTACATTTTTGGTTCCTTGTTTGGGCTTGCTTTGATCCTCCACCCGGATCCGAGACACCTTTTTAGGTAAGTAGCAATAGATTGTCGAAACTGTACGGGGTAGACCGATATGGTTGAAACAATGGCTACGTTAGTGTGACGCATTTGTGGGTACCGGTATCCCTTATTTTGAATCGAGGAGAATACGGGGCCGCTGAGTGGCGTCATGAAGCACTAACTGACTTTAGAATCTTAATTGAACAAACTTGGCCATTAGGACGTAGTGAGATAACCGGTTTCGGTGGAAAGCTAAAAATTGGTTGATATTCAATGTAACACTCATTGAGACTAGACTTTTGGGATATCTCGGCCGCAAGAAAAGATTGATTGTGCTGAGACAATGCCTAAAAGAAAGGTCGGTGATATTAAGACTATTTAGAACCCGATTACTATTACTATGACAGGTTTGAGCCAACTAAACTTCAAGAGGGTACTCACCTACAAACTCCATGCAAGCCTAAGCCTAAGGACTTGTTTTCCTTGTGTGTATATACTTATTTGTACATAACATCATAAACATCATAACATCATACACATTCTCACTAACCATTTCAAGGATTTAGGAATTCATCTTTGTCTTTGTTTTGTAGGCCATGAACTTCGTCCAAAGAAATACCATTAGAATCAATTTTATGAAAGCACACCCTCAACTCCAAGAGTTAGCGTAAAGAGTACCTGAAGACTCTCCTTTCACCAAGAAATATGGTCAACTCCCCAATTTGGCTACCTCCAATTTCCAAGAAGAGATAATGTGTGTGCTCTTCCAATTCTTTGATCTCATGCATCATTGCTTCACCTTCCCCGACTATCAGTTAGTGCCAACACTAGAAGAATTCTCTTTGCTATTAGGAGTGCTCGTGCTTGATCAAGCACTATTCACCGGTTTAGAAGGGATTCCAAAACCTGAAGTCATTGTCAAAGCCTTACATTTAAAGAGAACTGACATTATAGCAAATTGGGAAACAAGAAGCGGAGTTCAAGGGTTCCTAGCCAAGTTTTTATTAGAGAAGGCTCGTTCATTCTGGGAAGATAGGGATTTTCAAGCCTTTGAAGACATACTAGCCATTCTCATCTATGGTTTGGTTCTATTTCCCAACTCAGACCAAATCATAGATGTGAATGCCATCACAGTCTCTCTCTCTCTCTCTCTCTCTCTCTCTCTCTCTCTCTCTCTCTCTCTCTCTCTCTCTCTCTCTCTCTCTCTCTTTCTCTCTCTCTCTCTCTCTCTCTCTCTCTCTCTCTCTCTCTCTCTCTCTCTCTCTCTCTCTCTCTCTCTCTCTCTCTCTCTCTCTCTCTCTCTCTCTCTCATAATCCTATACCCACCTTTCTAGGAGACATCTTGCATTGTTTCCATACCCGCACCATGAAGAAAAGAGGTACTCTTTTGTGTTGTATTCCCCTACTTGCTAAGTGGTTTATTTCGCACTTACCTCGATCGACATTGAAGAACAAGCAAATATTGACATGGTCTCAAAGGATGATGTCTCTCACCCACTCTGATATCCATTGGTGTTCAAGATCCTTGGCGGATACTTCTATCATTGACCGTTGTGAGGAATTCCATAATGCCCCTTTACTTGGAATTAGGGGAGGTATCACTTACAACCCCTGCTTAACTTTACGACAATTTGGTTACGCCCGAATGGATGGTCCACATGAGATGCTCATTCAAGGAGTGGTATTCGACTATGAGAGCGACGATCAAAGTTTCCGTCAGAGATTTATCCGAGCTTGGAGGATGGTGAGCAAGGTGGATAGTAAAACGTTGGGACACAAGAATTCCATTCCCCTTGAGCCTTACCTTAAGTTGGTACGAGCTCATGCTCAGAAACTTGTGATGCCTTATCCTTCCATCTTACCAGTTATCATGGAGCCTGTAGTTGAAGGAGATGTTCCATACACTATCCTCCACCCCGACATGCCAACTTCTCTCTAAGACTTGCAAAAAGGATGGATTCAACTTAAGGAAGAACGAGATACTTTCGAGGCTCAATTCTATGCTAGTGCGAAGAGGGTCTTGGAGCTTACGAAGCAGCTACAAGAAGAGCAAAGTGTGAACGCCTACCTTGCGCCGAAGAGGATGCGCTCAGTCTTTTTATCTTAGAGAGTTATTTTGTAAGCCCAAGAGGCATGTTGTAATCTTTTCAAGTTAATTAATGAAAATTGACATTTGTTCATTCTTTTGCCTATGCAAATTTAAATTCCATAAATCCTTGAAATCATTTGCATATACATATTCCATGCATCATAACATGATAGGTTTTCGCATAACAGGTTTCCTTATCTTTCTGCTGTTTATTTCAGCAAGATGGATCTAGAGAAAATTGTGAAGGATCTTCAGACACAAAATTCTCAATTCCAAGAAACTCTGCTGGCCTTAGCCAAGGGGTAGCAAGACATGATGGCATTGCTGGAAATTAAGAAGAAGCCCAAGAAGAAAGGTCTACTCAACATGGGCAGAAGGTTCAAGGAGACAGTCCGTCAGATCCCGATAAGAGAAGACTCATCTGAAGAAGATGAGAACCAGATTGGTGAGGTCAAGAGTACTCAGGATGACTGTGTTAATGATCAAGCATCTGTTCATGATTATTTCGACGAGCAGTATCCACCCACTGATATCAAGTATAAGCAGTTAGAAGACAGATTGAAAGTTGTTGAAATCCAAGCCGTCCCCGGTTTAGATTTTTATGATTTAGGTTTGATCTCTGGGGTTGTTATTCCCCATAAATTCAAAATACCAGTCTTTGCAAAGTATGATGGAGTTTCTTGTCCAAAACTTCACCTGAAATCCTATGTGCGTAAGATACAACCGTACACTGCTGATAAGAAACTCTGGGTTCACTTTTTCCAAGAGAGCTTGGCCAGAACGCAACTTGAATGGTTTCATCAGTTAGATGGTTCCCGTATCAATACCTGGGAAGATTTAGCTACCGCATTCTACCATCAGTACCAGTATAATGCCGACTCGGAGCCAACGAGGGTTCAGTTGCAAGATATGACCATGGGGAAGAACGAATGATTTAAGGAATATGCACAAAAGTGGAGAGACCTTGCTAGTAGGGTTCAACCACCCTTGACTGATAGAGAGCACATTGACATGTTTATGGGCACTTTATCCGGTCCATTCTTTAACTTGTTGGTAGGTTGTTCCTCCTCCAGATTCACCGAGTTAATCTTAACTGGTGAAAGAGTTGAAAGTGACATCAAAAGTGGAAAGATCTCTATGGTGTTTGCCTCCACTTCAAATACTGTCAAGAAACCTTTTGTTGCAAAGAAGGAAATCAATGCGGCGTACGGGGCGAGGGCCCGTACCAAGAAGAATGATCATCTGTCTGTTAATGTTGTCAGAATCTCCAATCCAACTCCCTCTCCAAGACCATATGCTAATCATCAACGTTTCGAAACTCCGAGAAGACAATTTACAAGGTTGGGTATGTCACTGTCTCAAGCCCTTCAACATTTTCTAAAGGCTAATTTAGTGACATTGCGCGATCCACCTGCCAACCCAGATACCTATTCGTCAAAGTATAATCCAAACGCTAAATGTGCTTACCACTCAAGCAGCCCCGGGCATGAGACTGACCAGTGCTGGGCCTTGAAGAATAAAATCCAGGATTTGATTGATAATAAGACTATTGAGTTTGATCCTCCTCCAACTCCAAATGTAATCACCGCACCTGGGCCGAAGCATGACAAGGGTGTTAATGTTGTTGAAGATACAATTTTTGTTGCCACTGTTGAGGACTTGACTACTCCTTTGAATATCATCAAAAAGAATATGTTGAAAGCCGGGATTTTCCCTGGCTGTGTAAAAGACTATGTTTGTTGTACCCAACAACTCAATGGATGTGAACGGATAAAGAAAGGAATTCAATGCCTAATGGATAGCCACGAAATTCTATTTGAAAAGACTCTGCTTGCCAAAAGTTTGACTAACAAATGTGAATACCTCTCCATTATTATCATCTCAAACAAGACTCTTAGGATCACCTCCAAAGGTCCTATTAGGATTTCAAATGAACCCATTGTTGCTCCCTTAATAATTACCAATCCCGAACTAATTCCCTACTCTTCAAACAAGGCAGTACCATGGAATTATGGTGATGAGGTGTTCTATCATGGGATTAAACAAGACACTTGGATCGAAGAAGAAAAAGCTGATGATGTTAGTAACATAACTGGCTCAAGCAAAGTAACTCGAACTGGAAGAATATTTTCACCCAATATCTCACCACCAGTTGTTACAAAGGCGTCCATCCGCATTACTTCTGCCAAGCCAAGTACCGATACAAGAGGGAAGGAGAAGGTTGTTGAGTCGGTCGTAATAGAAGTACCTGCAAAGGACATTGCCGATGAAGAACCCTCTGCTCGTGAGATGGACGAGATCTTAAAGATAATAAAAAGGAGCGACTTCAAGATTGTGGAACAGTTGGGGCAAACCCCTTCTAAGATTTTGATGTTGTCATTACTACTCTGTTCTGATGCCCATGCTCGGACATTAATCAAATTCCTGAAAAAGGCTCATGTCCCCCATGAGACAACAACAGACCAATTTGAGAATTGCATGGCTAGTCTGACAGCTGATAATGGCTTGGGATTTTCATATGCTGACCTAACACCGCTTGGGAAGAATCACAATAAAGCTCTACATGTTTCTGTCGAGTGCAAAGGGACTACCTTAGCATATGTGCTAGTCAACACTGGTTCTTCTCTGAATGTACTACCTAAGGGGGTGTTAGACCGTCTAGACTGTGAAGGTTTAGTCTTAAAGCCAAGTGATATCATTGTAAGGGCGTTCGATGGATCAAAGAGGACAGTTCATGGGGAGGTAGATCTTCCAATCAAAGTGGGCTCCCAAATCTTCAACTCCACCTTTTACATTATGGATATTCGTCCTGCCTATTCTTGTCCGTTTGGTCTCCCGTGGATCCATAAAGTTGGGGCAGTAACCTCAAATCTCCATCAGAAACTCAAATATTTAGTCAAGGGAAGAATAGTCACTGTCTGTGGAGAAGAAGATTTTATGGTAAGCCACCTTAACTCGTTCAAATACGTAGAGATGGATGGAGAACTCATTGAGACCTCGTGTCAAGCCTTTGAAGTCGTGCCACCAATGGTTATCGCTACCAAATGTTCCTCCGATGAGTCCAAAACTGTTAAAGTTATACCGAAGATGGTTTCAGTCAAATATGCTTGTGCTACAATTGAAGAAGGAAACTGTGATACTTGGGGGTAACTCCTCGATATCCCATTCAAAACGGACAAGTTTGGTTTGGGCTTCACCGTCAAAGCTCAGAAGGAAATGAGACATGCGTGTGCAGGAAAGCCACCTCTCCGCATTAGAAGCCATGAAGTTAACGTTGTGGGTGACTCTGATGACGAAGCTGCATTTAAAGATTGGGTGTATCCAACTACAACGGAGCTGAAGAACTGGCATGCAAAGGACCTCGTACCCATCTCCTTCCTTGAGGAGTAATCTACTTATTATTGCTTTTCTTTCAATTCAAGAACATTTTGTCTGTAATATGTAACAATGACTTTTAAGCCATGTGCCTGGCCCGGGGCACTTTGGTCCATTTGTCAAGGGTTTTATTTATGTTCATTTAATCATATGACCATTCAATACGAATCATTGGACTCTTTTGCATTCAAATCTTTGTGTTCATTGTATTTCTTTTCTTCAAATACATTTTTCAAATAGCCATGTATCTTACATGCACACACACAAACACACTCTTGCAGGTCCTCATCCACTCTGGATCCTATTACCAATAACTCTACTATTACCGACTATGACTTTGAATGTCCAATTAACCAAGCCGAATACGAAGGCGAGGAAGATTGTGAAATACCGGGAGAACTAGCCAGACTTCTATTACAAGAGGAAAAAGCTATTCAGTCGCACGAAGAGTCAGTTGAAGTTATCAATCTGGCTACTGAGGTAGATAAGAAGGAAATCAAGATTGGTGCTAACTTGGAAAGCAGTGTCAAGAGCAGTTTGGTTCAGATGTTGCATGATTATGTGGAAGTATTTGCTTGGTCTTATGAAGATATGTTAGGGTTGGATACCAACATCATAGTTCATCGTCTACTGATAAAAGAAGACTGTCCTCCCGTCAAACAAAAGGTTCGTCGCATGAGGCCTGATATGTCTGAGAAGATAAAAGATGAGGTGATGTAACAATTTTACACAAGGTTCCTAGCTGTGACATCTTATCCCCAATGGTTTGCAAATGTGGTGCCAGTGCCAAAGAAAGACAGAAATGTTCGCATGTGCGTAAACTATAGGGATCTGAATAGGGCAAGCCCCAAGGATGACTTCCCTCTACCTCATATTAACATTTTGGTTGATAACACTGCTCAGCATAAAGTCTTCTCTTTTATGGATGGCTTCTCCGGCTATAATCAGATAAGGATGGCTCCTGAAGACATGGAGAAGACCACTTTAATTACGCAATGGGGCACCTTTTTCTACAAGGTCATGCTGTTCGGATTGAAGAATATAGGGGAAACATATCAAAGGGCTATGATAGCTTTGTTTCATGACATGATCCATCATGAGATAGAGGTATACGTGGATGATATGATTGCGAGATCACAAACTGACGAAGAACATCTCAATCACCTGTACAAACTATTCGAGAGGCTGAAAAAGTACAAGTTGAGGTTAAACCCTAACAAGTGCATATTCGGGGTACGATCTGGAAAGCTTCTAGGTTTTGTTGTCAGCAGTAAAGGTATCGAAGTTTATCATACCAAAGTAAAGGCCATCCAAGAAATGCCAGTCACCCACTCTGAAAAGGAGGTTAGAGGATTCTTGGGGCATCTCAATTACATTGCTCGCTTCATATCACACTTGACTACTACTTGTGAGCCAATCTTCAAACTCTTGAAGAAAGATCAAGTAGTCAGATGGAATGATGAGTGCCAAGCTACCTTCGACAAAATCAAAGAATACCTACAATAACCTCTTATTCTCATGCCTCCAGTTGAAGGAATACCCTTGATCATGTACTTGACAGTACTAGAGAACTCTATGGGGTGTGTTTTGGGCCAACATGACGAGTCTGGCCAAAAAGAGCATACTATTTATTACTTGAGTAAAAAGTTTACCGACTGTGAAACTAGATATTCACTGCTCGAGAAAACTTTCTGCACTCTGGCATGGACTGCTCGCCGGCTAAGATAATATATGTTGACTCATACCACTCTGTTGATTTCTAAGACGGACCCAATCAAGTACATCTTCGAGAAACCTGCCATCTCCGAACGGATAGCCAGATGGAAAATGATCTTGACTGAGTACGACATTTAATACACGACTCAAAAGGCCATCAAAGGAAGCGTACTAGCAGATCATTTGGTCCATTAAGCTGTTGATGGTTATCAATCCATGAACTTCAACTTCCCAGATGAGAACATCATACTGGTGATTGACTGTGCGAAACCTGGACCGTATGACAGACCTGAACAAGGATCCTGATGGACTATGGTCTTCGATGGGGCTTCCAATGCCTTAGGTAACAAAATTGGTGTTGTAATCATATCTCCTAAAGGTTTCCACACTTCATTCACTGCCAGACTATGCTTTGATTGCAGGAACAATATGGTCGAGTATGAAGCGTGCATTTTGGGTCTGAAAGCTGCCATTGACTTGAGGATAAAGCATTTGAATGTGTTTGGGGATTCCGCTCTAGTTATTAGCTAAGTAAAAGGAGATTGGGACACTAAGCACCCTAATATCATCCCATACAAGGAACTTGTGCTATCGCTAATTCCTTATTTCGAAGAGATCACATTTGAGCACTTCCCTAGGGAAGAAAATCAATTGGCTGATGTGATGCGGTGGGAGAACTAACTTGAGGTTTTGTGTTTGTGTTTGCAAATGTCACGGTTAGCAAGAGTCGCCACCTACTTTTCTTTTATCCAAAAGGAAAGGTAAAAAAGCACAGGAAAGACCTTTGAGATTGTTTTTGGGTTCAGGGGGTAGATTATGAAAAGGGAAGGTGCTAGCACCCTTTTCATCCATGGTTTTCCATGGGCTCTTAGTTACTTGTTTAGATCACTTGCTTTGCTTTTGAAATTGTTTGAAATGGTGCTTTGTGTGGTTTTGAAAGTATTTTGAAAAGAGGCCATCGTTTAGGCAATCTTTGTAATGGTTCTCGTTCGTAAGAATGTATACAAAGATGTTTGTCTTTTGAAAAATGTTTCAATGTTTTGAAAGTTTGTTTGGAAATGTTTTGAAATGTGTGTGTGTTTGTTTTGAAAATAGCAAGGATTATTTACAAATGATCAAGTAACTAGAAGCTTATCTACCTACTCAAAAGTCTTTCTTGTACATTTTTATTCCTTTGATGTTGTTGACCTACCATTGATTTGGTAGGCAACCCTATCTTTGGATGTTAAACGGGACGGGCGTGGGTCATCGTATGACCATGATAGAAATAGTGCCAAGTATCTTAGCATGTTTTGAGGGACCAAGATCATTTTTTTTGGCAACCTTTTGATAGCGTCATCGAGGGACTATGATCTTTTGTTTTTATTTTGTTTTGCCAAGATACTTTGCATGCATACCATGGCCATTTTGTTAAGGCAACCAAGTGGGTGAAACCCTAGGGGTGCTTGTGTGCAATGTGTTGTCATTTTACATGCATTTTTGTCTTGCATTAGGTCTTGTCTATTTGTTTGATTTTGTCTTATCATACAAACCATAATTTTTACTAAACATGTATATAATTCGATAAATTGCGTAAAGTAAATCTAAGCTATTACAACAATTATTATGGGAGAGGGGATACAAGTTTTGAATGGGGGATATTGCTCAAAATAAAACCCTAATTTACTATTACAACCCAATTGAATATTGTACAATAAATAAATAAACAATTATTTAAATATGCAATAAAATATATGGATGCAAAATGTTTTTGTATTTATTTTATGTATGAGAAAAATAAATTATTTAAGTCCTAAAAATAAGAAACATTATATTGTTATTTTCGGAAGGGTGAAAACCCCTAGTTTTTGATTTAAAAGAAAATTAGGTTTTCTAATATTTATTTGTCCATTTTTGTACTAGAAATAAATAAATAATATTATTAACAAATATTAAAAAAAATAATAAAAATAAAAAATAAAATATGTATGAAAATAATTATTTTATGTGTGAAATAATAAAATAAAAATGTATAGTATTTTTATTAAATGTATTTATAAATAAATAAGAAAATAAATTCTATTTATTAAAATAAAAATATTTTATATGTGAAAAAAATAAGAAAAATAAAATAAAATTGCAAAAAATTAAGAAAATTATTTTTGGGATTTTTTAATGTTCAGAAAAAAATAATAAAGTCAATAAACATAAAAAATATGAGAAAATATGCAAAAATATAAAAATATGCAAAAAGGGGGGTGCAAATAGTAAATTGGGGGTATGGGAAGTAAAACAACAGGCCCAAGGTGCGCCAGGCCCAAGCCAGCCTTCGTCCCTGTCCTCCAGCCAACAATCTGCGCGCGTTTTGCCTTCAACCTGTATCTTGCTCTAGCTTGCATAAAATCAAAAACTTATAACACAAAAAATGTAGCTTATGATCTCACGATTCCAGTGATATAAAGTTTGTGACCTAACACCCAAAGACCAAGGAGAATTTTAATGGCCCTAATTTCTGACCTAGTTTTTTCATGGACTTCAAGCTTCAAATTCTCACTACTCAGTTAATATAAATGACAACTATGCATATGTACAGCTTTAGCAAGTTAAGGACTACATTTTTGCTTCACAAATCAAAGCTTAAGGATGCCTAAATAAGGAGATAGAGATTTGAAAAATACCTTGTTCAGCTGAGTTTGGATATGGCAATGTGGGGGCTTTGAGTGAGGCATGAGGATTGTGTGAGCTTCCTTGAAGTTCCCTCAAGCTTTTCCAATGCTCAGCTTGCCTTGAGGATGCTTGAAACTCCCTGTAGAAGTCAACCTGCAACCTTCAAAAATGAAAATGGTGAAGTCTGAAACAGGGCACACAGTTGCAGTGCAAGGGCTTAGATAGTTTGGATGTGGTGTATGGAAGATGTTTGAAGTATTGAAATAAGAAACGCACGAGCAAAATATGATTTGGCTTGAGTTTTGCAGAAGCTACCCTGTTTGAACAGAAAAAATGTGGTTTTGGTGTTTGAGAGTGTTTGGGATGTTAGGAAATCGTGTATTGTCTTGTGACAAGTTTCTGAAGTCGTTTAAAATGAAGCCAAGTTCACACTTTAACAAATGTGCAAGTTCTCTTGACTTTTGCCACTTTTCTTGCTTTTGAAGAAAGTTGAAATGACTATGCTAAAGGCCTGTACATGATAGCTTGTGGGCTGCAGAGGGTTGGTATAAGTTGCTTGTTATCTGTGGAAAATTCCTACCTCCAAGGAACAAGTCCAATGCTCAAGGCTGATAAAGTTGAAAAGGCTTGCTTTATCAAAATGGTATTGTGAACTTTATGCCATTTATGGATTAATCTTTTGTACAATGCTCCAAAGATCAAAATAAAGCCATTATCCATTGAGTTAGCATTCAATTATGGAGTGTAAAAGGTATTAGGATCTGTAATGCAAGGTCCAAGCATGCTAGGAACTGATTTACAACTTGAAGCATTGTAAACATGGCTTGAACAAAAGTGACAAATTGCCATTTTCTCTTCTTCGATTCTCCCTAACCACAAATGATCTTGGAGAGTTCTTGGACATTTTGGAAATCTTGTGACATTCTCTATAATCCATATTTGAAATGGATTTTGAGATACCTCTTTGAACTAGGTGAAAAGTTGCCATGAAGTTAGGTCTAAAACCTGCCTAAACTAGGGCAAAATTTCACTAAGTTATTTAGTTTATGGACCCCTATTCACAAAATCATAACTTGAGATCCAAGCATCCTTTGGGAAAACTTTGTGAATCAAAGTTGTAGATTTCATGGAGGAATATAACTTTCATGTTGGAAGTTTTTTTTGAATCCAATTGCATCATGGTGAAAAAGTTATGGAAAGTTGGGAAAAAATAAGAAATTTTCCATACTTCAAAAAAATTCTAAGTTATGAAAAATTTCAAATTAAAACCCTAATTTGCAATTTTAGGTTTATTGGTCCACAAGTTTCACATTTTGACATATCTTGATGAATTATGACCTTTGGCACTTGATTTTGACCAAAAAGTCAATGTTTGACTTTTAAGTGTACAGTTGATTTTTAATCAGTTGACAGGAAAATTCATCTGTAAATCCTATGCATTTGAGATCTTTTGAACTATGCAATCAGGTCAAGATGATTCCATTGAGTCCTTGAAATCATGCTTGAACCCAATTGGTCATTGGCTAGGTTAAAAATCAGAAATTGCCCTTTCTCAGTCAAAACCCTAATTTTGACCATTTTGCCCTTTTGATGATCTGATCTAATTTCTTGAGGAGCTGTGATCCAAACTTGATCAAATGGTACATAGGAGTCTAAAATGTTGTTGTGGATCAAAAATTATGAAGTTTGACTGTAAATTGGCCTTGGTTGACTTTTTCCCCAATACAGCTGATTTTTAGGTCAACTGTCCAATTGACTGGGCAAAAATGTGATTCAAGGCTTGAAACTTGGTATGGGTAATATTAGGGTTCCAAGATGGTGTATGAAAGTCACATGAAGCATTGATGGTCCAAAAATCCTTGTGCAAACTCAAACCCTAATTTCAGGTCATCAGTGCAAGATGAGGTCTTGAGCTGAGCAAACCCTAATCCTGTCTTGAGTCCAAGAAGTCTTGTGAGGAAAATCTTGATAAAATGAGAGGGCAAATTTTGGGGTACAACAGCTTCCCCTGTTCAATCTTATTGAACCTGAAGAGTTAGATTGGCGAGTTTTGTCGTTCGTGACTCGAAGGTAAAAGATGACTGGACACTAGAGTGCCCGTAAATTTGCACTCGTCAAAGTGTAGTTGAGGAAATGGGCTTAAAGATTCTATTTGGAGATGTGATAGAATCTTGTCGGAGATGGGCTTAAAGATGCCATCCAAGTATGTTTGCTGAGTTGTAAGTTGGAAGAATAAGTATCAGAATTGTATCCGCGCCTAGAACATATCTGTACTATATCTGGGGACTGAATCTGAATGAGCAAAGGAATAGCATCCGTATCTGGGGCGTATCCAAGCTGTATCTGGATGTTGAATCTGAATAAGCAATAGAATAGAATCCGTGTCTGGAGCGTCTCTGAGCTGGGGAAAATCAGAATAGGTGACAGAATGGCAACCGTGTCTGGAGCGTATCTGGACTGTATCTGAAGTTTTGAATCTGAATGAGCAACAGAATGACTTCCGTGTCTGGAGTGTATATGTACTGTATTTGATAGTTGAATCTGAATGAGAAATATAATGGCTTCCGTGCCTGGAACGTATCTAATCTGTATCTGATATTTGAAATCTGAATAAGTATCAGGATGGCATCCGTATCTTGAGCGTATCTGAACTGTATCTGAAATCTGAGTGAGCAACAAAATGACTTCCGCATCTGGAGTGTATCTCTACTGGAATCTGAATAAGTGACAGAGTGACTTCCGTGTCTGGAGTGTATCTGTACTGTATCATGATTGTATACTGTTAATGGTAGCATGTTAACCTTATCCTGAAAAGGGTAAAATGTTAGCCGAAACACAAAGTTATATTGCATGAAATGTATGATGCAATATATGTGCTTTATCAGTGTTTATGATATATGGATGTAATGTATGTGCATGTAAGCTGATTTGCTGTATTGTTGAGGAAAATAAATCCTTGACAGTTGGGGATAACAAAACCCTTGACTGCTGCCGGGGAAAATAAATCCTTGACTGCTGAGGATAAGAAATCTTGGGCGACTGTTGGGGATAGAAAATACTTAACAACTTCTGTGGGGATGTAGGGATCCTTCATGTCTTGAAGTTTGGAGTATTGACAAAATCTGTTGTGAGAGTAATGCCAAACCGCTGGAGAAATTTGCTTGGAAAATCCAGAGAACTTGATGACTTCTACTGGGGATCATACAAAGGAAAACCTTGATCTGCTGGAGAATAAGGAAGACTCTGATGACTTGCGGGGAATTAAGAATGAGAATCTTCATTCTGTTGGGGAACAATGAAAACTTTGGCGATTTCATTGGGGAATAAGAATGAGAATCTTCATTCTGTTGAGGAATAAAACTCTGTGAGGAAGAAGGCTTACTGCTGGAGAGTAAGTTCAGGAGTTTTGGGTTGTCCGCCACTCTACTGGGGAGTTATCCTAGGTTGGGGAGAGACAAAAGTTAACTGTCATCTGATTGATTTCCAGGCTTCAAGATAACTTGCTGGGGAATTTGGAGAAACCAGATGGTTTCTGCTGTGGATTGATAGTTAGGAATTTTGGCTTCGCTGGGGATTGGGAGTTTGAAGTTTTAACTCTGATGGGGATCTGTAATTTGAAATTATAACTCCGCTGGGGATATGTATTTCAAGTTTTTAGCTCCGCTGGGAATCTAGATGATGTACTGTACGAATTGCTCATGGAATAGCCTAAAGACGTTTTCTTATCCTTTCCACCTGTCAGTAATTGTTCTTTTTCATCCTGTTTATTTGTAAACAGTAATTATGTTCAAATGCATATGTTCATCAATGAATCATTTGACGTTTTTGCAAATAAAAACACAAGTGTAAAAGAAAAAGGCAAATAGTTTTCTGTACTTTGAAAGAGATATCTTTGTATTTACTTTGAATAAGTGTTTTGTACAAAGGAGACAGACATCCTAGTAAGAGGATGGTGTCATAAAGTAAGAAAAATTTAAACAAAGAAAGATAGCTATGTTTAAAAAATACCATGGGGTTCCCATTCCGCTATAACCTCCGTGTCTCCGAATATCTTGTCCATCCGTTGCTTTGTCCGAAGATGATTGGATTGATCAGAAGTTCAGAGTTTGTCTGTGAAGAGATTATCCTTAAAGTGATCCGACGAGACATAGTCATACGCTTTAATTCCCTAACTTTTGCCTGGACCGCCCTTTCGGGTTTTCAGTCCACTGGGAAACCCTTTTTTGCCCAAGTCGCCCTTTCGGGTTTTCAACTTGCCGGGTGTAAAGATTTTTTGTTTTATCCCTAATTTTTGCCTGAACCTCCCTTTCGGGTTTTCGATTCACTGGGATGCCCTTTTTTTTGCCTAGGTGTGTCAACCTAGCGGGTCATTTATGCGTAGTATCTTTTGACTATGTCTGCGTTCGCAGGGTGCGGCAAGTCATCACCGTCCATGGTGGTTAAGATCATTGCCCCACCAGAAAAGATGTTCTTGATTACAAATGGTCCTTCATAGGTAGGAGTCCATTTTCCCCTGGGATCACTTTGTGGCAAGATGACGCACTTGATTACCAAATCCCCGACTTGATATACCTGGCGCCTGACTTTCTTGTTGAAAGCCTTGATCATCCGTTTTTGATACGTCTGACCGTGGCAAACAACAGTAAGTCTCTTCTCGTCGATCAAGTTTAGTTGATCAAGCCGGGTCTGAATCCAATCGTCTTCACTCAAACCAACATCTTTCATGATTCTCAAAGAGGGAATCTGAACCTCGATAGGTAAAACAACCTCCATGCCATATACCAAGGAATAGGGTGTTGCCCCAGTTGATGTGCGTGCCGTGGTACGGTACCCGTGAAGAGAAAACAGTAGCATCTCATGCCAGTCCTTGTAGGTGACTGTCATCTTTTGTATGATCTTCTTGATGTTTTTGTTAGCCGCTTCAACTGCTCCATTCATCTTTTGCCGATAGGGGGATGAATTGTGATGTTGAATCTTGAACTGCTTGCACAAAGCGGTGATCATAGTATTGTTAAGGTTTGTAGCATTATCAGTGATGATCCTTTCGGGGATACCATACCGACAAATAAGGTTCTGCTTGATGAAGCGGGCAACCATATTCTTAGTAACAGATGCGAAGGAAGCTGCTTCGACCCACTTGGTGAAGTAGTCAATGGCCACCAGAATGAAGCGGTGTCCATTGGATGCTGTAGGCTTGATCTCTCCAATCATGTCGATTCCCCACATTGCGAAGGGCCAAGGAGCTGTTAAGACATTTAGAGGAACTGGAGGCACGTGGACCTTGTCTGCATAGATTTGACATTTGTGACAGGTGCAGGAGTGCTGATAGCAATCAGCTTCCATGGTGGACCAGTAATAGCCTTCCCGTAGAATCTTCTTAGCCATTGTATGCCCGCTAGAGTGAGTGTCAAAGGTACCCTCATGCAATTCAGCCATGATCTTTTCAGCTTCATCTTTGTCCACATAATGGAGCAGAATAGAATCATGATTGCGCTTGTACATGATGCCATTGCTTAGGAAAAACTTTGCCGAGAATATCCTTAAGAACTTTTTGTCGTTGACTGAAGCTCCTTCAAGGTATTCTTGAGCCTCGAGATACCTTTTGACTTCATGAAACCACGACTGATCCACTACTTCTTTGGTATTGATCTCGTGACAATGTGCAGGTTCTTCCATCCGTTCAATGGTGATTTGGGGAGCCTCATTGTCCCAATCAAGTTTAAACATGGATGACATTGTAGCTAGAGCATCTGCTAGCTGATTTTCTTCTCGCGGGAAATGCTCGAAGGTAATCTGCTCGAAATGTGGTAGCAATGTCAAGACATGTTCTTTGTTAGGGAAGAGGTTTGGATGTTTAGTATCCCACTCTCCTTTGATCTGACTGATGACCAAAGCTGAGTCCCCAAACACGATCAAAGATTTGATTCCCAGGTCTATGGTAGCCTTGAGTCCAAAGATGCACGCTTCATACTCTGCCATGTTGTTCGTACATTTGAAGCAAAGTCGGGCAGTGAAAGGTGTATGACAAACTTATGGAGATATAAGCACAACACTGATACCGTTACCAAGCGCATTGGAGGCCCCATCAAAGTACATGGTCCATCGGGATCCTTGTTCAGGTCCGTCATATGGTCTGAAATCTTCAATGTTGTCCAATGTCATGATGTCCTCGTCAGGGAAGTCGAACTTCATGGATTGGTAATCTTCGACAGCTTGATGGGCCAGATGATCGGCTAACACACTCCCCTTTATAGCTTTTTGGGTCGTGTACTGTATATCGTATTCCGTTAGGATCATCTGCCATCTATCTATTCTTCCAGATAGAGCAGGCTTCTCAAAGATATACTTGATCGGATCCATCTTAGATTAGCAAAGTGGTATGAGTCAACATATACTGCCTTAGCCGGTGAGCAGCCCATACCAAAGCGCAACAAGTTTTCTCGAGCAGTGAATATCTTGTTTCACAGTCGGTAAACTTTTTGCTAAGGTAATAAATGGCATGCTCATTTTGGCCAGACTCGTCATGTTGGCTCAGTACGCACCCCATTGAATTCTCTAAGACAATCAGATACATGATTAGCGGTCTTCCTTCGACGGGTGGCATCAGAACATGAGGTTATAGCAAATACTCCTTGATTCTATCGAAAGCAATTTGATAGTCATCATTCTATCGAACTACCTGATCTTTCTTCAACAACTTGAAGATTGGTTCACAAGTAGATGTTAGGTGAGAAATGAACCTAGCAATGTAGTTTAGGCGTCCCAAGAAACCTCTGACCTCCTTCTCAGTGCGAGGAGCAGGCATTTGTTATATAGGTTTGACTTTGGCAGGATCAACCTCGATTCCTTTGTTGCTGACAATGAAACCTAAGAGTTTACCGGATCGGACTCCGAATGTACACTTGTTTGGGTTCAATCTGAGCTTGTACTCCTTCAACCTGACAAATAGCTTTTGCAAGTGATCAAGGTGTTCTTCTTCCGTTTGTGATCGGGCTATCATGTCATCTACGTAGACCTCTATCTCATGATGTATCATATCATGAAACAAAGCTACCATAGCGTGTTGATTGGTTGCCCCGGCATTCTTCAGTCCGAATGGCATCACTTTGTAGAAGAACGTACCCCACTGTGTAACAAAAGTAGTTTTCTCCATGTCCTCAGGTGCCATTTTGATCTGGTTATAGCCTGAGAATCTGTCCATGAAAGAAAATACTTTGTGCTGAGCTGTGTTGTCAACCAGGATGTCAATGTGCGGAAGTGAAAAGTCATCTTTAGGGCTGGCCCTGTTTAAATCTCTATAATCCACGCACATTCTCACTTTGCCGTCCTTTTTAGGCACGGGCACAATGTTAGCAACCCATTGTGGATAGGAAGTAACAGCTAGAAATCCAACATTGAACTGTTTCATAACTTCTGCTTTGATCTTCTCGGACATGTCAGGTCTCATGTGGCGGACCTTTTGTTTCATTGGCGGAAAATCTTCTCTTGTGGGTAGACGGTGTACCACAATGTCTGTATCGAGCCCCGGCATGTCTTTGTATGACCAGGCAAAGATCTCAACATAATCATGTAATAGCTGAATTAGGTGCTCCTTGACACTCGGCTCTAGATTGGCACCTATCTTGATTTCCTTTTTATCATCCTCAATTCCCAAGTTGATTGTATCCAACTGCTCCTCATGAGGCTGCATTTCTCCTTCTTCTTGCTGTAATAATCTGGCCAATTCCCCTGGAACCTCACAATCTTCCTCACCTTTGTATTCGGCTTGGTTGATCAGATCTTCAGAGTCACTGAAGGCTATAGTAGTATCGTTACCCATGGGTTCCGGAATGGAAGGGTACCTGCATTTGTGAGTGTGGGTATGTGTAAGGGCATAGCCATCTTAAAACAACAAAATGTAAAAGAAAGACAATGAGCACAAAAGGTTTATATATGAAAAGTGTCCATGATTCATTAAAATGACATATGAAATGAAATAAGAACCCTTACAAATGGACCTATGTGCCTCGGGTAAGACACAAGATTGAAAAAGTACAAATTGTTTGTGAATTATTACAGATCCAACAGAAATGGAAAAGATAAATTACTGTGGTATGAAAGTAATCGGAACAAAGTCTTTTGCTTCCCAATTGCATAGTCCTCCGCCAACAGTAGGAAAAATCCAGTCTTCCAGGCTGCCCTGTTCTTCACTGTCCTCTAGTGCATTAACCCCTCGGTGGCTGATCTTCACAGGTGGCCCTCCGGCACGAGAGCGGCGCACGACCTTCTGACCAGTCGAAGTAAATCCCAAGCCGAATTTGTCTGATTCGAAAGGAAAGTCTAGAAGCTGCCCCCAGATTGTGCTTCAGCCTTCTTCCATCACTACCCTTGCATCCTTGAGAGATGATATCCGAGGTGGAGGTCTGGTAATCGTGGGTACAGAGGACACTGTCTTGGTCGCTGCTATCTCCTGAGCTACCTCCTCAAAATGCTGGAAAGGAGTTTCGATGAATTCGCCATCCAATTCTACATAATGGAAAGAATTTAGATGATTGATCATGTATTCCTCTTCGCCATGAACAATTATGATTTTCCCCTGGATAGGGTACTTGAGCTTTTGATGCAGAGTAGAAGTGATAGCTCCCGCATGGTGGATCCAAGGTCTTCCCAACATGCAAGAATAGGAAGGATGGATGTCCATCACGTAGAATGTTGAATTGAACGTCTGGGTACCCACCTTGATCGGGATGTCCACCTCTCCATGGACCATCCTCTTAGAACCATCAAAGGCTCTGACAATTATATTGCTGGGTTTCAGGGTTAAGCCTTCACAATCCATTCTATCCAAGGCTTTCTTTGGCAAGACGTTTAAAGATGAACCAGTGTCTACTAGTACGTGTGTTAGGGTTGTCCCTCTGCATTCCACCGAGACATGCAAAACATCATTATGTTTTCTCCCTTTCGAAGTTAAATCTGCATCGGAGAATCCTAGACCATTGTCAGCTGTTAAACTAGCCACACATTCCTGGAACTGGTCAGCGGAGGTTTCTTGCGGCACGTGGGCCGTCTTCAAAAACTTGACCAAAGCTTTAGCATGTGCCTTAGAGCATAGCAATAGGGCTAACATAGATATTTTGGAGGGGGTCTGCCCCAGTTGTTCAACAACATCATAATCACTTTTCTGAATGATCCTCAGAATTTCTTCCATCTCTTTCTGGGATGTTTCAGGAATGACTAGTGATTGAGCCTTCGTCAAGACAAGCTCCTCTTGGACATTCTTTCCTTTTTTCTCAGCAGCGGAAGTAAGGATGAGAGTTGTATTGTTTTTCTCAGCGGGTACACTTGTAGGTACAATCACAGGGGTAATCTTCGGAATGGCCGCGGGTCCAAAGACTGCTGTTGGAGAAGCAATCTCTGGAGAAAAGATTCTCCCACTACGAGTAATTTTGCTTGTTCCGGCAATGTTACTGATGTCGGGATTATCCTCCTCAGAGCTTTCTTCTTCAATGGCCCGTTCAATCTGTTTGACACCATGGTAGTAGATTTCTCCACCATAGTTCCATGGTACCATTTTATCGGTTTTGTATGGGGTTGGCCCGGGCATTGTTATCTTCAACGGAGTAGTCATAGGAGCAGATATAATCCTAACAGGTTTTTTAGGAACCCTAGAAGGATTGGCGTATATGGTTATTATTGAAACTTCAGGAACTGGAATGGGTGAGACATGAGCTTTCTCAAACAAAATTTCCTTGTTATCAATTAGTTATTGGATTCCGTTCTTCAATAAAGGACAGTCAAATGGGGAGGACAGGCAAGCATGGAAATCTTGGTCACAACTTGGGAACACCCCAGCTTTCAACAAATTCAACTTGATGGTTAGGAGAGGAGTTGACAGTTCATCCACAGTAGAAACAAACAGATCTTCTTCCACAACATTGGCATTGTGTCCATGCCTGGGCATCGGAGCAGAGATATCATTCGGCTTTTCAGGAGCTTCAAATTCAACTTCCTTTTCATCAATTAGATCTTGAATCTTATTCTTCAGGGCCCAACAGTTGTTGGTGTCGTGCCCTGGACTTTCCGAATGGTAAGCACATATGGCATTGGGATGGTAATGTGGAGAAGCAGTGTTAGGATTTTTAGGGGCCTCCTTTAGCATGGTCAGGTTCAACTTCAAGAGATGTGGTAAGACTTGAACAGGAGTCATGTTTATCTTGGTGAATTGCCTTACAGGCCTTTCCACCCTTTACTGGTTATTTCTCGGCTGATCATTTCTCGGCTGGTTGTTTCTCGGCTGGTCTGATGCATACTTTTGAATCATAACGGCCCCCACTGTTGGTCGTCATTCGGTTCTTCCATGATTCCTCTGGGCATGGACAGCAGACACCTCCTTCTTTCTAGTGAAGGGCTTTTTTGCAACTGCAGAGGTAGATGCATCTTTCTGAATTTTCCCGCTTCTAATACCGGCTTCCACTCTCTCTCCAGTTAGAATCAACTCAGTGAAACCTGCAGAGGAGCTTCCAATCAGGTGATTAAAGAAAGGACCTGACAGAGTCCCTAAGAACATGTCCACTAACTCTCTTTCAGATAATGGTGGTTGCACTCTTCTGGCTAAATCCCTCCATTTCTAGGCGTAGTCTTTGAAGCCCTCATTGGTAGCCATAGCCATACTCTGTAGCTGAGTACGGGTTGGCGCCAAGTTAGCGTTATATTGATACTATTTACAGAATGCGGCTGCTAAGTCTTCCCAATTATGGACATCAGACCTCTCCAACTGGTAGAACCAATCAAGCCGCGTTCCTGATAGACTGTCCTGCAAAAAGTGGACCCACATGTCTTTGTCAGAAGAATGTGGTTGAATTTTCCTGACATAGGATCTGAGGTGCATCTTAGGGTAAGACACCCCATCATACTTAGCAAACAGTGGCAATTTAAAATTAGGAGGGATTACAATTCCAGAAACCAACCCTAACTCCTCAAAATCTAGCCCCGGTACTCTTTGCACTTCCATAGCAGCTAGACGTTCTTCCAGGTTTTTGTATTTGTCATCGGCCGGAGGGTATTGTTGTTCGTAATAGTCCTCATCTTCCTCTTCCTATGCTTTAGAATATGATGGCACTGCAATTCCTTTTCCTTTTCCTTCCCCCTCTTTAGATGTTGATGGGAATTCCAAAGTTCATCTGGCTTGTCCTTCAAACCTTCTGCCCATGATAACCACACCGGCTCGCTTCTTCTTCTTTTTCTCTTTCTCTTTCTCTAGCAGAGTCTTGAGCTCCTCCTACCCCTTGGCTAGGGTCAAGAGTAGCTGTTGAAATTGTAAATTCTGAGCTTGTAAGTCTTTGACCATTTGTTCTAGATCCATCTTGTTGAAATAAACAACAGAGAGATGAGGAAACTTGGTGTGAAGACCTGTTTATGCATATGATGAATGATATGTATTCATGTAATGCTTTCAAGGATTCAGAAATTCAAATTTGTTTTAAACAAAAAAGAAACACACGTCATATTAATAAGATAGAATTTGTTAGTACATCAATGCTCCATGGGAAAAATAATACAAAATTCTAAGGTAAAAAGACGTTGTGCATCCTCTTTGGTGCAATGTAGGTGTTGAGAGTCTGCTCTTTGTGAAGTAGCCGAGTGAGTTCCAAAACCTTATTCTCGCTTGCGTAGAATTGGGCTTCGAAAGTATCACGCTCTCCCTTGAGCTGTATCTAACTCCTTTGTAAGTCTTCTAGTGATGTTGGCATGTCAGGATGTAGGAGGGTGTATGGAACCTCTCCTTCCATAACAGGCTCTAAAATCACAGGGATTATGGAGGGGTAAGGCATCATAAGACGTTGGGCACGGGTTCGTACCCACTTAAAGTAAGGCTCAAGAGGGATGGAATTCTTGTGTCCCAAGGTCTTACTGTCTACCTTGTTTGGCATCTTCCAAGCTCAGATGAACCTTTGTCGGAGTCCTTGATTGTTGTTGTCGAAGTCGAAAACCAAGCCTTGAATCAGCATGTCATGTGGGCCATCCCTTCGGGCATAACCAAACTGTCTTAGAGATAAGCAGGGGTTGTAGGTGATGCCTCCCCTGATGCCAAGTAGAGGGACATTAGGGAATTCCCCACAACGGTCAATGATGATGACATTCTCTTTGGATCGAGAACACCAATGAATATCTGAATGTGTAAGGGTCATCAATCGTTATTACCACCTCAAACCTTGATCATTCTTCAAGACTGATTGGGGAAGATGAGAAATAAACCATCTTTCCAGGAGAGGAGTGCAACACATGAGAACACCTCTTTTCCTCATTGTACGAGTGTGAAAAGAGTGGAGGATATCCCCAAGCAATATAGGCACCGGGTTGCGAGTCATGAAGATTTTGACAGCACTCACATCTATGAGTTGGTCAGGGTTAGGGAATAAGACCATCCCATAAATGAGAAGAGCTACAATCTCCTCAAAAGCTTGCAAGTCTAGAGAATTCCAACAGCTTTGGGCCTTCTCAAACAGAAACTTTGACAAGAAGCCTTTGACACCACTTCTAGTTTCCCAATGTGTTGTGACATCAGATGAGTGCAAGTGTAAGGCTTGAGCAATCTCTTCTGGATTTGGATCTCTTTCCGTACCGTTGAAGGGTAGTTGATTGAGAATAGGAATCCTCAAGAGTTGAGAAAATTCCTCCAAAGTGGGCACAAGTTGGTAGTCAGGAAATTTGAAGCCATGATGAAAAGGGTCAAAGAACTGGAAGAGAACTTTCACCATATCCTCCTCTGTGTTGGAAGTGACCAAGTTGAGTAGACGACCATGCCTCTCGGTGAATGGAGAATTCTCAGGAATCCTTGAAGCTAGCTCCTTGAGTTGTGGAGGAATTCTTACAAGGTTGACTTGGATGGTTTTTCTGCGAAGTGAATCTATAACCTACAAAACAGGAACAAAGATAAATCTCCAAAATCCTTGAAATGGTTAGTGGATGCATATGATGCTCATGATGTCCATGATGTTATGCACAAGTATATATATACAAACAAATCACACAAGTTCCTAGTTTTAGGCTTGCATGGGGTTTCATAGGTAAGTACCCTCTTGAAGTTTAGTTGGCTCAACCTGTCCTAGAAATAGTAACCGGGTTCTAAGGAGCTCAATATCACTGGATTGTTTCCTTGTTCATTGTTTCAATTCAGCCTCTTTACTGGCGACCGAAATATTCCAAGGAACCAACCTTCAATGAGTGTAGTATCGAGTATCTACCAACTTCGTACTGCACCAAAGCCGGTCATCTCACTACATCCTAAAAGGCCAAGTTGGTCAAGTAAAGGTTCTAAAAGTCCATTAGTGCTTCATGACATCACTCAGCAGCCCCGTATTCTCTTTGATTGACTCAAAGGCTACCGGTACCCATAAATATGTCGCACTAACGTAGCTATTGCTTAGACCATGTCAGTATACCCCGCACAGTTTCCACAACGTATTGCTATTTACCTATGAATGTTTCCCAAATCCGGGTAGAGGATTCAAACCCAAACAACAGAACCAAAGTGTAAAGCAAACAAGTCAAGTAAGATAAGCATGTAAAGGTGATCTAAAACCCTAAGCTAACCCCACTTTTAGGATTTTCCCCAGCAGAGTCGCCAGTTCTGTGATACGGTGGGAGAACTGACTTGAGGTTTTGTGTTTGTGTTCGCAAATTTCGCGGTTAGCAAGAGTCGCCACCGACTTTTCTTTTATCCAAAAGGAAAGGTAAAAAAGCACAGGAAAGACCTTTGAGATTGTTTTTGGGTTCGGGGGGTAGATTATGAAAAGGGAAGGTGCTAGCACCCTTTTCATCCATGGTTTTCCATGGGCTCTTAGTTACTTGTTTAGATCACTTGCTTTGCTTTTGAAATTGTTTGAAATGGTGTTTTGTGTGGTTTTGAAAGTATTTTGGAAAGAGGCCATCGTTTATGCAATCTTTGTAATGATTCTCGTTCGTAAGAATGTATATAAAGATGTTTGTCTTTTGAAAAATGTTTCAATGTTTTGAAAGTTTGTTTGGAAATGTTTTGAAATGTGTATGTGTTTATCTTGAAAATAGCAAGGATTGTTTTCAAATGATCAAGTAAATAGAAGCTTATCTACCTACTCAAAAGTCTTTCTTGTACATTTTTATTCCTTTGATGTTGTTGACCTACCATTGATTTGGTAGGCAACCCTATCTTTGGATGTTAAACGGGACGGGCGTGGGTCATCGTATGACCATGATAGCAATAGTGCCAAGTATCTTAGCATGTTTTGAGGGACCAAGATCATTTGTTTTTAGGCAACCTTTTGATAGCGTCATCGAGGGACTATGATTTTTTGTTTTTATTTTGTTTTGCCAAGATACTTTGCATGCATACCATGGCCATTTTGTTAAGGCAACCAAGTGGGTGATACCCTAGGGGTGCTTGTGTGCAATGTGTTGTCATTTTACATGCATTTTTGTCTTGTATTAGGTCTTGTCTATTTGTTTGATTTTGTCTTATCATACAAACCCTAATTTTTACTAAACATGTATATAATGCGATAAATTGCGTATGGTAAATCTAAGCTATTACAACAATTATTATGGGAGGGGGGATACAAGTTTTGAATGGGGGATATTGCTCAAAATAAAATCCTAATTTACTATTACAACCCAATTGAATATTGTACAATAAATAAATAAACAATTATTTAAATATGCAATAAAATGTATGTATGCAAAATTTTTTTGTATTTATTTTATGTATGAGAAAAATAAATTATTTAAGTCCTAAAAATAAGAAAAATTATATTGTTATTTTTGGAAGGGTGAAAAACCCTAGTTTTTGATTTAAAAGAAAACTAGGTTTTCTAATATTTATTTGTCCATTTTTGTACTAGAAATAAATAAATAATATCATTAACAAATATTAAAATAAATAAATAAATAAAATAAAATATGTATGAAAATAATTATTTTATGTGTGAAATAATAAACTAAAAAAATGTATAGTATTTTTATTAAATGTATTTATAAATAAATAAGAAAATAAATTCTATTTATTAAAATAAAACTATTTTATATGTGAAAAAAAATTTAAAAAAAAAATTGCAAAAAATTAAGAAAATTATTTTTGGGATTTTTTAATGTTCGGAAAAAAATAATAAAGTCAATAAACATAAAAAATATGCAAAAATATAAAATATGCAAAAAGGGGGGTGCAAATAGTAAATTGGGTGTATGGGAAGTAAAACAATAGGCCCAAGGCGCGCCAGGCCCAAGCCAGCCTTCGTCCCTGTCCTCCAGCCAACAATCTGTGCACGTTTTACCTTCAACCTGTATCTTGCTCTAGCTTGCATAAAATCAAAAACTTATAACACAAAAAATGTAGCTTATGATCTCACGATTCCAGTGATATAAAGTTTGTGACCTAACACCCAAAGATCAAGGAGAATTTTAATGGCCCTAATTTCTGACCTAGTTTTTTCATGAACTTCAAGCTTCAAATTCTCACTACTCAGTTAATATAAATGACAACTATGCATATGTACAACTTTAGAAAGTTAAGGACTACATTTTTGCTTCACAAATCAAAGCTTAAGGATGCCTAAATAAGGAGATAGAGATTTGAAAAATACCTTGTTCAGCTGAGTTTGGATATGACAATGTGGGGGCTTTGAGTGAGGCCTGAGGATTGTGTGAGCTTCCTTGAAGTTCCCTCAAGCTTTTCCAATGCTCAGCTTGCCTTGAGGATGCTTGAAACTCCCTGTAGAAGTCAACCTGCAACCTTCAAAAATGAAAATGGTGAAGTCTGAAACAGGGCACACAGTTACAGTGCAAGGGCTTGGATATTTTGGATGTGGTGTATGGAAGATGTTTGAAGTATTGAAACAAGAAACGCACGAGCAAAATATGATTTGGCTTGAGTTTTGCAAAAGCTTCCCTATTTGGACAGAAAAATGTGGTTTTGGTGTTTGAGAGTGTTTGGGATGTTAGGCAATCGTGTATTGGCTTGTGACAAGTTTCTGAAGCCGTTTAGAATGAAGCCAAGTTCACACTTTAACAAATGTGCAAGTTCTCTTGACTTTTGCCACTTTTCTTGCTTTTGAAGAAAGTTGAAATGACTATGCCAAAGGCCTGTACAGGCTAGCTTGTGGGATGCATAGGGTTGGTATAAGTTTCTTGTTATCCGTGGAAAATGCCTGCCTCCAAGGAACAAGTCCAATGCTCAAGGTTGATAAAGTTGAAAAGGCTTGCTTTATCAAAATGGTATTGTGAACTTTATGCCATTTATGGATTAATATTTTGTACAATGCTCCAAAGATCAAAATAAAGCCATTATCTATTGAGTTAGCATTCAATTATAGAGTGTAGAAGGGATTAGTACCTGTAATGCAAGGTACAAGCATGCTAGGAACTGATTTGCAACTTGAAGCATTGTAAACATGGCTTGAACAAAAGTGACAAATTGCCATTTTCTCTTCTTCTATTCTCCCTAACCACAAATGATCTTGGAGAGTTCTTGGACATTTTGGAAAGCTTATAACATTATCCACAATCCATATTTAAAATGCATTTTGATATACCTCTTGGAACTAGGTGAAAAGTTACCATGAAGTTAGGTCAAAAACCTGCCTAAACTAGGGCAAAATTTCACTAAGTTATTTAGTTTATAGACCCCTATTCACAAAATAATAACTTGAGATCCAAGCATCCTTTGGGAAAACTTTGTGAATCAAAGTTGTAGATTTCATGGAGGAATACAACTTTCATGTTTGAAGTTTTGTTTGAATCCAATTGCATCATGGTGAAAAAGTTGTGGAAATTTGGGAAAAAATAAGAAATTTTCCATACTTAGAAAAAATTCTAAGTTATGAAAAATTTCAAATTAAAACCCTAATTTGCAATTTTAGGTTTCTTGGTCCACAAGTTTCACATTTTGACATATCTTGATGAATTATGACCTTTGGCACTTGATTTTGACCAAAAAGTCAAAGTTTGACTTTTCAGTGTATAGTTGATTTTTGATCAGTTGACTGGAAAATTCATCTGTCAATCCTATGCATTTGAGATCTTTTGAACTATGAAATTAGGTCAAGATGATGCCATTGAGTACTTGAAATCATGCTTGAACCCAATTGGTCATTGGCTAGGTTAAAAATCAGAAATTTCCCTTTCTCAGTCAAAACCCTAATTTTGACCATTTTGCCCTTTTGATGATCTGATCAAATTTCTTGAGGAGTTATGATCCAAACTTGATAAAATGGTACATAGGAGTCTAAAATGTTGTTGTGGATCAAAAAGTATGAAGTTTGAATGTAAATTGGCCATGGTTGACTTTTTCCCCAATACAGCTGATTTTTAGGTCAACTGTCCAATTGACTGGGCAAAAATGTGATTCAAGGCTTGAAACTTGGTATGGGAAATCTTAGGGTTCCAAGATGGTGTATGAAAGTCACATGAAGCATTGATGGTCCAAAAATCCTTATGCAAACTCAAACCCTAATTTCAGGTCATCAGTGCAAGATGAGGTCTTAAGCTGAGCAAACCCTAATCCTGTCTTGAGTCCAAGAAGTCTTGTGAGGAAAATCTTGATAAAATGAGAGGGAAAATCTTGGGGTACAACAGCCGACGCCTTGGAAACCATGTCTTCAATGTTCAAGGTCAGATGGGACAACGAAGCCCCTATGATTATGATTAAGCGATTCGACAAACCTGCACATTATTGTGAGCTTGTCACTGATACAGAAAAGCCATGGTACCATGAGGTGATGAGATACCTCGAAGCATAAGAGTATCCAGAGGGAGCATCCATCAATGACAGAAAGTTCTTACGAAGGTTTGCAGCCAAATTCTTCATAAGTAACGGGATATTGTACAAGAGCAACCATGACTCTACTCTACTCCGATGTGTGGACAAGAAGGAGGCAGAGGAAATTATGGAAGACATACACGATGGTCTTTTTGGGACTCACTCAAGCGGACATATGATGGCTAAGAAAATCTTGAGAGTTGGCTACTATTGGTTAACAATGGAGACTGATTTCCATTAACATTCAAGAACTTGTCACAAATGCCAAATTTATGCTGACAAGGTCCATGTACCTCCTATCCCTCTGAACGTCATGACCGCTCCGTGGACATTTCTAATGTGGGGCATTGATATGATTAGAGAGATCAAGCCCACTACTTCCAATGGACATTGCTTCATTTTGGTCGCTATTGATTATTCACCAAATGGGACGAAGCCGGCTCGTTTGCCTCAGTCACTAAGAATGTGGTAGCCAGATTCATTAAACACAACCTCATCTGCCGCTATGGTATCCCCGAAATGATCATCATCGATAATGGGACTAACCTCAACAATGCTATGATTATTGAGCTTTGTACTCATTTTAAGATCAAGCATCACAATTCTTCTCCATATAGACCGAAAATGAATGGCGCAGTCGAAATAACCAACAAAAACATCAAGAAGATTGTGCAGAAAATGGTAGTAACCTATAAGGATTGGCATGAGATGTTATCGTTTACTCTACATTGGTACCGCACTTCAGCTAGAACATCAACTGGGGCAACTCCCTTTTTCTTAGTCTATGGCATGGAAGCGCTTTTGTCAGTAGAAGTTCAGATTCCCTTACTAAGGATTATGAATGAGGAAGGCTTAGGCGAAGACGAGTGGATTCAAATGAGATTGGATCAGCTGAACTTGATCGACGAAAAATGATTGGCTGCTGTTTGTCATGATAAGACGTACCAAAAACGGATGATCAAGGCTTTCAACAAAAAGATAAAACGCATCATTTTTCCACAAGGCGACCCTAGAGGCAAATGGACTCCCACCTATGAAGGGCCATTTGTTGTCAAGAGAGTTTTCTCTGGCGGTGCCATAATGCTGACTACCATGGATGGTGAAGACTTCCCACATCCTATAAATGCGGACATAGTTAAAAAATACTACGCATAAGAGACCCGCTAGGTTGACACACCTAGGCAAAATAAGGGCATCCCGGAAAACAAAAAGGTTTGGGAAAAAATTAAGGATATAAGCAAAATATTGTACATCCGACAAGTTGAAAAACCGAAAGGGTGACTTGGGCAAAATGGGTAACCTGGTGGGCTGAAAAACCCGAAAGGGCAGTCCAGGCAAAAATTAAGGATTGAAAGCGTATGACTATGTCCCGTGGAATCACCACAGTCAACTTTATCACCAAGATCCGAGTTCAAACGGTCCAAGATCAATCCAATCAACTTCTGTCAACAACAAGGGGCATTCGAAGACATTGCGGCAATAGTAGAGTTGGAATGCAATGAGATCATTTCACATGGCTATTTGTTTTTATTTTCAATTTTTGTTTTCCTTTCAACGATTTCCTCTTACTAGGATCTCCGTCTCTTTGTATAAAAAAATGCCTATTCATGAGCAAAATATCAATACAAATATACTTTGAAGTGCAAACTTTCTGTTTTAATT
The DNA here is from genome assembly GCA_948472305.1 of Vicia faba. NCBI lineage: Eukaryota > Viridiplantae > Streptophyta > Magnoliopsida > Fabales > Fabaceae > Vicia > Vicia faba. The sequence goes on from OX451737.1 coordinate 1,671,398,988, forward strand.
TTGAATGCAAATTTGTCCAATGACTAAAATTGAACGAACATATGCATATGTACATAATTAAAACTATTTAGCACATGTGTCCTGCTAAGCAAAAACAAACATCTCTTTAATGTATTTGGAATATCCCCACAGAGTTATTTCATTAGCATTACCCCCACAAAACGGTAAACCAATCCTCAACGAAGTTACCACAAAGTCTTTTTGCATAGGTTGATCTCCAGCCAGAGTCTCAATCTCTTGACAGATCTCTCCCCACATCTAAGTTGGTCCTACAAGTAGAAGCCTTGTGGATCTCTTCCTCAAACTCACCTCGTCAGCATTTCATCAAGTATTCATCAATAGGGTTTATTTCCCTAACAAGGTTTATTTCCCTAACATACAGCAATCAGAAAAATTCCCCCGACATAGTCCATCTTCCCCAGCTGAGCCTGTCTTCCCCGACTGAGTCTACACTCTCCAGCTGGAGTCTGCTCTTCAGACTATTACAAATCAGAGGGCTACAACCCCTAGTCCCCAGCAAAGTCATCAACAAAAGTATTTACTATCTCCAAAAGTTGTTGTGAAGCCTGGATCCGACCAGATAATAGTCAACTTCATTCATTCAAAACATTGTGAAACTTGGACCGACCAGATATTAGTGTAACTTTACAGATACTATGAAGACTGGACCTGACCAGATATTAGTACAATTTTCAAGCTACTATAAAGCCTGGACCCGACTAGATAATAGTCAACTTCTCAAGTCACTATAAAGCCTGGACCCGGCCAGATAATAGTATAACCTTTTCAGTTACTATGAAGCCTGGACCCGACCAGATAATAGTTAACTCCTAAAAAACTATGAAGCCTGGACCCAACCAAAAAATAGTTTAACTCTTCAAGACATAGAAGAACCTGGACTCAACCAGACCAGGGTTTAACTTATTTTCCCTAGTAGAGTTTGCCTCTACCCCAACAAGTTACTATAAAGCCTGGATCCGGCCAGATATCAGATTTTAACTTCATCACTTCAAGAAAGTTATTGTGAAGCCTGGATGTGACCAGATAGCAATTCCCCTCAGAAGTTCATTGCGAAACTTGGAATCCGACCAGATAACAACTAAGTTCCAAACGAGTTACTATAAATCCTAGACCCGACCAGATATCAGTTCAACTCTATCTCTTCAAACAAGTTTATTGTGGAGCCTGGACCTGACCAGATAGCAATTAACTTCATCCTCCCCAAAATATGTGAAGCCTGGATCCGACCATATATCAGTTTAATTTTATCTCTTCAATCAAGTCATTGTGAAGCTTGGACCCGACCAGATAATAGTTTGAGTTACTGAAACCTGGACCCGACCAGATAACAGTTAATCTCAATTTTAAGTTAATAAAGCCTGGAACCGACCATATAATAGTTTGACTTTATCAATTACTGAAACCTGGACCCGACCAAATAACAGTTTGAGTTTCTGAAACCTGGACCCGACCACATAAAAATTTGAGTTTCTGAAACCTGGACCCGACCAGATAACAGTTAATCTTAATTTTAAGTTATTGAAGCTTGGACCCGACAAGATAATAGTTTGACTTCTTCAATTACTGAAACCTGGACCCGACCAGATAGTAGTTTGAGTTTCTAAAACCTGGACCCGATCAGAGACCAGTTAACCTCAAGTTTAAAATTGCTGAAGCCTGGACCCGACCAGATAACAGTTTAATTCCTATAAAATCACTAGCAAAACTCCTCTTCCCCATTAGAGTTTGCCACTATCCCCAGTGAGTTGCTGTAAAGCTTGGAATCCGACCAGATAATAGTTGACTTCCTCATTCTCAGCAAGTTGTGAAGCCTGGATCCGACCAGATAGCAACTGACATTCAAGAGATATTCCCCAGTGGAAGCATCCTTTCAACAAAGTTTAAAGATATGTATATTCTTCATCCCCAACAGCAATCAGGGATTCAACTCCCCAGAATTCCCTCAGCGGCAATCATGGATTTATTTTCCCGGACAAAAACATACATATCACATTCATACATCATAACATTTACATACAAAATGCATTTAGCATAATACCCCATCTGGTGAACATCATGCATACATCTACATTTTACTAACTCTTTTTCTCACAAGTAAAAAAAATCAAGTTTTAGTATAAATCGACCAAAGATTTGTGATGATACTTCTTCCAGTCTTTACCAACATTCCTCCAAATGGCATTTATAAGCCCATTCACAATCCATCTTCGAGTGAAAATTTCTGGGCACTCTAGTGTTCAATCATCTTTCACCTTCAAGTCATGATTGGTGGATCCGCCAATCTAACTCTTCAGGTATAAGAAGATTGAACAGGGGCAGATGTTGTACCCCAAAATTTACCCTCTCAATTCTCAAGGGTTTTTCTCACAAAGATTCTCAAGATTTAAGCTTGCACAAGTGCGTTGGGATTTTTCCAGTACCAAAATTAAAAGCAAACTATCAAAAAGGGAGAAAACAGATAAAAATAACATTTTGACAAATTTGGAGGAAAATAGGTCTCCTTTGATTCAGCACCCTTCGATTGACTCTTGGCCTCCTTCGATTGCTCAAAATGGCTGCTAGCGTGCCTCTTTCTCCTGGGCATGTGACTTCTTGATGCAGGCTTCGTTTGTGTCTTTTGCTGCCTACATTGCTTGCTTTGAATACCAAGTTTGCTGGCCACAAGTGCCCCCTGCAAGGCAAACCCTTCGATTCACCAAGCATGTTACCTGCATGCTTGCTTTGAAAACCAATGTTTGTTGGCCACAAGTGCCCCCCTGCAAGGCAAACCCTTTGATTTACCAAGCATGCTGCCTGCATGCTTGCTTTGAAAACCAATTTTTGCTGCCACAAGTGCCCCATACAGGGCAAGCCTTTCGATTGGACAAGTATGCTGCCTGCATGCTTGCAATCGAAGGCCATGACCTGCTGGACATATGTATCCCCTGCAAGGCAAAGTCTTCATTTAGACACAAGTGCCTGCATGCAAGTCTTCGTTTGGGCAGTCACCTTCTGCGTGCCTGCATGCAAACTTCAGTTGAGCAAGGGCCTAATGCCACTTGGTTTACATCCTTCATTTTAAGCAAGAGCCTCCTTCGAATGCAACTTGGGTATATCCTTCATTTTGAACTTAAAGCCTCCTTCGAATGCAAGTTTAGGTACATTCTTCATTTGGATTTGAAACCTCCTTCGAAACTACCTTCAAATCCTTTTAAGAAAACCTTCGACACACAAGTAGAAAGTAAATTTTTTGAAAGATCACTGATCAAATCCATAAATCATGCTACATGATCTTACTTTGCAGACCTCAATGCTTGTGCTTTAATCCATAATTAATTGTCTACACCATGAATTAAGCTATTATCCAGATAACTAAGCTTTTGTCCAAAAGATTTTTTCATGAAATGAGCTTGCTAGTATAAAAGTTATCTTAAACCCATACTTTGCTAAAATATTGATTTTACTTCACCATAAAGTCATGGAAGTCAGCCCCTTTTAACCAACCACTTTAGTACTTCATCTTGGGATCATGGAAAATCTGACATAGCTCAAATTTTACGTTTTTAACCAAGCCATGCTTTTGTTCAAACTCCCACATCTTTTCTCTATAAATAGAGAAACCATCAACAAAGACAAGGACCCCCAGATTTTGGCTGTATGAGAAAAAAACTCTCAAACTCTCAAACTCTAAAAAATCTCAAATTCTCCAACTAAAAAAAAACTCTCAAACTCTCAAAAAATATCTAACCCACATATATCAGCCCTTCGATTCACCTTCATAACTCACCTGTATCCACCTTTCTATTCACCCCCAGCTTCCATACACCAGCTTTGGAATATTCCCAAAGCCCTCAATAAACCACTCAAGGAAGTCAGTGAATCCTTCGATTCACTCCTAATCTCCATATACCAAACTTCGATTCAGTGACCTTTTTTAAAGCAAAGCAGTAACTAAAATAGTTCCAAGGAGATCCCAGCCAAACCAAATCCATCATCAAGCCATACACAACTCCTTCGACTGGAACTTTAAGAGGTGAGTATTTTCTTAACTTGAAACTTTTTCGTTCTAGCTTCATTTGTACATACATTGTAAAAGGAAAAATGTAGATATCATAGGTAGGACCATGCCTTAACCTTCGATTACTATTGCTTGTTTGATGAGAATCTTAACTCTGATTTGTTAACCTTTGGGTTGGTGCCAAACAAATTTATACTAATCCCTGGCCTGTTAGCTTTTGAAAATTACATTGTTAGATTCGTTTCAAACTTTAGGTAGGGGTTTTCCATGTCCTTCGATTGGATGAATATTGAGGTCCTTCGAATCTCAATATGGGAGTCTTGGCACCCTTGTATTCGAAGGAAAATCTGGTTATTCTAAATCTCCAGAAGCAGTTTCATCTTGTATCTAATCAAAGTCATCTTGTGAACGGATGAAACAAACCACCCCAATGGTACAAACAGCGCACGCGAAAGGTATCTATGTATAGCATCCTGGGTTCAAACCTTGGTAGGACCAGAATTGTTTTTATTATTTGTTTGTTTCCTTTTCCTTTTTAATAAACCTCCAACATTTTTTTAACCCATCAAAACAACTCCTTTTGAGTTGATTTTTTTGCACACTATTTATTTATAATATTTATTTTATGGACATATAAAAATATTATCAAAAAATATTTTATTTTCATAATTACTTTAATTAATCAAAACCTTTTCCTTAACATAAAAATCCAAAACACAAAAGTCATTTCTTTTCCATTTATCTTCTTACATCATTTATTCAATTCTTGTACAATATTCAATATGGTTGTAATAAATAATTAGGTTTAATTTTATTGCAATCCCCATTTGTAAATTTGTACACCCTCCCCTAATGATGTAATAGCTTAGTATATTTACTTTCCGCAATTTATCGCTTTATATAAATGCTAGTAAATTAAGGTTTGTATGGAAAGATTAAAATCAACAAGTTAGCAAACCCTAATTCAAGATGAATAATGCATGCAAATCAAACACATTTGTACACTTGCACCCTTAAGGTAATTCCACGTGTTGCCTTACAATAAAAAAGGCCATGTTATGCATGTGGGATATCTTAGCAAAAACAAACAAAAATACAAGATCATAGTCCCTCGATGACACTACGAATGTTGCCTTACAAATGATCTTAGTCCCTCAAAGAGAAATGCTAATATATCTTACAACATTGCTATCATGATCATACGATGACTCACGCCCGTCCCTTTACATCCAAAGATAAGGCTTCTTACCAAATCAATGGTAAGATAGCAATATCAAAAGAAAGGAAGAAATGAACTAAGACTTTTGAGTAGGTAGATTGTTCCTAGTTGCTTTCTCATTTACAAATCAAACACTCTTGCTTATTTTCAAAACAAACACCAACACTTTCAAAAACACTTTCAAAACCTTTTCCAAACATGAAATATTTCCAAAAGCTCAACACTTTGTATACGTTCTTACGAACGAGAACTATTACAAAGTTTGCCTAAACGATGGTACCTTTCCAAAATACATTCAAAAATCCACATAAAGTACATTTTTAAACAAAAGTACGTGATCTAGCAAGCAACTAAGAGCCCGTAGATAACTACGGATGAAAAGGGTGCTAATACCTTCCATTTTCATAATCTACCCCCCGAACTCAGAAATAATCTCAAAGGTCTTTCCTGTTCTTTTCAGCCTTTCCTTTTGGATAAAAGAAAAGTCGGTGGCGACTCTTGCTAACCGCAACATTTGCAATAAAACACAAAACACCCAAGTTAGTTCTCCCACCGTACCACAACAGAAATGGCATAAAAGGTATAGGATACAAAGGAAAAGTATCCCAACCTAAGAAAGTCATGGAATTAGTTATTAAACACACACCTTTAAAATCTCACTTTACTTATGGGCACACACATGACTTGAAATATACCGGTAATGAGTTTTCTGCTAAACCAAAATTCAAACAAAATTTTGGTAACACTAACAAACAAGGACCTAAAAAGATATGGGTACCTAAGGTCAAAATTATATATGTAGCAAATATCTTTGACAGCAAGACTAAAACACCAGTCATGGTACCTGGACTCTGGATGCTCTCGACACATGAAGGGAAGAAAGCATATGTTACAAAGTCTAGAACTTAAATATGGAGGCTACGTGGGTTTTAGAGGTAATCAGAAAGGGAAGATCATTGGCTCTGGAACTGTCGGTAACGATAACCTCCCTTATATTAATAATGTTTTGTTAGTAGATGGATTAATACATAACTTGTTATCCATAAGTCAATTAAGTGATAACGGTTATGATATAATCTTTAATCAAAATTTATGTAAAGCTGTTAGTCAAAAAGATGGATCTATCCTATTTAATGGAAAGAGGAAGAACAACATTTACAAGATAAAACTTTCTGAACTAAAGAGTCAGAACATAAAATGCCTTCTATCTGTTAACAACGAGAAATGGGTCTGGCACATAAGATTGGGGGCATGTTAGTATGAGAAGAATATCTCAGATTAACAAACTCAATCTAGTCAGAGGACTTCCTAATCTGAAGTTCAGCTCAGATGCTCTGTGTGAAGCATGTTAGAAAGGTAAATTTGCAAAACCTCCTTTTAAAGCAAAAAATGTTGTTTCTACCTCTAAACCATTAGAACTTCTGCACATAGATTTATTTGGACTAGTGAAAACTGCATCCATTAGTGGCAAGAAGTATGGGCTAGTGATCGTAGATGACTATAGAAGATGGACATGGGTAAAGTTCTTAAGACACAAGGACGAATCACATTATGTGTTCGTTGCTTTCTGTAACCAAGTCCAGAATGAGAAAGATCTTAGAATTGTCAAAGTCAGAAGAGATCATGGTGAAGAATTTGAAAACAAAAATTTTGAAATATTTTTTAATGAGAATGGCATCTCTCATGATTTCTCTTGTCCTAGAACTCCCCAACAAAATGGAGTTATAGAACGAAAGAACAAAACCTTACAAGAAATGGCCAGAACCATGATCAACGAGACTAACATTACTAAGATCTTATGGGCAGAAGCAATTAACACATCGTGTTACATTCATAATAGAATCTCCATAAGACCTATTTTGGATAAGACTTCATATGAATTGTGGAAGAACAGAAAGCCCAACATTTCGTATTTCCATCCTTTTTGATGTACTTGTTTTATGCTTAACACCAAAGAACATCTGAACAAGTTTGACTCTAAAGCACAAAAGTGTATTATGTTAGGATACTCTGAAAGCTCAAGAGGCTACAGAGTATACAACACAGAAACACAGATTGTAAAAGAGTCAATCAGTGTTAGATTTAATGACAAGCTCGGCTCTCAAAAGTCAAAGCTAAATGAATCTCTTGCAGATATAGAATTTCAATTCACAGGTACTGAAGGCAATACATCAGAAGTTCCCAACAAAGACTCTCAAACAACATCAGAAGGAAATGTCACAAGCACTACAACAAGATCTGAAAAACCTCTCCAGAAAAGACTATCCAGAAGCAGCATAGCTCACCCTGAAGACAAAATTCTGGAAAAGAAGGAAGATCCAATCAGAACAAGATCAACATTTAGAAATTCTGAAGAATCTCTCATGGGATTGGTACCTATGATTGAGCCAACTATCATTTATGAAGCTCTTCTAGACAACAAATGGATACTGGCTATGTAGGAGGAATTAAATCAATTCACCAAAAATGACGTATGGGATCTGGTTCCCAAACTAAAAGGGTTCAATGTCATTGGAACAAAGTGGGTATTTAGAAACAAACCGAATGAACAAGGAGAAGTCATCAGAAACAAGGCACGGTTGGTTGCACAAGGTTATAGTCAGTAAGAGGGGATAGACTATACATAAACCTTTGCTCTAGTCGTCAAGTTAGAATCTATCAGACTATTAATTTGTTTTGCTGTAAATAATGGCATCACTCTGTATCAGATGGATATCAAAAGTGAACTCTTAAATGGTTACATTGATGAAGAGGTTTATATGCACCAACTCCCTGGGTTTGAAAATTCCAAACATCCAGAATATGTTCTCAAACTAAAGAAATCACTTTATGGTCTGAAACAAGCTCCCAAAGCTTGGTATGAAAGACTAAGTAACTTTCGGTTAGAAAATGAATTCACCAGAGGGAAAGTGGACACAACCTTGTTCTGTAATACATTTAAGAATGACATTTTAGTTTGTCAAATTTATGTAGATGATATAATATTTGGATCTACTAAACCTTCTATGGGAAGAGAATTTTCTAAGTCTATGCAGGCAGAGTTTGAAATGAGCTTGATGGGAGAACTCAAACTCTTTCTGGGCATTCAGATCAATCAAACTCCAGAAGGAACCTACATACACCAGAGAAAATACGTTAGAGAACTTCTGAAGAAATTTGACCTATCAGAGTGTAAGCCATCTAAGACTCCAATTCATCCCACATGCATTATGGAAAAGGAAGAGGTAAGTAAAAAGGTAGAACAAAAGATCTACAGAGGTATGATTGGTTCTCTCTTATATCTTACAACTTCAAGGCCTAACATTTTATACAGTGTTTGCTTATGTGCCAGATTCCAATCAGATCCTAGAGAATCTCACTTAACAGTTGTTAAGCGAATTTTCAAGTATCTGAAAGGTACTACTAACCTGGGTTTGTTTTATAGAAAAACCAGTGAATATAATTTAGTAGGATATTGTGATGCTGACTTTGCTGGAGACAGAGTAGAAAGAAAAAGCACTTCTGGAAGCTGCCAGTTCTGGGAGAAAATATGATCTCATGGACCAACAAGAGGCAATCCACAATTGCATTGTCAATAGCTGAAGCTGAATACATAGCAGCTGCTGGATGCAGCACGCAGATGCTCTGGATGAAGAGTCATCTTGAAGACTTTAACATATTTGAGAGTAAGATTCCTATATTCTGTGATAATACTTCTACAATATGTTTATCTAGGAATCCAATTTTGCGTTCTAGGGCTAAGCATATAGAAATAAAACATCACTTTATTAGGGACTATATTCAGAAAGGAATCCTTACTTTAAAATTTATTGACACAGGCCATCAATGGGCTGATGTCTTTACTAAACCACTTTCTAAAGATAGGTTTAATTTCATTCTGAAACATCTCAGCATGAAATTATATCCAGAATAAGAGTTTTATTTATATATTCATTAACCCTTAGAACTTTATGTTTTCTTTGTGAACATCTGATTAATAAGTCTTCAGAAGTTAGAAGAACAGTTGCATCAGAATCTATCTAAGAAGATCTGAACGGTTCATTTCAAAGATAGAGGTGTGCAGTTCACACTATCAACATTTGTCATCCTCTCACAAGCTACCTTCTAAGGCTGAACACGCATTCAAATTCTGAAGGATCTAAGGATTTAATTGGGTGCATTGAGACACATGTCATTTGTAACTGTTTCTTATCTCCACGCCAACCCCTATTTTCAGGATTCATAATTGCTGTGTAATCATTAATTTGTTCTCTCTTTCTTACTGATTAAGTTTTCAAATTGATTATAAATACACACTCACACTCACTATCACCTTCACTTTTTCTCGCTTCTATTTTTCTCTCTAGTTTTCATTTTCAAAAACCCTTTTTCTCAGAAATCTCAAACAGTCAGTGTGAACAATGGCATCTTCCTCAAGCGCTAAAAATCTTCAAAGTTCTCCTGGTTCATCATCAACAGCAGAACAATACGAAGAACCAATAAGAACATTGATCATTCCAATTGATTCTCTTGAAGTTCTCTGTGAGCTTAACATCGACTTTGAAAGCTTGAAGGAGAATGGGTTTGATCTTTCTGCAGATGTAACTTCTCAAGGTTGGAATAGGTATTTCGATCGTCTTCTAGGTCCAACGTTCCCAATTCTGGTAAAGGAATTCTAGATTCATGCAACTTCCTCAAATCATCAAGTAACTTCCTATGTAATGGGGAAGAAAATTGCAATTATTAAAGATTTAATTGCAAAGCTGATTGGGTACAATGGCGACGGAATCAGGTGCAGTGACATGGCTGAGAAATGTTCTGACCTAAAATCCATATCAAGAGTAATATTCACTTCTGGATAGCCATCCAACAAGATTAGATATCTGAAGGATTACTACAAAATCTAGGCTAAGATCATTCTGGGTTGTATAAACCACAGGAAGCCAACAAGCTCTCCTGACTACATAAATATTGATCATCATTTTCTACTTTATTTCATTTCGAAGAAGACAAGAATAAACCTTCCTCACTTGCTTTTCAATCATCTGAGAACAAGCGTGAAGGAAACAAGAGAAGAAGAAAGGACCAAGAGGGATTGGATACCTCTGGGCATGTTAATTTCTAATATTCTGACTGAGAATAGATTGATAGAGCATATGACAGAAGCTCAGCAGATAAGCACGCTGGAGGCATGTGCTGGAAAATCCCTTAATGCCAAGAATCTGAAAAAGATGAAGATTATTGACAACATTAAGAAGGAGCCAACCATTTCTGCACATGAACTCATCATATCAAGGAGAATCCTTCTGAAAGATTTTTCTTTATTTTTTGAGATTGATGCTTCACCAGAAATAGTGGTCAGATACTTAGAAGCATGCAAGAAAGATGGAACTGCTTGCATCAGCAAGCTCCAGATGTTGTCTTAAAGAAGTCCAGAAAGATAAAAACAGCAGGAGAAGGATCTTCTCAGAGGACTCCAAAAGCTACTAAAAAGAAAGTTAACATATCTTTTATTTCTGTTGTAGAATCAATAGTTTTTCCAACATCTGAAACACCCTCCTCTCCTAAACCAACAGAAGATCCCTCACCTCAAACTTTTGAAGATTTTGATATAGAGTTTGATCCTTCCGTAACCCTTGAAAACATACTAAACGAATATCACTCTCCCAATCCACATCTAGAACAAAATCAGCCAGAACTTGATAGAGTTATTTCTGATATTGATCTATTTGATCAAGATTTTCAAACTCCTAACCCAGAAAATCCAAACCTTCAAACTCCTCAACCAGAAAGTCCAAACCTTCACACTCCCTAAACAGAAAATCCAAACTCCCACACCACTCACCTAGAAAATCAAAATGCTACCGCTAACCAATCAGAAGATTCTTTCACAGACTCTGATACCACCACACCTATTCTTGGAATCACAGAACCTCTCATGGTTCGTCAACCTCTTTCCATTCTAGACATTCCACAAATTCCATCACCTTATCATTCCACTCCACCAAACACACCTCGATCACCAATCATCATTTCTGATTCTCCTACTCCCTCTCCTATTAACCGTCTAGATAATCACCTCAGAACAGTCATTGATTTAGAAGCGCTGGACCATCTAGCCTCAACCTCTCACAAAATTTCCATTCCCAAACCTAAACCAACTATAACCAAAGCAGATGCTGGTAAGAACTTATTAACTTTTGAAACAGAATTAATGGAATGGGTTAACCCTTTGAAGCAAGCAAGATTAGAAAATCCAAATCCTGCTGCTTCTGATTCTCACTGGAATCGGTTTAGAAGATGGTTCAACTCAGAATCCCATAAGCTCGAAGAATTAATCTATGAACTGGCTCAATAGAACTTTTGCGATCAACTAAAAGCCTTCGAAGATCAAGTTCTGAGTCACTGGGAAAAGAAATTTATCCTTCTGCTGGACAATGCTCCCTGAAAAGAGCACCAACCTTCAGAAGTTATTGAACCATGCTCTGAAAATCTTTCTCTGGCTATTATTCAAGAAAAGGAAAAAGCAACTGAAGAAGAAAATGCTACAGAGTGTTCTGAGAAACTTGCAACTTATGTGGATACACCAGCTTCATATTTGGTTTTGCAAACTCTGGAAGAGTTAAAGAAAGAGAATGCTATAATGAAAGCAAGAAGACACGAGCAAAGAAATCAAGGAAATGCTGGGAAAGCAAGAGGAATCAAGCACTCAGATTAAGAGCTTGCTGGAAGCGTTGTTCATACAACTTCCCCTCCTCAATCTTAAATTTTTTATAACTTGTTTTCTGCATTCATTATCTTGTTTTATCTGGCTCTGAAAATGTTATTGAAATCTGTTATAATATAAATCATCTTTTTGACTCTGAATATTAGTGATTATATTGTTTTTTGATTCCTGACAAAAAGGGGGAGAATGTAAGATATTTTCAATAACAGTATATCGGGATAAGGTCTCAAACATTTTGAATATCATAACTTCTCGTTTTTTTCTGAAAGTAAAACAGGAACAAAACTCTGATGAAGACAGAAGGAGGTGCATCAAAAGCTCTGATCAGAATGAACTTCAGGGAAGTAATTCATCTCTATCTGAGTACTCAACTCAGGGGGAGACTCTCTAAAGCTTTATGTTCTGTCTATTTTAATTGAAAAATCCTAGTTTTTGTCATCATAAAAAAGGGGGAGATTGTTGGAACATAGTTTGATTCTACAACCCTCATAAGAGTTTTGATGATAACAAACACAAAGAACAAATATGCACTCTAAAATTATGTTCTATTTTGTACAGAAGTTCTGATGGAAGCAGATCAGAAGTTAAGCTACAAGGTTGTTCCTGTTGTGAATGTAGACTAATTTCAGAATGTTCTGATGAATGAAGATCAAAATTTGCACTAAGAGAAAGACGCTTTAACTCTGAACCGAAGTCTAACGCTGCAAATAGGACCTTATGATTCTGACCTTCCAAGTTCTGAAGCAAAGCAGCAAGCAGATTCCTTAATGATCTAAAGCATTACTATTCATCAAAGCTGTATCAATTGCAACGGCTACAAACAGAGAAGGATATTCTAATTGAGGAAAGTGAATTAACTAACAATTATCAAGTTTCCTTTTGCACAAGATTGTTGTGCCTATTTAAACAAAGGACAAGGTTAAATTATTCATGATTTACAATACTGAGACTCACAATCTTTCAACGCTGCAACTGCTTATTCATACTATTCTATAAATTGTGTAATACATCACAAGTTTATGATACTGTTTTTGTAACGAAAAGCATATTGTACACTGATTAATTCATACTTTTGTTAGTGAAATTCCTTGAGATAAACCGGGTTATGGTTGTACTCAAGAAGACTTTGGCAGTTGTCAAAGTGGATTTGTAATCAGTTTGATTAGTGAATTAATACCTCGTTGGAGAGAGGTGAAATCACCTTGGTGGATGGACTGGAGTAGTTTGAGATCAAACGAACCAGGATAAAAATCATCGTGTCATTTGCATTGTTTTTTAAAGTTCCAATTCAACCCTCCCTTCTTGTGTTTGTCCATTCTTCAGATATAAGCTGCTTTAGTGATCCACCAATCAAGGCGATGGATTTTCCATCATATGCGGGCCATCTTCTTCAAAATTTAACTGCTTATTGTCAATCAACTCTTGTACTGCTTCTTTGAATGAATTGCATTCTTCAATTGAATGCCTCACTACTCCATCATGAAACTCACATTGAACATCCGAGTTGTACCAAGGAGGAAATGAAGACTTCATGGATCTAGTTTTCATGGGGGTCATTGATGAATTTTGGACCAAATATGACCATAATTGATTGTATGTCATAAGGATCGGGTCAAACTGGCGAGTTTCCCCTCCTTGGCTGTTTGGACGCCTATGCTGATTCGGGCATTGATGGTGATTGTTTTGATTTCGAACATGTCGATTCTGACATTGACGTCGAGGTGAGATATTAGCTTACTGGTTCTGAAGTATAGGCCATGACTGCTAGTGTTGAAGACTAGATGGTGGTTGTTGGCATTGAGCAAATACTGCATACGAATATTGATGATAAGGCACAGGATATGGAGTTTCGGGAGCTTGGTAAGTTTCACATATTGTATTTGTTTCATCTTCTTCTTCCCCTTGGAAATCTCTAAGGGGTTGACTAGTCGGGTTACTCGAGATGTTTTGGATTTTTTTGGTGGCGATGTCGTTCTCGATGCGTTCCCCAGCTATTACTAAGTCAGAAAAGCGTGATGATATACTGCCCAACATTTTTTCATAGTATTGACCTCGTAGGGTGCTCATGAACATGCCTACCAACTTCTTATCCAATAAGGGCGGTTGTACTCGAGCAACCAACTAATATTCTTTGAAGGATTCGTTACTGCCATACCCCAATTTTTGACCTAAGATCCCATTTTTATTTTTGCATTTTTTTTACAAAAATCAAGGTCACCAAATACAGTCGGTTTTAACCTCTCACCTTCGAGCATTGATTATGCAGAAATTGTCAAGTGTTTTGAACATTCTTAGCCATGTATCACTAACTTCTAATTAAGCACGAAATGTGTTTTTTTTTGTTTCTTTGGTTTCATGTGTTGACAGGTCTCCTTTGATTCAGCCTTTCGATTGGACAAGTTTGCTTCCTGCAACCCTGCTTCGACTGAACAAGTTTGCTGCCTGCAAGCCTGCTTCGACTGGACAAGTTTACTTCCTGCAAGCATGCTTTCGATTGGACAAGATTACTTCCTGCAAACATGCTTCGATTGTGCAATATTGCTTCCTTCGAACACGGGCTTTCGATTGGGCAATATGTTTGTTTCGATCCACATGCTTCGATTGGGCAACATTTCTTCTTTCAAACACGGGCTTTCAATTGGGCAATATGTTTATTTCGATCCACATGCTTCGATTGGGCAACATTGCTTCCTTCGAACACGGGCTTTCGATTGGGCAATATATGTGTTTCGATCCAAGATTTGTTTGGGCATGTGGCTCCCTTCGTGCAAGTTTAAGCATTGACCTTTTTGTGTGCTTGCTTGGAGTCACAAAGTTTAGACCTCCTCCATGCAGGCTTCGACTATGTTTGTACTAGCTTCGGCTGGACAACCTTTCTCTTTAGTATGCTGCATTTCCATCCTTGACAAACTTCAGCACATGGTTGATGGCCCTCTCAAAAGACATATAGTGGTGGACTTGAGGGGCATACATATGAGTCCCTGTCGAAGGGTACGACTTACTAGTCCATTCGAAGCACACATTTGGCCCCTTCAAATGATGCACAAAGATGATTCGTTCGAAGGACACTTGTTGGAGGAAAGTCAAACAATGTGTTGGAAGAAGAATCTGGTCGAAGGAGGGTCAAAATGAAAGGATAAAATATTCAAAGATGCTTGCTACCAAGTTCAGACATGTTACACTAGCCAAATACAACACTCCAAAAACCTGTTGTTGCTGCTCCAATGCCTGTTGTAAGATGCCAAAACAAAACAGAAAAACCTGCTACAAAACTGCTGCACAACAGTCCTGCACTGCCCAATTCCTTGCACCAAAATGACAATAAAGCACTGTCCCTCGAAGGCTGCAAAGAGCATTTTACTCAAATTGTTCAAATTATTTTGTTTTCCCTCCAAAAGCTTCAGCCCACTTTGCCTATAAATAAGAGGCTCCAACACATGTTTAAGGTAGGATTTTTGGGACCAGAGGAACGAATCTCCCAAATTTTCTCAAACACAACAAATCTCTCAAGTCCCTTCAACACTTGTGAGAACAAACTTATAATCACATACTTACTTCCTTCGATTCTGAAGAACAAGTATTCTTCAGTATCCTTCGAATCCAGTTTGGAAAGAAACATAAGACTTGTTTCTTTCCTTCCTTTGAATCCAGCATTCCCAGCGCAACTGTTGGCCCCCTCTTTCAAATCCAGAACCCTGGGCCTCCACTCAAGGTCCCACACCCATTCAAAGCCTCCATCAAGGTAAGTCACTCTTACCCTTGAACCTTTCATTTCATGCCATAACATGTAAATAATCTTTTTGTTCGTTTCAAGCATGTATATACCATTGTTCCTTTCGTTTCCACCCTGTTAACATGTTTTTTTTATAAAAAAAGTTAACCCTTTCGTTTTGCTTTCTGTTTACCTGAACTAGCTTTAATTATTAAACTGTTTGAAAGATAAATACTAGCATGGCCTCAGGCCATGTTGTCATTTAATGCTTGAAATGAAAGAAACAGGAAACAGGAGTATGAAACGAAGCCTTTGGTTTCCACACTGACTTCCAGGCCCAGCCAGAGACACGCTCACACTGATTTCACTGGCCCAATCGAAGAAGGCAACAAGGCAGAAAGGCCCAGCTAGAGGCACACTTGCATTAAGTCCAGGCTCAGTCGAAAGGCATTCCCTCACTGCTTTCAACCCCCAGTCGAAGGATACAACTTGCTGCTGCCTTTGCCCAATCGAAGGAAAGGACCTCGCCCCTGCCAAAGCCTAATCGAAAAACATGACCTCACTGGTTCTAACTCCCAATCGAAGGAGGCCAACAGAATGCAAATCGAAGGCTGCTTCCCCTCAATCGAAAAACACTCATTTTCTTACTTTTATCTTATTTTTTCCTTCATATTTTTTATGCCTTTTGATATGTTTGTAATAGCGTAGGATTTTATCTTTCTATATTTTATTTACTTTGTACAAATGTTAGTAATTAGGCGTGTATGGCAAGATAAAATCAACAAGTAAACAAACCAAAAAATCCAAAAACACTCTTTAATCCTTACTTGAATATATCTTAAAACCCGTAAAACACTCAACAAATCAAAACTCCCCCCAAGGGCATGTTATCTCCATTCTACTGCGATACCGGCCGTGCCTATTGCTAGAATGCGTGCGTTAATGTCGCCCACTAAAAAAACACAAACAAATCAACTTTTTTCTACAGGAACTACGGTGTTTTGATTCCTTCATTGGATACGTAGGCAAAGGGTCACGAAACCCTCACGAACGCAATAATAAAAACTCATTTCTTTCCCCTTAAGCAAACATAGTTGTAGATAAATACACCCTTGTATATAACAAACAATTTTAACCAAAAAACATATATTTCAAAAGGTTCCTGCGGAGTACCGCAGATGCATTGGGTGCTAATACCTTCCCATTGTTTAACCAACCCCCGAACTCTTGATCTCTTTCAAAAAACGCATTGTATTTTCATTACTTTTAAGTATTATTTTACATTGCATGTTTTAGGGTTTTATTTCGCTCTTTTCCCTTTCCCCTTGGAAATAATAAAGCGCGGTGACGACTCTTGCTTTTGCGAGTCGAGTTAATTAATAGCTTGATCTCCAATTTTCACCGCTACAGAATTGGCGACTTTGCTGGGGAAAGATTGACCTCTTGCTGGTCCATCCCTAAGTGGGTTAAGCCTAATTTGTCATATCTGTTTTTTATTTATTATTTATTATTACTTGTTTGTTTGATTATATGTTTATATTGTGGTTATTTGGGTTTTTGCCAAGGACAAGTCCTATACCTGGACTAAGTTAAACTTAGGAATAGGACGGGCGGTATAGTCATGTTAACTTTGAGGGAGTAATCCCGAAGAAGGAGGCATGAAATCCCCCACTCAGTGGAAGCCCCTTTGAACGTAGTATTTGTTTACCGAGTAATCGGGAAGACGTTATTGCTTTCGACCTGGGAGCCAGAGAAGCTGAGAACCGTAGAACCCTTAACCCATCTTGGCCTCTTAGGTGTAGTGCGAAGGTTATAACGGAGTAATCCGGAAGTAATTGTCACGCGATGCTGCACTCAGACGAGTTTCTCTTGAGAATATTACCGATTACCGAGTAATTAGGACGTTGGTAATATCCGAAGGAGGAATGTAGACTCTGGGAACTTTTAGAACCATGTTTTACATGTGTGATTAAACCTTTAGTACATACCCGGGGGATGTTTTTTACCTTTGACTCCATGCTCGTGACATTGAACCTTTCGACTTTGTTTGTGACCTTGCTTGTGGTTGTTGCATAGCCATGCCTTCATGCATCCATGAAACCCTTTTCACTTGATTTTCAAGGAATTTGGAGGTCTTTCTTTGTAAACATCACAAGTTTCATCAAGCTCAATGGATCTTGGGTGTTGATAGGGTGAAAACCCTAATCCACCAAAATGGATGATTGATCTTGATGATAACTTGATCAACGCTTTGATCTAATTTAAAATTCATCTTCTATCTTCATACTTTGATGTTTACAACTTAATATCTTGAGTTCCTTGAAAGTCAAATAAAAACTCTCTTTTGCATATCATGCATCATTCTACATTTTTGGTTTCACTTTCAAAGGTCTTTTTCCAAGTCTTATTTTTCCTTTGGTCTCACAAGTACAACACTCGCGCTAAGGGAACAATGGAGAATATCAAGAAAGAGGTTTCTGAACTCCGTAGAGAGATGACTATTTTGAAAGCTAGTGTGGAGCACTTAACTGGCTTGGTTGAAAATTTGGTTGCTTTGCTTTGAAGATTGAGGTTCAGAAGTTGGTCAGAAGTGGTATCTTGTCATTCAAGGACGTTGGTTTTGAAGTTCAAATCAAGCATGTGCCGAAGAGTAAACACGATTGATAGTAACTTTGAGTTTTGAAGGATGTTTTCGGTAATTCAAGTCTAGATGGAAAGCCTTCCCAGATTATTAACTTATTTCTGCTTTTTGTAATTTTTCTTGTTTATCAAAACATTGTTTGCATGTAAGAACTTGTTTGCATCTGAATGATTATCCTAATACAATGAGTATGTTTGTCTTGAAGAAATTCATTCGTTTCACTCGTATTTGTTTTCAAATTTTAAATTTCTTTTTGCATTATGATACCAACTTGTTGCCCATTCTCTTGCCTAGGCAGAGGTTGAAGGGAGGAGGATGATCTAAAAAACAAAATCTCTGGTTGTATGCTTTTGGATAAAATCTTGCTGACGATGTACAGGCATTGTTTCAAATCCCTAAACACTGGAGATATAAGGAAGATAATCCCTTGATAACCCCTTTTGAGCCTTGAAGTAGGAGTTTCTTTTCTATACGAAAAAACCTTGAATTTTAACCTGGGGCAGGGTAGTTTTCAGTTAATCTGATTGAGTGTTCAAAATTCATAAGGAAGATATTTTTGAAGAGAAACTACGAGGGCTATACTTCATGTATAATGAAGCCAGAAGATGTGGAACCATAATGTTATCCCTCATTCATCAAGAAACGAGGCAGTCATAATCTTTTCAACAAGTTAAGACAAGCTAATGTCACACGTTTTGTTCAAAAATCAAGAAAAGAGAAAGCCCGCTAAGTCAAAAAACTTGAAAACAAGTGACTTAGGCAAAAATTAGGGCATCCTGTTGGACTATCAATTCAAAAGAATTAGTTCAGGAAAAAGTTAGGGAAAATAAAAATTGCAAAGAAAGGACTACAAAGAAAAGTCCTCAGCAAAGAACAAATTGGTGACTACAAACACGAAGACATAAGGGTGGTTTCTACTCCGAAAGCCTCATCGTTTCCTTAACCGTCACAAAATCTTTTGAGAGATGAACACTCATGTTGAATTAACTGAACATAGGGTTGGAGAACATCATGAAGAATGGACGGGTACCTATAAATTTTGAGCCTTAAAAAATCTTTTTTCTAAAAACCATGAACCAGGCCACGTTACAACCTTCAAAAGTCCTAATTGAAGCAAGGTTATTTTGAAAGCATACTTCAATGAGATAGTGTTCCTGACTCCCATGAATGTTCTAAATAGTTATGTTGGTATCATATGTTTTTCCTATACAAAAATAAATGGTGCTCCAACTCGCAAATTTGTGCGATATCTTTTCAAAACCTTCAAGACTTACATAACTGTTGCATTAGAATTTTCATTCTCATAATAAACTTTTTCTAACTGCAAAACATTTGTTTGATATCAAGGAAGCTCACATATAAGCACTAGTGATGAGTTTATTATTTTAAGGCCTGAAACTCTGTTGAGTAATTAGAGAATCATTTCAAGAAAAAATCATATCAGGGGGCATGTCACATGAAGACCTTAAGCACGAACATGTTGCTTCTCCTAGTTAATGCTTTCCCAACTTGTTTACTATTTTGGGGGAAAATTTGAAGACTTTGTTGTGCCAACTATAGTCAATCCGGGGCAATCACGTCGAGATTTGATGAATCTCTCTAAGAGTTTGAAGACACCAGAGAATGGTGAATGCCAGGTCTTTTGTAAAATCCTCTTGAGACGATTTCTCCTTATCAACCATATAGCTTGGGGCATTTTAGAAGTGAAGTTATTCGCAAGAATTTTCGTGCAACATGCAGCTTATCAGCAGTAAACTTGGGGCATCCAAAATTAGTCCCAGGGGAAATCCAGATTTGTTAAGATATGTGATATGTTTTGCACACATTATCAGAGGGTGGTGTTCCCAGTATCTCCAGCTAAGCATGACTTTTTCCAGCTGAAACATTGTTTGTGTTATTATCCTTTCAATGGATTGTTTGCGATAGAAGACTGGACTTTGGGTTTTCTACCTGAAAATACTTTCCCCTCCAGAGAGATTTAAGCCTTGTAAAAGGACTTTACTCCAATGATGGCATGTGTTCTATCTCCAGTAATGTTCCCATCTTGTTGAGATTAGCTGAGTGTAGGGTTGTGCTGTGATGTCTTATCATCTTTTGTCTATCTCCTCTATTTGTTTTGTCAGCATATACATGGCATTCATTTATTCATTCACACTTGCATCATGCACACACATTGATATTTGTTGATGTTCTTGATCTCTATACTTTGTATATCATATTTCCTCTTCTCAAATAGAGTGTCAACTTAAGCAGAAAGTGCGCCTCCTTTCTAATTCCCCACTGAGTTAACTCTCGTGGAAGAATCTTGCTTTAGCTTTCCTTTTCCATCTATGGATAAGATAAATCCCCATTTGAGTTGTTTCCTCATTGGGTGGAGTCTTGTTTGACTGTTTTCTCTTCAGTTTATTCCTGGATTAAGCTTTGTCTCTTGTGAACGATACCCTGTGAATATCTCTAGGCTGTGAAACCTAGATGGAGAGTGCATTTATTTTGCAATTTAAATACTTGGTCTTCTCAGGAAGAATCTATTCATGGTTTCCCATTGAAGATGAACTTTGTTTCTAGGCAGTGTTGTTGCAACACTCTTTTGGAATCTCAACAAAACAGCAAGCGGCGGTCTCTTCATGAGCAACTTGTGTGTTATTGTTCTCTTGAAAAACAACAAGCGGCGGTCTCTTCATGAGCAACTTGTATGTTATTGTTACCTTTGAGAAAACAGCAAGCGACGATCTCTTCATGAGCAACTTGTGTGTTATTGTTCTCTTGAAAAACAGCAAGCGGCGGTCTCTTCATGAGCAACTTGTGTGTTATTATCTTTGAAAAACAACAAGCGGCAGTCTCTTCATGAGCAACTTGTGTGTTATTGTTCTCTTGAAAAACAGCAAGCGGCGGTCTCTTCATGAGCAACTTGTATGTTATTGATACCTTTGAGAAAACAGCAAGCGGAGGTCTCTTCATGAGCAACTTGTATGTTATTGTTACCTTTGAAAAAACAGCAAGCGGCGGTCTCTTCATGAGCAACTTGTGTGTTCTTGTTACCTTTGAAAAATACAGCAAGCGGTGGTCTCTTCATGAGCAACTTGTTTGTTATTGTTACCTTTGAAAAGAAAAAAAACAGCAAGCGACGGTCTCTTCATAAGCAACTTGTGTGTTATTGTTCTCTTGAAAAACAGCAAGCGTCAGTCTCTTCATGAGCAACTTGTATGTTATTGATACCTTTGAGAAAATAGCAAGCGGAGGTCTCTTCATGAGCAACTTGTGTGTTATTGTTCTCTTGAAAAACAGCAAGCGGCGGTCTCTTCATGAGCAACTCGTATGTTATTGATACCTTTTTGAAAACAACAAGAGGCGGTCTCTTCATGAGCAACTTGTATGTTATTGATACCTTTGAGAAAACAGCAAGCGGCGGTCTCTTCATGAGCAACTTGTATGTTATTGTCACCTTTGAGAAAACAGCAAGCGGCGGTCTCTTCATGAGCAACTTGTATGTTATTGATACCTTTGAAAAAACAGCAAGCGGCGGTCTCTTCATGAGAAACTTGTGTGTTATTGTTCTCTCGAAAAACAGCAAGCGCCGGTCTCTTCATGAGCAACTTGTGTGTTATTGTTCTCTTGAAAAACAGCAAGCGGAGGTCTCTTTATGAGCAACTTGTATGTTATTGTTACCTTTGAAAAAACAACAAGCGGCGGTCTCTTCATGAGCAACTTGTATGTTGTTGATACCTTGGAAAAAAACAGCAAGCGGCGGTCTCTTCATGAGCAACTTGTGTGTTATTGTTATATCTTGAAAAACAGCAAGCGGCGGTCTCTTCATGAGCAACTTGTGTGTTATTGTCACCTTTGAAAAACAGCAAGCGGCGGTCTCTTCATGAGCAACTTGTATGTTATTGACACTGTTGAAAGGAAGCAAGTGGCGGCCTCTTTATTTGAGCAGCTTGTGTATCCCCAACAATAATGCAAACGACACCTCTTCGGAAAAGTTCCATGGGGAAATTTGTATTTTATCCTTTTCAAGCAATATCTTGGTAAAATTCAGAAGTCAAAAATGTTTATTTCCAGTCTCAGTACTGATGTCAATCTTTTCCAGTCTCAGTACTGATGCCAATCATTTTCCAGTCTCAGTACTGATGCCAATCATTTTCCAGTCTCAGTACTGATACCAATCATTTGCCAGTCTCAGAGCTGATGTCAATCATCATCTGCCAGCCTTAGTGCTGATGTCAATCATTTCATTTCCAGTCTCAATACTGATGTAAATCATTCAAGAGTCTCTCATTTGAAGCCTATAACTCTTGTTTCCCCAGTTGAGTTATAATCTCTTCCCCTATGTGATTACTGTGCTTGGTTTCTCCAGTAGTAGTTTGTCTCATACAGCATCATTCCTTGTTAAATTCAAAATCTTACATTCATATCATATCATAAACATAATTGCGGTATCTTAAAGCCAAAAATTGTGTATTCTATATTTAAGTCCCTTCAATCTCGTCGAAATGAAGATCCCAATCTTCATATCTCCAGATAGAAGAAACTTAAATAGGGGCAGCTGTCATACCCCAATTTTTGACCTAAGATCCCATTTTTATTTTTGCATTTTTTTACAAAAATCAAGGTCACTAAATACAGTCGGTTTTAACCTCTCACCTTCGAGCATTGATTATGCAGAAATTGTCAAGTGTTTTGAACATTCTTAGCCTATGTATCACTAACTTCTAATCAAGCACGAAATGTGTTTTTTTTGTTTCTTTGATTTCATGTGTTGACAGGTCTCCTTCGATTCAGCCTTTCGATTGGACAAGTTTGCTGCCTGCAAGCCTGCTTCGACTGGACAAGTTTGCTGCCTGCAAGCCTGCTTCGACTGGACAAGTTTACTTCCTGCAAGCATGCTTTCGATTGGACAAGATTACTGCCTGCAAACGTGCTTCGATTGTGCAACATTGCTTCCTTCGAACACGGGCTTTCGATTGGGCAATATGTTTGTTTCGATCCACATGCTTCGATTGGGCAACATTGCTTCTTTCGAACACGAGCTTTCGACTGGGCAATATGTTTGTTTCGATCCACATGCTTCGATTGGGCAACATTGCTTCCTTTGAACACGGGCTTTCGATTGGGCAATATATGTGTTTCGATCCAAGATTCGTTTGGGCATGTGGCTCCCTTCGTGTACGTTTGAGCATTGACCTTTTTTTGTGCTTGCTTGGAGTCACAAAGTTTAGACCTCCTCCATGCAGGCTTCGACTATGTTTGTACTAGCTTCGACTGGACAACCTTTCTCTTTAGTATGCTGCATTTCCATCCTTGACAAACTTCAGCACATGGTTGATGGCCCCCTCAAAAGACATATAATGGTGGACTTGAGGGGCATACATATGAGTCCCTGTCGAAGGGTACGCCTTACTAGTCCATTCGAAGCACACATTTGGCCCCTTCAAATGATGCACAAAGATGATTCGTTCGAAGGACACTTGTTGGAGGAAAGTCAAACAATGTGTTGAAAGAAGAATCTGGTCGAAGGAGGGTCAAAATGAAAGGATAAAATATTCAAAGATGCTTACTACGAAGTTCAGACATGGTACACTAGCCAAATACAACACTCCAAAAACCTGTTGTTGCTGCTCCAATGCCTGTTGTAAGGTGCCAAAACAAAACAGAAAAACCTGCTACAAAACTGCTGCACAACAGTCCTGCACTGCCCAATTCCTTGCACCAAAATGGCAATAAAGCACTGTCCCTTGAAGGCTGCAAAGAGCAGTTTACTCAAATTGTTCAAATTATTTTATTTTCCCTCCAAAAGCTTCAGCCCACTCTGCCTATAAATAAGAGGCTCCAACACATGTTTAAGGGAGGATTTTTGGGACCAGAGGAACGAATCTCCCAAATTTTCTCAAACACAACAAATCTCTCAAGTCCCTTCAACACTTGTGAGAACAAACCCAGAATCACATACATACTTCCTTCGATTCTGAAGAACAAGTATTCTTCAGTATCCTTCGAATCCAGTTTGGAAATAAACATAAGACTTGTTTCTTTCCTTCCTTCGAATCCAGCATTCCCAGCGCAACTGTTGGCCCCCTCTTTCAAATCCAGAACCCTGGGCCTCCACTCAAGGTCCCACACCCATTCAAAGCCTCCATCAAGGTAAGTCACTCTTACCCTTGAACCTTTCATTTC
Source organism: Vicia faba (assembly GCA_948472305.1). Taxonomy (NCBI): domain Eukaryota; kingdom Viridiplantae; phylum Streptophyta; class Magnoliopsida; order Fabales; family Fabaceae; genus Vicia; species Vicia faba. The sequence goes on from OX451737.1 coordinate 1,671,423,455, forward strand.
ATGCCATAACATGTAAATAATCTTTTTGTTCATTTCAAGCATGTATATACCATTGTTCCTTTCGTTTCCACCCTGTTAACATGTCTTTTTTTTTAAAAAAAGTTAACCCTTTCGTTTTGCTTTCTGTTTACCTGAAGTAGCTTTAATTATTAAACTGTTTGAAAGATAAATACTAGCATGGCCTCAGGCCATGTTGTCATTTAATGCTTGAAATGAAAGAAACAAGAAATAGGAGTATGAAACGAAGCCTTTGGTTTCCACACTGACTTCCAGGCCCAACCAGAGACACGCTCACACTGATTTCACTAGCCCAATCGAAGAAGGCAACAAGGCAGAAAGGCTCAGCCAGAGGCACACTTGCACTAAGTCCAGGCTCAGTCGAAAGGCATTCCCTTACTGCTTTCAACCCCCAGTCGAAGGATACAACTTGCTGCTGCCTTTTCCCAATCGAAGGACAGGACCTCGCCCCTGCCAAAGCCTAATCGAAAAACATGACCTCACTGGTTCGAACTCCCAATCGAAGGAGGCCAACAGAATGCAAATCGAAGGCTGCTTCCCCTCAATCGAAAGACACTCATTTTCTTACTTTTATCTTATTTTTTCCTTCATATTTTTTATGCCTTTTGATATGTTTGTAATAGCGTAGGATTTTATCTTTCTGCATTTTATTTACTTTGTACAAATGTTAGTAATTAGGCGTGTATGGCAAGATAAAATCAACAAGTAAATAAACCAAAAAATCCAAAAACACTCTTTAATCCTTACTTGAATATATCTTAAAACCCGCAAAACACTCAACAAATCAAAACTCCCCCCAAGGGCATGTTATCTCCGTTCTACCGTGATACCGGCCGTGCCTATTGCTAGAATGCGTGCGTTAATGTCGCCCACTAAAAAAACACAAACAAATCAACTTTTTTCTAGAGGAACTACAGTGTTTTGATTCCTTCATTGGATACGTAGGCAAAGGGTCGCGAAACCCTCACGAACGCAATAATAAAAACTCATTTCTTTCCCCTTAAGCAAACATAGTTATAGATAAATACACCCTTGTATATAACAAACAATTTTAACCAAAAAAAAAGATATTTCAAAAGGTTCCTGCGGAGTACCGCAAATGCATTGGGTGCTAATACCTTCCCATTGTATAACCAACCCCCGAACTCTTGATCTCTTTCAAAAAACGCATTGTATTTTCATTACTTTTAAGTATTATTTTACATTGCATGTTTTAGGGTTTTATTTCGCTCTTTTCCCTTTCCCCTTGGAAATAATAAAGCGTGGTGGCGACTCTTGCTTTTGTGAGTCAAGTTAATTAATAGCTTGATCTCCGATTTTCACCGCTACAGTTACTCTTATGAGATAAATCTTACAGTTGCATGCAACTTGGAGCCATGTCAGTATTCTATTGATAATGCTTCTGAAATGCCAAAGATAAGTCATTCCAGGTGGGATCGTGGTTTCTTTCTAATTGTGTGTACCACTCTAATGATGCTCCACTAAGGTTGTCTTGAAAATAGTGGATAAGAAACTTGTCGTCGCGTGGGTACGCTGCCATTTTCCTAACATATAACTTCAAATGGGCCTTAGGACAACTAGACCCTCTGTATTTTTCAAAATCTGGCATCATAAACTTCATAGGAAATACCACGTCTTCAACCAAACATAAAGCAGAAACATCAAAGCTATGAGTTTTATCGCAATTGTTGCGGATAGCAAGAGTCGCCACTGCCTTTTCTTTTATCTAATAAAGGAAAGAGTGAAATGAATAGGAAAGACCTTTTGAGATATTTTCTTGAGTTCGGGGGGTAGGTTATAAAGAGGGAAGGTGTTAGCACACTTTTCATCCGTAGTTATCTACGGGCTCTTAGTTGCTAGCTCATTTTGAAATGCTTCGTTTGAAATGTGTTTGTGATTGGTTTTGAAAGTATTTTTGAAAGTACCTTTGCTTAGGTGAACTTTGTAATGATTATCGTCTCTATAAGAATGCATACAAAGTATTGACTTTTGAAAATATTTCATTTGAAAGTGTTGGTGTGTTTGAAAGATGTTTGAAAAATGGTTGTGAGAAAGTAACTATGAATGTTCTACCTACTCAAAAAGTCTTTGTTCATTTCCTCCTCCTTTAGATATTACTATCTTACCATTAATTGATAAGAAGCCCTATCATTGGATGTGAAGGGACGAGCGTGGGTCACTGTATAGTCATAGAAGGCAACATTGTAGGATACCTTAGTAATTTTTGTAAGGGTGTAAGATCATTTACCGAAGGCAACATCAAAGGGTCATCTAGGGACTACGATCTTGTATTCGAGGGTCTTTGCTAAAGTATCCCACGTTCGAGGGACATGACTGTTTTTATCCGAGGCAACAAGTGTGGGTTACCCTAGAGGTACGAGTGTGCAAAGTGTTTTGTTTTCATGCATTTTTGTCTTGAATTAGGGTTATCTAGTTGTTGATTTTAAGTCTTTACATACAAACCCTAATTACTAGCAATTATATTGAAAGCGATAAATTGCGGAAATGTAAAGTCCTAGCAATTACAAAGCTTCGGGAATGGGGGGTACAAATTTACAAATGGAGGATGAAAGAAATCAAAACCTAATTACTATTACAACCATATTTAATAATGAATAACAATAAAAATATAAAGAAATATAAAGATAATAAAAAAAAGAAAATTGTTTAAAAAAAACTTTTATGTATTGACACGTGAGCTTATGCATTGATACAAAACCTTTATGTATTGACGCATGCATTTATGAATTGATACGAAAACTTTATGTATTGATACATGCACTTATGTATTGATACGAAAACTTTTCTTGCTTCTGGAAAATGAAATTAACTCAGTATGAGTCAACGCATACACTTACGTATCGACACATATCTCTTCTTGTTTCTGGAAAATGAAAATTAACTTAGTATGAGTCGACACATTTGCATTTTATATTGACTCATACAACATTATGTATTGACGCATAATGGTTTTCATCGACTCATAACCTGTTTTGCACCTAATATATGTCGATCATAGATATACGTATCGACTCATACTGCTGTTTTTTGCTTCTAACATTGTTCTGCTACATGTAAAGGTCAGTTCTCAACACATGGTTAGTGAAAATGAAAAGCAAGCATATGGTTAGCTTCAAGGCAATGATGTCTACATTTTATCTTCACATATTAACCACTAATTATGTTTGTATGAAGAGTTCAAAGTCAAGAAAACTTACCTTGAAACTGAAATTTGTGTTTTTATTTTGAGTTGGAGAAGTCAAGTTGCAGGTGGCTGTTTTTGAGTTTGGAAAATAGTGATGTTACAGAAGTTGTTCTTGAGTTTGAACAAATTCTATATGATGTATGTGGAGTGTTTGGATGGTTTATTTGGACAGAACTTCCAAGGTGTGAGAGGTTCAAAGATTTGGACTTCAAATATCAAGAGTGGAGGTTTTATGGATAGTTATGGTTTTTTGAGAGTATGAGGGGTTTTGAGTGCTAGTTTTTCTGGCCTCCTTATCTTGTAAATGATCCCTCTATTTATAGGCAAGAGGTTTAGGAATAAGAGACGATTAGGTTTGCAAGACAGCATGTTATGGTTTGGTTGGGATGCAAATATCAAACTATGTTAATTCTCCATAGTCCCAAGATGAAGTACCGAAGTTGCTGGTATAGAGGGACTACTTTCCATGATTTAGGGTGGAGTGAAATCAGAAGTAAACAAGGTATGGTCTCAAGAAAAATTTTGTACCAAAAGCTTGATTTTTAAGAATAGGAATGGCGCCTTTATGCCATAAATGGAAAGATCTTTTGGACAATGGCTCAAACACTTGGGTAATAGCTTAAGAGTATGTGTCAGCATTAAATTATGGAGATATTTGCAAGCAAGAAGGCCTGAAAAATAAGATTATGTAGCATAGCATGTAGGTTGGACCATGTGTTCTTCACCAAAAAGACTTGTAATTCAAGGATGGACACCCAACTTCATTCCCTTGAATATCCTAGCTCAAGTATGATAAATTCATGCTCTTGGATGTTTTGGAAAACTTGAAACATCCTCTATAACTTTCATGTTGGCCATTTTAACAAAATCATCTTGGAACTATGTGAAAAAATGCCAAGAAGTCGGGATAAAATCCTGACCAAAATATGTTGAAAATTTCTCTAAGTGTTAGATGAGAATGTCATGACTTCAGGAATTTACAACTCAAAATCCAAGCACTTCTAGGAATTGATCAAAAAAGAAAAGTTATATATCTCATCAAGATCTACAACTTTGATGTTGAAAGTTTTCCCATCTTGCATCTTGGTGAAAGATTGGCATGAAGTTATGAAATTATCATGTATGAAAACACTTAAAAAAATTTCTAAGTCTTGGAAAGTTTGACTTTTCAAATTGAATTTTGACTTTCTTGATTTCTTGATGATCAAGCTTGATATTCTTGAATGTCTTGATTAAATATGATCTTTGAACTTAAATCTTGATTAAAAAAGTCAAAGTTTGACTTTTGGTGTATCCGTTGACTTTTCATCAGTACAACTGTTTTTTGGTCATCTGGTCAATTGAGTGAGCATAATTTGTGATACAAGACTTGAAACTTGACATGATCATTCTTGAAGATTCATAATGATCCATGAAAGTCATTTGAAGTATTAGAAGTCCAGTTGTCCTTCTGCAAGCTCAAACCCTAATTTTGAGGTATTAGTGTTGAAGAGATGGCTTGACCTAGTCAATACTTGTGTAAGCTTGAACTATTAAAGATCTTGTGAGAAATATATTGAGAAAAGAGAGGGAAAATTTTAGGGTATAACAGCACTAAGCCTCTTTTCCAGCAAGCGGTGTTTTTTGGTGTCCTCAGCATCTTGTGGCTCTTCAGTGTTTATGGTCAGGTTTGCCCCTTGGGGTTTCAGCACAGGGAATGCAAATTGATGATACTCAATAGATTCATGAGATGGAGTATACAAATCTTGGAAAATGGTGTGTTCTTGCACATCAAGGTTCTTAATTGAAGCTTGTATAGGCTGAGGTCGAGCTTGAGCATTTTCTTGAGGTGTAATGACATTCTCAGTTGTGGCTTATTGACCTTCTTCCATTGTCGTAGCTAATGTTATGTTTGCTTTGTGAGCTGTCTCGAGTTTGTTCTGAGTATCTGGGAATCACCTTGTGAAACTATGGTTGGAAGTTTTCTGTGAGTGCAAGAGATATGAGTTTTATGCAGATGGATGAAAATGAAAATGTATGAAAATTATTGGGTATTCAAAAATATTTTTTTGCTTTTTTAGGTATGCAAGGATGTTTTATGGATATGCAATGCGAAGTAGACATAGTATGAGGGTAGACGTAGGGGTACCCTATACAAGTTCAATAATAGACATGGTGATATCCTATACTGACTCAAAGATTGAGACAGGAAGAAGCTCCTTGAGGATTGGGGATTATAGCCAATGAAAGACGGCGAGGAGCCCCTACAGGATAGGGATTACAACATAGACGGAAGCCCTATGGGCTAAATATAGTAGTGGATGAAGGGATAACCCTTGCGAGTTTGTAGATTATAATGGGATTTGTGAAATGTATCCTTAGAAGGTAGGTTCTTAGTATTGTCCTACGGATATTCTACCCTCCCCATAAGGTGGTTTTCTTAAGGGTATCATGAATAACGCTAGAGATAAATACATAAGGGCCTCACTTAAGCGGAGTCTCTTTACAAACCGAAACTTTTGTCTCTAGGTCATGAAAGGTCTCGTCATGAGTTTTTGGTTTAAAGGCCATACAAAGAGTCATATGTATCATTCCAAAGTCCTACTTCCCAAGAGGATGTCTCTCGAGAGGTATTCCTTTTGCGGAATTCTATAATGTAAAATCAAGCTTCTCAAATAAGCTTTTGTTTTGATGAAGACAAACTATGATTAACAAAGAAGACAAAGATTTATGATCAAGCTCAAAGCATCTAAGGTCAATATCTTCAGTTCATAGCTCTCAACAACTTTTAAGGTATAATAATATTACTTACTTTGATCTTAAGATATATATGCTCATTGATGAAAAAGAAATGTTTAAAAATCATTACTCAAGTTTTTCAAAGTTAAAATTTCCCTTTTCACTTAAGTGCAATCGATTTGCATTTTAGTGCAATCGATTGCATGCTCTAATTTTTCAGATCTTTTGCTTCTGTTTCTCTGTGCAATCGATTTACATTGCTTGTGCAATCGATTGCATACTTAAAAATTTCAAAACGTTTGCTTCTATTTCTCAGTGCAATCGATTTACATTGCTTGTGCAATCGATTGCATTCACTTACTTTTTGCTACTGACTTTACATGCAATCAATTTACATTTCTAGTGCAATTAATTGCACACTTAAAACTTTTGAAAATATAGCTGTTGAAACCTTGTGCAATCGATTTACACAAAGGGTGCAATCGATTGCATGCTGCATGATTTTGAAAAAACAGCAACTTTTCATATGCTTGTTCATCATACCTTTTCATTGAAACCTTTCACTCAAACTTGGAATTTTTTCATGATGCATTTTCAGAACTCCATGATGTTTCAAAAGGGTGTTATGAACATATAAATATTCATTTTCAAAATCTGTTTCAACACCTCTTTCATAAATATTTTCTGAATTTTCAAAATACAATCTCAAGCATTCCTTCACTTTCATGCATAAGTTTTCTGCACATTTTCATACATTATCAAACAGAAAACTTTGAGCAATTATATTTTGAGTCATTGTACAATAATATTATCGGAAGAGAAGATCATACATTGTTAAATCACTCTAAGTGATCAATACTACTCAACTCACTCAAACTCAAATATTGATAACTACTTACTTATTTTTCCAGGATTGTTGGAAATAAGTTTAAGTGTTTTTTGAAACCTCGTATCTCCAAGATTGTTGGATACAAGTGTAGTCACTTTGAGAGGATTGTTCTCATAGTTGACATAGTGAAAATCCAAGAGGATTGTTCTTGGTCCAAGAGGATTGGTCTTGGTTGTTTAGTAGTTCTTGTTTAAGTTTGCCACAATAAGGAAATCTCTTTCATGTTGAAAGGGGACTGGAGTACTCTTGGACTATGAGGGGAACCAGGATATATCGCCTATGTCTCTTTATTTTTCTGCATTTTTCGCTTTCCTAAACTTACCATTAACCATAAAAATAAGAACCATCATCACTAAAACCAGAATTTCTTAAAGTACCTAATTCACCCCCCTCTTCTTAGGCGCACTTCGTACTTACAATTGACATCAGAGTAGGTTATAGGTAACCTGTTCCTAAAAGATCCAGAATGGCTTCCGCAAATCAAAATACCATTTTCAGAGATGGTGGTAGTAACAACAAGCCTCCTCTATTTTTTGGTGAATATTTTGACTTCTGGAAAATACGCATGAAGGCACATCTAGAAGCACAAGGAGAAGAAATATGGGATGCCGTCGAAAATGGTCCATTTATCCCTATAATGGTAATCAATGGTGTTGGTTCATCAAAGCCTAAAACTGCATGGGACGAGGATGATAAGAAGAAAGTTATCTATGATAAAAAGGCAATAAACCTTCTTCAAGGTGCACTTAGCATGGATGAATTCTTCCGTGTCTCGGCATGCAATACAACAAAATAAATATGGGATACCTTGGTACAAACTCATGAAGGAACGGTTGAAGTAAAAAGATCAAGACTAAATACCCTAAGTCAAGAATACAAACTATTTCGAATGCAGCTCAGATGATGAACTAAATCTAAAAGTACTTAGGTCCTTAACTAGGGAATGGCAACCAAAGGTAACGGCAATTTCAGAAAAGAAAAGTCTCTCCAACATGACATCCGCAACATTATTTGGAAAACTTCAAGAATATGAAACGGAACTCGGAAGACATGAAAAGCATGAAAATCAAGAGAAGAAATCCAAGAATATTATTTTGAAGATAGATTCCAAGGAAGTTTAAAAGGAATACAATCCAGAAGAAGATGAAAACTTCATGCTTCTTGTTAAAAGGCTTGGTAAGTTCTTTGGTAGAAATGACAAACCCTTTTCTCATTCAAAAGGAAAGAAACAATTTAAGAAAAAGGAAGCTTCCACATCAACACAAGAAATCACATGTTATGAATGTGGTAAGCAAGGTCATATCAAGCCGGATTGTCCAAAACTCTCCAAGAAAGGTGGCTTCAAAAGCAAGAAGGGATTCAAGAACAAAAAGGCTTATGTCGCATGGGAGGACAATGAAATAAGTTCCTTATCCGATTCCGATAGTGATGAAAGTGCAAATCTAGCATTGATGGCCTCACATCATTCCGATGATGAAGATAACGAGGTTAGTAATGAATTTTCTCTTTTTGATAGTGATGCACAAGGTGCTATAGATGAACTATTGAATGAATGCAAAATTCTGTATAAAACTATTTCATCACAAAAGAAACAAATTTCATCCTTAGAAGAAAAATGTGATTATATGGAAAAGGATTTCAAAGAAGAAAAACAAAAATCAAGTGATGAACAAAAACAAAATTTTGTATGCAAAAATTGTGATTCACTCTCTTTCCAAATTGTCCAATTAAAAAGATTCATTGAAAAATATGAAAAAGGCCAAATTGGATTGGAAGGTGTTCTTAGCCAACAAAGATACTCCAATGATAAAAATGGACTTGGATATTCAAAGTTTTCAAAACCATGTTCTAACAAAACTATCTTTGTTAAGGCTAGTGATCAATCATCCAAAGAGAAAGTGAGCAAACCTAAAATAGCTCGTCACTATCCTAAAAAGAAAACATTTCCTAAGAAGAAATCTTATCCTTCTAGATATAGAAGTAACTTTGAACCTACTTGTTTTTATTGTGGCATTAAAGGTCATACACCTAATGCTTGCTATGTTAGAAACTTCAATGTGGCAAGTGGGCATTATGTATGGGGTAAAAAAAGCAACTAATTATGAAGGATCCAAAGAAACTTGGGTACCTAACAAAACCTAATTTGTTTTGCAGGTATGCTTGAAGACCACATGTAATCTTTGGTATCTTGATAGTGGTTGTTCAAAGCATATGACAGGAGACATAAACCAATTTTCAAATCTAGCGCTAAAGGCTAAGGGTTTTGTCACTTATGGAGACAATAATAAGGGAAGAATCCTAGGCAAAGGCAAAGTTGGTGCTCCACCTTTCACATCCATTGAAGATGTTCTTTATGTTTAAGGACTAAAGCACAATCTTCTTAGTATTAGCCAACTTTGTGACAAAGGATTCAAAATTAAGTTCACCAAGGATGAATTCTTGATAGAAGATGAAGTCACTCATGAGGTTATACTTAAAGGTAAAAGAATCAATAATATATTCATGATTTCCCTTGATGTTACATCTTTGAAGGTTAAATGTCTCATGGCGAACAACGATGATTTATGGCTGTGGCACAAAAGAATTGCTCATATTCACATGGAACACTTGAATAAATTAATCAAGCATGATCTTGTCATTGGATTGCCAATGAGAAATTTCGTCAAAGATAGACTATGCGATGATTGTCAAAAAGGGAAACAAACTAGATCAACTTTCAAATATAAGAATGTGGTGTCCACTACAAGGCCACTACAATTGTTACATATGGACTTATTTGGTCCATCGAGAACAAGGAGTTTTAGAGGTAATGTGTATGCTTTGGTTACTGTTGACGATTTCTCTAGATATACTTGGACATTCTTTTTAGTTCAGAAAAGTGATGCATTCAAGGCGTTCAAGAAGTATGCTAAACAAATTCAGAATGAGAAGTCTCTAACAATTGCCTCAATAAGGAGTGACCATGGAGGAGAATTATAAAAAATGCTCTATTTGAAGAATTTTGTGGAGACAGGGAATATCTCACAACTTCTCGGCACCAAGGACTCCTCAACAAAATTGAGTGGTAGAAAGAAATAATAGGTCTCTTGTGGAACTTGCTAGAACAATGCTTAGCGATTCAAATCTTCCAAAATACTTTTGGGCGGATGCGGTGAGCACGACATGTTTTGTTAGCAATAGAGTTAACATTGGACCAATATTAAAGAAAACTCCATATGAACTCTTCAAAGGGAGAAAACCAAACATTGCTTTCTTTCACATCTTCAGATGCAAATGCTTTGTCTTAAATAATGACAAAGATAACCTTGGTAAGTTTGATGAAAAATCCGATGAAGGTATTTTTCTTTGTTACTCTCTTTGTAGTAAAGCATATAGAATATACAACAAAAGAACTTTGAAAATTGAAGAATCTATGCATGTTTCTTTTGATGAAACTAACCCCTCCAAGGAGGATACTATTGTTTGTGATAATGATGATGAAATACTAGAAGGTCCTCAAGAAAACTCTTCCAAAGATCAACCCATTCAACACGAAGAATCACCTCAACAAGAATCAAATCTCAATGATCTACCAAAAGAATGGAGAACTCATAGAGATCATTCTATTGATAAAGTAATTGGTGATATAAGTCGAGGTGTGTCTACAAGATTAAATCTCAAGGATTCTTGCCTAAACATGGCGTTTGTCTCTCAAATTGAACCTTCCAAAGTTGATGAAGCCTTAGGCAATGACTAATGGATTATTGCTATGCAAGAAGAATTGAATAAATTTGAAAGGAATCAAGTTTGGGAACTTGTACCTAGGCCAAGCAACAAACACATTATTGGAACAAGATGGGTGTTCAAAAATAAACTTGACGAGAATGGAATAATTGTTTGCAACAATGCAAGATTGGTAGCACAAGGCTACAATAAGGAAGAAGGAATAGACTTTGAAGAAAATTTCGCTCCGGTTGCAAGGTTAGAAGCTATTCGTCTCTTACTTGCCTATGCTTGTTCAATAAATTTTCAGCTTTTCCAAATGGATGTCAAAAGCACATTCTTGAATGGATATATCATTGAAGAAGTCTACGTTAAGCAACCCCCGGTGTTCGAAGATTTCAAGAATCTATCTCATGCATTTAAATTAAGAAAAGCTCTATATGGATTGAAACAAGCACCAAGGGCATGGTATGATCGTTTAAGCAACTTCTTATGCGAAAAAGGTTTCGAAAAGGGAAAACTTGACAAGACTCATTTTATTAAGAAAATCAAAGACGACACTTTGCTAGCACAAGTCTATGTTGATGACATCATTTTCGGTTCTTCAAATCAAGAAATTTGTGAATAATTCTCATCAATGATGCAAGGAGAATTTGAAATATCAATGATGGGTAAAATGAACTATTTTCTTGGACTTCAAATCAAACAACTAAAAGATGGCATCTTCATCAACCAATCCAAATATTGCAAGGAACTCTTGAAAAGGTTTGACATGGATAATGTAAGGCAATGTCTACACCAATGGGTTCTGGTTCATATGTTGATCAAGATGAATTAGGTGTTTCCATCGACATCACTAAGTATCTAGGTATGATTGGCTCCTTATTGTATTTGACGGCAAGCCGTCCTGACATAATGTTTGGTGTTTGTCTCTGTGCCCGCTTTCAAGCTAACCCAAAGGAATCTCATCTCACAGCGGTAAAGAGGATCATGAAGTATCAAAGGAACAACAAATGTCGGATTGTGGTATCCTAAAGGTAGTGTTTGCAACTTAATTGGTTATTCTGACGCGGATTATGCAGGTTGTAAAACGGATAGAAAAAGAACAAGTGGTACTTGTCACATTCTTGGTAATGCATTAGTATCATGGGCCTGCAAGAAACAAGCATGTGTTGCTCTTAGCACGACCGAAGCTGAATATATTGCAGCGGGTAGTAGTTGCGCTCAAATTTTGTGGCTAAAAGAACAACTTCGTGACTACGGACTCGATCTAGGGTGCATTCCTCTAAGGTGTGACAAAACAAGTGCAATTAACATTACAAAGAATCCCGTCATGCATTCAAGAACTAAACACATAGACATTCGACACCATTTCCTCCGTGATCATGTTCTTCAAGGAGACGTCGAGGTAACCTTTATAGATACTCATAATTAGCTTGTCGATATCTTCACCAAACCTTTGGCAAGAGAACCGTTCTACAAAATTTGACGAGAGCTTGGCATACTTGACGAACACGACTTATAAGGTGCATTCTACCCTTGTTATAATTTCATATATGTTTTATACATGCTATATGTGAATATATGTTATGTGGTATTTAAATTTTTAAGAAAAATTTGGTTTTGGACATTTTTTGTTGATGCAAATCGATTGCACAAAAAGTGTAAATTGATTGCTCACTGAGTATTTTCAATTTCGTCCATTCCGTTTCAAGTGCAAATTGATTGCACCATCAATGCAAATCGATTGCACTCTGTGCGTTTCTGTTTTATTTTGATTCTGTTTATGTGCAAATCGATTTCACCTGAAATGAAAATCGATTGCACCTACTGCAACTTGCTTTTATGACAGAAAAATTGTGTTGGTCAGAATTCCTCTCTCTCATATTCCCAAGCCAAATACACTTTAATACATCCACTCATTTCCTATCTACCCAAATCATTTCCAAATCTCAGCTCACAAACACCTTTCTCTCACAAAACCTAAAATCCCCAAAACCCTAAAACTCCATCCCCACGGCTTCAAGACAAAAGAGAAAGGTTCCAGCTCTAGAAAAAGGGAAGAAAAAGGTTGATTCAACATCCAATCCATTGCTTTCATCTCTCACCGAAGAGCAAGAAGCCATATTTATCAAAGACTTTCAAAGGAAAATAGTATCCAACCCCAAATATGGTATGCTATCCTCCTTTCCTCAAGAATGCTTTTCCTTTCAAAATGATCTCGCTGCTTATGGTCTAGAGCCCTTAATTTCTTCGTTCGGTCCATATTACCTGGATTTGGTAAGAATGTTTTTCAGCAATCTAACACCCCAAAAAGGAAAAATGGTCACATATGTGCTGAGTACTCGTATCTCTCTAACTCCTCAGGTTATTGGTGAGATCCTTCACATTCATTTCACTATAAGTTCCCTATATGACCCTGAAAACGAGATATGGAATGACTACCGGAAAAAGGAGTTCTTTTACAGCATTGGGCGGTTAAGTGAAGCCGAATTTCGTTCCAAACAGATTCGTGGTCTTGGCGGAGTAATTCCATCCAGAGACTCCTGGAGTGCAGGTAACCTCTATATAGACGATCTCCTATATAATTATTTTTTGGTCTATATTATGTTTCCAAGAGATAGAAACCACTACACTATTACCGACTTGGAAATGCAGCTAACTTATGCAAGAAAGAAAGGGATAAGTGTAAACTGGGCAAGGCTTATCATGGTGCATATGCTGAGAGTCGATGTAAAATCTAAATTTCTTCCATATGCTTATTTTGTTACTTTAATTATGGAAGAATTTGGTGTGGATTTTTCTGGGTTTGAAAAGGTGAATATGGATCCTAATCTAAACAAGATTTCCATTAAGAATGTTGACTCCAGAATGGGCATGCATTATAATCCGGAAACAAAAACCATCACTTACATTGGTGAAGATGTTGTTGGCGATAAAGGAAATGACCAAGAAGTCGAAGGAGGTAAAGCTATGCCTCCTCCGCCTACTGCTCCCTATGGTCCAAGCAATCAAGAGCTTATGGATTACATATCTCAACAATTTGCTTACATGAACACCAACATCAACAATCAATGGAGTGCGCTCAATGATTCCACTACAACCTGGATTAATGACTTCCGCACGGATGTGAATCAACAATTTTCATTCCTTTACTCTCATCTTAATATTCCACCATATGATCCAAATAATCCAGCTGCACCTCCTCAACACTACACAGAACCCCCACTTCAACAACAATTCCTGAATCAAGGCTCTTGGTCCTATAACCACCCGGACATGCATCACCCTTGAAGTTCTGGCTATTTTTTTCTGTCATTGACTTGTTATTCAATGTTTTGTTTGTTGAATTTTCTGTGTAATTCTTAAACAATTTGTGTTACTTGTTTATATTTAAGTTTTCTCGATATATTGCTCTATTATTGTTTGTTTTGTGCATCTTTCCCTTCTTTTTGATAATGTCAAAGGGGGAGAAAGATGTGGTACTTTATGCTTGTATTTTCATTGTCTTAATTTTTAAGGTACTCTCCAACCAAGATGAAGAAATGCAAAGGATTCCAACCCTCTCCTACATAGGGGGAGTTTTGCATCTTAGGGGGAGAAGCTCTTCCGGAAAGTACATCGCATAAAGCAAGATTGTTTGTCATCATCAAAAAGAGGGAGAATTTAAAATCGAGCTTCTCAAATAAGTTTTTGCTTTGATGAAGACAAACCATGACTGACAAAGAAGACAAAGATTTATGATCAAGCTCAAAGCATATAAGGTCAATATTTTCAGTTCAAAGCTCTCAACAACTTTCAAGGTGTAATAATATTACTTACTTTGATCTTAAGATATAGATGCTCATTGATGAAAAAGAAATGTTTAAAAATCATTACTCAAGTTTTTCAAAGTTAAAATTTCACTTTTCACTTAAGCGCAATCGATTTTCATTTTAGTGTAATCGATTGCATGCTCCAATTTTTCAGATCTTTTGCTTCTGTTTCTCTGTACAATCGATTTACATTGCTTGTACAATCGATTGCATACATAAAATTTTCAAAATGTTTGCTTCTGTTTCTCAGTGCAATCGATTTACATTGCTTGTGCAATCGATTGCACTCACTTACTTTTTGCTACTGACTTTACATGCAATCGATTTACATTGCTAGTGAAATTGATTGCACACTTAAAACTTTTGAAAATATAGCTGTTGAAACCTTGTGCAATCTATTTACACAAAGGGTGCAATCGATTGCATGCTGGACGATTTTGAAAAAAACAACAGCTTTTCATATGCCTGTTCATCATACCTTTTCATTGAAACCTTTCACTCAAACTTGGCATTTGTTCATGATACATTTTCATAACTTCAGGATGTTTCAAAAGGGTGTTATGAACACATAAATATTCATTTTCAAAATTTGTTTCAACACCTCTTCCATAAATATTTTCTGAATTTTCCAAATACAAACTCAAGCATTCCTTCACTTTCATGCATAAGTTTTCTGCATATTTTCATACATTATCAAACAGAAAACTTTGAGCAATTATATCTTGAGTCATTTTACAATAATATTATTGGAAGAGAAGATCATACATTGTTAAATCACTCTAAGTGATCAATACTACTCAACTCACTCAAACTCAAATATTGATAGTTACTTACTTATTTTTCCAGGATTGTTGGAAATAAGTTTAAGTGTTTTTTGAAACCTTGTATTTCCAGGATTGTTGGATACAAGTGTAGTCACTTTGAGAGGATTGTTCTCATAGTTGACATAGTGAAAATCCAAGAGGATTGTTCTTGGTCCAAGAGGATTGGTCTTGGTTGTTTGGTAGTTCTTGTTTAAGTTTGCCACAATAAGGAAATCTCTTTCATGTTGAAAGGGGATTGGAGTACTCTCGGACTGTGAGGGGAACCAGGATATATCACCTGTGTCTCTTTATTTTTCTGCACTTTACGCTTTCTAAACTTACCATTAACCAAAAAAATAAGAACCATCATCACTAAAACCAGAATTTTTTAAAGTACCTAATTCACCCCCCCTCTTAGGCGCACTTCGTACTTACACTACTTCCCAAGAGGATGTCTCTCGAGAGGTATTCTTTTTGGGAAATTCTATCAACTCTAGGCGAAGTCATCACATAAACTCATAGGGCTGATGCAACCCCTTGGCTAATAGACGAACATTATTTCTAAGGGTTTTCGAAAATAATTTTGTAAGAATTTAAATCCCACCACACATATGATATAATATAATGAAAAAATAATAATAAGCAGAAATAAATAATTAAATAAACAAAGCAAAATAAAGAAAAAACCCCAAAAAACCCTAAATCCTAAAGGAAAGCTTCTAAGCCTAGGGTTGTGTCTCCAACAGAGTCGCCAACTGTTGTAACTGGTTTTTAATACAGAGTCGACACCCTTAATTTTTATCCTAAGGAAGGGAATATAAAGGAATAACCCTAAAAAAAGTTCAAAGATTCTAGATTTGGACTCGGTTCTAGATGAGAGGAAGGTGTTAGGCACCCCTCATCTACCCTGTTCGTAAGGATACTAGGTTTAGAAGCGTGATATTTTAGGAAATAGGGTTTTAATTATTAATAGGGGAAACTCGCCACAATTTTAGTCACAAGCCTATATATCCTCTTAGGAGGAATCAGAGTCCAATTTCGTAGTTCGCAGTTGGTTTGTGTTTTTTATGGATCACGAAGATATTTGCATTTTCCACATGCTTAGTCTAGCCGTCGGGAGCAGCAGAGATTTTTAGACAAAATGCACGGTTGATTTAAATATATTCGCAATCCTTTTTGAAAGTTGTTTATTGAATTAATTTGATTTATGAAAATAAATGATGGTTGGTTGAAATATTTTTTAGAGTTTTAATTGCGAAAACATAATTTATTAGATACATGATTTAAAAAGATTTCTAATGCAAATAAATGAAATATTGAATATTAGATGAGTTTTGAAAAATAGAATTTGATTTATGATAATAATAAATAATATTAATTACTATATATATATATTAAAATAAGAAATAAAAAATAATAGATTTTAATAAAAATAATAAGGAAATAATTAAAAAAACGTGGGCGTGTGATATAAACTAGGTTAGTAAAAAATGGAGGTGTATTGAATTCAGGCCCAAGAGGCAAGGGGGGTACGATTTTAAACTGTATAGTAAAAATTGGGGTGCGGGAAGCCAGGGGCCCAAGTCTAGATTTTGGACTTGGCCCAATTGGCCTAGGGGGTACGAAATTGCATATATTAGTAAAAACAAAATAAAAGAGGGGTGCATTAGCAATGGGCCAGGCCCAACGAGATTATGGAGTCTGTGTGGACTCCGTATGGGAAGGTGTACCATAGTATTATGGATACGCGCATTTGTGAGCGTTTGATTTTGATCTAGCGATGGTGGCTGAGGGCGTATGGTAAGGAACAAAGGGTGGCACGTATTTAATTGTTAATCATAATATATTTTATTTACAAAAACAAAATAACATTAACTCACCATCCCTCTCTCTCAGCCTCGCCTCTCTCTGCTTACTGCTCCTTTTCTCTCTTCACACTGTTTACAAACCGAAACCCTAACCCTTTGAATCTGTGGTAGTGCGACCTCACTCTCTCGCTTACCGTAAATGAACACCACCCCCAACCCCCCACATCGAACAACTATAAAAATACCTCTGAGCTAAGCGCTAATTCCCTTGTTGTGTTCTCTTCGCTCCTCTATTCCGACCTCGATTCTTTTGCTAATCTTGTTTCTTCCGTTTGTTTCCCAAGTACGGAGGTGACGATTAAGATGATGATGAACAGATGGCGGCACAGTTAAGGGGATCTTAGGGATTCAGATGTTGAAACCCTAGATCTAGGATGAAGCGGCAAGAGCCTTTCGGTAGTGATTCAAGGCCTTCTTCCCTTTGTTGTAATAATTTTTATTCGTTTGTAATATGTTCTCTTTTCTGTTAACCCCTCCTTACTGTAATCGTCTGTTTTCTCTCCTCTCTTCTCTGTAATTTTTGTCCCTTTTATAGTGTTTTAGGGTTTTAGATTTAGGAAACAAAGTAATTAGGTTTGAAAATAATATGATTTTGTTTGATTTATATTAAGTATGTTTACATATTATGAATCATTTCAGGCCAACTTTTCTGTAAGAACTGATTTATTTATGTATTAATGTTGATTCTGTTTTGATTATGTAAAGAATTGTTCGTATCTTGAATTAGTTATTTTTATTGGAAATCATTTGTTTCAGTATTCGTTCGATTGCATCTGTTTGTTATGTTTTTTGTTATTTCTATTTTGGAACGAAAATGAATACTGATCTGATTGATTTGAATAGTGAAGATTTGGAAAACAATTTCATGCGTTTTTCTTTATTGAATTTGTACAGTAGATGTTCTTCCCTTTTTGGGCCAAGCTCTTTTTATTGTAATTCAGACTTGGGCCTGTAATGGCATTTTTTGGGCTGGGAGATAACCGTGAAAAGAATGCCTTTTTCTTTTGAATAACAAACACAGAAATCAACTTTTAATTAAGGTTTTAATATAATATATAGTTATAATCAACATTAGTATAAAAAATAATCAGTAATAATAATTAATAATTATGAGATAATAATAATTTTATAATAAAAAAACAAACTTTTCAAACTGAAAAACCAAATGGGCGACACTGTTTTGATGCATTGGGCCTTAAACAAAACAAAAAAAAAACACATTGCTTTTCACATTCTTCCAACCCTATTCAAAAAACCTAAATGAGCCTTATTAAAAAGTGATTTGTTCACACCTCCTTTAAAACAAATACACCCCCCCTTAACTTGAAATGGACCTCTAGAAACCTAATGGACCATCAGATATTGATGGTCCATTTTGGGTCAATCACACCCCTCTTCCATGTTTTAACCCCTCATAGAAATAAAAACTAGATAATGTGATTTATTGAATTAGAAACCTTAATATAATGTAAGGGTAGGGCAAATTTGGGGTATGACACATCTCCTTTAGAGATACAGTCTCTAGCAGTCTTGTGCTTTCTTCTTAATTGAGGTCTCTTACCATTATAATAATGGTTCTCAATTTTTTCAATATTTATGGTACTATACAATGAATCAACACAGTCTGTATATGTTTTTCAAATAAAGGAATCTCAGCTAGCGAGCATCTTAACCAAGTTTCTTCTTCACTAGCATTCAATAATGTTATTATTACAGACTCCGTCGTGGACATAATCAAAATAGTTGGTTTCTGATCAGTGGTATTTACACAGTTATTTATCGTTAATTGCAGTTATCTTTTCTTTTATTGATGAGTGTTTTATTTCATTTTGTCGCATTTTATGCTTTGGTTGCATGTTTTAGTGTTTTCAAGGTCAGAGGAATAAAATAGGACAATACAGGGTGAAAAAGTGTAAAACCTTGGAGTTTCAGAGAAAGTAAAAAATCCACCTACAGGAGGTCGGACACGAGCCGTGTCAGGATGCGCGAATGAAGAAATATTGAAGTCAGGGATGCAACACGGGCGACCGTGTTTCCTGACACGGGCGACCGTGTTGCTTGACGCGGGTGGCTGTGTTTCATGTGACGTTGATTTCCTGATTTTTTTTCTCATAATTTTTCCATATGTTAAGTTGTGAGGGTTTTTTGGGTACTTCCAATCGACCTGGATGAATGGTGACTATTTAAATGATTTTTCATAAGGAATAAGAGGACCTTTTGGCAGCGAAGAATAGTTTACACGATTGAAGATTGGAGAAGTCAAGGTTTTTAGAGAGCAGGAGATTTTCATGCGCGGAAGCAATTGAAGATCAAAGTTCATCCCAATCCTTATAATGTGTATTTTTTGTCTTGTGATTATTTTGAACAATATGAGTAGCTAAACCACCCCCCCTCCAATGATAGGGGGATGTCCCTGATTTGAATCTATAATGATTATGAATTCTTGAGTTCTTTAATAAAGTTGTTTTCTTATTCAATTTAATCGTGCAATGTTTTCATGCTTTCCTAATCAGACTAATTAGGATTGATCTACTATTAATAACCAGCTGGATCGCAGTTGTTAATGTTTTTGTACGATTAGGCTATAGTAGATATCACCTAGGACTAGGGATACCCTATAGTTACCAGAGCACTCTTGATATAATAAAAGCTTGACTCCATCAGATATCTCTAAGGACTTAGGATTTAGGATTGATGGTTAAAGGTTTTCCCACTAAGGACTTAGGAGAAGATAATCTAAAGGGCTGGTAATTGAAGGATATGAACTTGTTGAATAGATTGGGATTCAAGGTTGTTACAGGGAAAATTACGCACCATACCCTAGCATGCTCCTCATATATGTGAAAAAGCCCTAATTTACATTCTGCTTATTTTTTATTTCTGCTAAGTGACAATTCCTAAACCAAAACCCCAATTAAGTTTTTGTTTAATTGAACATGAATTGAACTCGATAATTGCATACAGTCCTTGAGATAGACATTCGGGAATCTCTCTGTTATTACAAGAGGCAAAATAGTACACTTGCTATTTTTCCGATCAAGTTTTTAGCGTCGCTGTTGGGGACTGCTTTGTTATTGAGTGTAATTTGAGTTCAATTAAAATTTTCTTACTCTACAACTAAAATTTATTTTCTGTAATTTTTATATTTTATTATTACTGATTTTTCCTAACCTTTGCATGTGAGGAAAACCCTCAGCTTAATTTCCTTTTAATATACAGACTCAGGTTCAGAATCAGAACACGAAACTATGGGTGAAAACCCACCACCACCGGAGAGGATTATTAGGGACTATGGAGGAGCAAATGCTCCAACAGGTCGGTTGACTATTGTGAATCAACCGGTCACTGTTGCAAATTTTCAACTGCAAACTTCAAGTATCCGCCAGCTCAAGAACATATCTTTCACCGACAAGATCAATGAAGATTCCAATAAGCATTTGTAGACATTCCTCACCATGAGTACTACTTTGAAGATTGAGGGACACTCTGAAGAAGCCAAGAAATTAAGGATGTTCTCCTTCACGCTTTCAGAAGATGCTGAAGTATGGTTTTACTCATTACTTGCTAGGAGTATTACTACTTGGAAACATATGGAAAGACTTTGCTTGACGAGTACTTTCCTGCTTCTGTTTATATTAAAAAAAGATTTGATATTGTGAATTTTAAGCAGAAGGAAGGAGAGTCACTAGATGATGCTTACAAGAGGTTCAAGAGGTTATTGGTAGCTTGCCCCACCCACATAATGAATCAAACTGAACAAATACAGATGTTTGTGAGTGGCCTCTGAATAAAGACAAAGTAACTTATTGATACAACAACTAGTGGCTCATCCAACTTTACAACAGCCACTGGTGTGAAGAAAATTATTGAAGCCATTGGTGCATATGAGCATCTGGAGCTATATGACAGAGTTGTAAGCAAACCAGAGGGAGTGACTGATTTGAAGTTAGAAGTGAATAAGAAACTAAAAATTGAAGAGGCTATTGCCACAGAAGTAGAGAGAAAGATGAAAGCAATGAACATGGGTACTCAACATGTAGCTCAAGTTCAACAGACACACAAGGAAGGTTGTGAAATATGTAGTGGACCATACATGACTATCAATTATCTTGCAACTCCAGAACAAATTGAGGAGATAAAATTCTTGAAGAAGAATAATCCATATTCTAACACTTATAATCCTATGTGCAAGAATCATTCTAACTTCTCCTGGAAAGTGTAAAATCAAGCTTCACAAATAAGCTTTTGTTTTGATGAAGACAAACCATGGCTAACAAAGAAGGCAAAGATGTATGATCAAGCATCTAAGCATCTAAGGATAATATCTTCATTCAAAGCTCTCAACAACTTTAAAGGTATAATGATATTATCTACTTTGATCTTCAGATATAGATGCTCAAAAATTAAAAATAAATGTTTAAGAATCATTACTCAAGCTTTTCAAAGATAAAATTTCATTTTTCTTCTGCATGCAATCGATTTACATCTTAGTGCAATCGATTGTACACTTCAAAATTTCAGATCTTTTTCTTCTATTTCTATGTGCAATCGATTTACATTACCTATGCAATCGATTGCATACTTAAAATTTTCAAAATGTTTGCTTCTGTTTCTCATGCAATCGATTTACATTGCAAGTGCAATCGATTGCACTCAGTTACTTTTTGCTACTGACTTTGCATGCAATCGATTACATTGTTAGTGAAATCGATTGCACTCCTAAAGACATTGAAAAATAGCTGTTAAAAACCTTGTGCAATCGATTTACACCAAGGGTGCAATCAATTTCATACTGCACGAATTTGAAAAATAGCAGCTTTGTTCATGCCTTTTCATTACATCTTTTCACTCAAACTTGGCATTTGTTCATGATACATTTCCAGATCTTCATGATGTTTCATAAGGGTGTTATGAACATATAAATATTCAATTTCAAATCCAGATCTAACACCTTCTTCCATAAATATTTTCTGAAATTTTAAAATACAAACTCAAGCATTCTTCATTTTCATGCATAAGTTTTCTGCACATTTTCATACATTAACAAACAGAAAACTTTGAGCAAATATATCTTGAGTATTTGTACAATATTATTATTGAAAGAAGAAGATTATACATTATCAAATCACTCTAAGTGATCAACATTACTCTACTCACTCAAACTCACAAATTGATATTTACTTACTTATTTTCCAGGATTGTTGGAATTAAGTTTAGGTGTTTTTGTTGAAATCTTGTCTTTCAAAGTTGTTGGATACAAGTGTAGTTATATTGAGAGGATTATTCTCATAGGTAACTTAGTGAAAATACAAGAGGATTGTTCTTGGTCCAAGAGGATTGTTCTTGGTTTGGTTGGTAGTTCTTGTTTAAGTTTGCCACAATAAGGAAATCTCTTTCATGTTAAAAGGGGACTGGAGTACTCTCGGAATGTGAGGGGAACCAGGATATATCGCCCGTGTCTCTTTATTTTTCTGCATTTTTAAGCTTTCCTAAACTCACTTATAACCTGAAAAATAAGAACCATCATCACTAAAAACCAGAATTTTTAAAGTACCTAATTCACCCCCCCTCTTAGGCGCACTTCGTACTTACAATTGGTATCAGAGCAGGTTATAGGTAATCTGCTCCTAAAAGATCCAAAATGGCTTCCACAAATCATAATCCCGTTTTCAGAGATGGTGGTAGTAACAAAAAGCCTCCTCTATTTTGTGGTGAATATTTTGACTTCTGGAAAATACGCATGAAGGCGCATCTAGAAGCACAAGGAGAAGAAATATGGGATGCCATCGAAAATGGTCCATTTATCCCTATAACGGTAATCAATGGTATCGGCTCATCAAAGCCTAAAACTGCATGGGAGGATGATGATAAGAAGAAAGTTCTCTATGACAAAAAGGAAATAAACCTTCTTCAAGGTGCACTTAGCATGGACGAATTCTTCCGTGTCTCGGTATGCAAAACAGCAAAAGAAACATGGGATACCTTGGTACAAACTCATGAAGGAACGGTTGAAGTAAAAAGATCAAGACTAAATACCCTAAGTCAAGAATACGAATTATTTCGAATGCAGTCCGGAGAAACCATTCTTGACTTACAAAAGAGATTTGTGCACTTGACAAATCATCTAAGTGCTCTTGGTAAAAATTTGACGAATGATGAATTGAATCTGAAAGTACCTATGTCCTTAACCAGGGAATGGCAACCAAAGGTAACGACAATATCAGAAAAGAAAATTCTATCCAACATGACATCCGCAACATTATTTGGAAAACTTCAATAATACGAAGCGGAACTCGGAAGACTCGAAAAGCATGAAAATCAAGAGAAGAAATCCAAGAATATTGCTTTGAAGATAGACTCCAAGGAAGTTGAAAAGGAAAACAATCCAGAAGAAGATGAAAACTTCATGCTTCTTGTTAAAAGGCTTGGTAAGTTCTTCGGTAGAAATGACAAACCTTTTTCTCATTCAAAAAGAAAGAAACATTTTCAGAAAAAGGAAGGCTCCACATCAACACAAGAAATCACATGTTATGAATGTGGTAAGCAATGTCATATCAAGCCGGATTGTCCAAAACTCTCCAAGAAAGGTGGATTCAAAAGCAAGAAGGGATTCAAGAACAAAAAGGCTTATGTCGCATGGGAGGACAATGAAATAAGTTCCTCATCCAATTCCGATAGTGATGAAAGTGCAAATCTAACATTAATGGTCTCACACCATTCCGATGATGAAGACAATGAGGTTAGTAATGAATTTTCTCTTTTTGATAGTGATGCACAAGGTGCTATAGATGAACTATTGAATGAATGCAAAAATTCTGTATAAAACCATTTCATCAGAAAAGAAACAAATTTCATCCTTAGAAGAAAAATATCTTTCAATGGAAAAAGATCTCAAAGAAGAAAAACAAAAATCAAGTGATGAACAAAAACAAAATTTTGTAATCAAAAATTGTGATTCACTCTCTTTCCAAATTGTCCAATTAAAAAGAGTCATTGAAAGATATGAAAAAGGGAAAATTGGATTGGAAGGTGTTCTTAGCCAACAAAGATACTCCAATGATAAAAGTGGACTTGGATATCCAAAGTTTTCAAAACCAAGTTCTAACAAAACTATCTTTGTTAAGGCAAGTGATCAATCTTCCAAAGAGAAAGTGAACAAACCTAAAACCAGGTGTGTGAATGTCATGACTGATGTCATAACATTCTGGGTTATTAGGTACTTTATGCATAAAAAGAATGGCATACAGTTGCTGCTCATTCTGAGTGTGTATCTGAGCTTTTTGCAATGATCACATTTATTGCAGTCTACCAAAAATCAATAAACAGGATTCTTGTTGTCATAACCAATGTTAAGACATCCTGTATTGATCTAACAGTTAGGAAATTTTGTTAATTCTGAGTTTTTTCAGGAATATGGTTCATACATTCCAGAACAGAATCTCATGTGGACTTTAGGTTAAATTGGCTTAACCCTAATCTGGTTGATAAAGTCTTGTGACCAAGTCTTGAGGTTAACCCTAATTAACCCTAGCTATTTTCATGGAAGCCCTAACTGAAGAACAGCTGCATTTATATTCAGCAGGAAGGCTATTGGTGAACAACACTTTTAGTCAGAAGATCTACAAGGAGCTGTATAGTTTTAACTACTGTAATCCAAGCAAGTATCATTGTGATAAGTGACTTGGAGTAGGTTTTGATTGTAAGGGTTGTGTATCACTCAAAGCTTTGAAGCAAGAGTGTTTGTGTCACTTGATTAAAGCTTTGAAGCAAGGTCAAGTTAGGCTTATGTATCACTCAAAGCTTTGAAGCACGAGTGTTTGTGTTACTTGATTAAAAGCTGTGAAGCATAATCAAGTGTATGTTCTGAAGAGTGTCTTCATTATTTCATTAGTCAATTGTTTAGTATCACTGCTGTGATTGAGGGGGAGTGAGTAGGAACTCAGGTTTAAGTTGAACTTAGATTGAAGTTGCATTGGGTAGGTCTTAAGTGAAGGAGATAAACTGGTTGGTTTATTCCTGAATTAATATCTCTTATAGTGGATTTCCTCCCTGGCTTGGTAGCCCCCAGAGTAGGTGTTGTTTCACAATGAACTGGGTAAACAATTGACTGTGTTCTTTACTGTTTTTTTATTTACTGTATTATAGAAAGTCAGATACGGTGTCATAACATTCACTGTGACATTGAGTATCTGTTGCCAGAATTTCAATTGGCATCAGAGCAGGCACCCTGCCTTTCTTACTGTGTGAGATCTAGGGATATCACTTTCTGGCGCTATGGACAAAGAAGGAGTTTTTGGCAACAGACCACCCATTCTGGATGGATCAAATTATGACTACTGGAAACCTCGTATGGTTGCCTTCTTAAAATCACTGGACAAAAAGGCTTGGAGAGCTGCTGACAAAGGATGGAACCATCCCACCATAACTGAGAAAGATGGGACAATCAGTCTGAAACCTGAGGAAGAATGGAGCAAAGAAGAAGATGAGTTAGCTCTGGGCAATTCCAAAGCATTAAATTCCTTTTTCAATGGAATTGACAAAAATATATTCAGACTAGTACATCAATGTGAACTGGCCAAGGAAGTTTGAGACACTCTCAAAACTACCCATGAGGGCACATCCAAAATAAAAATGTCAAGGCTTCAGATGCTGACTACCAAATTTGAGAACCGAAGGATGATGGAAGATGAAACCATTCATGAGTTTCACATGAACATCTTGGAGATTGCCAACACCTCAGGAGCATTGGGAGAAAAGATGTCAGAAGAAAAACTGGTGAGAAAGATTCTCAGATCCTTGCCTAAAAGATTTGCAATGAAGGTAACTGCTATAGAGGAAGCCCAGAATATCAGCAATTTGAAGGTGGATGAACTCATTGGGTCTCTTCAGACCTTTGAGATGGGGATCAGTGACAATGTCGACAAGAAAAACAAGAGCATAGCACTTGTATCTAACACTGAAGATGAAAACAAGGAGGATGAAGAAGAAAATATTTCAGAAGCTATAGCCATGCTTGGAAGACAATTCAACAAAATCATTAAGAGAATGGATCCAAAGTCAAGGTCAAATGTCAAGAACATTCCTTCTAACATTAACAGATCTTATGACTCCAGCAGAAGACCAAAGTCTGAAGAGAAGGGAAATCAAAGCAGAGGAATTCAATGCCATGGATGTGAAGGATATGGGCATATTCGAGCTGAATGTCCTACCTTTCTTAAGAAACAAAAGAAAGGAATGTCTGTTACTTGGTCTGACTGTGATTCAGAAAGTAATTCTGAAGAAGAATCTGCCAAACTAGTTACTGCACTAACTGGTATTTATAACTCTGATAGTGACTCTAGTGATGAGGAAGTGACATTTGAAGAACTGGCTGATTCCTACAAGAAATTATGTATCATAAGTGTTGAAGTCTGTCAGCAAAATGAGAGACAAACAAAACTCATACTAAAGTTGGAGGCTGAGAAAAGGGCAGACATTGATACTATAAGTCATCTAGAAAGGGAAGTTCAAATGCTAAACTCAAAACTGGACCAGATGACCAAATCTGTCAAGATGCTGACAAATGGAACTGACAAATTGGAAGAAATCCTTCAGGTTGGACAAAATGTGGGAAACAAGTCTGGTCTAGGATTTGTGGCAGCAAAGAAATCTGGTATAAACAAGAAGATCAGGCCTGATAAACAAATGTCAAAGCAGATGTCACAACATAGCACTCAACATCGTGAACAGAGAAATATGAAGAAAAAGTATCAAAGATGGAGATGTCATCATTGTGGGAGGTTTGGTCACATAAAGCCATTCTGCTTCAGATTATATGGATATCCTAATCAGAACCCAGGTGTCAAACCTAAGTTTAACAAGGTACCATATACTCCACAGTGGAAGAAAAAGGCTACTGCCCTGATAGCTCACACTTCCCTTAGAGTCTCTGCAAAGGAAGACTGGTACTTTGACAGTGGATGTTCTAAGCACATGACTGGAATCAAGAACCTTCTCAATAATGTTAAACCTCACACCACTAGTTATGTGACCTTTGGAGATGCTGCTAGAGGAGAAATCAAAGGAGTTGGAAACTTGGACTGCCCTGGAGTTCCAAATCTAAATGAAGTATTGCTGGTAAAAGGCCTGACTGCTAATCTCATAAGTATCAGTCAATTATGCGATCTAGGATTCAAGGTCAACTTCTCAAAATCTGAATGTCTTGTAACTAATGAGAAACAAGAAGTTGTAATGAAAGGAGTCAGATCTAAAGACAACTGCTACTTGTGGGAGCCTAAGAACACTAATTACTCTACTGTGTGTTCTATTGCCAAAGAAGAAAAAGAAGTGAAACTGTGGCACCAAAAACTTGGCCATCTACATCTAAGAGGAATGAAAAGGATTATATCCATGGAGGCAGTCAGAGGGATTCCAAGACTGCAAATTGAGAAGGGAGAGTATATGGTGAGTGTCAGGTTGGTAAGCAGACTAGGATGTCACATCCAAAGTCAAGACATCTGACCACCTCTAAGGTTCTAGAACTTCTACATATGGATCTGATGGGACCAATGCAGGTGGAAAGTCTTGGTGGAAAAAGATATGCCTATGTTGTTGTGGATGATTTTTCCAGATTCACCTGGATTAACTTCATTAGGGAAAAATCTGATGTATTTGAAGTTTTTAAAGAACTGTGCAAAAGAATTCAAAGAGAAAAAGAAGGGTGCATTGTCAGAATCAGAAGTGATCATGGCAAGGAATTTGAAAACAGTAAGTTTAATGAGTTCTGTTCCTCAAAAGCAATTAATCATGAATTCTCTTCTCCTATAACTCCTCAACAAAATGGAGTTGTAGAAAGGAAAAACAGGACCATACAGGAATCTGCCAGAGCAATGATACATGCCAAAAGACTTCCTATTCATTTTTGGGCTGAAGCTATGAATACAGCCTGTTATGTCCATAACAGGGTCACCTTGAGAAAGGGAACCTCATCCACCATTTATGAATTCTGGAAAGGAAGAAAGCCAACAGTAAAGTACTTCCATGTTTTTGGTAGCAAATGCTATATTCTGGCAGATCGTGATCAAAGGAGAAAGTTGGACCCTAAAAGTGATGAAGGAATATTTCTAGGATACTCCACCAACAGCAGAGCTTATAGGGTATTCAATTCCAGGACCAAAGTCATGATGGAATCAATAAATGTCATAGTTGATGATTATCATGAGGAAACAGATATCCCTTGTAATGTTGAGACATTCTTTGAGACTTCAACTCAACAAAATGATCTACCTAACACCACTGCAGCAGACTCTGAATCAAAGGAAGCTAGCAAAAACCCTTCCATCAGAATTCAGAAAGATCATCCTAAAGAACTCATCATAGGAGATCCTAACAGTGGAGTCATTACAAGATCTAGAGAAATCATCTCAAACTCTTGCTTTGTGTCTAAAATTGAACCAAGAAATGTTAAGGAGGCTTTAACTGATGAATACTGGATTGGAGCAATGCAAGATGAATTGAACCAATTCAAGCAACATGAAGTATGGGAGTTAGTTCCTAGACCAGAAGGAACAAACATCATTGGCACAAAATGGATATACAAGAACAAATCAGATGCTGAAGGAGTTGTCACCAGGAATAAGGCAAGACTTGTTGCTCAAGGATACACTCAAGTTGAAGGGGTTGATTTTGATGAGACCTTTACCCCTGTAGCCAGACTGGAATCTATCAGACTCCTATTGGGAATTTCTTGTCTCCTAAAGTTCAAGTTATTTCAGATGGATGTAAAAAGTGCCTTCCTAAATGGGTACTTAAATGAGGAAGTTTATGTGGAACAACCTAAAGGTTTTGTGGATCCAAACTACCCTGATCATGTCTACAAATTGAGGAAAGCTTTATATGGCCTGAAACAAGCTCCTAGAGCATGGTATGACAGGTTGACAAAATTTCTCTCTGACAAAGGATACAGAAAAGGAGGCTTGGATAAAACCCTCTTTGTCAAAAATGAAGGAGGAAAGATAATGGTAGCTCAAATCTATGTTGATGACATAGTGTTTGGGGGAATGTCAGATAAAATGGTTAAACATTTTGCTGACCAAATGCAGGCTGAATTCGAAATGAGCCTCATGGGAGAATTGACCTACTTTCTTGGACTGCAAGTCACACAGATGGAAGACTCAATTTTTCTGTCTCAAAGAAAGTATGCAAAGAACATTGTCAAGAAGTTTGGTATGGAGAATGCCAGTCACAAAAGGACTCCTGCACCTACTCATTTAAAGCTATCCAAAGATTCAAGTGGGGTTAAGGTGGACCAAAGCCTGTACAGAAGCATGATAGGAAGTCTGCTATACTTAACAGCCAGCAAACCTGACATTGCTTTTGCAGTTGAAGTATGTGCAAGATACCAAGCTGATCCCAAAGTCAGTCATATCAACCAAGTGAAGAGAATTTTGAAGTATGTAAGTGGAACTTACAACTATGGCTTGCTGTACTCTCATGGTTGTGAACCAACTCTGACTGGTTACTGTGATGCTGATTGGGCTGGAAGTGCTGATGATAGAAAGAGCACCTCTGGAGGATGTTTCTTCTTAGGAAATAATCTGGTCTCCTGGTTCAGCAAGAAACAGAACTGTGTGTCTCTCTCTACTGCTGAAGCTGAATACATAGCAGCTGGTAGTAGTTGTTCTCAAATGATCTGGATGAAACAGATGCTTACTGAGCATAATGTCATACAAGATGTTATGACATTGTACTGTGACAATCTGAGTACAATCAACATTTCCAAGAATCCTATTCAGCATAGCAGGACCAAGCATATTGACATTAGACATCATTTTATCAGAGATCTTGTAGAGGAGAAGACGATTAAACTGGAACATGTTGCCACTGAACTACAGCTGGCTGGCATTTTTACCAAAGCACTTGATGCAAATCAATTTGAAAACTTGAGGGGCAAGTTGGGTATTTGCCAACATGAGGAAATGTAGCAATTAATTTTGCTTAAAACAAGGGATGAAGGAGATTTTTGTGTTAAGTCTATTTTGATTGGGTTAATCATATGTTTTCCTATTTCTTTCAAAATTGTTAAGAAGTTGAATAGACACTCATTTACCTCCTTCCTCTCTCGGCTCTGCAACAATCCCCATTCTCTCAATCAAAGATTTCTCTCTCGTTGTTACTGGTTTTCTAAGACTCTCAAAATGTCTCAACTATCCATGACATCATCCTCTTCCAAGATGACTTTTTCATCCGCATCCTCTGATCGAGAACCTAGGGCAATCACAACATGCATGGATTTTGAAGTCCTGGAGATTACTCCTCTTAGAGAACTGGCAGCTAACCCCTCTAAGGTTAAAAAGCTGAGAACAAGGCATGCAGGAAGGTCTCAAGCTACTTCATCTGGTAATCCCTCTCAACCATCATCTTCTGTTCCCTCAGAAATAGCAAATAGGGAAGGCTCAGCTTATGTTCATCAAGCAATAGCTAGACTTGTTACAAGAATTCTGAATGAGAACCACTCGGTACCTGGCATTTCTGTTCCTTTAAATCAAGAATCTGCTAGTATAAATGTTGAAATGAATCCAGATGTCTCTAAGAATGTTGAGACACCGGATGACAACCTTCAGAAATCATCTGAAAATCTTGATGATCTCCAGAACCCTTCAGAGAAGGATGTTGAACCCCCGGTTATTGATGTGGATGAAGAATGCTCTGACAATTACCTAATTGCAAATATCAACCCTAGCATAGCTAGAAGGATGATGAACAAAAAAGGTAAGCAGGATGCTGCAAAATGTCTGACCAAAGAGAAGACTGCTGATGTTGCTCATAAGAAAACCAGGTCTGAAGGCAAGACTGGTGTAGAAACTGTGAAGACTGGATTGTCCAAAGGGAAGGTGAAAACCCGAGTACCTGCTGGTAGTCTCTCAAAGCCTGTGAGACAACCAATAGCAAAGAAAAGGAAAGAGCCTGAACCTTCTGAGTCTGATGAGGAATCAGAATTTGAAGTTGATGCTGAAGACATTTCTCTCAGAAGGAAACTCCCATCAAGCAAAATGGCTAAAGTTCCTGAAGTCCCCACTGACAACATTTCTTTTCACCACCCTGAAAATGCTAACAGATGGAAGTATGTTTGCTTAAAAAGAATAGCCTTGGAAAGAGAACTGAACAATGGTGCCATGGAATGTAAGGAGATCATGGACCTAATCAAAACTGCTGGTCTAATGAACACTGTGGTAAAGTTTACCAATTGCTATGAAAATCTTGTCAAAGAATTCATAGTGAATTTATCTGATGGATGTGCTGATGGAAGGTTAGCTAACTTTAAGTGTGTCTATGTGAGAGGAAGAAAGGTAAATTTCTCTCCCTCTGAAATAAACAAATTCCTTGGAAGACCAGATGAGGCTTGCCCTGAACTAGAGGTTACTGACAACCAAGTATGCCAAACCATCACTACAAATCAAGTCAAGAGCTGGCCCTTAAAAGGCAAGCTGAATGCAAGCAAGCTAAGCATGAAATTTGCCATCCTGCACAAGATTGGTGCAGCCAACTAGGTTCCTACCAACCATAAATCAACCATCTCCACAGGATTGGGAAGATTCATTTATGCTGTTGGAACCAGGACAGAATTTGACTATGGCAGGTATATCTTTGATCAAACTTTAAAACATGCTGGAAGCTATGCTGTTAAAGGCCCTATTGCCTTTCCCTCCCTCCTATGTGGTATTGTCCTTGCTCAGTATCCTGACATTCTAGTGGAAAGAGATATTGTATGCAAAAGAGCCCCTGCTCTTGGGTTGCACTATAAGCTATTTCAGGGAACTCATGTTTCTGACATTGTCATGACATCAGCTGAGACATCAACTGTCAAAACTCAGTCCAAGAAATCTGATGTTATAGTTGTGCTGAAGGAAACCTGCAAAGAGCTGGAGACAAGGAAAAGGACTCTGGAGAACCTAATTGCTAGACTAGAACAGGAGGAGACTGAAGGACAAAGAAGGGAAGAGGATGCTGCTGAAGATCAGCTTAATGCTGAAGATAGTGCCTCCTCTGAAGATGACAGTGCTTGAAGATCAGTGGAGTGGCAAGTGATTTCATACTTTTTGTTGTTTTTATTATTCATTTTGGATGACTGTATAACCTAAAAGTACATGTATCTTTGGCCTATTTATGGCTAAAGAGGGGGAGAAGATTATATGTTAATTTTACTTGGTAGACATTAATTTTTCTGCAGACATATTATTTCTGCTACTCTCTATTCTCTGATTGTTTAGGGGTTTTAGCCAAAAATTTGCCAAAGGGGGAGTTTGTAAGTGTTTAGTTATTGGCATGTATTTTTGGTAAAACCAAGTGTGTGAATGTCATGACTGATGTCATAACATTCTGGGTTATTAGGTACTTTATGCAGAAAAAGAATGGCATACAGTTGCTGCTCATTATGAGTGTGTATCTGAGCTTTTTGCAATGATCACATATATTGCAGTCTACCAAAAATCAGTAAACAGGATTCTTGTTGTCATAACCAATGTTAAGACATCCTATACTGATCTAACAGTTAGGCAGTTTTGTTAATTCTGAGTTTTTTCAGGAATATGGTTCATACATTCCAGAACAGAATCTCACGTGGACTTTAGGTTAAATTGGCTTAACCCTAATCTGGTTGATAAAGTCTTGTGACCAAGTCTTGAGGTTAACCCTAATTAACCCTAGCTATTTTCGTGGAAGCCCTAACTGAAGAACAACTGCATTTATATTCAGCAGGAAGGCTGTTGGTGAACAACACTTTTAGTCAGAAGATCTACAAGGAGCTGTATAGTTTTAACTACTGTAATCCAAGCAAGTATCATTGTGATAAGTGACTTGGAGTAGGTTTTGATTGTAAGGGTTGTGTATCACTCAAAGCTTTGAAGCAAGAGTGTTTGTGTCACTTGATTAAAGCTTTGAAGCAAGGTCAAGTTAGGCTTATGTATCACTAAAAGCTTTGAAGCACGAGTGTTTGTGTTACTTGATTAAAAGCTGTGAAGCATAATCAAGTGTATGTTCTGAAGAGTGTCTTCATTATTTCATTAGTCAATTGTTTAGTATCACTGCTGTGATTGAGGGGGAGTGAGTAGGAACTCAGGTTTAAGTTGAACTAAGATTGAATTTGCATTGGGTAGGTCTTAAGTGAAGGAGATAAACTGGTTGGTTTATTCCTGAATTAATATCTCTTATAGTGGATTTCCTCCCTGGCTTGGTAGCCCCCAGAGTAACTGTTGTTTCACACTGAACTGGGTAAACAATTGACTGTGTTCTTTACTGTTTTTTTATTTACTGTCTTATAGAAAGTCAGATACGGTGTCATAACATTCACTGTGACATTGAGTATCTGTTGCCAGAATTTAAGTTCGTCACTATCTGAAAAAGAACATTTTCTAAGAAGAAATCTTATCCTTCTAGATATAGAAGTAACTTTGAACCTACTTGTTTTTATTGTGGTATTAAAGGCCATACACCAAATGCTTGCTATGTTAGAAACTTCAGTGTGGCAAGTGGGTATTATGTACGGGTAAAGAAAGGCACTAACTTTGAAGGACCCAAAGCAACTTGGGTACCTAACAAAACCTAATTTGTTTTGCAGGTATGCTTGAAGACCACATGCAATATTTGGTATCTTGATAGTGGTTGTTCAAAGCATATGACAGGAGACATAAACCAATTTTCACATCTAGCGCTAAAGGCCAAGGGTTTTGTCACTTATGGAGACAATAATAAGGGAAGAATCCTTGGCAAAGGCAACATTGGTACTCCACCTTTCACATCCATTGAAGATGTTCTTTATGTTGAAGGACTAAAGCACAATCTTCTAAGTATTAGCCAACTTTGTGACAAAGGCTTCAAAATCAAGTTCACCAAGGATGAATGTTTGATAGAAGACGAAGTCACTCATGAGGTTATACTTAAAGGTAAAAGAATCAATAATATATTCATGATTTCCCTTGATGATCCATCTTTGAAGGTTAAATGTTTCATGGCGAACAACGATGGTTTATGGCTTTGACACAAAAGAATTGCTCATATTCATATGGAACACTTGAATAAATTAATAAAGCATGATCTTGTCATTGGATTGCCTAAGAGAAATTTCGTCAAAGATAGACTATGCGATGCTTGTCAAAAAGGGAAACAAACTAGATCAACTTTCAAATCTAAGAATGTGGTGTCCACTACAAGGCCACTACAATTGTTACATATGGATCTATTTGGTCCTTCGAGAACAAGGAGTTTCGGAGGTAATGTATATGCTTTGGTTATTGTTGACGATTTCTCTAGATATACTTGGACATTCTTTTTAGTGCAGAAAAGTGATGCATTCAAGGCGTTCAAGAAGTATGCTAAACAAATTCAGAATGAGAAGTCTCTAACAATTGCCTCAATAAGAAGTGACCATGGCGGAGAATTCCAAAATGCTCTATTTGAAGAATTCTGTGGAGAACATGGAATATCTCACAACATCTCAGCACCGAGGACTCCACAACAAAATGGAGTGGTTGAAAGAAAGAATAGGTCTCTTGTGGAACTTTCTAGAACAATGATTAGCGACTCAAACCTTCCAAAATACTTTTGGGAGGATGTAGTGAGCACGACATGTTTTGTTAGCAATAGAGTTAACATTAGACCAATCTTAAAGAAAACTCCATATGAAATTTTCAAAGGGAGAAAACCAAACATAGCTTTATTTCATATCTTCGGGTGCAAGTGCTTTGTCCTAAACAATGACAAAGATAATTTGGGTAAGTTTGATGAGAAATCCGATGAAGGTATATTTCTTGGTTACTCACTCTCTAGTAAAGCATATAGAATATACAACAAAAGAACTCTGACTATTGAAGAATCTATGCATGTTTCTTTTGATGAAACTAACCCCTCCAAGGAGGATAATATTGTTTGTGATAATGATGATGAAATTTTAGAAGGTCCTCAAGAAAATTCTTCCAAGGATCAACTCATTCAACTAGAAGAATCACCTCAACAAGAATCGAATCTCAATGATCTACCAAAAGAATGGAGAACTCATAGAGATCATCCTATTGATAAAGTGATTGGTGATATAAGTCAAGGCATGTCTACAAGATTAAATCTCAAGGATGCTTTCCTAAACATGGCGTTTGTCTCTCAAATTGAACCCTCAAAAGTTGATGAAGCTTTAGGAGATGACCAATGGATCATAGCTATGCAAGAAGAAATGAATCAATTTGAAAGGAATCAAGTTTGGGAACTCGTTCCTAGGCCAAGCAACAAACACATTATTGGAACAAGATGGGTGTTCAAAAACAAACTTGACGAGAATGGAATAATTGTTTGCAACAAAGCAAGATTGGTAGCACAAGGCTATAATCAAGAAGAAGGAATAAACTTTGAAATTTTTTTTGCTCCAGTTGTAAGGTTAGAAGCTATTCGTCTCTTACTTGCCTATGCTTGTTCATTAAATTTTCAACTTTTCCAAATGGATGTTGTGATCGGTGGATCTGGAACTGACTGTTTAACGCTGGTTCGCGAAATGTCGCGGTAAGCAAGAGTCGCCACCGTCTTTTATTTTCTCCAAATGGAAAGGACAAAAGCACAGAAAAATTCCTTATAGAGATTGCTCTCGGTTCGGGAGGTAAGTTATAGAAAGGGAAGGTGTTAGCACCCTTTCTATCCATGGTTATCCATGGGCTCTTAGATACTTGCTCATTTGTGTTTTCAAAATTGTTTTGTTTGCTTTTCAATGTGGGTTTTAAAAAGTTTCTTTGAAAAATTTCAGTTCGACTCGTACGTCAGAGTGTTTGAAAGGTTTGTTTTGAAAGCTTTTGAAAAGTGTTGGTGCGAAAAGATTTTTGATTTGTTTGAAATTAGAGCAAGTATCCTTGAGAACCTACCTACCCTAAGGAATTCGTCTGTGTAGATGTCCTTTAAAGTAGTGCCGTCCCACCATTGAGAGGTAGGTAGCACCACCGTTGGAGGTGTTCGGGTCAATTCGAAGGTTCGGGACATGGTGATCACCAAAGCAATGGGAAGACACCTTAGAAGCTACCCTCATGCCAGGTTCCCGGATCATGAGGACTTACTAAGACATCCTCTACTCGACGATCACCTTTCGAAGGCAAGGCAACAGTGAGGCGTACCCTAGGGGTGGTGTGTGCAAATTGTGTGTCATGTTTCAGTTATTTGTCTTGTCATGTTTGTCGTGTTCTACGCTTGATTTTAATTAGACATTCATTCTTTCATGCTTGATTAACAGTTAGGAGTGCGGAAAAGATAAATCTACGACTATTACAAAGGCGCGGGTCCACATCGCCAAAATTAAACCGGACCCGATTTAGCGGAAAAATAAATAATGCGAAGAAATAAAGTGCGAAAAGTAAATTACAACGCTTTGGGACAATTACAAAATTATAATAAACGATAAAAGATAAATGCGCGAATTAAATGATTAATGACGGGCGTTGGACCCTTTTGCAAATAATTAAAAGTTAACGGGAATTAAAAATTAAATAATAAAAAAAAAGGAAATTAAATGTTTTTTTGATATTTTGTATTTTTTAAGATTTAAAAAGAAAAAAAAGAGTTAATAAAAATTAAATTAAGAAAACAAACCCTAATTCTAATATTTTTTTTTTATTAAGAAAGAATTAAAATAAGATCTAAATTAACCTAAAATTTATGTACAATTTAAATAGGAAAATAAATAATAAATAAATAGTATTATGAGAAATCAAAATTAAAAAGACATTAAAACCATTAATTAACCTAATTCTACATGTTTTGGATTTTTTATTAAAAAAGAATTAAAATTAAAACCTAATTAAACTAAACATTTTATATTCTAATTTATTTATGAAAATAATTAGTGTAAAATAAATATTATATTTTTGTGTATTTTTTTAATTTTTGTAATGTTTTTAGATTTTTGTTAAAATAATTAATTAAAACAAACAATTAAAATAAACAATCAATTAAAATAAATGAAATAAATAAAAACAAGAGATCAAACCAGAGTGGGGTGTAGTCCCCAATTTAGGAGGTAAGGCCTGGTGATTCAAGGCCCATTTGCTTGGAAGGTGGTTGACTTTTAGGATCAGGTGTCAGCGCTTTGACTTGTGCTTATGGCATTCTTTGAATCCTGGCCCTTGATCTGGGTGAGATGGACGCGTGGGCGATGGATTATTGAGCGTGTATGGTGAACGTTCACGTTAGGCCTGCATGGAATCAGTTATAGAAAAATAATATGGAATTTATGCAAGACCTGGGACTTGAACCCAGGTCTTGAAGGTCACATGCCTTAGTCCCTGCCAGCTGAGCTATTCACTTTCAATTAACATAATATAGCAATTAAATAATAAATATCAAAATTGGTCAATGGTCCTAAAAGCGCGCGCAACATTTAAATGAGCCAGTCCCATTATGCCACGACATCATCATCTTCATCCCTGTAAACGTAAGACTCAGAGGCCACGGTTTTTGAAGTGTGGCTTTAGAGAGGCTATGAGAAAATAGCGACTAGCCTTCTAGGCATCATAAATTGTTCGCGAGGGTATAGGTCTCTTCGTCTTGAGGCGCTGAGTTCAGTCCTGACACCCATGAGTCATAATTTTCCTTATATGCAAAAGCCCTAAATCAAGAACCTGCAAACCCTAATATTCGACAATGGCATAATCGTGTATGTGACTCAAAAGCACAATCAAACGCTGCAGTTAGTTCAGAAACATCAATAGAAACATGAATTAATGGACAAAATGCTGTAAAAACATGTAAATCATGATGCACGAGTTTGGAATTTTCTTGGTTCAGTCAAGGTTCTTCATACCAATTCAAGGTGTTTTTGTCGTGGTTATTGATTGAGAAACACTCAGTGATGCCTCAGAATGCTATTGAAACAAAAATCCAAGCTTGAATCGTCCTATATCCTTGAATTCAGTATTGACTTTTTTTGTCAAAAATTTCAATATGCCAAAGGTGTGTTATGCGCAGCTTTCAGTCTAGGAACATTAGGGTTCTCATTCTGAGTATCTATAGAGGCTATTAGGTCAACAAACTTAGTACAAATCCCTTGCAATTATGGATTAAGATATTTGATTTGTTTAAAAATCTTTTTGAATCTTTTTCTATGGCTTTTGTACCAATTTGCATCCAATCACCCCAAATCTTTCCTCATTTGCCTTCACACGAAATATTGAGCCTATAATGTGTATAAAAAGATTTTTTAGATTAGGTTTGATATTTTTCATATATTAAAATCATTTAAATGAATATAAATTAATATTAATTCAAATAAATAATTAAAAAATATGAGAATACTTCCCTTTGGGCCTAGTGGTCGTGCATGGGCTTGGCATGAAGAAATTTGGAAGGAAAATAGGCCCATTTGCATTTTTAGGCCTTTTGCATCAATGTTGACTTTCAAAAATTTCCAAAAATTTCCCAACTTCCACAAGGCATAACTTGGTCAATTTTTAAGCTTTTAACATGTTCTTGGACATTTTGGAAAGGTCTTTGAGTCCTTTAACCAATGCCTTTGGTCCCATGTCATTTTTATTTACCAATCTCAAGTTATGGCCTTTGACTTAAAGTCACTTTTTGTTGACTTTTAAAAATGACCTATAATGTTGAAATTGATAACTTTTTGTGAGAGCATTTCTTGGACTTGGAACATGAAGATGAATTGTAGGAAATGTCTTTCTCTTCAAAATGAGCTTTGGATGGAATTTTTCTGATAATCCATGTGAAAGTTATGCCCTGGTCAATTTCAGTTGACTTTTTCAGCTGTCCAAATATAGCAACTTTTGCATCTTGATGATTTTCTGAGCCAAATTTTGAGAATCATGATCAAGCATTGATCAAATGATGTTTGTGGCTTCAAAATGATGTGTTGACCAAAAATTTGAACTTTTGACTGTCAAATGACCATTTTGCCCCTACAGTTGACTGTAGTGCAATCTAGGGTTTTGACTGTGCAATTTTGAGCTGAATGCCTTGAAACTTGACATGAGGATGCTTGACCACATTTGTAGGCATATGAGACTTGATTGGGCCTTTGAAAAGTTCATTTGCTTGACCAGAACTCAAACCCTAGTTTTGACTGTCTAGGAGACAGTTGAGCTGCACAACCCTTGGGGCATTTTGTGACCTTGACTTTGGCAATTCTTGATGAATATGGGAGGGCAAATTTTGGGGTACAACAGTTGCCCCTGTTCAATCTTCTTAGACCTGAGGATGCAGATTGGCTGACATGCCTTTCGTAATCCGAGGGTAGAAGATGATTGAACACTAGAGTGCCCAGAAATTTGCGCTCACATAGTAGCAGTGATGATGAGGGAATGGGCTTATAGATGCCATTTTAGGGGTTGCTGGATAGGATGATGGGCTTATAGATGCCATCTGGACGTTGATTGCGTAGGAGATTCCTTAGCGAGAACCTGCATACCTGCAAAACAGAAAAATGAGTACCTGACACGTCGCAGGAGCTGATTTTAGATGCTTGATATAGATATGTCCTGATTGGTTACAGGAGCTGAGTCTGGAGCTTCAAATGCTGATGAATGAACCAGGGACGGTTACTGCCTTAGCATGAATGGTAAGAGAATCCTGAATGATTTCAACCTCAACAACGCTCGTTGAGAAAATCTTGGTGAGAATTACCATTTTTGTAGTGTCAGGAAGAGGACCATAGGACATTATAATCTCAAAGGGAGTCACCTCACTCACCGTCGGAGAGGGAACTATAGGAAATTATAATCTGGAAGGAAATGCCACCTCACGCTCATGCCGGAGAGGGAAACATCTTGAAAGGGAATTACCACTTCACTCGCCGTTGGAGAAGGGACCATAAGAGAATATCACCTCACGCTCATGCCGGAGAGGGAAACATCTGAAGAAGGAATTACCACCTCACACGCCGTTGGAGAGGGGACCATAGGAGAATATCACCTCACGCTCATGCCGGAGAGGAAAATATCTGAAGAAGGAATTACCACCTCACACGCCGTTGGAGAGGGGACCATAGGAGAATATCACCTCACGCTCATGCCGGAGAGGGGAACATCTGAAGAGGACCTCTGGAAGCAGTATCAGAACGTCACCATATCTGGTTCACATCTGAAACTATATCTGGAAGGAAATCTGGAAGCAGTATCAGAACGTCACCATCGCTGGGTTTACATCTGAAACTATATCTAGAAGGAATTCTGGAAGCAGTATCAGAACGTCACCATCGCTGGGCTTACATCTGAAACTATATCGAGAAGGAATTCTGGAAGCAGTATCAGAACGTCACCATCGCTGGGCTTACATCTGAAACTATATCGAGAAGGAATTCTGGAAGCAGTATCAGAACGTCACCATCGCTGGGCTTACATCTGAAACTATATCGAGAAGGAATTCTGGAAGCAGTATCAGAACGTCACCATCGCTGGGCTTACATCTGAAACTATATCTAGAAGGAATTCTGGAAGCAGTATCAGAACGTCACCATCGCTGGGCTTACATCTGAAACTATATCGAGAAGGAATTCTGGAAGCAGTATCAGAACGTCACCATCGCTGGGCTTACATCTGAAACTATATCTAGAAAGAATTGCATTAGTTGATAGTAATCATTTTTGTATTGATCTTTTTCTTTGAAAAGGTAGAACATAATTGTATGCAAGATCATGATGTATGAACTGTATGTCTTCAATATCAATGAGATGCGTGTAGTATGATGCATATGCATGTTATAATGATGTATGTGACGTTTTATGAATGTATGTTTGTCTAAGAAAATAAATCCTTGACGGGTGCCGGGAAGTCATATCCTGGGCTGATGTGGAAGAATAGTTGCAAGAATTCCAACAGACGAAGATAACTCCGTTGGGGAATAAACTTTGGCGAAAGGAGGATTCTGCGGGGAGCAAAAGATATTCTAGCGACCATGTTGGGAAGAAATACTCTGTGGGGAGATGCTTTTGCTGATTTGTTGAGGATGACTCACTGAGGATACCTTGCTGTATGGGAAGTATGAATGGACTTCGCTGGGGATAAGGAAACTGCGTCGACGACGATCTTTCCGTGGCTTTTGGCTGAGGATAACCCAGTTATATCCTGTTAAGGAAATAACTCTTTAAATAAAGCCGGGCGATACGTTCGTGCTCTGCGAGGGGATAAGCTTCCAGAATCTACCGGGGATAAGCTTATTGCTTGGGGATATGAATCCCAACTTCCTGAGGAAACTGGATTGGACTCCTGGGGAAGTTTTGTTATGCAGGGGAAGTGACTGAGATACCGCCGGGGAACAATCTTTAGGCCAAGACTGCCGGGGATGCTTGTATTGAATATGTGCTGCTGCTGGGGAGGTTGAGATCTACGGGAGGATACTCAATTTCTTTGACAATCTGATAATAGCTTGGAGAAGAAGGTATTGTTTTTACTGAACCACTCTCTGGGGATTTAAGATGTACCGGTTATGTTCTTTAGCTGAACCTATCTTGGCACCTTGGGGGATAGAACCATTAGATTGCTCTTAGGTGACTCCTTATTGCCCCTGTTTCTGAAGTGGGAGAGAAAGACCTATGGGGTGCTGATAGTTGTTGACGGACAAACCTTCTTCTGGTAGGCGAGTGATATGAATGACAGGACATAGTCGTACGCTTTGATCCCTAACTTTTGCCTGGACCGCCCTTTCGGGTTTTCAGTCCACCGGGATACCCATTTTTGCCCAAGCCGCCTTTTCAGGTTTTCGACTTGCCGGGTGTACATATTTTTCCATTTCGTCCCTTATTTTTGCCCGAACCCTTTTGGTTCGCCGGGAAGCCCTTATTTTTGCCTAGGTGTGTCAACCTAGCGGGTCTTTGATTATGCGTAGTATTTTTTCGACTATGTCCACGCTTTCAGAATATAGGGAGTTGCCCCTGTTAGATGTGTTTTGTCATGCCACCAGAAGATTGCTGACCAGGAAAGACTTATTGTTGAAATGCCCCAGGTGACTCATGCAGAGATTTGCCCCAGGCTATCCGGCCTTTGAGAGATTCTCCGAATCTTGATTGGACTGCCCCAGATAATGGACCATGGTCATGTCTACCCCTTGCTTGGAAGTGCTTTTGTTCACTAGGTATTCATCGTGCGAATTTCCCTGCTGTTCAAACAAGAAGTCATATGCAAACAATGTTATATCAAAAATGCAAAGCTTATGTCTGTCTTGGAGATTTTGAAAATGCCCTTTTTTTTCATAAAACATGTGAATGTTTGTAAAACATGATGTCAACTCTGTATTTACCGTAGCCTTAAGGAGTCAGGATACCTTCGTAACAGTATGCTTTCGAACTAACCCATGCTTCAGCTAGGACTTTTGAGGGTTATAACGTGGCCTGGTTCACGGTTTAAGAAACAAAGGATAAAGGCTCAAATTTTATTTGTGCCCACCCGCTCTTCGTGATGTTCTTCAAACCTAAACTCAGTTGATCGTATGTTAGACCTTGATTGAATTTTTGCTTTGACGTTCCAATGATGGTTCAGCTGTTGATGATTTATTCTGAATAGGCAGTCATTTTTTTTTTGCTTTGATTGAGGGTTTGTAAGACCTCCTTCTTTTGATTTTGTTATCCCTTTCTTTTTTGCCTGAACTGTTTCCTTTTTGGAATTACAGCCAGCGGGATGCCCCAGTTTCATAAGTCCCATTTGTAGGTTTAGACTTTTTGGGCTTTTCATTTATGAATTTTGATGATGACTGCCTGTCCTTATGATTGTTCTGAACCATCACTGTCTTTGTTCGTTTCGTAAAGATCTCTTCGGTGCCATTCGTCATGCACTTGGATCAACTGAGGGAACTACCCTGTCCCAGGTTATGATTAAGGGTTTTGATTTTTGAAAATAAAAACTCCTACTTCTTTGGCTCTGATGGGTTGACGAGGGATTATCATCCTTATAACTCCAGTGTTTAGGGATTGAAACAATGCCTGTACCTCATCAGCGGGGTCTGTTCAAAAGCATACTGTAAAGATCGTGGTATCGTTTTCGTCATCCTCCCTCAAGAGGCTTAGGATTAAAGATC
Organism: Vicia faba; assembly: GCA_948472305.1. Lineage (NCBI taxonomy): Eukaryota > Viridiplantae > Streptophyta > Magnoliopsida > Fabales > Fabaceae > Vicia > Vicia faba. The sequence continues at coordinate 1,671,466,492 of OX451737.1, forward strand.
GAGAGTTGACATCAGAAAAAATATGAAAACAGTTTGCATATAGTGAATGCGAATATATTGATTCAAAACAGACGTAAGCAATGTATTAATGAAATAACAACGTTTGACATGAATAAATGTTTAGACAATCAAAGAAAAATGCAACTTGAACATTCGAATGAACAAAAGTTTTCTAGTTTGAATTAGTCACTTCAGATGGGAGATTCTCAGCAGAAGCATTTCATTTGGCCACCCGGCATGAACTCCAGCACCCTTCCGTCGATCAAGTCCTGGATCTTGTTCTTCAAGCTCCAACAGTCATTGGTGTCATGTCCAGGACTGTCAGAATGGTAGGCACATCTTTTATCAGGGTTATAAGTAGGAGCAGAGATGTCAGGATTCTGGGGAGGACCCTTTAAAGTAATCAGATTGACCTCCAACAAGTGTTCCAGCATTAGAGATGGTGGTATGCCAGTCTCAGTGAAATGTCTTCCAGGCGTGTATCGCTTGCGTCGATTACCCCGTTGATACTGGGCTTGTGAAGTAGTAGCAATTTGGAGAGGTTCATTCTTCACCATACCAGACTTTGGTCCTCTTGGTGGCTGATTAAAGACTTGGTCCCTGACTTGGGCTGGTTGCTTCATATCTTGAGGAAGCTGACTGATCATGGCCCTCAGCTCTCCTTGCTCCTGAGCTAAACCTTGAATGAGGGCCCTTTGCCCCAGCATCTGGGTTTTCAATGTGTCTACCTCAGCTTGTAGACGTTTCAGTTGTTCGTCCTTGTCATCTTCAGGACTCTTTCTGATCAGATTCCCCATGAGGAGTGCCCTCAACTCTTCCTGCCCCTTGGCTAGACCTAGGAAGATTTCCCTGAACTGAGTCTCTTGAGCATGAAGACCCTGGTTACCTTGTTGGGAAGCCATTGCTGAAATAAACAGCGAGAAGGGTAAGTGACCTGCAACAAGGATACCTGCTATGCAATGATGTGTACGATATGCATGCAATGTTTTCAAGGACCTCGCGGGGTAAACAAGAAAGTTTGTTAGCATTTGGATCCGGTAGCTTGATTGAAGGAACTGCATGTTGTTGAGAGTCCTTCTTCAAGGTCAAAGGCTCACCATATCCAGTGGGTCATAGCCCCTGACAACCTTGGCTAGGGGAACCTTCTTCAAGTGTCAAAGCTCACCATATCAAGTGGGTCATAGCCTCTGACAACTTTGGCTGGAGGAAAATAAATCCTCTTTGCCCCTTGCTAGATGTTTGATTCATCATGACCTGCATCACAAGCCCTTGAGATCCTTGAAATGGGTTAGGATGTATGCAATGGTATGCAATGATATGATGTCATGCTATGCATGGGGTGATGTAGGTAAACCCTGTTATGAGTCCCAATTAAGGACTATAAACAAACCCTGCAAGAAATTCAGTATACTTTGTTATGAGTCCCAGTTGAGGACTATAAACAACACCTGCAAGAAATTTGGTAAGCCCTGTCATGAGTCCTGGTTAAGGACTATAAACAAGACCTGCAAGTGGTTAGTACACCCTGTTATAAGTCCCAATTAAGGACTATGAACAACACCTGCAAGACATCAAGGGTCAGATAACAAGTATGCAAGTAGTCAAGTACGAAGGCACACAAGTCACACAAGAGAAGCCCTTAGGGTTTAGGCCAGCATGGGGTCTAGGTATTACCCTCTTGAAGTTGGTGGGCTCAACCTGTCCTATCAGAAGTAACCGGGTTCTAAGGTTCCCAATATCACGGGATTGCTTTCATTGTTCATCGTTTCGATTTAGCCACTGAACTGGCGACCGAAATATTCCAGGAAAGCAACCCTCAATTGAGCGTAGTATCGAGTATCAACCAACCTCGGACTGCACCAAAGTCAGTTATCTCACTACCCTAAAGAGGCCAAGATAGTTCAATTAAGGTTCCTAAGGTCTGTTGATGCTTCACAACACCATGCGGAGGCCCCGTACTCTCCTTGACTGAACTCAAGGGTTACCGGTACACACCAAAGTGCCACATCAACGTAGCAGACTGTTTCAACCATGTCGGTATACCCCGCACAGTTCCCTCACAGCCTTGTTGCTACTTTCTAAGAAAGGTATCCCCCAGATCCGGGTGTAGGATCTATAGAACTCCCAAGCAACCCACAATTTAAAGCACACAAGGAAAACAATTGAAAACATAGTTATAAGCTAGCCCTAAGGTACACCCCACTTTAAGTATTCTCCCCAGCAGAGTCGCCAGTTCTGTGATCGGTGGATCTGGAACTGACTGTTTAACGCTGGTTCGCGAAATGTCGCGGTAAGCAAGAGTCGCCACCGTCTTTTATTTTCTCCAAATGGAAAGGACAAAAGCACAGAAAAATTCCTTATAGAGATTGCTCTCGGTTCGGGAGGTAAGTTATAGAAAGGGAAGGTGTTAGCACCCTTTCTATCCATGGTTATCCATGGGCTCTTAGATACTTGCTCATTTGTGTTTTCAAAATTGTTTTGTTTGCTTTTCAATGTGGGTTTTAAAAAGTTTCTTTGAAAAATTTCAGTTCGACTCGTACGTCAGAGTGTTTGAAAGGTTTGTTTTGAAAGCTTTTGAAAAGTGTTGGTGCGAAAAGATTTTTGATTTGTTTGAAATTAGAGCAAGTATCCTTGAGAACCTACCTACCCTAAGGAATTCGTCTGTGTAGATGTCCTTTAAAGTAGTGCCGTCCCACCATTGAGAGGTAGGTAGCACCACCGTTGGAGGTGTTCGGGTCAATTCGAAGGTTCGGGACATGGTGATCACCAAAGCAATGGGAAGACACCTTAGAAGCTACCCTCATGCCAGGTTCCCGGATCATGAGGACTTACTAAGACATCCTCTACTCGACGATCACCTTTCGAAGGCAAGGCAACAGTGAGGCGTACCCTAGGGGTGGTGTGTGCAAATTGTGTGTCATGTTTCAGTTATTTGTCTTGTCATGTTTGTCGTGTTCTACGCTTGATTTTAATTAGACATTCATTCTTTCATGCTTGATTAACAGTTAGGAGTGCGGAAAAGATAAATCTACGACTATTACAAAGGCGCGGGTCCACATCGCCAAAATTAAACCGGACCCGATTTAGCGGAAAAATAAATAATGCGAAGAAATAAAGTGCGAAAAGTAAATTACAACGCTTTGGGACAATTACAAAATTATAATAAACGATAAAAGATAAATGCGCGAATTAAATGATTAATGACGGGCGTTGGACCCTTTTGCAAATAATTAAAAGTTAACGGGAATTAAAAATTAAATAATAAAAAAAAAAGGAAATTAAATGTTTTTTTGATATTTTGTATTTTTTAAGATTTAAAAAGAAAAAAAAGAGTTAATAAAAATTAAATTAAGAAAACAAACCCTAATTCTAATATTTTTTTTTTATTAAGAAAGAATTAAAATAAGATCTAAATTAACCTAAAATTTATGTACAATTTAAATAGGAAAATAAATAATAAATAAATAGTATTGTGAGAAATCAAAATTAAAAAGACATTAAAACCATTAATTAACCTAATTCTACATGTTTTGGATTTTTTATTAAAAAAGAATTAAAATTAAAACCTAATTAAACTAAACATTTTATATTCTAATTTATTTATGAAAATAATTAGTGTAAAATAAATATTATATTTTTGTGTATTTTTTTAATTTTTGTAATGTTTTTAGATTTTTGTTAAAATAATTAATTAAAACAAACAATTAAAATAAACAATCAATTAAAATAAATGAAATAAATAAAAACAAGAGATCAAACCAGAGTGGGGTGTAGTCCCCAATTTAGGAGGTAAGGCCTGGTGATTCAAGGCCCATTTGCTTGGAAGGTGGTTGACTTTTAGGATCAGGTGTCAGCGCTTTGACTTGTGCTTATGGCATTCTTTGAATCCTGGCCCTTGATCTGGGTGAGATGGACGCGTGGGCGATGGATTATTGAGCGTGTATGGTGAACGTTCACGTTAGGCCTGCATGGAATCAGTTATAGAAAAATAATATGGAATTTATGCAATACCTGGGACTTGAACCCAGGTCTTGAAGGTCACATGCCTTAGTCCCTGCCAGCTGAGCTATTCACTTTCAATTAACATAATATAGCAATTAAATAATAAATATCAAAATTGGTCAATGGTCCTAAAAGCGCGCGCAACATTTAAATGAGCCAGTCCCATTATGCCACGACATCATCATCTTCATCCCTGTAAACGTAAGACTCAGAGGCCACGGTTTTTGAAGTGTGGCTTTAGAGAGGCTATGAGAAAATAGCGACTAGCCTTCTAGGCATCATAAATTGTTCGCGAGGGTATAGGTCTCTTCGTCTTGAGGCGCTGAGTTCAGTCCTGACACCCATGAGTCATAATTTTCCTTATATGCAAAAGCCCTAAATCAAGAACCTGCAAACCCTAATATTCGACAATGGCATAATCGTGTATGTGACTCAAAAGCACAATCAAACGCTGCAGTTAGTTCAGAAACATCAATAGAAACATGAATTAATGGACAAAATGCTGTAAAAACATGTAAATCATGATGCACGAGTTTGGAATTTTCTTGGTTCAGTCAAGGTTCTTCATACCAATTCAAGGTGTTTTTGTCGTGGTTATTGATTGAGAAACACTCAGTGATGCCTCAGAATGCTATTGAAACAAAAATCCAAGCTTGAATCGTCCTATATCCTTGAATTCAGTATTGACTTTTTTTGTCAAAAATTTCAATATGCCAAAGGTGTGTTATGCGCAGCTTTCAGTCTAGGAACATTAGGGTTCTCATTCTGAGTATCTATAGAGGCTATTAGGTCAACAAACTTAGTACAAATCCCTTGCAATTATGGATTAAGATATTTGATTTGTTTAAAAATCTTTTTGAATCTTTTTCTATGGCTTTTGTACCAATTTGCATCCAATCACCCCAAATCTTTCCTCATTTGCCTTCACACGAAATATTGAGCCTATAATGTGTATAAAAAGATTTTTTAGATTAGGTTTGATATTTTTCATATATTAAAATCATTTAAATGAATATAAATTAATATTAATTCAAATAAATAATTAAAAAATATGAGAATACTTCCCTTTGGGCCTAGTGGTCGTGCATGGGCTTGGCATGAAGAAATTTGGAAGGAAAATAGGCCCATTTGCATTTTTAGGCCTTTTGCATCAATGTTGACTTTCAAAAATTTCCAAAAATTTCCCAACTTCCACAAGGCATAACTTGGTCAATTTTTAAGCTTTTAACATGTTCTTGGACATTTTGGAAAGGTCTTTGAGTCCTTTAACCAATGCCTTTGGTCCCATGTCATTTTTATTTACCAATCTCAAGTTATGGCCTTTGACTTAAAGTCACTTTTTGTTGACTTTTAAAAATGACCTATAATGTTGAAATTGATAACTTTTTGTGAGAGAATTTCTTGGACTTGGAACATGAAGATGAATTGTAGGAAATGTCTTTCTCTTCAAAATGAGCTTTGGATGGAATTTTTCTGATAATCCATGTGAAAGTTATGCCCTGGTCAATTTCAGTTGACTTTTTCAGCTGTCCAAATATAGCAACTTTTGCATCTTGATGATTTTCTGAGCCAAATTTTGAGAATCATGATCAAGCATTGATCAAATGATGTTTGTGGCTTCAAAATGATGTGTTGACCAAAAATTTGAACTTTTGACTGTCAAATGACCATTTTGCCCCTACAGTTGACTGTAGTGCAATCTAGGGTTTTGACTGTGCAATTTTGAGCTGAATGCCTTGAAACTTGACATGAGGATGCTTGACCACATTTGTAGGCATATGAGACTTGATTGGGCCTTTGAAAAGTTCATTTGCTTGACCAGAACTCAAACCCTAGTTTTGACTGTCTAGGAGACAGTTGAGCTGCACAACCCTTGGGGCATTTTGTGACCTTGACTTTGGCAATTCTTGATGAATATGGGAGGGCAAATTTTGGGGTACAACAGATGTCAAACACGCATTCTTGAATGGATATATCACTGAAGAAGTATACGTTAAGCAACCCCCGGGTTTCGAAGACGTCAAGAATCCATATCATGTATTTAAATTAAGAAAAGCTCTCTATGGACTGAAACAAGCACCAAGGGCATGGTATGATCGTTTAAGCAACTTCTTATGCAAAAAAGGTTTCGAAAAAGGCAAAGTTGACAAGACTCTATTTATCAAGAAAATCAAAGAGGACACTTTGCTAGCACAAGTCTATGTTGATGACATCATCTTCGGTTCTTCAAATTAAGAAATGTGTGAAGAATTCTCATCAATGATGCAAGGAGAATTTGAAATGTCCATGATGGGTAAAATGAACTATTTTCTTGGACTTCAAATCAAATAACTAAAAGATGGCATCTTCATCAACCAATCCAAATATTGCAAGGAACTCTTGAAAAGGTTTGACATGGATAACTGTAAGGAAATGTCTACACCAATGGGTTCTGGTTCTTATGTTGATCAAGATGAATTAGGTGTTTCCATCGACATCACTAAATATCGAGGTATGATTGGCTCCTTATTATATTTGACGGCAAGCCGTCCTGACATAATGTTTAGTGTTTGTCTTTGTGCCCGCTTTCAAGCTAACCCAAAGGAATCTCATCTCACGACGGTAAAAAGGATCATGAAGTATCTCAAAGGAACAACAAATGTCGGATTGTGGTATCCTAAAGGTAGTGTCTACAACTTAATTGGTTATTTTGACGCGGATTATGCAGGATGTAAAACAGATAGAAAGAGAACAAGTGGCACTTATCACATTGTTGGTAATGCATTAGTATCATGGGCCTGCCAGAAACAAGCATGTGTTGCTCTAAGCACGACCGAAGCTGAATATATTGCAGCAGGTAGTAGTTGCGCTCAAATTTTGTGGCTAAAACAAAAACTTCGTGACTACGGACTCGATCTAGGGTGCATTCCTCTAAGATGCGATAACACAAGTGCAATTAACATTAGAAAGAATCCCGTCATGCATTCAAGGACTAAACATATAAACATTCGACATCATTTTCTCCGTGATCATGTTCTTCAAGGAGATCTCGAGGTAACCTTTATAGATACTCATAATCAGCTTGCCGATATCTTCACCAAACCTTTGGCAAAAGAACCTTTCTACAAAATTTGTCGAGAGCTTGGCATACTTGACGAACGCGACTTATAAGGTGCATTCTACCCTTGATATATCTTTTATATATGTTTTATACATGCTATATATGAATCTATGTTATGTGATATTTAAATTTTCAAGAAAAATTTGGTTTTGGACAATTTTTGTTGATGCAAATCGATTGCACAAAGAGTGTCAATCGATTGCACAAAGAGTTTTTTCAATTTTGTCCATTCTGTTTCATGTGCAAATCGATTGCACCTTTAATGAAATCGATTGCACTATGTGCGTTTTTGCTTAATTTTTGATTCTGTTTGTGTGCAAATCGATTGCACATGGTATATCAATCGATTGCACGTACTGAAATTAGCTTTTATGACAGAAAATTAAGGTTGGTCAGAATTCTTCTCTCATATTCCCAAGCCAAATACACTTCAATTCTAATAACTCATTCCCTACCTACCCAAATCACTTTCCAAATATTTCTCTCTCACAAAATCTAAAAACCCAAAACCCTAAAACTCCATATCCATGGCTTCAAGAACAAAGAGAAAGGCTTCAGTTTCAGATAAAGGGAAAAAGAAGGTTGATTCAACATCCAATCCACTGCTTTCAACTCTCACCGAAGAGAAAGAAGCCAAATTTATCAAAGACTTTCAAAGGAAAATTGTATCCAACCACAAGTATGGTATACTCTCCTCCTTTCCTCAAGAATGTTTTTCCTTTCAGAATGATCTAGCTGCTTATGGTATGGAACCCTTGATTTCTTCGTACGGTCCATACTACCCGGATTTGGTAAGAATGTTTTTCAGTAATCTAACACCCTACAAAGAAAAAATAGTCACATATATGCTGGGCACTCGTATCTCTCTAACTCCTCAGGTTGTTGGTAAGATCTTGCATATTCCTTTCACTAGAAGCTCCCTATATGATCCTGAAAACAAGATATGGGATGGCTATCATAAAAAGGGATTCTTTTACAGCATTGGGCGGTTAAGTGAAGCTGAATTTCACGCCAAACAGATTCGTGGTCTTGGCAGAGTAATTCCATATAGAGACTCTTGGAGTGCAGGTAACCTCCATATAGATGATCGCTTATATTATTATTTTTTGGTCTATATACTGTTTCCAAGAGCTGGAAACCATTGCACGGTTACCGACTTTGAGATGCAGCTTATTTATGCAACGAAGAAAGGAGTAAATGTAAACTGGGCAAGAATGATCATGATGCATATGCTGAGAGTGGATGAAAAGTCTAAATTCCTTCCCTATGCTTATTTTGTCACTTTGATTATGGAGGAATTTGGTGTGGATTCGTGGTTTTGAAAAGGTGAATATGGATCCTAATCTAAACAAAATTTCAATTAAGAATGTTAATTCAAGAATGGGCGTACATTTTAATCCAGAGACAAAGACCATCACCTACATTGGTGAAGATGTTGTTGGCAATAAAGATAATAACCAAGAAGCTGAAGGTGGTGAAGTTGTGCCTCCTCCTCCTACTGCTCCCTCTGGTCCAAGCAATCAAGAGCTCATGGACTACATGTCTCAACAGTTTGCGTCTATGAACACCAACATCAATAATCAATGGAGTGCAATCAATGACTCCACTATAACTCGGATAAATGATTTTCGCTCGGATGTGAACCAACAATTCTCGTACCTTTATTCTCACCTTCATATCCCACCATACGACCCAAATAACCCAGCTGCACCTCCTCCACATTATACAGAACCTCCACTTCAACAACAATTCCCGAACCAAGGCTCATGGTCTCACAACCATCCAGACATACATCACCCTTAATGTTCTGGATGACTGTTTTTTTCCTGTTATGTTATTGTCTTGCTATTTCAATGTTTCGTTTTTTCAATTTTCTGTGTAACTCTTAAACAATTTGTGTTACTGTTTTAAATTCTATAATTTTTGTCAATATATTGCTCTATTATTATTTGCTTTAGGCATCTTTCCCTTCTTTTTTATAATGTCAAAGGGGGAGAAATATGTATGGTACTTTATGCTTGTATTTCCTGTGTCTTAACTTTCAAGGTACTCTCCAATCAAGATGAAGAATTGCAAAGGATTCCAACCCTCTCCTACATAGGGGGAGTTTTACATCTTAGGGGGAGAAGTTCTTCCGGAAAGTACATCGCATAAAGCAAGATTGTTTGTCATCATCAAAAAGGGGGAGAATGTAAAATCAAGCTTCACAAATAATCTTTTGTTTTGATGAAGACAAACCATGGCTAACAAAGAAGGCAAAGATGTATGATCAAGCATCTAAGCATCTAAGGATAATATCTTCATTCAAAGCTCTCAACAACTTTAAAGGTATAATAATATTATCTACTTTGATCTTCAGATATAGATGCTCAAAAATGAAAAAGAAATGTTTAAGAATCATTACTCAAGCTTTTCAAAGATAAAATTTCATTTTTCTTCTGCATGCAATCGATTTACATCTTAGTGCAATCGATTGCACACTTCAAAATTTCAGATCTTTTGCTTCTGTTTTTATGTGCAATCGATTTACATTACCTATGCAATCGATTGCATACTTAAAATTTTCAAAATGTTTGCTTCTGTTTCTCATGCAATCGATTTACATTGCAAGTGCAATCGATTACACTCAGTTACTTTTTGCTACTGACTTTGCATGCAATCGATTACATTATTAGTGTAATCGATTGCACTCTTAAAGATTTTGAAAAATAGTTGTTAAAAACCATGTGCAATCGATTTACACCAAGGGTGCAATCGATTGCATATTGCACGAATTTGAAAAATAGCAGCTTTGTTCATGCCTTTTTATCATGCCTTTTCATTACATCTTTTCACTCAGACTTGGCATTTGTTCATGATACATTTTCAGATCTTCATGATGTTTCAAAAGGGTGTTATGAACATATAAATATTCAATTTCAAATCCAGATCTAACACCTTCTTCCATAAATATTTTCTGAAATTTTAAAATACAAACTCAAGCATTCTTCATTTTCATGCATAAGTTTTCTGCACATTTTCATACATTAACAAACAGAAAACTTTGAGCAAATATATATTGAGTCTTTGTACAATATTATTATTGAAACAAGAAGATTATACATTATCAAATCACTCTAAGTGATCAATATTACTCTACTCACTCAAACTCACAAGTTGGTATTTACTTACTTATTTTCCAGGATTGTTGGAATTAAGGTTAAGTGTTTTTGTTGAAATCTTGTCTTTCCAAGTTGTTGGATACAAGTGTAGTTACATTGAGAGGATTGTTCTCATAGGTAACTTAGTGAAAATCCAAGAGGATTGTTCTTGATCCAAGAGGATTGTTCTTGGTTTGGTTGGTAGTTCTTGTTTAAGTTTGCCACAATAAGGAAATCTCTTTCATGTTAAAAGGGGATTGGAGTACTCTCAGACTATGAGGGGAACCAGGATATATCGCCCGTGTCTCTTTATTTTTCTGAATTTTTAAGCTTTCCTAAACTCACTTATAACCAGAAAAATAAGAACCATCGTCACTAAAAACCAGAATTTTTAAAGTACCTAATTCACCCCCCCCCCCCCCCTCTTAGGCGCACTTCGTACTTACAGAAAGATCAGCAGCAACAAGCTCTACAAAAAGCATAATGGGAGGTGGTTATCAAAAAGATGGATGCCCACACTTCTCAATTTCAAGAAGAGACAAGGAGTAATTATAGGAATACCACAAATGCAATAAAAAAAATTTATAAGTTCAAATGGGACAAATTGCACAACAGGTAGTACGCGAGCACAAGAAAATCAGAAAAATCATGAGAATGTTAATGTTGTCACCACAAGGAATGAGAAAGCTGCTGAAGAAAAGAAAGATGGGGTAAAATTTGATGATAGTATCATAGAAGTAGATTTGGAAGTGAGAGAGAACAAGAGAAAACAAGAAGAAGTGGTATCACCTGTGAAGCAAGTTGAAGAGAAAACTAAACCAACAATCAAGTTGTCATATCCATCTCGAGTGGTAAAGAAGGACACAAAAGAGAAAGAGTTTGATAAACTTGTCCAGTTGTTCAAAAAGCTAGAGATCAATATACCATTCTTTAAAGCACTCGAGAAAATGCCTTTGTATCAGAAATTCATGAAGGAGGTATTACCAAAGAAGAGATCAACAGGAGATGGATCGGTACCCTATGATGAGAAATTGTGTGTAATTGCACCCGAGAGGAAAATATTTGTCAAGCAGAAGGATCTGAGATCTATTGCAATACCTTGCACCATAAAAGATAGAAAATTCAAGAGGGTTCTGATTGATTCTAGTTATAGTGTGAGTTTGACGCCATTGTCTATTTTCAAAAAGTTGGGTATTGAGAAGATAAGCGAGAGTGGGACAAAATTGAAATTTGCTAATCATACCATTAAGCAGTCATATGGGATAGCTGAAGATGTATTGGTGGAAATTGACAATTTTGTTTTCCAGTAGATTTCCAAATCATGGACATTCCTGAAGATGAAGAGACTTCATTCATTCTTGGTCGACCCTTTTTGCTTACTAGTCGATGCAATTTTAATATCGAGACAGGTAATCTAACACTTAAATAATTTGATGAGGAGATAACCTTGAAGGTTTTAGAATCAAGAAGCAAGGTGAAGGTGGAAAGAATAAATCTTCAGTCGGAATGATCAAAGTAGAAGGAGAAAGCAATAGTTCAGAATTACTCCCAGAAGAAGTCTCAGGAAAAATCTCTCAGGTGGCATCAATAAGAATTCCTAAGCTCAGTCAAGAAGGAAAGAAGAGAAAGAAGAAGGAACACGAACCTGGGAAGATGGAAGTTGGAAGTGGTTGGAAGCACAAAGCGGTCAATGCTTCTAGATGAGTTTTGGATTGCGGAAAGGACAAGCAACAAGGTGTGGAAGAGGAAGTACCCCTCATAAAGGGATGAACCATCGAGCCATATGATGTTAAATGAAGTGCTTCATGGGAGGCAACTCACTCTTTTAATAACTTAGTTTTTGTTTAATTTTGTCTGTAGGTAATAAAAAGGGAGTCTTACTGGTAAAAGCTATGAGGCAGCATCATGTGTTGCATTCCCCTCTGTGATTCTCCTTCCTCGAGCTTGTTCTGAAACATTGGGGTTAATGTTTAGTTCAAGTTGGGGGGGGGGGGTTATTAATTTTCTTTTTATTTCTTTTCTTCTTTTCGAATTATTTGTTAGTTCTATACGAATTATTGTGTAGATCCGGGAGATGAAGTCCTCCAAATTTTGGCCAAAATTTTTTGTTTCGTTCAAGAACTTGCTTCTCATAGAGTTAGAGAATAGTATATAGAGACAAAGGGATGGTTGGTTAAGGGTAGGAAGTTTGACATAACTGAACAGTGATACGAGTCTAATGTGTAGATTTATACCATAATGCTTGAATCCTGAGAAGTACTCCTGAAGTAGTTTATCTTTACAGTCTGGCATAATATAGATTCACATATATGTATGATTGGTGGAGAAATAAATAAACCTAGAACCAAATTATGAAAAGGCGGTAAAAGGCAACTGGCTCGCTAAGTTGGGTAGCCCTTACTGGGTTATTCAGCCCAAAAGGGGTTAATCCCCAAACATCGTCCATAAAGGACAATATATAAACTGAACTGTTTTGAAAATTTCATCTGAAATTAAAAGGAGCAAAAGCTCTTATTTGGTGCCTGAACAAATATTTTCTATATTAGTGTTGTGCCTGTGATGATCATCAAAAATCCTCATTGCCTTAGTTTGACTGTACGAATGAAAAAGGAGAAAAATTGAAAAAAAACTTAAGTACAAAGCATAGTTAGAGAGGTATTTCAAGAGGAAGCTCGAGATTTAAAGGTTCTTACACAAACTCTTAGCGTCATGTGAACATCGGACGAACTACGTTTTGATCAATTTGAACATATGTCTCACGTATGAGTACCGGGTTGTTGTGATTGTCATGAGTTCTTGTAATGGTCGCTTGAGGTCAAGCAACAATTTAAGTTTGCGGGAGTTTGATAAGTGGTATTTACACATTTATTTATTTTTAATTGCAGTTATCTTTTCTTTTATTGATGAGTGTTTTATTTCATTTTACTGCATTTTATGCTTTGGTTGTGTGTTTTAGTATTTTCAGGGTCATAGGAATAAAACAGGATAATTTAGAGCGAAAAAGTGCAAAAATTCAGAGTTTCAGAGAAAGTAAAAAATCCACCTACAGGAGACCTGACACAGCCACTCGTGTTTCCTGACATGGGCCGTGTCAGGATGGGTGAATAAAGAAAGATGGAAGTCAGGGGTGCAACACGGGCGGCCGTGTTGCAACCCCCGGGGACCTTAAAAGAAGATTTAGGAGTTTGGGGGCCAACACGGGCGGCCGTGTTTGCCTATGAAGCTGATCCTGATTTTTTCATAATTTTCCATATGTTAGGCTGTGAGGGCGTTTTGGGTACTTCCAACTGACCTGGATGAATGGTGACTATTTAAACGAGTTTTCAAAAGGAATAAAGGGACTTTTTGGTAGCGAAGAATAGTTTACACGACTGAAGATTGGAGAAGTCAAGGTTTTCGAGAGCGGTAGATTTTCATGCGCGGAAGCAATTGAAGATCAAAGTTCATCCCAATACTTGTAATGTCTATATTTTGTCATGTGATTATTTTGAACAATATGAATAGCTAAACCCCCCAATGCTAGAGGGATGTCCCTGATTTGAATTTGTAATTATGAATTCATGAGTTCTTTATTAAAGTTGTTTTCTTATTCAATTTAATCGTGCAAAGTTTTCATGCTTTCTTGACCTGACCAATTAAGATTGATCTAATGTTAACAACCAGCTAGACCGCAGTTGTTAAGGTTTTTGTACGATTAGGCTATAGTTGATATCACCTAGGACTAGGGATACCCTATAGTTACCAGAGCACTCTTGATATAATAAAGGCCTGACTCCATCAGATATCTCTAAGGACTTAGGATTTAGGATGGATGGTTAAAGGTTTTCCCACTAAGGACTTAGGGGAAGATAATCTAAAGGGCTGGTAATTAAAGGATATGAACTTGTTGAAGAGATCAGGATTCAAGGTTGTTACAGGGAAAATTATACACCATACCCTAGCATACTCCTCATATATGTGAAAAAGCCCTAATTTACATTCTGCTTATTTTTTATTTCTGCTAAGTGACAATTCCTAAACCAAAACCCCAATTAAGTTTTTGTTTAATTGAATGTGAATTGAACTAGATAATTGCATGCAGTCCTTGAGATTGACATTCGGGGAATCTACCTGTTATTACAAGAGGAAAAATAGTACACTTGCTATTTTTCTGATCAGTTACTTTGATTTCCAAGAAACTACTTATTCATCTATATTAAATATATAGCCAGTAGTTTCTTTGGAATCATCTTATAAGTTGTTCTTATCCGTATCATTTTATCCCTCAAGTACAACAGAAAATTTGTAATAATGTAAGATGAGATTCATGGGCCTCATAAGGTATTACATGACTCTTTCAATGGTTTGCCAATGTTCATTGCTCGGTCTACTTGTAAATCTACACAAAAATCCTACGACATATGCAATATCAGATCTAGTACAATCAGTGGCATATCTAAGGCTGCCAATGATGCTCACATACTCATTTTGTCTAACACTATCGCAGGTCCTCTTAAAAAGTTTTACACTTTGATCATATGGTGTGTAAGCAAGTTTACAGTCAAAGTAGTTATATTTATTTATGATATTCTCAACATAATGAGATTGATCTAAAGAAATTCCTTGTGTGGATCTAGTGACCTTGATACCAAGAATCATAATGGATTCTCTGAGGTATTTCATATCAAAGTTATTAAACAAATAATATTTCACGTCATTAAGTGCATGAAGGTTTAATTCAAATACGAGCAAGTCGTCTACATAAAGACATGTGATAGTGCAAATGTCATTTTCAAATTTGTAACAAATGCATTTGTCACTTCATTCACTTTATACCTATTTGATATTATTAAGTTGTCAAAGTTTTTATGTCATTGCTTTAGAGATTGTTTTAGACTATACATAGACTTATCTAACTTATAGGCCTTATATACTTGTCCATGAATCACAAAACCTTCCAGTTGGTCCATATAAATTTCTTTTTCAAAGTCACCATTTAAAAGGTTGGTTTAACATTCACTTTTTTATACTATTAATTTATAAACAACAACAATTGAAATCAGTATCCTAATGGGTGTAATTATAGTGATTGGAAAAAAGGATCGAAGAAATCTATATTTTGTATTTGCCTAAAACCTTTGGCTACAAGGCGAGCCTAGTACTTATCAACTATTCCATCAGATTTTAGTTTATTTTTCAAAACTCATTTACAACCAATTATTTGCAACTAGGAGAGAAGTCAACTGAGTGCTAGGTCCTTTTAGATTCTAGAGAATCTATCTCATCGTTGGAAATTCTAGTATACAAATCACATATGTCTTAAAAGATATCGAGATATTGATCTCTGTGTAACAGCATCTGGACTGTATAAAGCATATTGATACATACCAAAACAAAATCATGACATATGTTCTAACATCTTATATGACATGTCTATCAATCAAGAAACAAAATTGACCAATGCAGAATGATGATAACACAAAGATATGATTACCTAGTTTGGTGTTCAACAACACCTACTCTAGGGGATACCAAGCCAGGAAGGAAGTCCATTATCAGCAGTATTAGTTTAAAGTTAAACTCCATCGTTTATAACTTCTCGCTTAATCCCTATCCAATGCAACTTCTACTTAGGTCCTCCATAAATATAAGAAATCTCCATCTCACTTCCTAAATCACCTCAGTGATATCTAGCAATCACAAACTCTGGTGACTACATCGAACTACTTGAAAGATACCCCTTTCAAATAAAGTTCATCCAAGAATCTTGACTAATAAACACACTTGAATTTTCTTCAAATCTTCATCCAATAACAATATACAATTCATTACCTAAAGGCTTCTGAAACTGTATAGAAACAAAGTCTACCACAATGTATCAAACCGATATAAAGAGTGACTTACAACACAAGAAAGTACATGACTCTCAAAACCCTAAACCCTTATATTTCTTTTTAAAAAGTGATTCACAATGCTTAATTACATTGTCCTAAGTCTATGTCTTCCTTTTACAATCTTCAGTTGTCCATGGGCTTCAAAACCGCAACATATTAGTTACTGAAAATGCAGAATCTTCTGCATAAAAATAGGACTCTAATCATTTGTTCCTAATTTGTCTCCATAAATAGAAACTGATAAGACTCCTTGAAATCAGCTTTAATCTCTTAAATCTTCAACATGACCGCCACATAGGATAGCATAATATTTCAGAATATTATGTATCTGTAATAAACAAAACTAATCCAACTGTCCAGTTGATTGTAGACACAATGTCGAATGATTCTGCATAGGACATCTTTATTCGACATGTTTATTTTGATGATAGAAATTCTTTGTTTGACATGTTGTTCTTCATATATTTTATCATCTTTTTCAGCAACTAGTTTTACCAAAATTAGTCAAATCTTTAGAGCTTTCAATCTCCCCCTTTTGGCAAATTTTAGCTAAAACTCCTTTTGTACAATAAACCCAGGAACAAAATCCAGGAGAAAAAAGTCCTGAAGTCATTTCAGCTGGAAGCTTTTAATCTTTCTACACATGAGGAAGAAGATAACCAGAACACACATTTGATTATCCAGTTACTCCCCCTTATTCCAGGAACCGATTCTAGTCACAAAGGGATAAATCTTCCTCTCTGGATGCATAAGAGAACCCTTAAGAAGAAACATAAATTTTACCCTAAGCAAACAAACACCAACCGGATAACTCAACACAAGACACAATTATGTTCATAACTCATATCACAAGCCACAAAATCAACAGAAACTGAGACATGAATCAAACACGATGTTGGAACATCCTGTTAAACATCCTTGCAAATCAAGTGCAAGGACATACACAAATCCCAAATGGTGACCACACTTCTCCCCCCCCCCCCCCCTTTTTAGCCAGAACTTGACAAAAGTACCTGAAACAGACCCATACACATACTGTACTCACCCAAAAACGAACAAAATCCATAAGATCACAACCTAGCAAGACACAACTTTATCAGAAGGAAAGAGATAACCTACTTTTATACTTAAGCAGAAACCTAAAAATTAATGCTTCTAGTTTGAAGCAATGGTCTTAGTCAAATAGGGCAATAAATTTGGAAGAAAGTTTTAGCACAAATAAATGTGCATTGTCTAAGTCAATGTTGAATGATTCTTCTTTAATGAACATTGTTCACAAAGCATTTTCCATGCCTTTATTTATTCTGAACTGTTTCACCTTGAATTTAAAGTTCCAATAAAAGTGCATGCATGGTCAAAGGTACATGTTGCAATTCCACCTGTCGTGTATTCGAATGCACCATCGACAAGCACCATATGAAGACTTACACAGAGCCAAGTTCTGAACAATATCCTGACATCCATCCAGACATTGTCTACTCTCTCTTGTATTCAAAATAGCAAACACCTTTTTCAGTATTCAGCCAAAGATTTTTCAAACTGGGGCCACAGACAGATTCCTATAGGAGATACTAGTCGATATTCATGCTTTGAAGCATAGTCACAATGCCTCTCCCTAGATCCCATACGTACTCTTTTCATAGAGAAATTCTATTTATCTTGACTTCAATCTGCATAGAAAAATAAATTCTCCAAAGAATGATTCTCTGATCACACCTAAGAAGAATGACCATGTTTTGATTCAATCCGCTGATTTCCCAATTACATAATCAACCTCAAGCTGTCAAGTCCTCCATGAACTACACTGGTGAAAAAGTGTCAGGACATCTTGTCTGACATCATATCCTCGCACGAGGAAATTCAAACACAACTTATTTGGCCCTAAAGCAATCTTTATAAAGAGTACAATTCTCCAGCAATAAATCCTAGGCAGAAGTTCAACTTCCATTGTCATAGGTTACCAGTCCTCCTTTGAAAAGAACCACATAGATAGTGAACGAAAACACCAGTCTCATATTTAAGTTCACATATCATTACACCCCTTATTTAACACACCTGTCAAACACATTCTCATGTTGTAATGCCAATCATGACAGTTACAGACGGTTATCCTTATTGAGAGTACATCCAAACCCCCTAGACTACCTCAACTAACTATCTCAACTTTTAGTTAGGCAAGAAGTCATTCACATCAAGCACATTCCCCATAATAATAGATTTTTTTCCACTTGCTTTACAAGACTCAAAAGAACCCATTCTTTCTAGAGTAACTTGTAGCAGAAGAAACCACTTCCCCACAAGCAATTTGATCTCAGTATGAGTCAGAGTACTAGGTCTAATTTTCAACACAAACCCCACATATATTATAACATCCTCAAGGATAATCTTCTCCACATTATTCTCCCGCACACTTGTGAATCAAATGGTGAGTACCAAACTTCACACCATAATTCCAAGCCATCTTCCAAACAGATATGATGTTGCAACATCACATAGGACATCATCATTTGCATAGAGGTCCTTCACAAGTACCTCACAGTTGTAGTAGGAAAGAAATCACAACAAATTATAATGACACCGAGAGAAATAAACTCTCATACATCTCATAAAGCTTCCTCCTGAACCATAAGGTTAATTAAGAGACACATTAGTCCTTAAGTACCTTAAGATCAGATTCCCTCTATAAGTATAAATGCAAGGAAGGAACCAACTCTTTCTCAAGTCTTCTGTCTTCTAGTCTTCCAGTATTACATACCACAAGATGCATCCGTATATGAAGAGCAAATGATACACATTTCATGGTCCCATGCTTAGACAAAACCTCCCTTGAGCATATAGACAACTATGGTTATCTGACACAACTTTCTACAGAGGTGATAAATAGTCTTTTGATCCACCAGTAAGACTGGATTTTTTTAGATCAAAATCCTCCTTGCACCAACCAGAATTTTGGAATGCTCATACCAAATAGCATAGGTGAGACTCCAGCTAAAGTATATGAACTACTGAATGATTCATATAAGTCTAATGATCATGAGCCAAATCATGTCCCAAACTCTCAATTGTAGATCAACTTACCCTAAGATGATGCAGCTCCACTCCATACAACCCCATCATAGGAAACATTCAGATGTTCAATCTGATGTAGGAATGTCAAAGGCTTGACAAGCTGTCTGATGAAGCCCATACTGCCTAATATAGTCTTGAAGATCTACAGGCCTCCAAACTATATCCTACATTGGATGTATTTTCTAACAGAATTGAAGTTCCATGTTCTCATAGAATTGACCAAGATATCAAATTTGAGTAGACATCTTCTATCCTGCTTAAACCAATCTTCAAGAATAGTTCTCCTCTATATTCTTTTATCCTTGAGCAGACAATTCTTTAATATGTCTAAGCAATAGTTTTAGACCTTTGATCTTAATCTCCATATCCTAATAGAGAAATCTTTAACACTTCTTTAGTTGAATACCAAAAATTCCTTCACAAGTAGAGGCCTGGATCTTGTGTTCCTATAAATTAGATTAGAAATAAACTGACCCAAGGATTTTTACTAGACTAATGATGTCTACTCCTACCTCAACTTCTTTAATCAAGACAAATTCAGGAACTTTTGAGGACTAGACAAATAATATTTATGCAAGGAAGAGCATACACATGTAGCCTTCTTCTAGAACTGTAACTTGACACGCATTAAACAGATTCTTGAGATTCTCAACTAATGATGTTTCTCCTGATGTAACATCTAGACTTCAGATCTTTTGAATGCCAAATAAAGGATAAGCAACTAAATACTTGTGGATGTCACAAATAGCAATTGATTTTAAATCCTTGTTCAGATGACCATTCACACAATCTAGAGAAACACAATACTAAAGTAACACAAATCATGTATTTTCCCATGTCAAGTCTGGCATTCTTGACTCAATTTGCTAGAAATTGTTATGGCTTTCTCTTGATGACTTAGTTGACAAAACCCTATCAACCTTTCTTGAGAAGGATCACATCCTAACAAAACAAATTAATTTCTAGGATTGCCTTCAGCAGAAATCCGAAATCAAGCTCTCCAAGAGCAAAAATAAATTGCTCTTGTCTTCCTAGAGAGTCTTCATCTTGATTACTTTCTCTTCTAAGCTCTTTTCACAAATAGAAATGCCTTTATGAGTGGACTTGAGAGAGATTTCAAGTATCTTTGGCTACTTTATACGTGATAAGAGTGCTTATGGATCAGAATATGAAAGAATCAACACGACCTCTTCTCTTTGTCTTACTCACAGCTGTTCTTGTACTTTTATAATCAGTTCCACCATCTTGCTTAAATAATCTTGAGAGAGACTCATGATACTTTGACCATAATACCCATATTTATCACTTTTCTATATAAAGAACACCTCAAGTTATTCCAAGCATAGATCTTCCTTGAACCATAGCTTAAAGAACACACATCAGATACATATGTAGCGGAACAAATCACATCCTCCACAGCCTCAAGACAGTATGTCAGAAACATCTTATATGACATCTTGTAAAAGAGACATCCACATAATCAACCGGTAGTTAGTGATAAGAGTATATGGATGTAACTCCCTCTGTCATTACTATTTCAATCTCCTTCTCAAGGAAAGATCACCAGAAGACAAACCAACCAGAACACCGAAGGTTCACACATCAGAGGCACATGTATCAAAAGAAAAAAATCGCCTCACAATTAACACCACAACCATAGCAGAAGCTACAATCAACACTCTGCTCTTTCAAGTTCATTACACCAGAAAGTATCTTCCCTAGATCTCAACGAGAACAGAACACGATGCTTGCTCTGATACCAACACTACAACAAATTTTCCATATACCAACGAATATTTTTAGCAACAACTCGATTTATTATAGGTATAAACCTTATTTAGCCGTTGGTATAGCCTTGGCATAATACACACATGGTTGCCGGTTTTTAGACATTTTATATTAAAATAATCTAGTTAATTTATTTATATAAAAAAGATAAGTTTTTAAGAAGAAAGAAGCACCCTTTAGATTCGCGCTCAACAAATCTTAACCATCCACCTTTTCAATCCAACGCTTCCCTTCACTTTCTCTTTATATTGAGAAAACTTAAAACACTCAATCCATTTTCCTTCCAATCATCTGTAGTTTTTTCATCAAAATCCCTAGTAAGCAAAACACTAAAAATATATCCATTATGCTGTACCCCAAAATTTGTCCTCACATTTTCTTCAAGACCTTTTCATGAGGTTCCCATTGGCTCAAGACTACTCAAGAGTTGACTGGTCAACATTCTTCTCTTAAGCAATGAGTCTATAACTAGGGATTTGGTTTTCTCAAGGGAAACTGGATTTCTAATGCCTCATTTGACTTTCATGGTTCATCATAGGTCCTCAACAGTTCACATGTCAAGTTTCAAGCCTTGCATCACAAAGTTGCCCAATCAATTGCTCAGATGACTGAAAATCAACTGCATTAAGTAAAAAGTCAATTATGGTCAATATACAGTCAAACTTCAAGATTTTTGGTCAACATCAATATTTTGAAGTGATATTCATCATTTTATCAAGGGTTGATCATGATTCATCAAGGAAAACTCTCAAATCATTATAGGTCAAAAATTACCCAAATTAGGGTTTTGACTGAAGATGACTGATCATTTACTATTGACCTAGTGCATGACCTAATGGCTTGAATCATGATCTCAAGAACTCAAGTACAAAATTTTGACCTAATTATAGGTCTCAAAACATTTCCAAATATGCAAGTGATTGATAGTTAAAGAATTAAATCAACTGATGAAAAGTCATCAGTCACTCAAAAGTCAAACTTTGACTTTTTGGTCAACATCGGAATTCAAAAGTCAAGAATCATCAAGATATTCAAAATTATCAAACTTGATAATCAAAAAATCAAAAAGTTAACAAAAGTAAAATTTAGAAAATTTTCTAACACTTCGAAAAATTCCAAGTGTTTTTGTTCTTAACAAAAACCCTAACTTCACAAGCAAGTTTCCTCAAGATGCAAGTTGATTCAAGGAAAACTTTAAACATGAAAGTTATAGAGATTGATGAATTCTACAACTTAGTTAATGTGGGATGATCCTCAAAAAATGCTTGGATTAAGAGATATAAGCTCATGAAGTTGAAATTTTTATCCAACACTTAGAAATTTTTTACAAGTTTTGATTAGATTTTTGTCCAAACTTCATGGCCATTTTCACCAAGTTCTCATTTGATTTAGCCAAAACTCACAACATGAAAGTTGTATACAATTTTTCAAGCTTTCCAAAATGTCCAAGAACGCAATTTTATCATGCTTGAACTAGGAGTTTCGAAGAGATGAAGTTGGGCATCCATTCTTGAATTATAGGTCATTTTTGTGACTAGTTCATAACCAAATCTCTAAGCCATGCTGCATAATCTTGATTTACAGGCTTCTAACTTGCAAATATCACAATAATTAAATATTTACACAACTGATTGAATCATTATCCAAGTGTTTGAGCCATTGTCCAAATGATTTTTCCATTTATGGCACAAAGGCACCATTGCCATTTACATAAAGCGTGGTTTATGCATTTTGTCAACTCTCCTTGAGCCTCTCACCTATTCTTCCTGCACACACATAATACCAAAGCAAGAAGTAACATGTCTACAACTCCTAACCATCCTATAAGCCATTGTACCATTGCATTGAAATCATTCCTTTGCAAGTTACTTCAAAACCAAGCTTCAAAACCATAACATGCTATCTTGAATTTCTGGTTACTTCAGCTCCTCAAACCCTTTTCTTATAAATATAAGGGTCATTAGCAAGCCATGACACGAATAGACAAGCCCTTTAACCCTCTCAAACTCAGAATTTGTCAAAAAACTCTATTTGTTGCAACTTCTGACCTTGAACACCAAACACTCAATCCACTCGTGCATTTTCACTCTAAATCATTTACAAAGTTTCTATAAATCATATAGAACTTATCCAAAGACATGTTTCATCACTGTAACACCATCTTTATCATCTTCCAAATTCAAAAACAGAGCTCTGAAACTTGAATTGCCCAGAAGAATTGAGGCACTCTCAATCCAAGGTAAGCATTGCAAAAGCTTCCTGGGAGTTCAGTAAAGCTATCCAGATCATCCTAACACCTCCAGAAGTGCTCTAACTTCAAAATCGATTCTCACTTTTGAGGTATGTTTTCTAAACTTTGAAATCTCTGTACAAGCATCATTTGCATTTATTTTCTAAAGCAAAAATATAGATATCAATGCCCTGAAGCTAACCATGTCCTTAGTTTTCATTTATATTGACCGTGTGATGAGAATTTTGGATTTAAAATTTATGAAATATTAGGGTTCAGTTTGGTACGAATAGAAATTCACTTTAACCTTTAAGTTTTACCTTAAGTTAATGGCATGGTTGAATTCGTGGTGAAATTTGGAACAACTTTGATGTTTACACTTTTCAAAATAGGCGAGAAATGGAAGAGTTTGAAAATAAAAAATGTTTGTGTTGTTGTTCTGGAGCGAGGAAGAAGATGAAGTCATATTCAAATTTCCAGGGTTGAGTTTATAATATATTTATTGGTGGTTGTTTCATAACCGGATGAAACAACCACCCCAATGGCAAGCGTGTGTGTGTAGAGCTTTAGTGTGCCAGGGAAGGGGTTCGATCCCTGCCTCTTGCATTTTATTTTTCAATATTTTCTTTGTTAATCAGGTACATGCAAGTCACACGTGCTCATCATACACCTCATGCTACAACCATCACATCATCATGCAGGCATATCCAATGCTTCAAGAGCGCATTTCCACTATGAACTATCAAGGGCCAACCTCACTGGATCCAAACAACGCTTAGGCCTCCCTTTTGGGCTTTTTGTTTTTGTTTTCTAACACCCCATTTTTTTCTTTTGTAGTTCAGGCCCATTTTATTTCTTTTTTATTTTAATTAACTTTTTCTTTTTTCTAAATCATTTTTATTTAATTAGAAAAAATCATAAAAAATGACAAAAATTAGATTTAGTTGTTTTAATCAATTAATTTAAATTTTGACAAATAAAAATTATTTTATTTTGACCATCTTGATTTTATTTTATTAAGACTAGGTTTTTTTACTTCATTTATTTTTCTAAACAAATACAAAAATATTTTCTAAATACTTAGATTTCTTTAGGCCTTAATTAATTAATTAATTTGAGTTTCATAAAAAAAATTTAATTACACCTTATTTTATTTTGTATAATTAGTTTGTAAATAAAATTAGAATTAGGTCTATCTCACATTGCAAATATTTTCCAAACAAAGAAACAACAAAATATTTTCTTAAAATACTTAAAACCTTTTTAGGATTTTTACATCTTTCCCCTTCTCACAACCTTCACGCACTTTATTTTTCGCATTAATATTTCCCAATATTGTAAATGCTCAAAGATTGTAATAGACAAATTAAGGTTTATTGTTTTCCTCCCTCATTCATAAACTTGTAACCCCCATCCCCGAAGTGTTGTAATAGCATAGGACATTTAATTTCCATAATTTACAGTTTTCCTTATTACTGTTAGTAATTAGGGTTTGTATGGCAAGATTAAAATCAATCATTAGAAAACCTAATCTCAAAGACAAATACATGAAATTAAAACACTTCGCACATATGCACCTATAGGGATAACCTCACTTGTTGCCTCGAATAAAACAATCATATCCCTCGAACGTAGAATGCTTTAGCAAAGACCCTTGGTTAAAATATTATAGTCCCTCGATGACCCTTCAATGTTGCCTTCGGTAAACGATCTTAGTCCCTTACGACAATTGCTAAAACATCTTACTAGTTGCCTTCTATGACTGTACGATGACCCATTCCCGTCCCTCACATCCAATGATAGGGCTTCCTACTAACAAATGTTAGGATAGCACTATCTAAAGGAGGAGGAAAATAACAAAGACTTTTTGAGTAGGTAGATCGCCCGTAATCACTTGATCACAAACTAAAACAATTTTCACACCTCACATTTTCAAAACAACACTTTATAAACACTCTTGAGGACTAATACAAGGGTTATTATAAAGAAAATTGCCTTACATTGGCATTTTCAAACATCCTTTCACAAAATAACACTCTCTTTCATAAATATTTTCAAAATAAACATTTTTTATACATTTTCTACAATACGAGAATCATTACAAAATTGCCGCACTTAGGCGTTTTAAAAATATTTTCAAACATACACAAACACAAAGCATTATTTCAAAGTAAGCTAGCAATTAAGAGCCCGTAGATAGCTGCGGATGAAAAGGGTGCTAATACCTTTCCTTTTCATAACCTACCCCCCGAACTCAAGAAAATTATCAAAAGGTCTTTCATGTTCTTTTCACCCTTTCCTTTACTGGATAAAAGAAAAGTCGGTGGCGACTCTTGCTATCTGTAACATTTGCGATAAAATGCAAAACCCTAAAGTCAGTTCTCCCACCGTATTACAGAACTGGCGGCTCTGCTGGGGAAGCTAAATTAAAGGTGGGGTTACCTTAAGAGCTTGATCATATTTATTACTTTACTTGTTTGCCTTGTTTGCTTTATATTTCGAGATGTATTTGGGTTTATTTCTTGTATAGAGCCTATACCCGGATCTGGGGGCATTTTAGGTAAGTAGCAATAGATTATGGAAACTATACGGCATAGACCGATATGGTTGAAGTGATGGCTACGTTAGTGTGTCACATTGGTTTGTGCTTGTATCCCTTGAGCAAGTCAAGGAGAATGCTAGACTGCCGCGTGGTGTCATAATCACTAATTGACCGTTGTTATACCCCAAAATTTTCCCGCCCATATTTCTCAATACATGTCAAGTGAGGTCCTCAAATTGCTTAAGGAAGTCCAAGGGTTGACCAGACAAACTCTCTCCTAAAGCAATCTGCTTCAAATTAGGGTTTCATTTTTCATCAAAATGCTTGGGTACAAAGGATACCAAATGCTCACCATTGTCATAATATGTTCTCATGATCATCCATGTCAAGTTTCAAGCCCTATAGAGGAAGTTTGCTCACTCAATTGCTCAAAGGCCTGAAAATCGACTGTGCTAGGTTAAAAGTCAACTGAGGCCAATACACAGTCAAAATTCAAGATTTTTTGTCAACATACTCATTTTGAAGTATCATTCATAATTTTATCTAGGGTTGATCATGATTCATCAAGAATTGCTCACAATTCATCAAAACCCAAAAGTTGCTAAATTAGGGTTTTGCATGAAAAGTCAACTCAACTTTGACCAAGCATAACTTTCTCATACTTTATTAAAAATGACCCATCCAAAGCTCGTTTTGAAGAGGATGCAATTCCCTACAATTCATCTTCAGCTCCCAAGTTCAAAATATGCACTCACAGAAAGATATGAATTTCGACATTATAGGTCATTTTGTAAAGTCAACAAAAACACCTTTTGGGTCAAAGCTTCATACATGAACATGGAAGACTCAATTGAGATGATACCAAAAGGGTTGCTTAGAGGACATCCTAAGCTTTGTAAAAAGTCCAAGAACACCCTCATAGGGTCAAAATTGAGGGAGATATGCATTGTCAAATTTGACCTTTTTTGCAAAATTGCCGAAAGTCAAATATGCTCAAATTTGCATCTTTTGCTAAATGGGCCCAACTTTTTATGCTTGCATCTCATTCCTAACATGGTCCACGACCTATGGGACCCTCCATGCTTTATTTATTCATTTATTTAATTTATTTTGATTTTGATTTATTTAAAATTTAAATAAAATCAAATAAATCCTAATAAATCATATATTGCATTTAAGGATGATCTTTTGCATTGAAAGAAGATATTATATGCTGTCAATTGAAGATAAAATCATGCAAGGCCAATTTGGTTGGAAAATATTGGATTTAAGCAAAATTGGAAAAGAATCATATGCCATGAAAGATCAAATCAAATCCCCATGATGAGCAAGATTGAGGTCGTTTTTGTTGACCTAATAGCTTGTATTACATATACAGAGGAAGACCAAGGCATAGGGAGGTTAGAAGCAGCCGTGCAAAGGTGAAATAAAACTCAAAATTGCAAGAAAAGTGGTGATCTAATTTCTATATTAGAGGCCAATTCGTGCCATTCTCACATTGCCAATAGATTGCTGGACATCCCAACCAATTGATAGCTCTATCACGCCTGAAATCATAGGTACATAAGTCGAGGTTTTGTCCCAAAACTTCGATTTCGTTTTCATTGATTCACGCATCATTAGCATATTTTGTGCATATATCCTTGTTTATCATTAAATTTGCAAGCTTTTGGTAGTGTTTAATTGTGTTTTTAGTACAGGAATCAAGAGATGCCATTGTTAGGGTTTTCTCTTATGTTTTGGGGTTTCTCTGTATCAGTAAAATTGGTCCAAGAAAGTAATACCATGGTGTTCGTGGGTTCAAGACAAATAAAACCATGTAATTAGAATTTATTTAGCATGCATTTTCTTGATTGTTGAAGGTTACAGGTCTTTAGCCATGGAGCCACGCTCGTAGGTATTAGTTTATAGCCTAACACGACGGCTGGGAGGAAGAAGATGGATGCGTGGTATTCATTGATTAGGTTATTTAAATTTCCGCGCGTTTTTCCATTAACCATGCTTTTTTCATATATTAGACTTTGTTTTCATTATATATTCAAACAAGCCAAATAGCTCAGTTGGCAAGCGTGTATCAGGAATAGGCCTAAGGACCTGGGTTCGATCCCCAGGTCCCATATTTGCTTCATGTTATTTTTCAATAAATGATCAGGTATACCTCACGTCCAAGCATTCACCAAGCAACTCAAGATCTGGCCGTCCCATTCATCAACGCTCCAGATCCAATGCCTTTCCCCTGAACGACCACCATACGCCTCAAGTAAACAGCCACACTAGATTAGGCAAAGTCAAAACAGACCTCTGTCCATTTGGGCCCAGGAATTTGCATTCCAACCCCCCTTTTGCTAAATACAGGCCCATCTCACCTTTCTTTATTTATTTTTAATTCTTTTAATACTTTTTAATTATTTTAATTGACAACCAATTTCTTTTTTTCATAAAAATCATAAAATCAAGAAATCAAAAATTAGAATTAGACTTTTTTTTATCAAAATTAATTTTGTTAATTTAATTTAGTTTAACTTAGGGCAATTTTAACCTTTTTTATGATTAAAACTAATTAGCAAATTAGGTTAAATTATTGATTTAATTCTTTTATTTTTCAAATAAACAAAATACAAAAATAGGTTTTAGATGGAATCAGTTTATTTATTTTTAATTTAAAATTAAGTAGAACTTAGAATTTTATCTTTAGTTTTAACTATTTCATTATTTTCTTAAATAACAAAACAATTTTTGTTTAACTAATCGCAATTAGGTTTAAGTAAGGGTCAAAACCCTATTTGTCTCGTATTTGATTCATCGCGCGTTGTTGTACCCCAAAATTTTCCCTCTCATTTATCAAGATTTTTCTCACAAGACTTCTTGGACTCAAGACAGGATCAGGGTTTGGTCAGCTCAAGACTCATCTTGCACTGATAAAACCCAAAATTAGGATTTGAGTTTGCACAAGGATTTTTGGACCACCAATGCTTCATGTGACTTCCATACATCATGTTGGACCCCTAAGATTGCTCACAACAAGTTTCAAGCCTTGAATCACATTTTTGATCAGTCAATTGGACAGTTGACCTAAAAATCAACTATATTGGGGAAAAAGTCAACCATGGCCAATTTACAGTCAAACTTTATAATTTTTGATCCACATCAACATTTTAGGCTCATATGTACCATTTGATCAAGTTTGGATCACAACTCCTCAATAAATTTGATCAAATCATCAAAAGGGCAAAATGGTCAAAATTAGGGTTTTGACTGAGAAAGGGCAATTTCTGATTTTTTAACCTAGCCAATGACCAATTGGGTTCAAACATTATTTCAAGGACTCAATGGCATCATCTTGACCTAATTACATGGTTCAAAAGATCTCAAGTTCATTGGATTGATAGATGAATTTTCCAGTCAACTGATTAAAAATCAATTGTACACTGAAAAGTCAAACATAAAAGTTGTAGTCCTCCATGAAATCTACAACTTTTATTCACAAAGTTTTCCCAAAAGATGCTTGGATCTCAAGTTATGAATTTGGGAATAGGGGACCATGAACTAAATAACTTAGCGGGGTAAATCGGAGATCGAATTATTGATTAATTCGTCTCACAAAAGCAAGAGTCGCCACCGCGCTTTATTATTTCCAAGGGAAAAGGGAAAAGAGCGAAATAAAACCCTAAATATGCAATGTAAATAATACTTTTTAAAAGTAATGAAAATACAAGGCGTTTTTGAAAAGAGGTCTATGGTTCGGGGGTTGGTTATACAATGGGAAGGTATTAGCACCCAATGTATCTATAGTATTCTATAGGAACCTTTTGAAATATCTGTTTATTTTAAAATTGATTGTTTGATTAAAAATAAATCGTTCTGGCCGAAAAGGGATACAGACGGGTTTTTGAAGATACGACGACCTAACGTCGAAGTTTTTGCTTAAAGGGTATAAATTTTGAAAAGATTGAATACTTGAAGGAAAATTATCCTAAGTTTTAATGAAAATGCAAATATTCGCGCGATTAGACTTGAAGACATGAAGTCAACAAATTTATCGTTTTTCCTTTGGATTTAAACGTAAACGGAATAAACAAATAAATATGAAATAAATAAACAGAAAAATTAAGCGGATAATGATTAAATAACAATAGTTAAATGATAGACTAAATGATGTGAATAATGCATTTTTTAGATTTTTGGTTTAATATTAATGAAAAGAAATGTTTTAATAGCTTTCATTTTTTACGCATTTTTTAATATGGATAAAAGCATGAGGATTAATTAAAGGAGTCAAAATATTTTTAGTTTTTTAAGTCTCTATATTTTTTTTATATTTTGTATTAATATTAACTAAAACGAGTGGGTTAATTAAATAAAATATTTTTTAAGTTTCTATTTTTATATGTTTTTTAGAGTTTTATATAAAGTACTATTATGAGAATTATTAAATGATTTTAAACTAATTAAAACTTAAAAGCTACTAACTTAAGTCTAACTAAAAAAGGGATACTAAAATTATTAAATTAAGCCTAAGGTTAAACCTAAAAAGAAAATTAGTCAAATATTAAAACTATCTAATTAGATTACGTATCTATTACTTGATTAACCCACTAATTAACTAAACTAATAATATTCTAAAAAAAACTAATAGAAAGCAAAAATGAAAGAAGGGGTGTTATTAGAAATAAAAGGGTGGATAGGCAATTTCGTTTGGGCTAAAGGTTTTGAGAACCTAATCAGAAACTGAAAACAGGGGGGTGCATAAGCAGTTTCGTTGGGCTTGGGGGGGAAACAAGGTTAAAGGCCCAAACAATTTGTTAAGGGTTAAACGTTGTTTTAGCATTTGGGGAAATTGGATTAAGGTTAAGGTCTTGGCCGAAACGGCGCTCACTCTCTCGTTCGTCTTCTTCTCCGATCGTCCTCTTCGTCCTCGCGCGTTATCCTCTTCAATCGCTACTGAAATCTCCTCCTGTCTAATGGCCACCAGCTCCCACTGTCCTCTTCCCTCCAGCCAAACGTTAAAGGGGCGACGGATTCTACGGTACAAATTCGTTTTATCACTCGTTTTAGGGTTTCGTTGTAAATGCATGTTGTAATCTTTGATCCACTTTGATTCTGATTTCGTTTTATTGTTTGTGTGAGGTGTTATGAAAGTAAAAGGGGAAAAGGAAATCGTTACCTAGAGGCGGAGATGGAGGAGGAACAGTTGGACGAGCTAGGAGGCCGAGGGCGGAGAGAACGGCGCGTGGGTTGGCTTGGAGACTCCGGTTTGTCTTCTTTGTTGCTTTAGATTTGATGATGATTTGAAAATCTTGTACGATTTCTTCCCTCTTCTTCTGTCGACCTTGGCTTTGATTCTTCTCTTCTTCTTTTGCTACTGCTACTGTATACTTTGAGCGTTTATGTTGCCTATGATGCTATTATTTTGACATGGTTTGGGGACATGTTGTTTTGAGGGTTTATGCAGTATGCTGGGTTTTGAATGGTTTGATACAGTAGGAAAGGTTTTAGGCCATGAAGGTCTTGGTATGTGGTTTTGGTTCTGGTAATACAGTAGGTTTATTGCAGGTTAATGGTATGTTGGTTGTGTATGGTTGATGGAAACAGGGGAATTGGTTTTCGTTGTTAGGCCATAAGGTTTTGGTGATATGCAGGCTTATGGTTTATGACAGGTTAACGGTATGTTGGTAATGCAGTTGAATGGTTTAGGCCATATGTTTATGGCTTTGAATGATGCTTGTGATATTGGTTTGAGGGCTCAATCAAGTTGACAGTTTTTTATGGCTTAAGCAGGTTATTGAGATTTTAATGGTGTTTGAAATGGTTCTGCAATGGTTTTATGCAGATTGCAGGCTTATGCAGTAACGGGTTTAGGGGCTTGAGAAAAATGGCCTTTTGCTTTTTTTTATTGGTTTTGTTCTACTGGTTTTTTATGCAGTAGGAAGGGTTTATGTTTATCATGCAGGTTATGAAAAAAAAACTCTTCGTTGAAGAGGTTTTCTAGCTTGTTATAACAACTTTTTCTTTTCTCCTCAGGTTTACGTTACAGGCTTAGGCTGTGTTACAGGTTGGAGATTTGAATATTTGAATAATATTCTTGGCCTCCTGCATCATATTGTTACAGCAGTTTTGTTTGTATTCTACTCTTGTGCTTCTCCTTTTACTGTGTTACTGCAGTCACTTTGTCTTATAATTCCTTCTGCCTAAACCAAAACCTGCAAAACCAATTTTTTTCTCTCTCCTCTCTCTCAAGTACATTGATACATAAAATGATGTGTACTGCTTTTTTCTGAAATTGTAACAGAGCTGGAATATGATGAATGAGAAAATATTATTGCTTGCATAATGGTTTTGAACTGCATCTTTCTTTGACTTCCAATGCAACAGTAGAGCCTATTGTTTTGGCTTCTACTATGTGGCTGCATGTAGGTTTACGTTGGCTTGTTGGTGCTTGCATATGCTGTGTATATTTGAAATATGCATGGGACTTTGAAAAATGCAATGGATTTTTTAATTATGCAGTTTTAAAAAATGAAATGAATTTTGTGCATGTTTCACAATTGTGCATTCATTTATGAAATAAAAAATTCCTCCCTTTTTTGTGAACCGGGAGAAATCTCGTGATTTGCAAAAAAGGGTAAACTGATTTCAGCCGTTGCTTTTAATGATGAACATTAAATAATTTTTTTGCTTTTAATTATTTGTTCAATTCTAATTTCTTTTAATCGTTTTGCAGGTAAAATCAAGTGAGCAGACAAAAAGGCATTGGATAGGAGATTTAGAATTAGAAAACATTAGATTAGTTTTTATTTCATTTTAACTTTGTAAAATTATTATTGTAAATTCGTTGTAATAAATACAATATTTACACAATAATTGTACAATTAAAAGAAAAATGAATAAAATTCCAATATTTGCCAATTAATTTCCTCCTTCTCTCTAATTATTTACTTTATCGTTTATAGTTCTTTAAATTGTATAATAATTGAAAATGAATCTCAATTACCTAAATTCAGAAGAATAAACAAATAAATAAATAATATCATTGATCAATTAATAGTTTCAATTATTTAATTCATTATTCATAATTTTCTAAATTATAATAATTAAAATAAAATTTCAATTATTTAACTTAGAATGATAAATAATTAAATAATCATTATTGACCAATTAATGAACTTTTTCAAATATTTATTATATTATTCATAAATCTTTAAATTATGTAATAACTGAGAATAAATTCCAGTTATTTAAATTTAAGATAGTGAATAATAAATAAACACTGTCTGTATGATTAATACGCCTCTTTTCTAATATTTATTTTATTATCTATACATCTTTAAATTATATAATAATGGAAAACAAATTCCAATTATTTAAATTTAAGATAATAAATAATTAATAAACATTGTTTTAGCATGAATCGATTAAATAATTTAGTGTTCAAAATAAATAGCTCTCGGCTTGAAAAAGTTATGAATTTTTAAAATCAATAGATCAAAACACTTGTAATGTAATGATGCAGATGGGAGATGATATCTTAGGTCCAAATTTGGGGTACAACAGCTGCCCCTATTTAAGTTTCTTCTATCCGGAGATATGAAGATCGAAATCTTCGTTTCGACGAGATTGAAGGTACTTAAATACATAACTACGCAAATTTTGTCCTAAGATGCCGTCATCAAGTTGATATGAATGCAGTGATTGAACTCACAGAGAAAGATATTGTATGAAACAAGACAATGTTGGAGGAATCGAACACCAACAAAACACAGAGACATGGATTATACATTACTGGGGAAGCAAGCTATCGACTTCAAACGACAGACTCTTGACAGCGAATAAAATCGAGGGAATACGACCTCCGACCCTAACAAAGAAGGCATCTTGCATAGGCCATAAAACAAATTATTGACCCAAAACAGTGAGTTCGCAACTCAAGGTCAACGATAGGCAAAGAGTATCAAATTGCTGATAACTGATTACCTACTTCCGAAGGTAAAGATTCATAACAAACTTCTCGGCGAGATTTTCGGAGATATACTCATTAATGCTGATATAATAACATGGTTGTAGATACACAAGCTGCTCAAATAAAGAAGCTGTCACTTGCTGTCGTCCAAAGAAAATACCGATAACATACAAGCTGCCCAAATAAAGAGGCTGCCACTTGCTGTCGTCCAAAGAAAATACCGATAACATACAAGCTGCTCAAATAAAGAGGCCGCCACTTGCTGTCGTCCAAAGAAAATAATAACGTACAAGTTGCTCAAATAAAGAGACTGCCGCTTGCCGTCTTCCAAAATAATGATAACGCACAAGTTGCTCGTGAAGAGATGCCGCTTGTCGTTTTCCGAAGATAATACGTACAAGTTACTCATGAAGAGCTGCCGCTTTTCGTTTTCCAAAGATAATACGTACAAGTTACTCATGAAGAGCTGCCGCTTGTCGTTTTCCCAAAATCATAATAACGCGCAAGTTGCTCGTGAAGAGCTGCCGCTTGCCGTCTTCCACAAAATAATAACGTACAAGTTGCTCATGAAGAGCTGCCGCTTGTCGTCTTCCACAAAATAATAATGTACAAGTTGCTCATGAAGAGCTGACGCTTGTCGTTTTCCCAAAATAATAACGTACAAGTTGCTCATGAAGAGCTGCCGCTTGTCGTTTTCCCAAAATCATAATGGAGGAAATTGCGATGACACTGGCAGAGAATAACATCTTCATCAGAAAGGAACATGAATCAATCTTTCCCGAGGAGATCATATAGTCAAACGTGCAAAATAAATGCACCAACTGTCTAGGTCGCAAACTCACTGGGGAAAATCAAAGAGATATCCTATGCAAGAGGCAACAACTTCATCCAGGAATAAACCAGAGAGAAGACAGTCAAACAAGACTCTACCCAATGAGAAAGTAATTCGACTGGGGATTCATCCTATCCAGAAATGGACAAGGTAAGCTGAATCAAAAATCATCCACGAGAACTAGCTCAGTTGGGGAATTTAGAAAGGAAGCACATTTTCTGCCTAAGCTAACCTTCTACTTGGAAAGAAATATGTACGTTGTTCGAATAAACAAAGTACGACCCAAAATCAACGACAAATGTGGATATGCATGCTGATATGAGTGTAAATGAGTAAATGAATGTTATGCTGACAAAACAGACAGATGGAATATCTTGGAGATAATAAGATGTCACAGCAAAATAGATACTCGGCCAATCTTGAAAGGACGGAATATAACCGGAACTGGAAACACAAAGCAACGTCGGAGCGTAACGCTACAAGGTTCAAGTCTTCTGAGGAGAAAAGTATCCAAATCCAGACTTACAATACCAATAAACCACTGGCATGAGACGAAGTGTACCGCACTTCAAAATCTCCCAAACAAAGGTAGCCAAAACAATACTTAACTGGAACAACTGGGGGAGTCACCAAACTTAGCACCACCAGAAACACGAGCTTACACAAATAACACTTCATGACGGTGTTGAAACGAAACATGTTCACCATGCAAGGATAAACTACTGTTAATATTCCTTTCGTTATTCACGACACATTTTAGAAATAAGAATATTTTAAATACTTTGTTTCAAATATTGCCGTAAAAATTAAAATTTTGCCCACAAAAGGTAAATGCTCAAATTTCATTAATAAGATGGTAGTTCGCTAACAACGCGACTCCAACGGTTTACAAAAGTTTGGGAAATAGTACATGAAATAAAAAAGGTTACCCAAAACAATGATCGTTATTCTCCCTAACAACTTCGAATCCCAAAATGTGCTCAAATGCCAAGACTGGTCTGACCAAAAGTTTGCCTAAGCGAAATACTTCTTGACTGCATCGGCGTTCAATGGACGCGGGAGTTCTTCACCGTCCACATTGGTGAGAATCAAAGCACCTCCAGAGAAAACTTTATTAACGACATACAGTCCTTCATAATTCGGAGCCCACTTGCCCCTAGAATCAGGTTGGAAAGATAATATCTTTCTGAGCACAAGGTCACCTTCTCTGAACTCGCGCGGTCGAATCTTCTTATCAAAAGCCTTCTTCATTCTCTGCTGATATAATTGACCATGACACAACGCTGTCAATCTCTTTTCTTCAATTAAATTCAACTGATCATACCTACTTTGACACCATTCAGCCTCAGAAAGTTTAGCTTCCATCAACACTCTCAGAGACGGAATCTCAACCTCCACGGGGAGTACTGCTTCCATACCATAAACTAGGGAAAATGGGGTTGCGCCTGTTGAAGTTCGAACTGAAGTACGGTACCCGTGTAAAGCAAACGGAAGCATTTCATGCCAATCCTTATAAGTTACTACCATCTTCTGGACAATCTTCTTGATGTTCTTGTTAGCAGCTTCAACAGCCCCATTCATCTTTGGTCTGTAAGGAGAAGAATTATGATGTTCGATCTTGAACTCTTCACAAAGCTCTCTCATCATCTTGTTATTCAAATTCGAACCATTATCAATGATGATCTTGCTCGGAATACCGTATCGACAAATGATATGATTCTTGATAAATCTGACTACCACCTGTCTGGTTACATTATCATAAGATGCTGCTTCCACCCATTTAGTAAAATAATCGATCACTACCAAGATGAAACGATGACCATTTGAAGCTTTGGGTTCAATCATCCCAATCATATCAATGCCCCACATAGAGAAAGGCCAAGGTGAAGATATAACATTGAGGAGGGTCGGCGGCACGTGCATCTTGTCCGCATAAATCTGGCATTTATGACATTTCTTCACATACTTGCAGCAATCAGATTCCATTGCCATCCAATAGTAACCAGCTCTCAACATCTTTCTAGCCATTGCATGTCCATTGGCATGAGTGCCAAAGGATCCTTCGTGTACTTCTTGCATCAGCATGTCTGCTTCACGTCTGTCTACACATCTGAGCAAGACCATGTCATAATTCCTCTTATACAACACTTCTTCATTAAGAAAGAAATTGCTTGCTAATCTTCTCAACGTCTTCCTATCTTTATTGGATGCCCCAGGTGGGTACTCTTGAGTTTGAAGAACACGTTTAATCTCATAGAACCATGGTTTGTCGTCGGTAACCTCTTCTACTGAGAACATATGAGAAGGTCTATCGAGGCGCATAACTCTGATTGTAGGCACATCGTTCCAATCATTCACTTGAAACATTGAAGACAAAGTAGCCAAAGC
This sequence comes from Vicia faba, assembly GCA_948472305.1. NCBI lineage: Eukaryota > Viridiplantae > Streptophyta > Magnoliopsida > Fabales > Fabaceae > Vicia > Vicia faba. Next base: position 1,671,503,413 of record OX451737.1, read on the forward strand.
ATCAGCCATTTGGTTCTCATCTCTAGGGATATGATGTAATTCCACCTTGTTGAAGAAAGTTAACAACCTTCTAGCATAGTCTCTGTAAGGGATCAAACCAGGATGACGAGTCTCCCATTCTCCTTTGATTTGGTTAATCACCAATGCCGAATCTCCGTAAATATCAAGAATCTTAATCCTTAGATCCACTGCTTCTTCGAGACCCATAATACATGCCTCATATTCCGCCATGTTGTTCGTGCAGTCAAACTTCAGTCTCGCCGTGAACGGGATATGAGTACCTCGGGGAGTGACGATGATTGCCCCAATTCCATTTCCATAGGAATTCACAGCTCCGTCAAATATTAAACCCCAACGGGATTCAGGATCAGGTCCTTCTTCAGGTAACGGCTCTTCACAATCTTTAGCTTTCAAGTACATAACATCTTCATCTGGGAAATCAAACTTGATGGATTGATAATCTTCAATTGGTTGGTGAGCCAAATGATCGACTACAATACTCCCTTTGATTGCTTTCTGAGTGTGATACTCAATGTCATATTCAGATAACAACATCTGCCAACGGGCTATTCTTCCATATAAGGCGGGCTTCTCAAAGATATACTTGATCGGATCCATTTTGGAGATCAACCAAGTGGTGTGATTAATCATATACTGGCGCAGACGGCGAGCAGCCCAAGCTAAAGCACAACAGGTTTTCTCAAGCAATGAGTACCGAGACTCACAGTCTGTGAATTTCTTACTCAGATAATATACGGCATGTTCCTTTCTTCCAGTCTCATCTTGTTGACCAAGCACACATCCCATGGAATCTTCCAATATAGTCAGGTACATAATCAATGGTCTTTCTTCCACTGGAGGAATCAAAATGGGAGGTTCAAGCAAATATTCTTTGATGCTATCAAAAGCTCTTTGACAATCTTATGTCCATACACATCCTTGGTTCTTTCGGAGAAGCTTGAAAATCGGCCCACAGGTAGCAGTCATGTGAGATATGAACCTAGAAATGTAGTTCAGTCTCCCAAGGAATCCTCTTACTTGTTTTTCCGTCTTGGGTGCAGGCATTTCCCGAATAGCTTTGACTTTATCAGGATCTACTTTGATACCTTTTTGACTGACAATGAAACCCAAAAGTCTTCCAGAACGAACGCCAAAAGTGCATTTGCTGGGATTCAGACGGAGTTTGTACTTCCTCAAACGCTGGAATAACTTCAACAAATGTTCCAAATGATCTTCCTCAGTTTGTGATTTGGCAATCATGTCGTCCACATACACTTTTATCTCTTTATGCATCATGTCATGGAACAAAGCAGTCATTGCCCTTTGGTATGTTGCGCCAGCATTCCTCAAACCAAACGGCATAACCCGATAACAGAAAGTTCCCCAAGGTGTAATGAAAGCGGTCTTCTCCATATCTTCCGGCGCCATCTTGATTTGATTGTAACCAGAGAAACCATCCATGAAAGAAAAGACTTTGAACTTGGCAGTACTGTCGACCAATACGTCAATATGAGGTAATGGGAAGTCATCCTTTGGACTAGCTCTATTCAGATCCCTGTAGTCTACACACATCCGAACCTTGCCATCTTTCTTAGCAACAGGCACTATGTTGGCTAACCACTGAGGATAGACCGATGTAACAAGGAAACCTGCGTTGATCTGTTTCTGAACCTCCTCTTTGATCTTGTCAACCATGTCGGGACGAGTCCTTCTCAACTTCTGCTTGATCGGCGGACATTCAGGTCTCAACGGTAAACGATGCTCCACAATGTCATTGTCCAACCCTGGCATATCTTGGTAGGACCAAGCAAACACATCAACATACTCCTTGAGAAGCTCCAACATCTTCTCCTTAACTTCCGGGATAAGCAATGCTCCGACTTTGACTTCCCTTCTAACTTCTTCATCACCCAAGTTGACCAACTCTAAAGGTTCTTCAAATGGTTGAATAATCTTCTCATCATGCTCGAGCAAACGGGAAATCTCAGCAGGAATCTCTTTATCATCCTCTTCTTCGGCTCTAAACACAGGGAATTCAAAGTTGGGAGAGGGCATAGGATCATTGTTTTCGATGGTTAAGTCATGGATTAATCTGCACATATGATTATGCTTTATTTTAGAAATCGATTTGTGCAAATAAAACAAAAGGTTATTAATTAATTTTCATTACTATTTCCCTGAAAAAGTGAAAAATAAAACAGTAGTGGACAAAATAACATTTTTATTCATTAAAGGGAAATACTTGAAACAAAGAGCCCAGACATTTCTCTTTTGCCTTGGGCAGAGCAAAAGGAATTATTTTTCATAGCCCGACACAAAATACGTTTCGCCTTGGGCAGAGCGAATTTTTTCAAAGAAAAACAAAACAAAACATTACTCGGAAATGTGCATAACTACAGGAACATCAACAGCTATCCAGTTTTGGCAAGCCAATCCATGCGTCACAAAAACGGGCAAATCTTCCTCGGAATCATCATCTATGATAGCATCAACCTCAGGATGTACAAACCCTGCACTTCGGAAAACCTCTTGAATCGGACGAACAACCACCTCTTTCTTGACTCTTGCAGACACTGGATGAAAACCCAGACCTTCCCCAGACTTGTTCTCGGGTAACGTCAACACCTGGCCCCATCCTTCGGCCGAACTACTTTCCACCACTCGCCGCGCATCCTCAAAAGAAGAGATGGATGCTCCTTGCTTCTTCACTGTATTCTTAGCAACAGAAAGACCTTGGAACTGGGTTCCAACATCCTCGTCCGCATCAATAAAAGAGAATGATGATAAATGGCTTACCACCATAGCTTGCTCTCCCCCAATCATCACTAGCTTCCCATGCCTTACAAACTTTAGTCTCTGATGAAGCGTAGAGGTGACTGCCCCGGCATCATGGATCCAGGGACGACCCAATAAACAACTGTAGGCAGCATAAATATCCATCACTTGGAAAGTGATTTGAAAAGTGTGGGGACCAATCACTATAGGAAGATCCACTTCACCAATGACTGTCTTCCTAGAACCATCAAACGCTTTAACAATTACTCCACTGGGTCTCATAGGAGCACCTGGATATGAGAGCCGAGATAACGTAGTCTTGGGCATCACATTCAACGACGAACCTGTATCCACCAACACACTTGATAAGGTATCATTTCCACAACTTACTGAGATATGCAAAGCCATATTATGGTTTCTTCCCTCCTCCGGGAGCTCTTCATCACTGAAACCAAGATTGTTACACGAAGTTATATTTCCCACAATTCCATCGAACTGGTCAACCGTCACATCATGATCCATGAACGCCTGGTCCAAGACCTTCATCAAAGCTTCTCTATGTGCACCATAATCTCTCAATAAGGCGAGCAAGGAAATCTTGGAAGGTGTTTGCAAAAGTTGGTCCACGATCTTATATTCACTTCTCTTGATAAGCTTCAGAATCTCATCCTCCTCAGGGTGAGGGATAGGTTCACTGGATCGGCCTATCTCAACCCTTGGTTCATCATTTCTTACTGGAATCTCCGCCGGTATGGGCCTCCTAACTTGAACTTCTGGTCTCTTCAAAGGTACTGCTGCGAAAACACGTCCACTTCTTGTAACTCTACTCACATCAGCAATGTTAACAAAAGACGGTCTCGTTGGTATAGGGACTTCTACCCCATTCTCAATCATTGTGGCATTATACTTATACGGTACAGCTTGGTCCGAGTTGTAAGGCACATGACCAGGTGGGTAAATAATCAAAGGATCAACAGGTGCAGTCTGACTGTCGTAAGCAATCTCTACTGATTCAGGCAAATTGAATTGTGGTACGATAACATTCACTTCATCCTCCGGATTTCGGTCATAGGTAATAGTGATAACTCTCTGATCTAGCAACTTCTGAATATCCTCCTTCACAATAGGACAATCAACCTCTCTTGAACAAAATTCACAAACATCATAATCATGCTGGTGCCTCACAAAGGCAAGTCTTCTCAAACTCTGATGTAACCTGATCAACGACTCTCTTATATGTTCAACTTGAAAAACTCGAAACTTCCCCGGACAACCTTCCACCATATTCACTGAAGCTGCCCCATGTCGAGGCAAAGGATTATCTCTAACATTTGGATTAACATCCTTGAAAGACAAGATACCATTCTTAATCAATCTCTGCACGTCCGCCTTCAGAGCAAAGCAATTCTCAAGGTTGTGCCCCGGCGACCCTTGATGATACTCACAAAACTGGTCCGCCTTGTACCACGGAGAAGTACTGTTTGGTGCGACAGGAGGAGGCTTTGTCGTGATGAGATTCTTTCTGATAAGAGCAGGGAACAAATCAGTATAAGTCATAGGAATGACATCGAACTGCGATTTTCTGGGTGAACGGTTCTGATTGTTGAATGGATAAGCCTGTTGTCGAGGCTGCTGCTGAAAAGGCCGTTGTTGAGTTGGTGGAGTTTGATGAGCTGGGGTCATCAAAGTTGGGCGGACAGCCGGAGTGACTGTCGCAACAGGAGAGTAACCTCTCCTAGGTCTACCTGGGAACAAAGCGCTGACATCCTGCTCTTTTCTTTTCGGGAAAACACTTCCAAATTTCTTGGCACTGCTAGACGGACTCCCTTCTTTAACCAAACGCCCCTCGCGAATCCCTTCCTCTAATCGCATACCCATGTGTGATCGGTGGATCTGGAACTGACTGTTTAACGCTGGTTCGTGAAATGTCGCGGAAGCAAGAGTCGCCACCGTCTTTTATTTCCTCCAAATGGAAAGGACAAAAGCACAAAAAAATTCCTTAAAGAGATTGCTCTCGGTTCGGGAGGTAGGTTATAGAAAGGGAAGGTGTTAGCACCCTTTCTATCCATGGTTATCCATGGGCTCTTAGGTACTTGCTCATTGTGTTTTCAAAAATGGTTTGTTTGCTTTTCAATTGTGGGTTTTAAAAAGTTTCTTTGAAAATTCCAGTTCGACTCTTGTATCAGAGTGTTTGAAAAATTGCTTTGAAAGCTTTTGAAAAGTGTCGGTGTGAAAAGATTTTTGTTTGTTTTTGAAGAGAGCAAGTATCTACGAGAACCTACCCACCCTAAGGAATTCGTCTGTGTAAATGTCCTTTAAAGTAGTGCCATCCCACCATTGAGAGGTAGGTAGCACCACCGTTGGAGGTGTTCGGGTCAATTCGAGGTTCGGGACATGGTGATCACCGGAGCAATGGGAAGACACCTTAGAAGCTACCCTCATGCCAGGTTCCCGGATCATGAGGACTTACTAAGACATCCTCTACTCGACGATCACCTTTCGAGGCAAGGCAACAGTGAGGCGTACCCTAGGGGTGGTGTGTGATTTGTGTGTCGTTTTCAGATATTTGTCTTGTCATGTTTATTGGTGTTCTACGCTTGATTTTATTATGGCCATTCATTCTTGCATGCTTTGTTTAACAATTAAATATTTGCGAAGAAAGTAAATCTAAAGCTATTACAAATGGCGCGGGTCCACATCGCCAAAATTAAACCGGACCCGATTTGACAGAAAATAAATAAAGCAAAGTAAATAACGGAATTGAAAAGTGCGAAAAGTAAATGTTACAAAGCTTTGGGAGAGATACATAATTATTTAAGCGGAAAAAGAAATAAGTATGCGAAATTAAAGAATTATCGAAACGAGGGCGTTGGACCCTTTTGTAAAATATCAAATTACATGAATTAATTAATTAGAATTAATGAGGAATTAAAATTGAAATTTAAAAGAAAATGTTTTTTTTGTATTTTTATGTTTTTTAAGATTTAATAGAAAAGAATTAATTAAAATAAAAGGCAAACCCTAATTCTAATGGTTTTTAAGTGGTTAAGAAAAATATTAAAGTTTTTTGACCTAAATGAAACCTAAGTTATTTATGTACAATTTAATTATGAAAATAAATAAATAAATAATATTATGGTAAAAAGAAAAATTAAAAGGAAATAAAAATTATCAATTAAACCTAGTTCTACATTTTTTATATTTTTATTAAAAGAATTAAAGTTAAAGCACCTAATTTAAATTAATTAATTTACATACAATTATTTATGAAAATAATTAATATAAAGTATTTATTATATTTTTTGTCTTTTTTTGATTTTCAGGCATTTTTTATATTTTGGTAAAAATAATTAATTAAATGAAAACAAATAAATAAGATAAAACAATAATTGAAAAATAAAATATAATGAAAATTGCAAACCAGGGGGGGTGGAAATCCCAAATTGTGAGGTATGGCCTTAGCAGTTCAGGCCCATTTGTATCATGGCCTTGTTGACTTTGGTGCACGCATGTGGGACGATTGACTCATCCTCATGGTGTTCATCAATTCTAGCCTTTGATTTGGATTCGTTAGACGCGTGTACGCTTAGATGATGAAGAAACATGATAGTCCTCAACGTAGGCGCTGCATAGGATTTGTTAGGGAAAAATAATATTGAAATATGTAAGACCTGGGGCTCGAACCCAGGTCATGTACCTTCACCACCAATCCTGCTTGCCAGCTGAGCTACATGCGCATTCAATTAATATACAAACAAATAAATAATATAAAAAGAAGCAACGCGTTAATGGATTGAAAACGCGGGAAATTCAAAACAGCGTATCACTGGTTGCCACCACATCATCGTCTCCCCCATCCCTGTATCATAAAATATGAGGCAACGGTTTTTGGACGTTCTCTTAGGCATGCTACCAAAAAATAGCGATTAAGCCTATGCAACTCATAAATTAATCGCGACTATGGATTCTTCTTCGTCCAAGCTTGCTAAATTGAATGGTGGTGGTCTGGAGTCCTAATTTTTCCTTGGGTGAAAAACCCCAATTCAAAACTCTGAAAACCCTAAAGATCGACCATGGTGAAATCTTATATGCAGCACAAAAACGCAATTAATTATGTTGGTTAGCATCAAAACATTATAATGAACATGAATCCATAAATAAATTTCACAAATAATGCTTAAATCATGATGTACGATTGTGGAATTTGTTTGATACAGTTGAGGTTCTCGTTACCAATTCCTTGCCTTTTGATGAATGTTCTGGGTTAGAATATGATCAGTGAAGCTTCAGGAAGCTATTGGAATGAAAATTAGGGCTTGAATCGTCCTGTAACAATGTTTTCAGAATTGAGTTTTATGGAGAAAATTTCAAGTTTGTAATGGCCTTTCTTGCGCAGCTTTCTGTCTCTGGTGATTAGGGTTCTCCTCTAGCATTTGTACTGAAGGCATTAGGTCAAAAATATTACTCAAAATCTCTTGAATTCATGAATTGGAGATTTGATTTGTTAAGGATCTTTTTTCAATCTTTTTTCAAGTGTTCTTGTGCCAATTAGCATCCAATCAATCCAATTCTTTCCTAATTAGCATATGCACGAAATCTTGATGGCAAAACATGTATAAAAAGATTTGTTAGGGTGGACTAAATATTTTTCATATATTTTAAATGATTTAAATGAATTAATATAAATAATAATTCAAATAAATAAATAAAAAATGAGAAAATACTTCCCTTTGGGCCAAGTGGTCGTGCACATGCTTGGAATGATGAATCATGGAAGAAAAATGGGCCCATTAGCATTTTTAGGTCATTTGAATCAATGTTGACTTTTCAAAATATCCAAAAATTTCCCAACTTCCACAAGGCATAACTTTCTCAATTTTTAAGATTTTCTCATGTTCTTTGACATTTTGGAAAGGTCTTTGAGTCCTCTAACCAATGCCTTTGGTCCCATGTCATTTTGATTTACCAATCTCAAGTTATGGCCTTTGACTTAAAGTCCCTTTTTGTTGACTTTTGAAAATGACCTATAATGTTGAAATTGATAACTTTTTGTGAGAGCATTTCTTGGACTTGAAGTATGAAGATGAGTTGTAGGAAATGTCTTTCTCTTCAAAATGAGCTTTTGATGGGATTTTTCTGATAATCCATGTGAAAGTTATGCCCTGGTCAATTTCAGTTGACTTTTTCAACTGTCCAAATAAGGAAACTTTTTGCATCTTGATGATTTCTGAGCCAAACTTTGAGAATCATGATCAAGCATTGATCAAATGATGTTTGTGGCTTCAAAATGATATGTTGACCAAAAATTTGAACTTTTGACTGTCAAATGACCATTTTGCCCCTACAGTTGACTGTAGTGCAATTTAGGGTTTTGACTGTGCAATTTTGAGCTGAATGCCTTGAAACTTGATATGAGGATGCTTGACCATATTTGTAGGCATATGAGACTTGATTGGGCCTTTGAAAACTTCCTTTTCTTGATCAGAACACAAACCCTAGTTTTGACTGTATAGGAGACAGTTGGACTGCACAACCCTTGGGGAATTTTGTGACTTGGCTTGGCACTTTCTTGAAGAATATGGGAGGGCAAATTTTGGGGTACAACAGTTGCCCCTGTTCAATCTTCTTAGACCTGAGGATGCAGATTGGCTGACGTGCCTTTCGTAATCCGAGGGTAGAAGATGATTGAACACTAGAGTGCCCAGGAATTTGCGCTCACATAGTAGCCGTGTGGTGGGAATGGGCTTATAGATGCCATTTAGAGGTTGATGAATAGGATGATGGGCTTATAGATGCCATCTGGATGTTGATCGCGTAGGAGATTCCTTAACGAGAACCTGCATACCTGCAAAAGAACAAATGAGTACCTGACACGTTGCAGGAGCTAATTTTCAGATGCTTGGTAAAGATGCGTCCTGACTGATTACAGGAGCTGAGTCTGGAGCTTCAAACGGAGATGAATGAACCAGGGATGGTTACTACCTTAGCATGAATGGTAAGAGAACCTTGGGCGACTTTAACCTCAACAACGCTCGTTGAGAAAAATCTTAGCGGGAATTACCATCTTTGCAGTATCGGGAAGAGAACCATAGGCACTTATAATCTGAAAGGGAATTGTCACCTCACTCACCGTCGGAGAGGAAACCATAAGAAAAGGAATTATCACCTCACTCACCGTCGGAGAGGGGACCATAGGAGACTATCACCTCACACTCACCGTCGGAGAGGGAAACATCTGAAAAAGGAATTACCACCTCACTCACCGTTGGAGAGGGGACCATAGGAGACTATCACCTCACACTCACCGTCGGAGAGGGAACCATCTTGAAAAAGGAATTACCACCTCACTCACCGTCGGAGAGGGGACCATAAGAGACTATCACCTCACACTCACCGTCGGAGAGGGAAACATCTGAAAAGGACTTACCACCTCACTCACTGTCGGAGAGGGGACCATAAGAGACTATCACCTCACACTCACCGTCGGAGAGGGAAACATCTTGAAAAAGGACTTACCACCTCACTCGCCGTTGGAGAGGGAACCATAACTTCTGCTGAGTCTTTATCAGAAAAATCTGTTGGGAATCGATTCAGCTGGACTAGAGAAGGTCTTGAAATATGTTTGAGAACTTCAACTGCGTCTTTCCTGAAAGGTAAAGGTCAGTCATATGCAATGCATGATATGGATCAAGCAATGATGTTCTCAGCATAAATGAGATTTGTATGATATGATGCGTCTATGCATGCTATGATGATGTATGTGATGTTTTATGTATGTTTTTATCTAGGAAAGTCAATCCTTGACGGGTGCCGGGAAGTCATATCCTGGACTGATGTTGAAGAATAGGTTTTGCTTCCGCTGGGGATGATAACTGCAAGAATACCGGTAGGAGAAGATGACTCCGTTGAGGAATAAACTTGGCAAATGGAAGATTCTGCGGGGAGACAAGATACTCTAGTGATCATGCTGGGAAGCAATACTCTGAAAGAAGAGGGATGCCTTGCTGAATTGTTGAGAACTTGCTGAGGATGTCTTTGTTGTGCTGGAAGCGTTGATGGACTTCGCTGGAGTGAGAAGACTTTGTTGAGGATGCTCTTTCCGTGGCCTTTGGCTGAGGATAACCCAGTTATATCCTGTTAAGGAAATAACTCTTTAAATCAAGCCGGACAACGCGTTCGTGCTCTGCGAGGGGGTAAGCTTCCAGAATTTTACTGGGGATAAGCTTACTGCTTGGGGATATGGACTCCATCTTTCCTGGGGAAACCGGATTGGACTCTTCTGGGGAGTTTTGGAATATAATTTTGTAAGTTGAAAGGGGGAACCTATGTAGGGTTGCATGCTGATGAGTTTGTGTGAAACTGTATCTGAAATGGAGAAGGAACCTGGGTAGGGTTACTTTGATGATGAGTTCGTGTAAAACTTCGTTTTTTGGAAAGGGAGAACCTGTGTAGGGTTTCTGGGTGACGAGTCCATGTAAAACTGCATCTTGAAGAGAGAGAACTGGTGTAGGGTTGCTGCAGGATGAGTTCGTGTAAAACTTCTTGACGAATCGAGGTAAGGTCATCTTGAGATAGGTCCATGTGAGACTTCTGGAGGAACCGGGGTTAGGTTACTTGGATAAGTTTGTGTAAAAACTTCTTGATGAACCGGGGTTAGGTCATCTTGATATAGGTCCATGTAAGACTTCTGGAGGAACCGGGGTTAGGTTACTCGGATAAGTTTGTGTAAAAACTTCTTGATGAACCGGGTTTAGGTCATCTTGAGATAGGTCCATGTAAGACTTCTGGAGGAACCGGGGTTAGGTTACTCGGATAAGTTTGTGTAAAAACTTCTTGATGAACCGGGGTTAGGTCATCTTGAGATAGGTCCATGTAAGACTTCTGGAGGAACAAGGGTTAGGTTACTCGGATAAGTTTGTGTAAAAACTTCTTGATGAACTGGGGTTAGGTCATCTTGAGATAGGTCCATGTAAGACTTCTGGAGGAACCGGGGTTAGGTTACTCGGATAAGTTTATGTAAAAACTTCTTGATGAACCGGGGTTAGGTCATCTTGAGATAGGTCCATGTAAGACTTCTGGAGGAACCGGGGTTAGGTTACTCAGATAAGTTCGGATAAAAACTTCTTCTGAAAATTGAGAAGGAACCGGTGTAGGGTTGCATGCTTTTGATTAAGTGGATGATTGTCCTGTTTGGTTTCGGATGTTAACCCACGATCTGGAATTTGTAAAGGTAGATGGTAATCATCCTTATGTTGATCTTTCCTTTGTACTTTGGTTGGCAGGGCAATTGGATCGCCTGGATAACTCATTATTGCCCCTGCTTCGGAGAGGATACCTGTGTGGGTGATTGACAAATCTTCGGGTAGACAAATGATGAGATACCGGAACATAGTCGTACGCTTTGATCCCTAACTTTTGCCTGGACCTCCCTTTCGGGTTTTCAGTCCATCGGGATACCCATTTTTGCCCAAGCCGCCTTTTCAGGTTTTCGACTTGCCGGGTATACAGATTTTTTTCATTTCATCCCTCATTTTTGCCCGAACCCTTTTGGTTCGCCGGGAAGCCCTTATTTTTGCCTAGGTATGTCAACCTAGCGGGTCTTTGATTACGCGTAGTACTTTTCCGACTATGTCCACGCTCTCAGAATACAGGGAGTTGCCCCTGTTGGAAGTATTTGCCATGCCCCAGATAATGGGTAATGCTCCTACTGTGCCCCTTGATTGGAGGTACTTCTGTTCACAAGGTGTTCATCGTGCGAATTTCCCTGCTGTTCAAACAAATAGTCATATGCAAACAAGGTTATTTTAAGAATGCAAAAGCCTATGTCTGTCTTGAATTTTGAAAATGCATTTTTTGTAATACAGTGCGGTGTCAACTCAAGATTTTACAGCAAACCTTCAGGAGTCAGGATACCTTCGTAACAGTATGCTTTCGAACTAACCCATGCTTCAGCTAGGACTTTTGAGGGTTATATCGTGGCCGGGTTCACGGTTTAAGAAACAAAGGATAAAGGCTCAAATTATTTGTACCCACCCGCTCTTCGTAATATTCTCCAGACCTATACTCAGTTGATCATACGTTTAGACCTTGTTTGAGTTTTCCGGTGATGGTTCAGATGTTGACAATTTACTTTGAATAGGCAGTCATCTCCCTTTTTTTTTGTTGAGGTTTTGTAGGACCTCTTTCTTTTTGATTTAATTATCCCTTTCTTTTTTTTTTTTGCCTGAACTGTTTCTTTTGTGATTACAGTCAGCGGGATGCCCCAGTTTCGTAAGTCCCCTTTATAGGTTTTGACTCTTTGGGCTTTTTGATTTTGGTAATGACTGCCTGTCTTTATGATTGTTCTGAACCATCACTGTCTTTCTTCGTTTTGTAAAGATCTCTTCGGTGCCATTCGTCATGCACTTGGATCAACTGAGAGAACTACCCTGCCCCGGGTTATGATTAAGGGTTTTGATTTTCGAAAATAAAAACTTCTACTTCTTTGGCTCAGAGGGGTTGACGAGGGATTATCATCCTTATAACTCTAGTGTTTAGGGATTGAAACAATGCCTGTACCTCATCAGCAGGGTCCGTTCCAAAGCATACTGTAGATTATGGTATCGTTTTCGTCATCCTCCCTCAAGAGGTTTAGAATTTTCAATTAAGGGTTGACCATCACAAAAATATGAAAGCAGTTTTAAGCATAGTAAACATAATTAAATCAAGACAGACATGTGTAATGCATTCATGAAATAAAATAGTTTAACATGATAATTGTTTATTTGAACAAGAAAGGAAAAATACAACTTGAATTCAAATGAACAAAAATCTCTCGACTCTAGCCATGTTTTGGCAACGGAGCAGTAATCACGTTGGGAGTCTCGGCAAGCTCGAACTCGATCTCTTTGGCATCGATCATGTTCTGAATCTTGTACTTTAGTGCCCAACAGTCCTCAGTATCGTGCCCCGGGCTATCAGAGTGATAAGCACACCTCGCTTCTGGGTTGTAGCTTGGAGAGGAGGTCTTAGGATTGGCAGGAGTGTTGATCACTGCAATCAGGTTCATCTTCAACATGTGTTGCAATGCTTGTGACCATGGCATGTTAATGTTGGTGAATTGCCTTTTAGGCCCGTCCGGCCTTTGCTGGTTTCCCCTTTGTGGTTGACGGCGTGGTGCAGAACCAGAGATCATGACTGCCCCTGCATGTTGATCACGGCGACTCTTTTGACTGTATGCAGCATTAGATTCCTTCTTTCCCGTGTAAGGCTTTTTATGAATATCAGAAGGTGTGGCCTCTTGAATTTTCCCACTCTTGATACCAGCTTCAATTCTTTCGCCAGTCAGGATGAGGTCGGTAAATCCAGCAGATGAGTTACCAATGAGGTGATTGAAGAACGGCCCGGATAGGGTCCCCAAGAACATATCAACGAGTTCCCGGTCAGTTAATGGAGGCTGCACCCTTCCAGCAAGGTCTCTCCATTTTTGTGCGTACTCCTTGAAACCTTCACTTGACCCCAACGACATACCCTGGAGTTGGGTACGTGTGGGAGCAAGGTCGGCATTGTACTGGTACTGCTTATAGAAAGCAGTCGCCAACTCCTCCCAGTTACGAACTTTGGTCCCATCCAGTTGATAGAACCATTCGAGGTGAGTCCCTGAAAGACTTTCCTGGAAGAAGTGGATCCACAAGTTCTTATCTGCTGAGTACGGTTGGATTTTCCGAACATAAGACCTGAGATGTAGCTTGGGACAAGACGCCCCGTCATATTTAGTGAATGATGGTGCTTTGAACTTCCGAGGAATGATCACACCAGTTGACAAACCCAGATCTCCAAAATCCAGCCCAGGTACCTGTTGTATTTCCATAACATTCAAACGGTCTTCCAACTGCTTGTACTTGTCCTCAGCCGGAGGGTATTGTTCGTCGTTGAAATCTTTCTCGTTGTCGGAGACCACTGGACTAGGCACCTCTCTCTCATGGTGACTGCTTTCCCTCATAGATGGAGTAGTCCTCTCAGTTTCAGTCTGTGGTGTATTCCCAGATCTGCGTCTAGGGCTGAACAAAACAGTCCTCTTCTTCTTCTTTTCTTTCTTCAAGAGGAGAGCTTTCAGATCTTGTTGCCCCTGGGTCAAATTCATGATCAGCCCTTGGAACTGGGCGTTCTGAGCCTGGAGGGCCTTGATGGACTGCTCAGCTGATGATTCAGGATTCATGACGATCGGCTGAAATAAACAGCGAAGAAGGGTAAGCGACCTGTCAAAGGGATACCTGCAATGCAATGAGATGTATGACATGCATGCAATGATTTCAAGGACCTCGCGGGGTAAACAGAGGAACTTGTTAGAGTTGAAAACTGGTGACTTGATTGAAGAAACTTCCTGTTGTAGAAAATCCTTCCTCAAAGGTCAAAGGCTCACCATATCCAGTGGGTCATAGCCCCTGACAACTTTGGCTAGAGGAAAATAAATCCTCTTTGCCTTTTGCTAGATGTTTGATTCATCATGACCTGCATCACAAGCCCTTGAGATCCTTGAAATGGGTTAGGATGTATGCAATAGTATGATGTCATGATGCATGGGGTAATGTGAGTAACCCTGTTATGAGTCCCGATTAAGGACTGCAAACCAAAACCTGCAAGAAACACGTGTCAGGTAACAAGCATGCAGATAGTCAAGTACGAAAGCACACAAGTCACACAAGAGAAGCCTTAGAGTTTAGGCCTGCATGAGGTTTGGGGTACTACCCTCTTGAAGTTGGTGGGTTCAACCTGTCCTATTAGAAGTAACCGGGTTCTAAGGGTCCCAATATCACGGGATTGCTTTCATTGTTCATCGTTTCAATTTAGCCACTGAACTGGCGACCGAAATATTCCAGGAAAGCAATCCTCAATTGAGTGTAGTATCGAGTATCAACCAACCTCGGACTGCACCAAAGTCAGTTATCTCACTACCCTAAAGAGGCCAAGATAGTTCAATTAAGGTTCCTAAGGTCTGTTGATGCTTCACGACACCACGCGGAGGCCTCGTACTCTCCTTGACTGAACTCAAGGGTTACCGGTACACACCAAAGTGCCACATCAACGTAGCAGACTGTTTCAACCATGTCGGTATACCCCGCACAGTTCCCTCACAGCCTTGTTGCTACTTTCTAAGAAGGTATCCCCCAGATCCGGGTTTAGGATCTATAGAACTCCCAAGACAGTCCCACAATTTAAAGCAAGCAAAGAAAGCAATTGAAAACACAGTTATGAACTAACCCTAAGGTACACCTCACTTTAAGTTTTTCCCCAGCAGAGTCGCCAGTTCTGTGATCGGTGGATCTGGAACTGACTGTTTAACGCTGGTTCGCGAAATGTCGCGGAAGCAAGAGTCGCCACCGTCTTTTATTTCCTCCAAATGGAAAGGACAAAAGCACAGAAAAATTCCTTAAAGAGATTGCTCTCGGTTCGGGAGGTAGGTTATAGAAAGGGAAGGTGTTAGCACCCTTTCTATCCATGGTTATCCATGGGCTCTTAGGTACTTGCTCATTGTGTTTTCAAAAATGGTTTGTTTGCTTTTCAATTGTGGGTTTTAAAAAGTTTCTTTGAAAATTCCAGTTCGACTCTTGTATCAGAGTGTTTGAAAAATTGCTTTGAAAGCTTTTGAAAAGTGTCGGTGTGAAAAGATTTTTGTTTGTTTTTGAAGAGAGTAAGTATCTACGAGAACCTACCTACCCTAAGGAATTCGTCTGTGTAAATGTCCTTTAAAGTAGTGCCATCCCACCATTGAGAGGTAGGTAGCACCACCGTTGGAGGTGTTCGGGTCAATTCGAGGTTCGGGACATGGTGATCACCGGAGCAATGGGAAGACACCTTAGAAGCTACCCTCATGCCAGGTTCCCGGATCATGAGGACTTACTAAGACATCCTCTACTCGACGATCACCTTTCGAGGCAAGGCAACAGTGAGGCGTACCCTAGGGGTGGTGTGTGATTTGTGTGTCGTTTTCAGATATTTGTCTTGTCATGTTTATTGGTGTTCTACGCTTGATTTTATTATGGCCATTCATTCTTGCATGCTTTGTTTAACAATTAAATATTTGCGAAGAAAGTAAATCTAGAGCTATTACAAATGGCGCGGGTCCACATCGCCAAAATTAAACCGGACCCGATTTGACAGAAAATAAATAAAGCAAAGTAAATAACGGAATTGAAAAGTGCGAAAAGTAAATGTTACAAAGCTTTGGGAGAGATACATAATTATTTAAGCGGAAAAAGAAATAAGTATGCGAAATTAAAGAATTATCGAAACGAGGGCGTTGGACCCTTTTGTAAAATATCAAATTACATGAATTAATTAATTAGAATTAATGAGGAATTAAAATTAAAATTTAAAAGAAAATGTTTTTTTTGTATTTTTATGTTTTTTAAGATTTAATAGAAAAGAATTAATTAAAATAAAAGGCAAACCCTAATTCTAATGGTTTTTAAGTGGTTAAGAAAAATATTAAAGTTTTTTGACCTAAATGAAACCTAAGTTATTTATGTACAATTTAATTATGAAAATAAATAAATAAATAATATTATGGTAAAAAGAAAAATTAAAAGGAAATAAAAATTATCAATTAAACCTAGTTCTACATTTTTTATATTTTTATTAAAAGAATTAAAGTTAAAGCACCTAATTTAAATTAATTAATTTACATACAATTATTTATGAAAATAATTAATATAAAGTATTTATTATATTTTTTGTCTTTTTTTGATTTTCAGGCATTTTTTATATTTTGGTAAAAATAATTAATTAAATGAAAACAAATAAATAAGATAAAACAATAATTGAAAAATAAAATATAATGAAAATTGCAAACCAGGGGGGGTGGAAATCCCAAATTGTGAGGTATGGCCTTAGCAATTCAGGCCCATTTGTATCATGGCCTTGTTGACTTTGGTGCACGCATGTGGGACGATTGACTCATCCTCATGGTGTTCATCAATTCTAGCCTTTGATTTGGATTCGTTAGACGCGTGTACGCTTAGATGATGAAGAAACATGATAGTCCTCAACGTAGGCGCTGCATAGGATTTGTTAGGGAAAAATAATATTGAAATATGTAAGACCTGGGGCTCGAACCCAGGTCATGTACCTTCACCACCAATCCTGCTTGCCAGCTGAGCTACATGCGCATTCAATTAATATACAAACAAATAAATAATATAAAAAGAAGCAACGCGTTAATGGATTGAAAACGCGGGAAATTCAAAACAGCGTATCACTGGTTGCCACCACATCATCGTCTCCCCCATCCCTGTATCATAAAATATGAGGCAACGGTTTTTGGACGTTCTCTTAGGCATGCTACCAAAAAATAGCGATTAAGCCTATGCAACTCATAAATTAATCGCGACTATGGATTCTTCTTCGTCCAAGCTTGCTAAATTGAATGGTGGTGGTCTGGAGTCCTAATTTTTCCTTGGGTGAAAAACCCCAATTCAAAACTCTGAAAACCCTAAAGATCGACCATGGTGAAATCTTATATGCAGCACAAAAACGCAATTAATTATGTTGGTTAGCATCAAAACATTATAATGAACATGAATCCATAAATAAATTTCACAAATAATGCTTAAATCATGATGTACGATTGTGGAATTTGTTTGATACAGTTGAGGTTCTCGTTACCAATTCCTTGCCTTTTGATGAATGTTCTGGGTTGGAATATGATCAGTGAAGCTTCAGGAAGCTATTGGAATGAAAATTAGGGCTTGAATCGTCCTGTAACAATGTTTTCAGAATTGAGTTTTATGGAGAACATTTCAAGTTTGTAATGGCCTTTCTTGCGCAACTTTCTGTCTCTGGTGATTAGGGTTCTCCTCTAGCATTTGTACTGAAGGCATTAGGTCAAAAATATTACTCAAAATCTCTTGAATTCATGAATTGGAGATTTGATTTGTTAAGGATCTTTTTTCAATCTTTTTTCAAGTGTTCTTGTGCCAATTAGCATCCAATCAATCCAATTCTTTCCTAATTAGCATATGCACGAAATCTTGATGGCAAAACATGTATAAAAAGATTTGTTAGGGTGGACTAAATATTTTTCATATATTTTAAATGATTTAAATGAATTAATATAAATAATAATTCAAATAAATAAATAAAAAATGAGAAAATACTTCCCTTTGGGCCAAGTGGTCGTGCACATGCTTGGAATGATGAATCATGGAAGAAAAATGGGCCCATTAGCATTTTTAGGTCATTTGAATCAATGTTGACTTTTCAAAATATCCAAAAATTTCCCAACTTCCACAAGGCATAACTTGCTCAATTTTTAAGATTTTCTCATTTTCTTGGACATTTTGGAAAGGTCTTTGAGTCCTCTAACCAATGCCTTTGGTCCCATGTCATTTTGATTTACCAATCTCAAGTTATGGCCTTTGACTTAAAGTCCCTTTTTGTTGACTTTTGAAAATGACCTATAATGTTGAAATTGATAACTTTTTGTGAGAGCATTTCTTGGACTTGAAGTATGAAGATGAGTTGTAGGAAATGTCTTTCTCTTCAAAATGAGCTTTTGATGGTATTTTTCTGATAATCCATGTGAAAGTTATGCCCTGGTCAATTTCAGTTGACTTTTTCAACTGTCCAAATAAGGAAACTTTTTGCATCTTGATGATTTCTGAGCCAAACTTTGAGAATCATGATCAAGCATTGATCAAATGATGTTTGTGGCTTCAAAATGATATGTTGACCAAAAATTTGAACTTTTGACTGTCAAATGACCATTTTGCCCCTACAGTTGACTGTAGTGCAATTTAGGGTTTTGACTGTACAATTTTGAGCTGAATGCCTTGAAACTTGATATGAGGATGCTTGACCATATTTGTAGGCATATGAGACTTGATTGGGCCTTTGAAAACTTCCTTTTCTTGATCAGAACACAAACCCTAGTTTTGACTGTATAGGAGACAGTTGGACTGCACAACCCTTGGGGAATTTTGTGACTTGGCTTGGCACTTTCTTGAAGAATATGGGAGGGCAAATTTTGGGGTACAACACCATGCTTACCATTTCGGTGAAGTCACTGGGTGCGCTGGCTATCATTCTTTCATAGTAAAAGGAACCTAAAGTCTTCAAAAATATCTTCGTCATCTCTTTCTCCTCAAGAGGTGGATAGATTTGAGCAGCAATTTCACGCCACCTCTGGGCGTACTCCTTAAAAGATTCCCGGTCTCTCTGCGACATCGCCCGGAGTTGATCCCTGTCCGGTGCCATGTCAACGTTGTACTTATACTGGTGAACAAAAGCTTCGCTAAGGTTGTTGAAGTTGCGGATTCGAATACTGTCTAAACCCATATACCACTTTAGAGCAGCACCCGTCAAACTATCTTGAAAATAATGAATCAACAAGTCATGATCATCGGAATACGTAGACATCTTTCTCACGTACATTGTCAAATGACTTCTAGGACACGAATCACCTTTATATCTCTCAAAGTCTGGCACTTTGAATTTCGCTGGAATCTTGACATTCGGAACTAAACAAAGGTCATGCGTATTCTTCCCAAACAAATATTTCCCCTTCAATGCTCTAAGCTCCTTCTGCATTTCCTGGAACTGATCCTGAAATTCTTCCATTCTATCAAAGAGACCCAAACTTTCAGCAGGCTCGGCAGGATAAGTAGGTTCATTCAAGTATGGCACGGAGTGGACCACAGGAGCAACAGTTGTCATAATCGGTTGCGGAAAAGGTGTTACAGACGGAATTACTGGCGGCATAGCAGTTGTCTCTGGTTGAGGAAGAGACAAAGCAGGTTGAAATAGAGGTTGTACGGCAGGCTGATACCCCTCTGGCACAAAGTTGTAAGGCATTCCCCACGGAAAACCTTTCGGCATCTGATGCTGAAGCGGAGAGTTGATTTGAGTCACGGAGGCAGGAACAATGACAATCTCGGAAACCACTGGAGTTGAAGTCTGAATCTCGGCAGCTGTAGTCGATGGCTGATTCTGAACAGCCACTAAACTTTCCACCAACGCAGTTAACTTTTCCATCTCGATACGAAGTGTAGCAACTTCCCCACGAAGCTCATGATTTTCATGTTCCAAATCTTCCATTTTCCTTTGACGATTGGCCCGAGTGTCGTATCGGTGAGACAGCTTGACAACCTTCGGGAGTGGAAAAAGAACAAGGATAAGACTCTAGAAAACATGTGAAGTGGAGTGTGGAATGATGCATGATGTGCGATGCAAATGATGATTCATTTTAAAAGTTTTTCAAGGAACTTTAATAATTTTGCATACATCAATGGTAAAGGAATTTGGAACAACAAAAACTCAATCCATTAATCGAAAGCGATAAATTACAACTTACAATTTGGAATATCAAAACAGTAAATTACAACTTTGGGATAACAAATCCAATAATGAAAGCAATGAATTACAACTTCGAAACATGAAATCCATAATAAAATAATAAATTACAATTTTAAAACATGAAATCTAAAATAAAGCAATAAATTACAACTTTGGAGCATGAAGCCCATAATAAAACAATAAATTACAACTTCGGAGCATGAAGCCCTTTTACATAGTTTTTAAACTTTGAAATCTCTGTACAAGCATCATTTGCATATATTTTCTAAAACAAAAATATAGATATCAATGCCCCGAAGCTAACCATGTCCTTAATTTTCATTTATATTGATCGTGTGATGAGAATTTTGGATTTGAAATTTCTGAAATATTAGGGTTCAGTTTGGTACCAACAGAAATTCACTTTAATATTTGAGTTTTAGCTTAAGTTAATGGCATGGTTGAATTCGTGGTGAAATTTGGAATAACTTTGATGTTTATATTTTTCAAAATGGTTGAAAAATGGAAGAGTTTGTAAATAAAAATGTTGGTGTTGGTGTTCTGGCGCGAGGAAGAAGGTGAAGTCATATTCAAATTTTCAGGGTTGAGTTTATAATATATTTATTGGTGGTTGTTTCATAACCGGATGAAACAGCCACCCCAGTGGCAAGCGTGTGTGTGTGTAGAGCGTTAGTGTGCCAGGGCAGGGGTTCGATCCCTGCCTCTGATATTTTATTTTTCAATGTTTTCTTTGTTAATCATGTACATGCAAGTCACACGCGCTCATCATACACCTCATGCTACAACCATCAGATCATCATGCAGGCATATCCAATGTTTCAAGTGTGCCTTTCCACCATGAACTATCAATAGCCAACCTCACTGTATTCAAACAGCGCCTGGGCCTCCCTTTTGGACTTTTTGTTTTTCTTTCCAACACCCCTTTTTTTTTCTTTTGTAGTTCAGGCCCATTTTATTTATTTTTTATTTTAATTAACTCTTTCTTTTTTCTAAATCATTTTTATTTAATCAGAAAAAAATCATAAAAAACGACAAAAATTAGATTTATTCTTTTTAATCAATTAATTCATTTTTTGACAAATAAAAATTACATTATTTTAACCATCTTGATTTTATTTTATTAAGACTAAATTTTTTTACTTCATTTGTTTTTCTAAACAAATACAAAAATATTTTCTAAATTCTTAGATTTCATTAGGCCTTAATTAATTAATTTAATTTTCATAAATAAAAATAAACTAATTTAATTACACCTTATTTTATGTTGTATAATTAATTTATAAATAAAATTAGAATTAGGTCTAAATTTTCTATCTCACATTATAAATATTTTCTAAACAAAGAAACAACAAAATATTTTCTTAAAATACTTAGAACCTTTTTAGGATTTTTACATCTTTCACCTTCTCATCACCTTCACGCACTTTGTTTTTTGCATTAATATTTCCCAATATTATAAATGCTCAAAGCTTGTAATATACAAATTAGGGTTTATTATTTTCCTCCCTCATTCATAAACTTGTAACCCCATCCCTGAAGCGTTGTAATAGCATAGGATATTTAATTTCCGCAATTTACAGTTTTCCTTATTACTGTTAGTAATTAGGGTTTGTATGGCAAGATTAAAATCAATCATTAGAAAACCTAATCTCAAAGACAAATACTTGAAATCAAAACGCTTCGCACACATGCACCTCTAGGGATAACCTCACTTGTTGCCTCGAATAAAATAGTCATGTCCATCGAACGTAGAATGCTTTAGCAAAGGCCCTTGGTTAAAAGATCGAAGTCTCTCGATGACCCTTCAATGATGCCTTCGGTAAACGATCTTAGTCCCTTACGATAATTGCTAAAACATCTTACTAGTTGCCTTTTATGACTGTACGATGACTCATGCCCGTTCCTCACATCCAATGATAGGGCTTCCTTCTAACAAATGGTAGAATAACACTATCTCTAGGAGGAGGAAAAGAACAAAGACTTTTTTAGTAGGTAGGTCGCCCGTATTCGCTTGATCACAAACTAACACCTCGCATTTTCAAAACAACACTTTATAAACACTCTTGAGGACTGATAAAAAACTTATTATAAAGCAAATTGCCTTACATTGGCATTTTCAAACATTCTTTCACAAAATAACACTCTCTTTCATAAATATTTTCAAAACAAATATTATGTATACATTCTCTACGATACGAGAATCATTACAAAATTGTTGCACTTGGCGTTTTTAAAATATTTGTAAACATAAACAAACACAAAGCATTATTTCAAAGTGAGCTAGCAATTAAGAGTCCGTAGATAACTACGGATAAAAATAGTATTAATACATTCTCTTTTCATAACCTACCCTCGAACTCAAGAAAATTTTCAAAAGGTTTTTCCTGTTCTTTTCACCATTTTCTTTATTGGATAAAAGAAAAGTTGATGGCGACTCTTACTATCCGCAATATTTGCGATAAAACGCAAAACCCTAAAGTCAGTTCTCCTACCGTATTACACATTACATGTTCTTTCTCTCCCTCTCTCCCCGATCTTACTTTTTGCGCTTTGGTTATAATTTAAAGTTTAATTTTTACAATCTTTTTCTCTCTCACTGTTCATCTGATTCCTCCTTTTAAATTTTTTTGCATGTTTCTTTTTAATAGATACGATAGTCGTTCAGAATAACGCTAACTCTGGATTCTATTTGAGAAACAAAAAAGATTAACTAGGGTCAATTCCGATTTTATTCATCCTCGGTCTTGGTGCTTCCATTCAATTTCTCAAAAGGAAACGTATGAAAATGCCGGCGGCCGGTTTGAAGCAGTCTACTAGAGCATTCAGAGTGGTTATGAAGGGAACTGACTCGGGCCAGGTTATCTGCCTGGTAGATAGTTATTTCCAGAACAATCATTCGAAGAAAATACCAAGAGAGGGAACGTAGGAGATGATTGGCACTTGAATGTAGATGGTTAATTCTGGAACAATCAATCGCAAGTTCTTACTGTTTTCTTAGCACTTTCACCTTGACATGTACTTTCACGTTGAAGTGTCTATTATTCTATACATAATTTTTAAGAATTTAACAATTGTTTCAAGTCATCTATAAACATGATGCATTCTGTTTCATGTAAAGAAAGTGGTTTGGGTGGTATAAATATAAATGTTCATGCCCCTTAAAGAAGCATTTTGTGTTTGTTTTTGTTTTAGCTTCACGACTGACTTTGTTATGCAAGTAGGGACAGGTGATCGAGTTGGACTTGTAGGAAACACATATTTGAAGCAAGATCCATTAGACAAGTAGAATCTTTTACTCGAACTTGGATATCTAGATGGTCTAGTATATTTTATTCTTGCTACTCAGATTCTACTCACAACATGTCTAAGCTTGCTCCTTTACATGTTCATCTATAATCCAACTCAATTTTACACTATATGCTTAATAATACAATGGATTTTTTTCTGGCATTTTGTTATGTATTTTATGTTTCTAAGCATTCACTACATTGGGATTTTATTTGTAGGAGAGAAGAATAATATACAAAGTTAAGAATAATATACTCATCAATATTAACAATAACTATAGATAAATTAAGTTTATGATGAATTTGAGAATAAGTGGATAATATCAAAGAGGCGAGTTTAATTTATAATAAGATAGGTATATTATATTTTACTCTTCGAATTTATATTTTAAATATTATAAAAATATTTATTAAGGTGAGGTTGTAACTTATTTTATTTTATTTTAATAGGTTATAATGTTTCTTGTGCCTCAAATCTGATAAATTTTTAAAATCCATGTGTTGATGAAGATCGAAGAGAGGAAGATTAGACACTCTTTTTAATTTAGATATATTTTTTGTATTTTTAATATCATAGCATCTATATCAGTGGTTGTTGTTATATAATTGATTTTGTTATTTTGATATTTTGTAAGACTTGCTACTTTGATGATATAATTGAGTTTTTCTTTAATGTTGCATTAAATTTTGTGTGGTGCATATAGAAAATATTGCCACAATTTGATTATTAGAAAATATTAATTATAAGAAAGAAATATTTATTAAAAAAACAGAGACATATACTAACGACTAATTTTATCCTATACCAATGTAAATATGTGATGGATATAGTTATTAAATAGTATTATTAGTCATTGCTATAGCTCTGAAATTTTGTCCAACACCTGAAAATTTCGTTGGTATAAGATATTGGGACAAAAAAATTTCGTTGGTATAGGAAATTATAGTTGACGGAAGCAAATGTCCGTTGGTAAAGGGTTTTTGAATTTTACCAACTGTTTTTGGACCTTTACCATCGGATTCTTGCCGTTGGTAAATGGCAAATTTCTTGTAGTGCAATTGAAATTCTGGTATACAAATCACATATGTCTTAAAAGATGTCGAGACATTGATCTCTTTGTAACAGCATCTGGACTGGATAAAACATACTGATACATATCAAAACAACATCATGACATATGTTTCAACATATTATATGACATGTCTATCAATCAAGAAACAAAACTGAATAATACAGAATGATAATAACACAAAGATATGATAATCTGGTTTGGTGTACAACAACACCTACTTTGAGGGCTACCAATCCAAGAAGAAAGTCCACTATCAGTAGTATTAGTTCAAATCTAAACTCTCCAGTTTACAACTTCTCGCCTAATCCCTACCCAATGCAACTTCTACTTAGATTCTCCCTAAATATGAGAAATCATCATCTCACTTCCTAAATCACCTCAATGATATCTAAAAATCACAACCTCTGATGACTGCATCGAACTACTTGAAAGGCACCCTTTTCAAATAAAGTTCAACTGAGACTCTTGACTAACAAACACACTTGGATTTGCTTCAAAGCTTCACCTAAGAATAATATACAATTCATTACCTAAAGGCTTCTGAAACTGTATAGAGGCAAAGTCTACCACAATGTATCAAACTGATATAAAGGGTGACTTACAACACAATAAAGTACACGACTCTCAAAACCCTAAACCATTATATGTCTTTTACGAAAGTGTTTCACAAGGTTTTGTTACATTGACCTAGGTCTAAGTCTTTCTTTATGATCTTCAATTGTCCATGGGCTTCGAAACCACAACATATTAGTTGCTGAAAATCTGCAGAATCTTCTGCATAAAAATAGAACTTCAATTGTTTATTTCCTAATTTGTCTACACAAATATAAACTTATAAGACTCTTTGAAATTAACTTGAATATGTTCAATCTTCAACTTGAGCGCCACATAGGATAACATAATATCCTAGAATATTTTGTATCTGTAACAAACAGAACTAGTCCAACCGCCCAGCTGATCGTAGCCACAATATCGAATGATTCTGCATAGAACATCTTTATCCAGACATGTTTCTTATGATGATAGAACTTCTTTGTTCGACATGTTGTCTACACATATTTTATCATCTTTTTCAGCAACTAGTTTTACCAAAATTAGTCAAATCCTTAGAGCTTTCAATCTCCCCCTTTTGACAAATTTTGGCTAAAACTCCTTTTGTACAATAAACCCAGGAACAAAAATCCATGAGCAGAAAGTCCTGAAGTCATTTCATCCAGAAGCTTTTAATCTTTCTGCACATGAGGAAGAAGATAACCAGAACACACATATGATCATCCAGTTACTCCCACTTATTCCAGGAACCGATTCTTGTCACAAAGGGATAAATCTTCCTTCCTTGAGGCATAAGAGAACTCTTAAGAAGAAACAAAAATTTTACCTTAAGCAAACAAACACCAACCCAAATAACTCAAAACACAAGACACAATTGTGTTCATAACTCATATCACAAGACACAAAATCAACAGAAACTGAGACATGACTCAGACATGATGTTGGAACATCCCGTTAAACATCCTTGCAAAACATCTACAAGGACAAACACAACACCAAAATGGTGACCCCCCTTCTCCCCCCTTTTTAGCCAGAATTGACAAAAGTACCCAAAATAGACCCATATCCATATTGTACTCACCCAAAAACGAACAAAGGCCATAAGATCACAACCCATCAAGACACAACTTTATCATAAGGAAAGAGATAACCTACTTTTATACTCAAGCAGAAACCTAAGAAGTAATGTTTCTAGTTTGAACAATGGTCTTAGTCAAATAGGGCAATAAATTTGGAATAAAGTTTTAGCACAAATAAATGTGCACCGTCAAAGTCAGGGTTGAATGTTTCTTCTTTAATGAACATTGTTAACAAAGAATTCTTCATGCCTTTATTTATTATGAATTGTTTCACCTTGAATTTAAAGTTCCAATAAAAGTGAATTCATGGTCAAAGATACGTGTCGCAATTCCACCTGACGCGTATTCGAATGCACCATCCATAGGTACCACATGAAGATCTACACAGAGCCAAGTTCTGAACAATATCCTAACATCTATCCATATATTGTCTACTCTCTCTTGTCTTCAAAAGAGGCAACCCCTTTTTCAGTATCCAGCCAAAGATTTTTCAAACTAGGGTTACAGATAGATTCCTATAGGAGATACTCATCAATATTCACACTTTGAAGCATAGTCACTGTAACACCCCAGTTCTATTTATTTGGAATTATCTTAATAAGAGTTATTTTATTTGAAACCAATAAAATTATTTTATTTGGGTTAATATAAAATAAAAGGATTATTATTTATTTTATAAATAATTGTAGAAAAAAAAAAGGATTGAAGGTTATTGGGCTATGATGTTATTGGTAAAAGAGGGGGTGCAAGTGAAGTAAAATGTTATTTGGGACTTATATGTCACTTTTGTTCACTTTCACGTAAAAACTGAGATTTTGGGATTTTGGAACTCAGAGAACGTGTAAAGAAGAGAAAGGAGAAGAAGGAGAAGATTGATCGAGGAAGTTGCAGGAGCTGCAGATTATCCAAGGTAAGGGGTTGATCATTCTTTTACTATGAATAAGTTGTGATATATATTCTATATGAGTTAGGGATTTGTAGGGATGATGGATTCTTGATGCCATGGTTGTTGTGATGATGAAACATGAATGGAATTGATTGGGTTTTGATGTGGTATTGATCCTATTGTATGCTTTAGATCATTGCTATATGATAGGAATTCGATTTTGATGGTTTTAGGATGTTTGGGGATGATTAGGAATGAGTTGGGGTGATTTTGGGAAGCTTAAAAACGTGAAATATGGTGTTGCAGAGTCATCAACACGGGCCGTGTTGCACAACACGGGCACCCGTGTTGATCTTCTGTGTGATGCCCGGGTAGGTTTTTCCCAAAAAATCGTTTCGGCCATAACTTTTGAACCGTAACTCCGATTTAGGCGCCGTTTGATGCGTTGGAAAGCTAGTGAAATTTTCTATATGATTATGAGGAATTAAGTAGCTTTAAGAGATTATTTTAATAAGTGATTATTGGAGAAAGTGTTTATGTTTATAAGTGAATTTGGTTGTTATGTATTTTAGTGAGGTGTTTGGAGATATTTGGGATTGGAGCTCTGAAGAACGACGGACAATTGCTCAAGAGTTCGAAGCTGCAACTTGATAAGGTAAGGGGGGCTACTACTCCACTTATATTTGCTTATGGGTTTAGATGCAATTGGTCGGGTAATTCGTAGGATAACCCCATCTTCTATGGTGTTCTGAATGATCGATGACTTTAGGGTCGAATCTTGTTAGAAAAGGTTTAGGTTCCCAAATTTTATGAACCAATTAGGGATTTTAGGTTCCCATGGTAGATTGGATGTTTTTGTACTGCATTGCACTGCCGTAGAAAGGTATTTTCGTGCAAAAAAAATATGGATATATGAGCTGCTGCAGGTGCAGGAATTTTGGGATCGCGCTCATCAACACGGGCCGTGTTGCACAACACGGGTACCCGTGTTGATCCCCTGTATTGATAAGGATAATGTGCTTTCTGGACACGTTACAACACGGGCCGTGTTGTTTAACACGGGCACCCGTGTTGATGCTGCTGTGTTGTTTTCTGAATTTTGTTTTCTGTGCATGCTGTTATGTACGGAGTGATCCTGTTTTGATGTGCAGTGTTTGATATGTTTTGCATATGCTGTTTATTGATTGCCTAGTGTTGATTGATATTTGTATCGAATAACGATTGTATGTTATGATACCAACACTATAGGGATGTTATTGCCATGCTTTAGATGATGTATCAAGCATGAATTATGATATAACTTGATATGATCGATGTTTGATAGTATGCTGAGTGATTACATGCTATCCATATCCTGTTATGATTGATGTTGTTGATGTTACCTGATATGTTGATTGATGTTAATAGTATGCTGAGTGTTACATACTTTACATATCATGTTGCATTTGTTAATTCCCATTGTGTGGAATTAACAGGGTGGCCAATATACGTGTCCGCGATTTAATGGAACGTTGAGGTGGTAGCCGTGTCCGCGATATAATGGAACGGTGAGTTATCCGTGACCCGAGATTTAATGGGGCGGTAAAATGGTACCACATGCATGGGTGTGTTGCATTACATTGAATATGACATGAATGGATGATTTTTCCAATGTTGTATTTGATTGATTGTATGCATGTATTGATACTAAATTGTTAACGATGTTTGATGTTAATTACAAGCATGAAAAGTAAGATATTATGAATATATGAATTGTAAAGGTTTTTGTAATTTATAAAACATGCTAATTGTTGGGTGATGTCTATGGTTTCCTAAATTGATTGTTTTGAACGTATAATCAAATGTATAGTTGAGATGCTCACCCTTACATGTTGAATATTTCAGATTGAGGAGCTTCGTTCAGGTGCTTGGCGAAGGCTTGTTGTTTCTAGTTTATTTCAGTTTAAGTATTGTCCGGGTCATGCTCTGATAGTTGTAACTCCGGGAACGTTTGTTTGTCGAGCTGCTTTAGTCAGACTCGTTTATTTCCTTATGTTTGTTATAATATGATGTTGATATATTCCAGGTGTTAATCCCTGATGATTTTGAAAATATTATAACATTGGTTTGTTAATTAAATTATTCCGCTGTGTAAACATGTATGAGTTGCTTCTATGTTATGCATGACAGGAACTTGTTTTTATTAAAAGAGAATTGTGACATCCTCGTTAATACATGTACTCTGAAAATATGATTTTAATTATTTGCGAAATTTATTCGGGGTTTTAGAGGGTGTTACAATAGTGGTATCAGAGCATAGTCGGTCGTTGCGACCAGAGTCTTGAGTCAGTTGTGTAGCGTGACAGTTGAATATTGTCGATATGTTGTTTATCCCTTAGTGCGCGACAGGTGTGTGAAACACTGTCGGTGCTTTTTGCTTTTCTAACTGTTTGTTGCAGGAGTTGACTTGAAGATAAGTGGGGGAGAAGCTTTTCTTCTCGGATGCGCTTCAGTTGTGATAGGCCGGTTCAGAATGTTGCTGACGGCGATAAAGCAAATGTTGTTGAAGTTTGGATGCTTCCTGAATGCGAAGGTGATATAGATTCAAGAATTTTGGTATGCTAGTGAACTCGTAGGGGAAATTGGATTAAACTGCATATTTTGTTGTCATCGCAGTGCGTGCTGGCCTTCACGGCGCGTACTGTGTGGTTTTGTGGAAAATGGCTAAATTATGTTTTGA
The DNA here is from genome assembly GCA_948472305.1 of Vicia faba. Lineage (NCBI taxonomy): Eukaryota > Viridiplantae > Streptophyta > Magnoliopsida > Fabales > Fabaceae > Vicia > Vicia faba. The sequence continues at coordinate 1,671,533,115 of OX451737.1, forward strand.
TCTCTAATGGTCGGAAAGTGGAACTGAACCTTAGTTGATTACCTTGAGGAATATTTTGGATACTATTAGTGTAGTAATTGGACTAATCTCCTATGGTAGCATGCCACTAAAGTCAATGTATGTTGTTATGTTCGAAGAATTATGTTGAAAACTTGGGGTGCGAGTTATTCTGGATGGTTGTAATTTACACTATTTCATCAAGTATCATGAAGTTGTTGAAGGCGACGTTGATTGGAAGAGTGCAAAGGTCATTGAGTCGTTGTTGTTGCGAACCGGCGAGAGTATGGACTCATGAATCTGTATCGGTCAAGTTGAAAATGTGGGTAGGTTTTTAGACGGTGAATTTAAGACAATTGAGAATAAAGTCTATTCCAAAGAAATGATAAGTTGAAGGGATTAACTCGTCGGATTGTATGTCTTTAGTATAGTTGGATTAATATCGGATGATTTTCGTAGTTGGATAAAAAGAAAGGATGTGGGTGAATTTTGGAAGAAAGAGAGAAAGATGGAACTTATGTTCATCAATCTCAAATTCAGATTTTTTTTGTAATTTTGGAGCAGCTGTTAGTAAAAGTGGTATAACTTTTTACTCGTGATTCCGATCAAAGCGGTTGTTGACTTTTTGGAAAGCTTACGAAATTCCATATAGTTTGCACATAAGATTTGTCTTCGGAAAGTTCATGAAGAAGGAGAAAAATGCATTTTAATATTTGGGTCTGATGCTGAATTTTGGAAAATTCTGCATGCGGGAATTATGAACCAGTCCCATTGCAAAGATGATAACTTTTTGCTCGTAACTCGGATTTGAGCGATTCATGAAGTTATAGAATCTACAAGTAATTACCTTCATTATAGAATATAATTTTATGCTTGGGAGGCATGTATCGAAGGAAATAATTGTGTTGGACGTTGGGTGTTTCTTGTTGAAAAATTGAAAGAGTGAAGAAGGATGTAGAGTATGGATAAAGAAATTTTATTCCGATGTTGCCGTAAGATGTGTTGTAGTAGGTTGTTGTATGACGTTAGTGTCATATTTTCGGATAACTTTGGGATCCGTATCTTGTGTTTGGATTGTTGGATTGATGTTCTGTTTGAACCTGCAAGGAGATAAAAGTATATTTCTTTTATATGAAAATGTTTCCAAGTGTGGTAGAAGTATTCTCATAGGAAGAGACTTTGAAGTCGGTTGAGGAATTATAAACTTTTTGGACATGGGTGGTTGTTATTGCAGTTGTTGAGACGAGTTCAATCGTAAAATGTTGTTTGGAAATGAGTTGAGAGACATGTTGTTCTGCATGGAAGGATGCGAAAGTGTCAGAGGTGGATCTTATGATGATTGGTAATTGTTGGATTATGATGTTGTGAAAGATTTGAGAAAAAGTTCGGAAGGAACACTATTATAGTTTGGTAACGATGGTTTATGCTCCGTTATGGTTTTCGTCTATCTATTGGCAAATTGAGGAACTGATCACCCTTAATCTATTGTTGATAGTAGACGGAATCATAGTTGATGGATAGATGTGTTGTGTCGACTAGTATAGTGCATTCTGAAGAATATGTTGTTATTTTTGTTTCTTGTTTCTATTTAAAAGAAGTGAAATTATAAGTTTGTTTATTAAAGTGCGGGTTTGGTTGGAAGAAGATGAGTCATCTTGTTGGAATTAATTGGACCCATGTACGGTATGTGGTTGTAATGTGGTTATGTTTTTAAGACGATTTTTGAGGATTATGTTACTAAAAAGATGATAAAGTCGTAGTTATGTTTTATGACAATTGGGAATTCATGGAAGTATATGAATGTTTCATCCAAGAGTGGCAATTGGAGTAAACTTGGTAGAGTTGATACTTTATAAGTAATCGGAGTTGCGCACCTGAAGCGTAATGTGCCAGAGTATGTTGGTTTATTATAAATGTCAGTTGATTTAATAAGGATATTAATGTGGTTGTTGGTTTATGGAGAGTTGTATATAATTTTTGGATTAAGACCCGTAAGCAGATGTTATGAGAATTTTGTTTTCGTTGTTGTGATGTCAGTGTTGATTACTAAAAGGAATGGTAATATTTCAGATTGTGTTAAAGGTGATTTGGTCGGTTATGTGGATGTCACTATAAGAGTGATATGACGAGAGTAATCAAGTTGTAAGTATTTGGTTGATAATTGGAATTCGTATATTAAGGAATGAATTGGCGAGTGAGTTTGTATTAAGAATGTTGTCAAGATGATAATATGATGGTTGTATGTTCAAGTATAAGTAGTTTGCGGATGTTATTACTTCATAAGCGATGTATCAAGATGGTGTTGAGGGTGTCGATGAGCTAATATCGGGTATATCGTTATGATTAGTTGTGTATGTTTTGGTGTCGATATGGTCGCTAAGTTGACCATGTAATATTGTTAAGACGAAAAGACGACGCTGTGTGCCTGAGTGCAACAGTTGTTGGTTGATAATACGTTGAGTGTTTGGTATGTCCAGAATTGGTGTTGAGAGTGGTTGTGTCGATTGGATTTTCGAGGACGAAAATATCCTAAGTGGGGGAGAGTTGTAACACCCCAGTTCTATTTATTTGGAATTATCTTAATAAGAGTTATTTTATTTGAAACCAATAAAATTATTTTATTTGGGTTAATATAAAATAAAAGGATTATTATTTATTTTATAAATAATTGTAGAAAAAAAAAAGGATTGAAGGTTATTGGGCTATGATGTTATTGGTAAAAGAGGGGGTGCAAGTGAAGTAAAATGTTATTTGGGACTTATATGTCACTTTTGTTCACTTTCACGTAAAAACTGAGATTTTGGGATTTTGGAACTCAGAGAACGTGTAAAGAAGAGAAAGGAGAAGAAGGAGAAGATTGATCGAGGAAGTTGCAGGAGCTGCAGATTATCCAAGGTAAGGGGTTGATCATTATTTTACTATGAATAAGTTGTGATATATATTCTATATGAGTTAGGGATTTGTAGGGATGATGGATTCTTGATGCCATGGTTGTTGTGATGATGAAACATGAATGGAATTGATTGGGTTTTGATGTGGTATTGATCCTATTGTATGCTTTAGATCATTGCTATATGATAGGAATTCGATTTTGATGGTTTTAGGATGTTTGGGGATGATTAGGAATGAGTTGGGGTGATTTTGGGAAGCTTAAAAACGTGAAATATGGTGTTGCAGAGTCATCAACACGGGCCGTGTTGCACAACACGGGCACCCGTGTTGATCTTCTGTGTGATGCTCGGGTAGGTTTTTCCCAAAAAATCGTTTCGGCCATAACTTTTGAACCGTAACTCCGATTTAGGCGCCGTTTGATGCGTTGGAAAGCTAGTGAAATTTTCTATATGATTATGAGGAATTAAGTAGCTTTAAGAGATTATTTTAATAAGTGATTATTGGAGAAAGTGTTTATGTTTATAAGTGAATTTGGTTGTTATGTATTTTAGTGAGGTGTTTGGAGATATTTGGGATTGGAGCTCTGAAGAACGACGGACAATTGCTCAAGAGTTCGAAGCTGCAACTTGATAAGGTAAGGGGGGCTACTACTCCACTTATATTTGCTTATGGGTTTAGATGCAATTGGTCGGGTAATTCGTAGGATAACCCCATCTTCTATGGTGTTCTGAATGATCGATGACTTTAGGGTCGAATCTTGTTAGAAAAGGTTTAGGTTCCCAAATTTTATGAACCAATTAGGGATTTTAGGTTCCCATGGTAGATTGGATGTTTTTGTACTGCATTGCACTGCCGTAGAAAGGTATTTTCGTGCAAAAAAAATATGGATATATGAGCTGCTGCAGGTGCAGGAATTTTGGGATCGCGCTCATCAACACGGGCCGTGTTGCACAACACGGGTACCCGTGTTGATCCCCTGTATTGATAAGGATAATGTGCTTTCTGGACACGTTACAACACGGGCCGTGTTGTTTAACACGGGCACCCGTGTTGATGCTGCTGTGTTGTTTTCTGAATTTTGTTTTCTGTGCATGCTGTTATGTACAGAGTGATCCTGTTTTGATGTGCAGTGTTTGATATGTTTTGCATATGCTGTTTATTGATTGCCTAGTGTTGATTGATATTTGTATCGAATAACGATTGTATGTTATGATACCAACACTATAGGGATGTTATTGCCATGCTTTAGATGATGTATCAAGCATGAATTATGATATAACTTGATATGATCGATGTTTGATAGTATGCTGAGTGATTACATGCTATCCATATCCTGTTATGATTGATGTTGTTGATGTTACCTGATATGTTGATTGATGTTAATAGTATGCTGAGTGTTACATACTTTACATATCATGTTGCATTTGTTAATTCCCATTGTGTGGAATTAACAGGGTGGCCAATATACGTGTCCGCGATTTAATGGAACGTTGAGGTGGTAGCCGTGTCCGCGATATAATGGAACGGTGAGTTATCCGTGACCCGAGATTTAATGGGGCGGTAAAATGGTACCACGTGCATGGGTGTGTTGCATTACATTGAATATGACATGAATGGATGATTTTTCCAATGTTGTATTTGATTGATTGTATGCATGTATTGATACTAAATTGTTAACGATGTTTGATGTTAATTACAAGCATGAAAAGTAAGATATTATGAATATATGAATTGTAAAGGTTTTTGTAATTTATAAAACATGCTAATTGTTGGGTGATGTCTATGGTTTCCTAAATTGATTGTTTTGAACGTATAATCAAATGTATAGTTGAGATGCTCACCCTTACATGTTGAATATTTCAGATTGAGGAGCTTCGTTCAGGTGCTTGGCGAAGGCTTGTTGTTTCTAGTTTATTTCAGTTTAAGTATTGTCCGGGTCATGCTCTGATAGTTGTAACTCCGGGAACGTTTGTTTGTCGAGCTGCTTTAGTCAGACTCGTTTATTTCCTTATGTTTGTTATAATATGATGTTGATATATTCCAGGTGTTAATCCCTGATGATTTTGAAAATATTATAACATTGGTTTGTTAATTAAATTATTCCGCTGTGTAAACATGTATGAGTTGCTTCTATGTTATGCATGACAGGAACTTGTTTTTATTAAAAGAGAATTGTGACATCCTCGTTAATACATGTACTCTGAAAATATGATTTTAATTATTTGCGAAATTTATTCGGGGTTTTAGAGGGTGTTACAGTCACAATGCCTCTCCCTAGATCCCATACGTACTATTTTTATAGAGAAAGTCTATTTATCTTGACTTCAATCTGCAGAGAAAAATAAATTCTCAAAAGAATGATTCTCTGATCACACCTAAGAAGAATGACCATGTTTTGATTTAATCCACTGATTTCCCAATTACATAATCAACCTCAAGCTGCCAAGTCCTCCATGAACTGCGCTAGTGACAAAGTGTCAGGACATCTTATCTGACATCATATCCTCACACGAGGAACTTCAAACGCAGCTTGCTTGGCCCTCAAGCAATCTTTATAAAGACTACAATTCTCCAGCAACAAGTCCTAGGCAGAAGTTTAACTTCCCTTTCATAGGTAACCAGACCTCCTTTGACAAGAACCACATAGATAGTGAACGAAAACACTAGTCTCATCTTTAAGTTCACATATCACTACACCCCTTATTTAACACACCTACTAAACATATTCTCGTGTTGTAATGCCAATCATAACATTTATAGACGGTTATCCATATTGAGAGTACATCCAACCCCCTAGACTACCTCAACCAAGTATCTCAACTTTTGGTTAGGAAGGAAGCCATTCCCATCAAGCACATTCCCCATAATAATAGATTTTTCTTCACTTGCTTTACAAGACTCAAAAGAACCCATTCTTTCTAGAGTAACTTGTAGTAGAAGAAACTACTTCCCCACAAGCAATTTGATCTCAGTATGAGTCAAACACTAGGTTTGATTTTCAACACATACCCCTTATACATTATAACATTCTCAAGGTTAAACGTCTCCACATCATTCTCCAGCACACTTGTGAATCAAATGGTGAGTACCAAACTTCACACCATAATTCCAAGTCATCTTCTAAACAGGTATGATAATGAAACATCATATAGGACACCAACATTTGCATAGAGGTCCTTCATAAGGATCTCACAACCCCGAGTTTTAATTTGCTTCAGATCCATAATTCCAAAATAAAAGTCAGACAACCTCAAGTTTTAAAATAGGACAAGTTTGATTGTCTTTACTGAAGTATTTCATAAGGAGATATCTTATTTTTAGTGGGAGATTATATTTCATAATCTGAATGAATCTTTTGTGGTATAGTGTGATGCATCGAAGATGGGTCTTGGTGGTGTGATGATGCATAATGGTCAAGTTATTGCCTATGTGTCTAGACAACTGAAGGTTCATGAAAGGAAATATCCTACACATGACTTGGATTTGGAAGATATGGTATATATGTTGAAGATTTGAAGACATTATCTGTTTCGATCCAGATTCGAGGTGTTCAGTGATCATAAGAGTCTAAAGTACTTGTTTGACCAGAAGGAATTGAATATGAGGTGGAGAAGATGGCTAGACTTCTTAAAATATTATGATTTTGATTTGTTACCATCCTGGTAAAGCAAATGTTGTGGCAGATGCTTTGAGTAGGAAGTCCTTGCATATATCGATGCTTATGGTGTGCGAGTTAGAATTGATCGAACAATTCAGAGATATGAGCTTAGTGTGTGAAGAAACTCCTAACAGCGAGAAGTTATGGATATTGAAAATGACTAGTGCCATCCTTGAAGAGATTCGATAAAGTCAGAAACATGATCCGAGTTTGGTTGACAGGTTGTTTCTAATTAACCAAGGTAATGGAGGTGTATTTTGAACTGATGAAAATTGTGTAATGAGGTTTGGTGATAGGGTGTGTATTCCTGATGTGCCAGAACTTAAGAAGGGTAGTCTTGAGGAGGGACATCAAAGTGGTATAAGTATTCACCTCGGTGCTACAAAGATGTATAAGGACTTGAAGAAATTATTTTGGTGGTCCGATATGAAAAAGGAAGTTGCTGAATTTGTTTATGCCTATTTGACTTGTCAGAAGTCGAAAATTGAGCATCAAAATCCTTTTGGTCTAATGCACCCGTTGAATATTTAGGAGTGGAAATGAGACAACATTTCAATGGATTTTGTGTCAAGTTTTCCTACGACTGCTAAGGGCATTGATTAGATTTTGGTGATAGTGGATAAATTGACTAAATCGACTCATTTCTTACCGATGAAGATTAATTATCCCATGCAGAAGTTAGGTGAGATATATATCGATGAGATTATGAGATCACATGGTATACCTTTGAGTATCATGTGAGATAGAGATCCTAGATTTATGTCAAAGTTCTAGGAAGGTTTGCATAAGGCTTTTGGTAGTAAGTTGAAGTTGACTTATCCTCCACAGACTGACGGACAGATGAAGAAGACTATCAAATCGTTAGAAGATTTATTAAGGGCTTGTGTGTTAGAATAAGGGGAGCTTGGGATAGCCACATGCCTTTGATTGAGTTCACGTACAACAACAATTTATATGCTAGTATTGGAATGTCATGATATGAAGCATTGTGCGGTAGGAGGAGTAGGACCCTATTATGTTAGTATGAGTCAGGCGAGAGTGTTGTGCTCGGACCTGAGATTGTGCAGGAGACAACTAATAAGATAAAGATTGTCCAAGAAAGGATGAAAGCTTTACAGAGTCATTAAAAAAGTTATCATGATAAGAGGAGGAAAGCACTTGAGTTTCAGAAGGTAGATTACGTGTTCTTGAGAGTTACTCCGGTAACTGGTGTTGGTAGAGTTTTGAAATCGTGAAAGCTTACACTGTGCTTTGTTGGTCCATATCACATTTTCGAGAAGATAAGTGAGGTGGCCTATCAGATTACTTTACTGTTGTTACTTGTGAATCTTCATGACGTGTTTCATGTATCTCAAATGAGGAAATACACTCAGGATCCTTCACATGTGATCCAAATAGATGATGTACATGTGAGGGATAACCTGATAGAGGTGGCATCATTTATGCAGATAGAAGGTCGGAAAGTGAAGCAGTTGCGGAGTAAAGAAATTTCCTTGGCGAATGCACTATGGGGTAGACCAGTTGGTGGAAGTTTGAATTGGGAGCGTGAGGATCAGATGAGAGAATCGTACCCGACTCTATTTTCCTCAGGTAATTTCTGGGGACAAATTTTTTTAAGTGGGGGAGAGTTGTAACACTCTGAAGTTTAGAATTACTTATTTAATTGATTATTCGTGATTATATGTGTGATGTATGACGATATGTGGTGGGGCACTAGTGAGAGATAGACGTTAATTAGAATTATTTAGATTTAAGTAATTCAATTTATATTATTTTGAATTATATTAATAATTAAATATGATATTAAGGTGAAAAGGAAAATAAGGGCGTAATGGTAAGCATGTATGAGTTAAGTGAGGGCATAGTAGAAAAACCATGAAAGGGTCTATGGTTAACAAATAAAACAAGGGAGAGAGGAATTAATTGGTACGGTTGTGAAATTTTGGAGAAACTATAAAGTGAGAGCTAGAGCACAAAGAACCAAAAAGGGAATTATGTATAACTCGAAGGAGGAATCGATTTGCTAGGCATTTGAGGTAAATGGTGTAATTCTTGTTTATTATAATTGATAGGGGGTTAAGGTAGATGTAAGCTTTTATCTTGTATGATGGTTTGATGAAAAGTATGATGAAAAGCATGACAAAATTGTTGATTAATGATGTTTGTATGCTATGATTAATGTCCATAATAATGTGATGATGTGTTTTGATGTTAATATGTGATATATGTCAGTTATAATACGTTTTAAAATGAGTATGATGTCTAGAATCGAAATTGGTATGACTTTGAACAGTGGCGAATCACAACTGAGAAGTTGCAGAATCGTGTGCCTCGCTGGGCGAGTCAACGACAAGCACGGAATGAGCGAGTCGCCCAAGCGTCGCCGAGCGAGCCAGTCAGCGAGAGGAATGGTGGAAAAAGTTGAACTCCTGAAAAATGTATTAGGAGGGAATGTCGCTAGAGCTTCACCGGGCGAGCGAAGCAACGATGAACCCAATCACTCGTTTCTCCGGGCGAGCGTCAGGTAAGGAGGAGGCTAGGAGAGCGCCACCAAAGTCTATGGGCGAGTATCAGGCGAGTAGACCTGGCAGTAACTATTTAAAATATCGTAACTTGAGTTTCAGAACTCTGTTTGACGTGTCGTTCGAAGCGTTGAGAACTTGACGCGCAAAACTATATTATGACAGAAGTATATTTAATGTATTATTCTAGTACCTATTTATTCATGAGATTGAATTATTAGATGTTTGATATGGTAAGATGTTCTATTTTAATGATGAAATTGATGATGTTGTGAAGTTGTTATGATCTTGTTGTGATGTAATTGATGTTATCTGTGATGATGTTTTAATGATGTACATTTTTAATGTGTATACATGCTATGCGAAGATGATTATGTGAATGATGATACACTTGACTAGTCGTGGTCGAATTTATATGTGACGTTGTTGTGCATCATGCATTCATGGTATTTTTGGACGGTGGTCTGTTTGTGACGAGCATCAATCCCATTATGCGGATTTAGTGTGTTGTAATATGCTCCGGTTTCAAGAGGAAATCGATCATATGGCGGGGATCATGGAGGATAATGAACCAGGTGTTCATAAATTTGGTATCACTTGCATTGAGTCAATGTTATTGCATTAACATTCTATGTGGCATTTGTGTAAGTTATGTGGATGAGATCTGAGATGATGATATTTGAGAATTATGTGATTGTCTGATGGTTTTTATGACAAAAGATGTATAATTGCTATTATAACGTGTAGGTGTGAGTATGACTTGTTTATATATGATATGTGTTGACATGAAGATGATGTTATTACTAATCTTTTTCTTATATCTTTTTTAATGACCTGTGATTACTCATCATTTCTATTTGAATGTTGCCTCCACGTGAATAACACGCAGATGCTCAGAAATAGCTTGTAGAAACGTTGAAGATAGCTTTAAAATATTTTATTTAATTTTCGTTATATTAATGATGTCATGCTTTGAAAAAGAAAAAATTCAAAATATATTTTTTTCTTTTAAATGAAAAATATAATTTTTTAATAATAAAGTAAACTAACAAATTAATATAATATAAGTAATATGAAATTTAGAGTTTTTGACTTCTTTTAATTAACACATATAATTTGTTCTAACAATGTTGAATTAAAAAAAAAAAGTAAATTCATCTATGTTAAAATATTGACATGTTTGAGATATTTACGAATATTAAATATAGATAACTTCTAAACCTCATAATCTTAAATTATTACGTGAGATTAGTTTCTTATGTTAGATCTAATCTGTTAATTTTATTACTTTTTAGTTTTACTTTTTCAAAAAAGAAATTATTCCAGTTGTATATCAAAGACATCAATATTGGAATATACTTTAATATTTTGAAAAAATTTAACAATCATCAATAAATTAAATCCTAATTTTAATAGTGTAAATTTATCATGCACTTATAAAATATTATTTCATCTTATATTATAAATAAATTTTATTTTTTAAAATTTATTAAATAATTAAAATATATATATATATATATATATATATATATATATATATATATATATATATATATATATATATATATATATATATATATATATATATATATATATATATATATATATATATATATATATATATATATATATATATATATATATATATATATATATATATATATATATATATATATATATATATATATATATATTATTTAATAAATCATAAAATTTATTTATAATATGAGACAGAAAAAATATGAATTAACTTTCTATCAATTAAGCAAAGACTAATTATATAACAATATAAAAAATTAGATCAATATTTTATTTAATTAGTTAGTATTAATTAATTCAGAACACTCACATTGGAGGCTCATTAAATTAATCTATAGGTTGGTCCCTAAAAAGATTGTCCCTATCAATAGGAGTACTGTCTTTTGTTATTTCGCCCTCCTACCAATAACATTACCATAATGAGTTGTTTAAATTAATTCTACATTTTCAAAGTAAAGGTCATTTGATAGAAGCTCATCATTTGATGAGGTAAATTAATTTGATGAGATAAGTACCCGTTTGTAAATAGTTTAAGAATAGTTAATATTTATTTATTTAATGTTTTCTTAAAAGATAATATAGGATGTACAATTATAAATACAATAACAAATGTTATTATTGAGTCAAATATATTTATAATGTGTATTACTCCATTTTTAAACGGAAATAAATTTATTATAGATTTAAATATTTTATAGACGATATTATTTTTATAAGTAGAAAAATTATTTATTACAATATTTTTATAAATAATATTAAAACAAAAAAATATTTATATATTAAAAAATATTTTATTTATTAAAATATTTTTATATATATAAAAATTTATATTTATAATCTAAATATAAATATATATATATATATATATATATATATATATATATATATATATATATATATATATATATATATATATATATATATATATATATATATATATATATATATATATATATATATATATATATATATATATATATATATATATATATATATATATATATATATATATATATATATATATATATATATATATATATATATATATATATATATATATATATATATATATATATATATATATATATATATATATTTATATGACACTTGTAAATTTATTAAATATGAATCATCAATTTATTTTTTGGTTGAGTATATCTACAAATGCACTTATGAAATTATGTGCGTAGAAAACAAGTATTTGTGTGTAGCAATGGATTTTGTTATCCTTCCTCTCTTAAAAATAATAAAAAATTATTTGATTAAGAAATTTTGCCGTATATCCGTACGTATGCTTGAGCTGCTTACTACTAATTTGTAAATAGTTTCAGAATAGTTACGAGAGAGATTTTTAAATTTTTTTATAGTAATAACAGATAATTTCAATTTAAATTACAATAACAAATCTGCTAATAACAAATAATGCTTGAGCTGCTTACTACTAATATCGTTTTATAAGAAAAAAAATTTCATTAAAAAAATGGTTTAAGTTGCAATTGATTAATTTGAACTCAACGTGAGTTCAACATTTGATTTTAATCCCCTATAATGGCATTTTCGTTTTAAAACGGATTGAATTTAAGATTATTGCCTATTCAATTAGGAAAGTCAAATAAATGCTCAATCAAAGTAAGGTGAAAGACCTTCATCAATTATAAAATTTATTAATTGATTTATTCATATAGTTACTTGAGTGTTTCTTTTTCTAGTATAAGTGTAGGGGCAATTCCGAGGAGGGAACATTTTTACTTGGGACACACTTTTGTGAGAGACACACCACTTGTCCATCTAAAACTTTAATGTGATAAATGAGTAGGTTCTCTCATATATAAGTGTTCAATCTTCCCTTTTATAATCAATGTGTGACTTCTTCCTCACACTTGATTCTCAACACTCCCCCTCAAGTGTGAGTCACAATGCTCCCCCTCATGTGGAATGACTCTCTTCCACATACACTTGTACCATCGCTCGATACAAGTAAGTCGGTCCCTATCTCGAAACCAAAGGCTCATGATACCACTGTAGGGGCAATTCCGAGGAGGGAACATTTTTTTGCTTCTATCATCCAGTTTTCGTCTTCTAGCATCTGGAACGTGTTTGTAGCATATAGAGCCAAACACCTTCAGATGGCTAACACTTTGCGTGTCTCCAGTCCATTTTTCTAAAGGAACAGTTTCCTTCAGCTTCTTTGTTGGACACCTATTCAGAACATATGCTGATGTGGCAACAACTTCTCCCCATAACATGTGAGGTAACTTCTTCTCTTTCAGCATACTTTTGGTCATATCAAGCAAAATTCTGTTTCTTCTTTCAGCAAGACCGTTGTGCTGAGGAGTATATGGAGCAGTAACCTCATGTTCTATTCCATTCTCCTCACAGAACTTCTGGAACTCTGTAGAGTTATACTCACCTCCACCATCTGTTCTCAGAATCTTCAGCTTCTGACCACTCTGCTTCTCAGCCTTCACCTTGAACTTCTGGAACTCAATAAACACTTCATGTTTGAACTTGATGAGTGTTACCCATGTCATTCTTGTGAACTCATCCACAAAAGACACAAAATATTTGTTTCCTCCAAGTGAAGGTACTGGAAATGGTACACACACATCAGAATGTACTACTCCCATAGCATGCTTTGCTCTGGGGGCTACTTCTGATGCAAATGGCAATCTGGGTTGCTTGCCTTTCATGCATATCTCACATGACTTCTGAGGCTTCACAATCTTCGAAATGCCATGTACGAGCTTCTTAGAACTTAGATGCCCTAAGCTTTTATAGTTCAAGTGCCCCAACCTCTTGTGCCACAGTTTACTGTCAGCTTCAGCGCCTTCTGCACTAAGACACTCTGCTTCAGAAGTTTCTACATTCACCTTGAATGTTCTGTTGCTTCCCTGCTCAGACTTCATAATCAACTTCTGATTAGAATCATACAACGTCAAGAGATTGTCCTTCATAACCACTGAGAAACCTTTCTCAATAAGCTGACCCACACTCATCAGATTGCTTTTAATTCTAGGAACATATCAAACGTCTTTGATCAGAATGTTTCTTCCATTCTTTACTCTGACTCTAACATTTCCCATACCTTCTGCATTAAGGTACTTATCATCAGCACATCTGATCTTTGTTCTCCTTCTGGAGTCAAAGTCTATCAGCCATTGTTTGTTCCCAGTCAAGTGGTTTGAACAGCCAGTGTCCATATACCACCAATCTCCTGAACAATTTCCATCAGAATCAGAAGCCATCAGTAGCACATGTTCATCATCAGAATCTTCTCTGGCTATATTTGCTTCTTCTGATTTCCTTCCTCTGTTTCTACAGTCTGGCAAAATGGCTAAACTGTTTACAGCAGTAACATCGAACCTTCTTTTTGTCATACCTTTCCTTTCCCTTCTGATATTTCTTTTCATCAGAAGTTGAGGTTTCTGACTTCTGGAATTTATCACCATGTCTATTCTGCTTCTGGTCCTTCTTGACAAAAGAAGCTTTCAAAGCTTGCTCCACTTCCCTCTCAGAAGTTCTTTCAGTCAGACGCAACTCTTGCGCTTCTAGACTGCTTTGCAACTCTTCTATTCTCATGGTTTCCAGATTTTTAGAATGTTCAATAGAAACAACAATGGAATCAAACTGAGGAGTAAGTGACCTCAGAATCTTTTCTATGATTACCTGTTCATAAAGTGTTTCTCCACAAGCCTTCATCTCATTAGTGATCAGAATCATTTTGGAGATGTACTCAGAAACTTTCTCACTGTTCTTCATGCTGAGATTTTCATATTGTTTTTGCAGGGACTGAAGCTTTACCTTCTTTACTGATACGTCACCACCATAACATCTGGTCATTATATCCCATGCCCCTTTCGACGTCGTCGAATCAACAATCTTCTCAAACACATTTTCATCCACACACTGATGGATAAAGAACAGAGCTTTCTGATCCCTCTTCCTCGTAGCTCTTTCTTCTGATTTTTGTTCTTCAGTAGCACCTGCTGCAACTGGAACATAACCTTCAGAAACAAGATCCAGAACATCCCGAGCACCAAACAACACACACATTTGTATCTTCCATCTGTTCCAGTTTTTGCCATCAAAAACTGGAAGTTTAGTGTTCAAACTACTGCCTCCATTCATCTTAAACCTTGCACAAAAAATCAGATCTAAGATTTCTCACTCAGTGTTTCCCAAACCCACAGAATCAGTGTGATTCTATTTCAGATTTTTGTTAAAGATTCAAAAAACAAACACACAGCTCACTATCACTCGTGTTTCCCAGAGTTTCAAAACAAACCAAGAAGCTCTAGATACCAATTTGTTAGTGCAAGGTGATGAATTTGAGGAAGAAGAGAGAAAAGGAATAAATGATAAAAAGCTGCTACTAATGATTGAAGGAATTGATTGTAATAAATGTAAACCTAGTACACCTATTTATACACAAATAAGAATGCCACATAGGCCCTAATGAAAATATTTACAAATGACAAATACTAAATTACCCTCTAATACCATCCCGTAATTTAGTAACTTATCAGAAGTTAACAACACCAATTTCATCTCTCAAACTAAGAAATTGGTTTGTTTTTATCGCCTTTGTCAGAACATCTGCCAGCTGCTTCTGAGTGCTACAGTGCAGGACTTCTAAGACTCCTTTCTGCACTTGACTTCTGAGAAAGTGATACTTCGTCTCAATGTGCTTGCTTCTTCCATGTAGCACTGGATTCTTTGCAAGATTAATTGCAGACTTATTATCAATCATCAGCTTCAGAGGTTCCTCAACTTTAACCTTCAGATCATGCAGCAGATTCAGAAGCCAAACTGCTTGACACGCAGCTACAACACCTGCAATGTATTCAGCTTCACATGTTGACAAAGCCACAACCGGCTGTTTCTTGGAACTCCAAGAAATTGGACCTCCCAGAAACTTGAACAAGTACCCAGAAGTACTTCTTCTGTCAACTCTATCTCCACACCAATCAGAATCAGAATAACTCAGAAGTTCTGATTTGATCTTTCCTCCAGAAGGAAATAACACTCCATATTTCAGAGTTCCTTTTATATACCTCAGAATCCTGACAGCAGCTTGGTAATGAGACCACTTTGGTTTGCTCATGTATCTGCTGACCATTCCAACTGCATAACAAATATCAGGTCTGGTATTACACAAATACCTCAGAGAACCAACCATCTGTTTGAAGGTTGTAGCATCCACATCCTCTCCATCAGAATCAGAATCTAACTTCTGATTCGTATCAGCAGGTGTGATAGCAACCTTGCAATTTGCTAGCTCAAATCTCTTCAGAAGCTCCAGTTCATACTTCTTCTGATGTAAGATGATTCCTTTCTCAGAGTATATAAATTACATCCCTAGAAAGAAACTCATTTTTCCAAGATCTGTCATCTCAAACGCATTCATCAGAACTTTCTTGAACTCAACTGTTTCTTGTTCAGAACTTCTTGTGAGTAATATGTCATCAACATACAAACAGACCAGAATCATATTACCTTCTGAAGTGTGCTGAACATAAACATCATATTTTGAGCTTCCTCAATGACAATGACATTCAGTCAAATATCTTCGACATATATCTCTGAATCTTTCTCACAAGTTTCTATTACGACATTTTTTCACAGGGAGCAAAAGAGTTATTGGCAACGTCACAGAGATGAACATTGAACTAGGTAATAGTTTCATCCTCGAGCATCTTCAAATTCTCAAATTTGATGGTGAGGAGTTGAAACCTTGACACCTGGACTATGGAAGTTCCCTCATGAGTCACTTTAAGAGTTTCCCATTTCTTTTTAGCACTAAGCATACTTTAATGATATTGAAAATATTCTTGTTGTTGTACCCCAAAATTTTCCCTCCCATTTTTATTTAAAGCATTCTTTCAAGGCTCTTCAAATGGTCGAAACACTCAAGATTTGATTAGTCAAGGTGCTCCTCCTAGACCAAAGACCCATAACTAGGGTTTGGAATATCTCAAGGAAATTTGGTTTGCAAAGGTCTCAAATGGCTTCAATGGTTCTTCATAGGTACTCAACAATGTTCATGTCAAGTTTCAAGCTCTACATCACAAGTTTGCTCAGTCAATGGCTCAAATACTTGAAAATCAACTATATTGATCAAAAAGTCAACTATGGTCAACATAAAGTCAAACTTTAAGATTTTTGGTTAACATCAACATTTTGAAGTGATATTCATCATTTGATCAAGTGTTGATCATGATTCCCCAAGGAAAGTCCTCAGATCATCAAAAGTCAAGAATTGCCAAATTAGGGTTTTCCTTAGGAGAAGTCAACTGAACTTTGACCAGGCATAACTTTCTCATGCTTCATCAACTTTTCCTCAACGAAAGCCCATTTTGAAGAAAATTCTATTATTTACAACTTTGTTTTTATTCTCAAGTCCAAAAAAATGCTTCATTTGGAAGATATGATCTCATACGTTATAGATCATTTTCAAAAAGTCAACAAAAGACACTTTTTGTCAAGGCAACTTACATCAAGATAATGTCTCCAAATGCAAAAATGATTAAAAGAGAAAGTTTAGAGGACATCTTGAGATTTCCAAAAAGTTCAAGATCATCTTCAGATAATGAAAATTGAGTAAGTTATGAGTTGCACAAGTTGAGCAATTTTCAAGAAATGCATGAAATCTCAATTGAGCAAATTTGTGATTTTAAGTTATTGGGCTTAACTTTTTAGAGTCCAAACATACTCATGACATATCCAAGAGCCTCTAAAACTATCCATGCATTACTTTTATTTTTATTTCTATTTATTTGAAATTTTCATTTAAATATAAAAGAAATCAAGTGAAATATCAAACAAATGGATCAAGGCTTAAGTGGGCTTCATTTGGATCATTCAAGAGGCCCAAATTCGTGCAAGGTGCATCACAAATGACCAGGTTCATGCAGCAAACAAAAATGAAAAGGGATCATGGAGTTTGGAAACTTTTCAAAACTTGATTTCTATTTTAAACCATGGTTTAATAATGTGATTCCTTGCCATGTTGGTGGCTTTAATGGTGTGATTCTTTACCATATTGATCTAACCTCCTACTCCTCTATAAATACACAACATTGCAAGCTTAAAAGGGACGAAAAAAACATTTCAATGAAAGCTTCACAAAATTCTCAAGAAAAAATTCTCAAAGTTGCAAAATTCATAACTGCATTCCCATGCATGATCAGTCCAAACCAGTGATCAAATCATATCCCTGAGGCTCCCAGGAGTTGAACCAGGCTGATAACCAAGCCTTTCCATGTCCAAAACTCCCACATCTGGTCATACCGGTTTGGTAAGGTTTTAATTCCTCGAACTCCCTAATCATGTGATTTAAAGTAATTATATGCATACATTCATGTTGTTATCAATATTTAGAATGGATCTAATGTATCACATGTAAGGTTTGGTACATAAACACTAAAATGTCATTGTTAGGACTCAAGAACCATTGAGTTTCGGATCTCACTCTATAGGCCGTTTCAGGCCAAACTAATGCCATATTTGAACTCGCAGCATATGATTTAGGTCCAAGGATTCAGGCTGTTTTTTTGTTTTGCAAGTTTTCAAAAAAATACATCATCTGAGAAGATGATGTTTCTCCCCCATGTCTTGCTACAACGCCTAGGCCAAAGTTATTGGGCTTAGGGGATTTCAAATCTCTGCACCCCCCTAATTACTTCTTTTGCAGCTTGGCCCAATTTAATTTTTTGTCTTTTTCTTTTATTATTTGTTTTCTTTTATTTCAATTAATTTCTTTTTCCTAAAAATCATAAAATCAAAAATCACAAAAATAATTAAACTTAGATTTTTCATTAATTAAATTAATTTTAATTAATAATTTGTAATCACTTTTTTTAATTAATTAATCAATTAGAATTAGGTTTTCTGTTTCTTAATTTAATTTAAATATTTTCCTAAAACAAATAAAAACAACAAAAATATTTCTTTTATCACTTATAAATTCTTCTTAGGTTTTTTATCCATCCTTTCATTTTTCTTTCTTTCTTCCGTCGCGCGTCTATTTAATTATTCGCATTATTTTTCATAATTATGTAATTGTATAAGAGATGTCATAGTTGTAATTAGGACTTTTTATTTCCCCGTTTTAGTTTGTAATTCCCCCACCTCGAAGCCATGTAATAGCGTAGATTCAAATTTCGCATTTTATTTTCCGTACTGATATTAACTGTTAGATGAATGCTAATAGGATTGTATGGAAAGACTAAAAGCAAACGCTAGCAAAACCTAACATCCAAGAAAAATAACTGAAACACAACACACTCACAGACGCGCACCTCTAAGGTACCTCCACTTGTAGGCTTCAGATAAATAAACAGTCACGACTCTCGAACGTAAGAGATTTTAATGGTAACCCTTTAGTTTAAAGATCATAAGTCCCTCGATGACCCTTTCGACATTGCCTCGGTATATGATCTTAAAACTTTAGGGTAACTACTAAAGTATCTTACTAGTTGCTTTCGTGATTGTATGATGATCCTCGCCCGTCCCTCAAAAATCCAACGATAGGGCTACCTACTCACTAATAGTAGGATAACACTGTCTAAAGGAAAAGAGGAAAAAAAATAAACCTTTTGAGTAGGTAGGTAGCTCCTAGTTGCTTGCTCATAAAAACAATCAAAAATAAATTTTCACACATACACAAACTCTTTTTTAAATATTTTCAAAGACAAAAAACACTTTGTATACGTTCTTGCCGAAACGAGAAACATTACAAAATTCACCGCACTAAGGCGTCTTTTCAATATCTTCAAAACACACTTACACAAAAAAGCATTTTCAAAGTGAGCTAGCAACTAAGAGCCTGTAGATAACTACGGATGGAAAGGGTGCTAACACCTTCCCTTTCCATAACCTACCCCGTTACTCAGAAAATAATCTCGAAATGTCTTTCCTATTCTTTTCACCCTTTTCTTTGTTAGATAAAAGAAAAGTCGGTAGTGACTCTTGCTAACCGCAACATTTGCGATAAAACGCAAACCAGTAAAGTCTGTTCTCCCACCGTATTACAGAACTGGCGACTCTGCTGGGGATACATAAACTAAAAGTGGGGTTACCTTAGAGCTAGATCATATAAAAAATACTTTACTTGTTTGATTTGTGTGCTTTATATTTCGGGTTTATGTTTGGGTTGTTATTTAAGATCCTATACCCGGATCTGGGGCATCTTTTAGGTAAGTAGCAATAAATCATGGAGGTTGTATGGTGTAGACCGATATGGATGATATGATAGCTACGTTAGTGCGATACTCTGGCTTGTACTAATGTTCCTTGAGTCATTCAAGGATAACATTAGCCTTCCACATAGTGTCATTAAGCACTAACTTACCTTTAGAACCTTAAGTTGACTCATCTTAGCCATTATAAAGTAGTGAGATGGCCGGCTTTGGTGCAAACTGAAGTTGGTTGATACTCGATACTACACTCATTAAGATTGGACTTTCAGGATATTTCATCCGCAATTCATATGCTTGAGCTGAAACAATGCCTGAGAGAAAGATCAATGATTTGAGATCCCTAGAACCGAATTACTATTTCTAGGATAGGTTGAGCCAACTAAAACTTCAAGAGGGTACTTACCTACAAATTCCATGCAAGCCTGAACCTAAGGGTACTTGTGTAACTTGTATGCTTTCATTATCTAACAACTTGAACTCCTTGCAGGGTTTTGTTTGTATTCATTGTCTAACGATGTGAGTTCCTTGCAGGACTTGTTTGTAGTCATTATCCAATAACCTGGACTTCTTGCAAGACTCACTTGTCTTCATCACCTTACACTTTTTCTTGGTGCATAGCATACACATCATGACATCATGCCATAGCATTTCGTTAACCATTTCAAGGATCTCTAGGGCTTGTGATGTAGGTTATGATGAACTAGACGTCTAGCAAGGGGCAAGGGGATTTATTTTCCTCTAGCCAATGCCGTCAAAAGACCAAAGCACGATAGCTTGAGTCAGAGGCTATGAACCACTCGACATGGAGAGCTTGATTCTCGTAGAAGGACATTTAACGAGACGAAGTTCTTCAATCAAGGCTGCAGTCAAATTCAATTCAAACATCTTCTTGTGTTTACCCTGCGAGATCCTTGAAAACATGGCATGCATATCATTACATAACAATTCTCAAGACATGTTTCTCATTTTCTCGCTATTTATTTCAACAAGGAAAATGGATCTCAAACAAAACGACTGAGATCTCCAAACTCAAGATGCTCGATTCAAGGAAATGTTCCTAAATCTATCCAAGGAGAAAGAAGAATTGAAAACACTCATCGCTGGGAACATGACCAAGAAAAATCCTGAAGACAACAAGGATGACCAGTTGGAACAACTGCAAGCTGAGATGGAAAGGATGAAAATCCAGATGAGTAGTCAGATGACTCTTATCCAAAGTTTAGCTCGAGAACAAGAAGAGTTGAGGATTCTCAAACATGTCATGTGATACGTCTCTGTTAGTTATTTTCTCATATTCAGTTTTTGAGATAGCGTTCAGAAAGATGTTTCTGGCTCTGTGGTGATTCTTGAAATTTAACTTCTGTTGTTTATC
This sequence comes from Vicia faba, assembly GCA_948472305.1. Taxonomy (NCBI): domain Eukaryota; kingdom Viridiplantae; phylum Streptophyta; class Magnoliopsida; order Fabales; family Fabaceae; genus Vicia; species Vicia faba. The sequence goes on from OX451737.1 coordinate 1,671,554,295, forward strand.
CATGTTCTTTCTGTCAATCTTATTTCCATCTTTATCTTCTCGATGAGTGTACCCATCTAGGACCAAATCCCATAGTTCAACATCATGACCTAAAAAGAAACTTTCTAGTCTATCTTTCCAGTATTTAAAATATTCTCCATCAAACACAGGAGGTTTGGTGCAATTGCTGTTGTTTTGTTCGGTTGCCATAGTGTTTTCCTTCTGGATCTTTTTCTGACACTGTTAGGTGTTTGCACCCAGAACTAAAGCTCTGATACCAATTGAAGGGTGAGAAAACACTTAGAAGGGGGGGTTGAATAAGGTTTTTCCTTTTTCTCGCACAATACTAATGGAAGGACACAGGTGTTTTTATCCTGGTTCATTTGAAACTCAAACTACTCCAGTCCACCCGCCAAGGTGATTTTGCCTCTCTCAACGAGGACTTAATCCACTATAATCAAACTGATTACAAATGCACAAACAAACTGTTGTGACTAGCAATACAATGCACAAGCCAACCGCAAGTGACTAACACCTCTAAGACTCAACTAGTTCTAGCCCTCTTGAGAAATCTGACCCAACTGGTCTCTCAAGGAACACTTACAAAATTATCTCTTAATAGTAGTGAAATAAAATGCTTCTAGTAAGCTTTATCACAAACTGTGATTTATCACTAAGATTGTTGCTCAATGCTTAAGATCTACCCACTATACAGTATTGGTTTACAAGTGTAAGACAGTGAGCATAAGATTTTTTCTCGTGGATCAGTAACCTTTCTTTGAAATAAAAGGTCTTCTATATATAGCTTGCAATTCTTGGTCGTTACAGCCTTGATGAGAGTGCATGCATTTAATGATGCATGTCGGCTTAGTCTTTACGTTTCCAATGCTCGTGCGTAGTACACTTGAGTGCGTTAGCCGTCTTAGCATTTAATAACCAACGGTACTGTCAGGGCCTTTCTCTGGAAGCTTAAGTGTTTGCTTGCAGCATTGTCAATTCAGAGTATACTTTATCTTTTCTTCTATCAGAGTATTCTTCAATATGTGATTATTAGAGTTTGCTTTAATCTTGCATTATCAAATGTTGCTTTCGGCGTGCTTTTATTTCAGATCTTTGCTTCAACTAGCTTTATCAGAGGTTGCTTAGGATTGCTCTTCATCAGAGTTTGCTTTGGAGTGCTTCCTTCTGAGTTTGCTTTAGACTTGCGTAGAGTGCTGTTTCTTTCTAAGTTGCATGAGTCAGAATATTATCTGAACTTAGAGAACACACAGGTTAGAGTATAAAATATATTTCACAAAATTTCATTTCATTGTTATCATCAAAACTCTAAGATATGATTAGAACCAAACTTTGTTCTAACAATGAGTCCTTATAAAACTGCATCTGGAAATGAGAAGGAACCTGGGAAGGGTTACTTCATGATGAGTCCGTGTAAAACTACATCTGGAAATGAGAAGGAACCTGGGTAGGGTTTCTTCATAATGAGTCTGTGTAAAACTTCATCTAGAAATGAGAAGGAACCTGGGTAGGGTTACTTCATGATGAGTCAGTGTAAAACTGCATCTGGAAATGAGAAGGAACCGGGGTAGGGTTTCTTCATGATGAGTCCATGTAAAATTGCATCTGGAAATGAGAAGGAACCTGGGTAGGGGTACTTCATGATGAGTCTGTGTAAAACTGCATATGGAAATGAGAAGGAACCTGGGTAGGGTTGCTTCATGACGAGTCAGTGTAAAACTACATCTGGAAATGAGAAGGAACCTGGGTAGGTGTGATACGGTGGTAGAACTGACTGTTTTGGAAAATGATGGTTTGCGTTTTGCGTTTATGTTCGCAAAATTTCGCGGTAAGAAAGAGTCGCCACCGACTTTTATTTTATCCAACTGGAAAGGAAAAAAGCACAAAAAATTCCTTTTTCGAGATTTTGATTACGGGGGGTAGATTATAGAAAGGGAAGGTATTAGCACCCTTTCTATCCGTAGTTTTCTACGGGCTCTTAGGTACTTGCTCATCATTTTAAAAATTGCTTCCGTGTTTGTGTGTTTGTTTTGAAAAGTTTATTTTGCTTCGTTTTAACCCTTGTATCAGTCCTCAAGAGTGTTACGAAGTGTTTTTGAAAACTTTGTTTAAAAAGAGTGTAAGTGTGGAAAAGTTTATTATGAGCAAGTACCTACTAGCATTTACCTACTCGAAAAAAGAATGTTTCTGTTCTTGTTTCCTTTAGACAATGCTATCCCACTATTAATGAGTAGGTAGCACCTTCGTTGGAATTGTAAGGGTCAATTCAAAAGGGACGTACGACCACTAAAGCAACGTCAGGACGTCTTAGTGATAACCCTAATGTCTTAAGATCACATTCGAGGCAACATTTCTGAGGCAACCTTTCCGAGGCAACATTTCCGAACGGGACATTTGATCTTTGTTTAGACGAGAGGGCGACTACTAAAACACCCTATACTTAATGATCGTTTACCGAAGGCAACCGAAGTGAGAGTATACCCTAGGAGTGCGCATGTGCGAGTGATTTGATTTCAGTTATTATCTTTGCACATTTAGGATTTGCTAACCATTTTAAAATTTACATACAATTTTGTCATAGAATCCTATTATCATACATCTTACAGTTAATATTTGCGAAAATTAAAATGCGAGAAATAAAGCTACGCTATTACAAGGCTTCGGGGAGGGGGATTAATTACATAGCCAAAAACCCGTAAAATGATAAATGAAAGGAAAAGTCCTAATTAAACTATTGCATCCCATGAGCAGTTACATTAATATTTGCCAAAAAATAATAAACGCGCGCTGAATCGTGAATAGGAAAAATTAGGGTTTTGACCCCGTCTAACCTAATTAAAAGAAAATTCATTTTTTTTTGTTGTTTTTGATTATTTTGAGAAAATAAAAATTAATTTAGACAAAACCTAATTTCTAATTTGTTTTAATTTATTTACAAAAGGTTAAAATTACCCTAGAATTAAATTAAACTAATTAAATTAATTTTGACCAAATATACATAAAAAGCTAAATTTGATGAAATTGACTTTTATGAGTTTTTTGATTGGTTAGTTTTTTAAAAAAGATAATTTTAGCATTGATAAATAAAAGAATAATAAAAAAGAGGAAAAAAACTAAAAAAGAAATAACCCAAGGGTCTGCTGTCAGCGGCTCTGATCAGAGGATGATGATCCAGAAGATGACAGTCCAGAGGATGGTGGTACTGGGCCTGCTCCTGGCTGGTGGATCCAGTAGATTATGACCATCAGAAGATGAGGTGTGCTGGATCTGGATGGGACTGATGGATCCAGAGGAGAATGCCCAGGGGATGCTTGATACGGTTCTGGTTGATGAAATCAGAAGATGACCCCCAGAAGATGTAGGCGCTGGATCTGGTGAAAGCAAAAGGGAAAAAATGCCAGAGGGTCACGCCTGGGATAGAACCCAGAATCATGAACTTCTGACTTCCTTCTTCTGACCAACTGCGCTGGGTGTTAGTTCATCAATACAACAGAAACAAACAAACAAATCAGAACTATAGGTTTCTGGCCAGAATAAACGCGCCAAAATTTAAACCGGCCAGTAAAGTTGCGACACACTATCGTCTTCTTCCCTGGATCTGTCGTTTAAAACTCTGAACCTTTACCTACGGACATGGCACTGTAGCTGTAACCCTGTGCATCTCAGAAATTACATACAAGCAATATAAATAAAATTCAAGATCATGGATCAACTGGGTTTGATCCGCTGATCACAATGGTCTCCTCCATTTGGACCAATTGTTCCTGTATGAAAAGTCCCTAAAAACAAGACTTAAACCCTAAAAATGGTGGATCTCAGTATAGCTAACAAAAATGAAATTAATCGTTACCATTAGCTTGTAAACATGATAAGGATTACAAATATGTCATTGAAACATGATAAAGATGCAAGGATAAAGAGATACAATTTTGAAAAGGATGGCAAACCGTGGGGGTCGGGGAAGCGGATTCTGGGCACGAAAACTCTTGGTGGTGATTGGTATAGACTCCTTGCACACCCAGGAGGCGAATGAAATAGCTTGGAAGGCTTGAAAAGATCTAGAACTATGAAATCAGATTGCCACTTTTGTTGAGTTTTTTCAAGTTCTTTCTCAGCTTCTCACGCCTCTCACCCTTATGCATTTGGTCTGAATTTGTTTTATATATGGTCTTGAGTGAATTAGGTTCACAAATGTGCATCCAATCTTTGCAATTATGAAGATTTGATCCTTGATTCACACTTGTATCCAATCTTTCCAAAACAAGAAAAAAAATCAATCTTTTTGTGTACAAACATGCCTTGCACGATTTGATTCCCTTGCTAGCTGTATAAGAGACCTAAAATATGCACAAAATCTCAAGGTTTAAATGATTTCGATATTTCCATGATTTTATTTTGATTTAATTTGATTTAATTGAAACAAAAATCAAAATAAATGGAAAAAGTAAAATAAAGGCAAGAGGGAAGAATCACGGGTCTTGGACCATGTTACAAACTCAAAACAAACACAAAAAGTTGGGCCCATTTGGCAAAAATTTCAATTTGAGGCATATTTGACTTTTAGCAATTTTGCAAAAAAGGTCAACTTCACCAATGTATAACTTCCTCAATTTTGACCCTAGAGATGTGTTCTTGGACTTTTTAGAAAGCTAGAGATGTCCTCTAAGCAGCCTTTTTGGTTTAATCTCAATTGAGTCTTCCATGTTCATGTATGAAGCTTTGACAAAAAAGGTGTTTTTGTTGACTTTTCAAAATGACCTATAATGTCCAAATTCATATCTTCTTGTGAATGCATATTTTGAACTTGGGAGATGAAGATGAATTGTAGGGAATTGAGTCCTATTAAAAATGAGCTTTGGATGGGTCATTTATAATAAAGTATGAGAAAGTTATGCTTGGTCAAAGTTGAGTTGACTTTTCCTACAAAACCTTAATTTGACAACTTTTGGGTTTTGATGAATTGTGAGAAATCCTTGAGGAATCATGATCAACCCTTGATAAAATGATGAATAATACTTCAAAACGAGAATGTTGACCAAAAATCTTGAAGTTTGACTGTATGTGGGCCACATTTGACTTTAACCCTAGTACAATCGATTTTTAGGCTTTTGAGCAATTGACTGAGCAAACTTTCTCTGCAAGGCTTGAAACTTGACATGGATGATATTGAGAACATATTAGGACAATGGTGAGCATTTGAGACCCTTTGGACTCAAGCATCTTGATGCAAACTGAAACCCTAATTTGAGGTAGACTGCTTTTAGGAGATGGTTTGTCTAGTCAACCCTTGGACTTCCTTGAGAAATTTGAGGACCTCACTTGAAATTTATTGAGAAATATGGGAGGGAAAATTTTGGGGTACAACAACTGCCCCTGTTCAATCTTCTTAAACCTGAGGATGTAGATGGGCTTGTCTGCCTTTCGTGATCCAAAGGTGGAAGATGATTGAACACTAGAGTGCCCAGAAATTTGCACTCACATGCAGTGATATTCGTCTTGCGATGTCGGGAATGGGCTTGTAGATGCCATTTGGAAGTTGAATTCAGAAGATGGGCTTAAAGATGCCATCCGAAGAAGTGTCGGTCGCATAAGAGATTCCTTTGCGAGAGCCCGTATACCTGTCGTTGAGGAGGACTATGCTGGGGACTGCTAGTCTCTGTCGTGGTAGAAATAGAATTTAGGAGTTCTAGTCGTCCATTATTCTATAGGGGAATCATCTCTCTGTCGAGGAGGTGCAAGCGAACTGCTATCTGGTCGATTCCAGGCTTCACAATGACTTACTGGGAGGATGAGATTAAACTTGCTATCTGGTCGTTCTCCAAGCTTCGCAATTTCTCAATTCTTATCTGGTCGTATTCCAGGCTTCAGAAGGAATTAAGTTGTTATCCGGTCGCATCCGGGCTTCAACATGATTTTAAGGAAATACTAATATCCGGTCGATTCCGGGCTTCTTAGTAATTGGACAAGTAAACTGCTATTTGGTCGAAATCCAGGCTTCGCAGCGTCCTATACCATTATCTGGTTGAGTCCAGGCTTCATGGTATTTGGAGAAATCAAGATACTATCCGGTTGATTCTGGGCTTCATAACTTGAATGTAAGATGTACCACTATCTGGTCGAGTCCAGGCTTCATGGTGCTTTGTTGTTATCTGGTCGAGTCCAGGCTTCACAACATCCTATACTATTATCTGGTCAAGTCCAGGCTTCACGGTATTTGGAGAAATCAAGATACTATTCGGTCGAGTCCGGGCTTCATAACTTGAATGTAAGATGTACCACTATCTGGTCGAGTCCAGGCTTCACGGTGCTTTGTCCTGCTATCTGGTCGAGTCCAGGCTTCACAGCGTCCTATACCATTATCTGGTCGAGTCCAGGCTTCACGGTATTTGGAGAAATCAAGATACTATCCGGTCGAGTCTGAGCTTCATAACTTGAATGTAAGATGTATAATTATCTGGTCGAGTCTAGGCTTCACAACATCTTATACCATTATCTGGTTGAGTCCAGGCTTCACGGTATTTGGAGAAATCAAGATACTATCCGGTCGAGTCCGGGCTTCATAACTTGAATGTAAGATGTACCATTATCTGGTCGAGTCCAGGCTTCACGGTATTTAGAGAAATCAAGATACTATTCGGTCGAGTCCGGGCTTCATAACTTGAATGTAAGATGTACCACTATCTGGTCGAGTCCAGGCTTCATGGTGCTTTGTACTGCTATCTGGTCGAGTCCAGGCTTCACAGCATCCTATACCATTATCTGGTCGAGTCCAGGCTTCACGGTATTTGGAGAAATCAAGATACTATTCGGTCGAGTCCGGGCTTCATAACTTGAATGTAAGATGTACCACTATCTGGTCGATTCCAGGCTTCATGGTGCTTTGTACTGCTATCTGGTCGAGTCCAGGATTCACAGCGTCCTATACCATTATCTGGTCGAGTCCAGGCTTCACAGTATTTGGAGAAATTAAGATACTATCCGATCGAGTCCGGGCTTCATAACTTGAATGTAAGATGTACCACTATCTGGTCGAGTCCAGGCTTCACGGTGCTTTGCAGAGATCAAGATACTATCTGGTCGAGTCCGGGCTTCATAGCTTGAACTTTGTGATAATTTGATTGTATCTTTCCCTGAAAGGTAAAAAGTTAGTCGTATGTAATGTTATGATGCATGACATGTATTGAGTAATGATGTTCTCAAAATAAATGAGATTATGTTGTATGATGCATATGCGTATGCCATGATGTATGGATATGCAATGTTTTTATGATGTTCTCTAGTTGGGGAAAATAAATCCCAGGGTGCCGTTGGGGAGTACAAAGAGTTTCGCTTGCTGGGGATGATGACCGAAGATGACTCGAGAATAAATTGGCGGGAGAATAACTTGTTTGGAGAATAAACTGGCGAGAAAATGCCTCTGTGGGGAAGAGAGATACTCTGTTAGAAGATCTGCCGATTTGGAGAAAACCTTGGCTGGGGATGAATTACTGTCGTTGGTGATAATGAACCTTTGTTGGGGATTGAGTTTCTGTCTGTGGAAGAAATAAACTCCACTGGGGATAATTTTCTAGTGTTGGTGATAGATAAACTCTGCTTGGGGAGAATTTTTCCGACTCATTCGTGATTATGAACTTTGGCTGGAAAGGGCTAACACCATTGTCTTTGGATATGTTTTAACTCTGCGGGGAGTGTAGATGTTACTGGGACGCATGCAGAGTTTATGACAATGACTTTGCATCGAGACTTTTCTGCCTCTGTACCTGCTGGAGAAAGTGCCTGCGGAGGCCTTGTGGATTGAGTGTTATCCTAACTTATGAGGTGCTTGGTAACTTTCGATCGGAATGATAAGTCTTCTTCTGGTAGGCAAGTGACGAGATGACGGGACATAGTCGTACACTTTAATCCTTAACTTTTGCCTGGACTGTCTTTTCAGATTTTCAGTCCACCGAGATACCCTTTTTTGCCCAAGCCGCTTTTTCAGGTTTTCGGCTTGCCAGGTGTACATATCTTTTTTATTTTTATCTCTAATTTTTGCCCGAACCCTTTTGGTTCGCCGGGATGCCCTTATTTTTTCCTAGGCCAGTCAACCTAACGGGTCTTTGTTCATGCGCAGTATTTTCTGACTATGTCCACGCTCTCAGGGTGTAGGGAGTTGTCACTGTCGGTAATGTTGTGTTGCCACACTACCAGAAGATGTTCGTTTGATCATACAAGATTCGTTTCTAGAATTCATGTCCAATGCCCCAAGTGATTCAGATGGAGATCTGCCCCTGGCTATTTGGCATCTTTGAGAGATTCCTTGAATCTTTACTTGACTGCCCCGGATGATGGACAATGATCATGCCGTGCCCCTTAGTTGGAAGTTTTTTTTCCACTTGAGGTGATCCTTTTTATTGAGAAGGTTTTTGTTCACTAGATATTCGTCATGTGAATTTCTCTGCTGTTTAATAAATAGTCATATGCAAACAATGTTATTTTAAGAATGCAAAGCTTATGTTTGTCTTGAAGTTTGGAAATTCATTTTTTAGCAAAACAAGTTTTTTTTTGTAAAAGTGTGATGTCAACTCAAGATTTACAGCAAGTCCTACAGGAGTCAGGATACCTTTTGTAACAGTATGCTTTCGAACTAACCCATGCTTCAGCTAGGACTTTTAAGAGTTATAACGTGGCCTGGTTCACGACTCAAGAAACAAAGGATAAAGGCTCAAAATTTATTTGTACCCACCTGTTCTTCAAGATGTTCTTCGATCCTATACTCAGTTAATTGTGCATTTAGATCCCGTTTGAGTCTTTGCTCTGATATTCCAGTGATGGTTCGTATACTGACAGTTTAGGCAGTCATTTCTTTTTGTTGAGGGTTTGTAGGACCTCTTTCTTTTTTATTTTATTATCCCTGTCTTTTGCCTGAACTGTTTCTTTTTGTGATTACAGTCAGCGGGATGCCCTAGCTTTTTTTCTTCTTAAGTCTCCTTCATAGGTTATGACTTAATGGGCTTTTATTTCGAGAGATAATGACTGCCTGTCTTGACGATTATAGGGAACCATCGCTGTCTTCTGTTTTGGAAGGATGTCTTTGATGCCATTCATTGTGCACATGGATTAACTGAGAAAACTACCCTGCCCCAGGTTGTGATTAAGGGTTTTAATTTGTGTGAAAAGAAAAACTCCTACTTCTTTCGCTCAAAGGGGTTGACTAGGGATTATCTTCATTATAACTCCACTGTTTAGGATTTGAAACAACGCCTGTACATCGTCAGCGGGGTCTGTTCAAAAGCATACTGTAGTTATTTTGATATCATTTTCGTCATCCTCCCTCTAAAGGCTTAGAGTTTTTAATCGAGAGTTGAATATCACAAAAGGAAATAAGAACACATTTTTGAAATAGTGAATACGAATGGATTGATTCAAAACATACATATGCAATGCATTGATAAAGTAACAGAGTTTGACATGAATATATGTTCAAACAATCAAAAGAAAATTGCAAATTGAAAATTCTAATGAACAAAAGCCTCTCTTGTCAGAACTTGTCACTTCAAATGGTGGGCCTTGGAGGATTGACAAAAACATTCCAGTTGTCCATCTTGTGTGAATTCCAATGCTCCTTCATTAATCAGGTCTTGAATTTTATATTTTAACCTCCAACAGTCGTCAGTTTCATGCCCCAGACTGTTAGAGTGATGTGCACACCTTGCATCAGGATTGTAGTTAGGCGAAGAAGTCTTAGGATTCGGTTGAGGTCCTATCAACGTCACCAGATTCATCCTCAACATGTGTTGTAAAGCTTGAGACAACGGCATGCTGAGCTTGGTAAACTACCTCTTGGGTGTATCTGGCTTACTCTGATTAACCTGTTGTTTTTGACGGGGTTGTTGTTGGACCCGTGATGTAGTAGCAACTTTGAAAGGTCCACTCTTCACTAAACCAAACTCTTGTCTTCTTGGAGGTTGATCAATGACTTGGTCCCCGACCTCGACTATTTGTTTCATACTGTTGTATTCGTCTTGATGAAGTTGGTTGAAGATGGCTTTCAGCTCTTCTTGCCTTCGGGCTAGGCCTTGGATAAGAGCCATCTGCCCCAGCATCTGGGTTCTCATTGCACCTACCTCAGCTTGCAGTTGTTCCAGTTGTTCGTCCTTATTGTCTTCAGGACTTTTCTTGACCAAGTTCCCAACGATAAGTGTTTTCAACTCTTCCTTCCCCTTGGATAGGTTTAGGAATATTTCCCTGAACTGAGCTTCTTGAGTTTGAAGATCTCTGTTGTCTTGTTTGAGAGCCATTACTGAAATAAACAGCGAGAACATGAGAGACATGTACTGGAAGACTTGTTATGAATTGATATGTATGATATATGTATGCAATGTTTTCAAGAATCTCGCGGGGTAAAAAAGAAACTGTTAGAATTTGATTGCAGCTTGATTGAAGAAACTTCATGTCGTTAAGAGTCCTTATTCAAGAGTCAAGCTCACCATATCGAGTGGGTCATAGCCACTGACTCAAGTTATCGTGTTTTGATCTCTAAACGACATTGGCTAGAGGAAAATAAATCCTCTTGCCCCTTGCTAGACGTCTGATTTACCATAACCTGCATCACAAACCCTTGAGATCCTTGAAATGGTTAAGGAAATGTTAAGGCATGATGTTATGATATGTATGCTATGCGTTTAAGCAAAAGTGCGAGGTGATGTAAGCAAGTAAACCCGGAAAGAAATCCAAGTTATTGGATAAGGACTGTAAACAAAACCTGTAAGGAACTCATGTTGTAAGATAATAAAACTGTGCAAGTAGTTCAAGTTGAAAGCACACAAGTCACACAAACAACCTTAGGTTTAGGCTTGCATGGGTTTTAAGGTAGTACCCTATTGAAGTTTAGTTGGTTCAACCTGTCCTAAAAAATAATCGGGTTCTAGAGGATCTCAATATCACTAACCATCCTCCATCGGTCATGGTTTCAGCTCACACAATCTTTTCTTGCGGTCGAAACTATCTCGAGAGTATGGTCTCAATGAGTGTAGCATCGAGTATCAACCATTTCTCAGCTTTATACTGAGGTCGGCTATCTCACTACTTCCTAATGGCCAAGTTGGTCGATTAAAGGTTCTAAGGTCAGTTGATGCTTAACGACACACATAGCATCCTCGTATTCTCCTTGTTTCTCCACATTAACGTAGCTACTGCTTCAACCGTATCGGTCTATGCTGTATAGTTCCCTCACAGTTTATTGCTACTTACCTAAAAGGTATTCCCCAGATCCGAGTTAGGATCTATAGTAACTCCCAATACAAAACCCTCAAAAGTAAAGCAATCAAATCAAACAAGAGAAGCAATTTATAATGAACTAATCCTAAGGTATACCCCACTTATTATATCCCTAGCAGAGTCGCCAGTTCTGTGATACGGTGGCAGAACCGACTGTTTTGGAAAATGCTGGTTTGCGGTTTGCGTTTGTGTTTGCAAAATGTCGCGGTAAGCAAGAGTCGCCACCGACTTTTATTTTATCCAACTGGAAAGGAAAAAAGCACAGAGAAATTCCTTTTTCGAGATTTTGAGTACGGGGGTAGATTATAGAAAGGGAAGGTATTAACACCCTTTCTATCCGTATTTTTCTACGGGCTCTTAGGTACTTTCTCATCATTTTAAAAATTACTTATGTGTTTGTGTGTTTGTTTTGAAAAGTTTGTTTTGCTTCGTTTTAACCCTTGTATCAGTCCTCAAGAGTGTTACGAAGTGTTTTTGAAAACATTGTTTAAAAAGAGTGTAAGTGTGGAAAAGTTTATTATGAGCAAGTACCTACTAGTATTTACCTACTCGAAAAAAGAATGTTTCTGTTCTTGTTTCCTTTAGACAACGCTATCCCACTATTAATGAGTAGGTAGCACCGTCGTTGGAATTGTAAGGATCAATTCGAAAGGGACGTTCGACCACTAAAGCAACGCCAGGACGTCTTAGTGATAACCCTAATGTCTTAAGATCACATTCCAGGCAACATTTCTGAGGCAACCTTTCCGAGGCAACATTTCCGAACAGGACATTTGATCTTCGTTTAGATGAGAGGGAGACCACTAAAAGACCCTATACTTAATGATCGTTTACCGAAGGCAACCGAAGTGAGAGTATACCCTAGGAGTGCACATGTGCGAGTGATTTGATTTCAGTTATTATCTTTGCACCTTTAGGGTTTGCTAACTATTTAAAAATTTACATACAGTCTTGTCATGCAAACCTATTATCATACATCTAACAGTTAATATTTGCGAAAATTAAAATGCGAGGAATAAAGTTACGCTATTACAAGGCTTCAGGGAGGGGGATTAATTACATAGCCAAAAACCCGTAAAACAATAAAAGAAAGGAAAAGTCCTAATTAAACTATTACATCCCATGAGCAGTTACATTAATATTTTCCAAAAAATAATAAACGCACGATGAATCGTGAATAGGAAAAATTAGGGTTTTGACCCCGTCTAACCTAATTAAAAGAAAATTCTTTTTTTTTTGTTTTTGATTATTTTGAGAAAATAAAATAAAAATTAATTTAGACAAAACCTAATTTCTAATTTGTTTTAATTTATTTACAAAAGGTTAAAATTACCCTAGAATTAAATTAAACTAATTAAATTAATTTTGACCAAATATACATAAAAACCTAAATTTTTGATGAAATTGACTTTTATGAGTTTTTTGATTGGTTAATTTTTAAAAAAAGATAATTTTAGCATTGATAAAGAAAAGAATAATAAAAAAGAGAAAAAAAAGTAAAAAAGAAATAACCCAAGGGTCTGCTGTCAGCGGCTCTGATCAGAGGATGATGATCCAGAAGATGGCAGTTTAAAGGATGGTGGTATTGGGCCTGCTCCTGGCTAGTGGATCCAGCAGATTATGACCATCAGAAGATGAGGTGCGTTGGATTTGGCTGGGACTGATGGATCCAGAGGATAATGCCCAGGGGATGCTTGATCCGGTCCTGGTTGATGAAATCAGAAGATGACCCCCAGAAGATGTAGGCGCTGGATCTATTGAAAACAAAGGTGGGGAAATGCCAGAGGGTCACGCCTGGGATCGAACCCAGAATCATGAACTTCTGACTTCCTTCTTCTGACCAACTGCGCTGGGTGTTAGTTTATCAATACAACAGAAACAAACAAACAAATCAGAACTATAGGTTTCTGGCCAGAATAAACGCGCCAGAATTTAAACCGGCCAGTAAAGTTGCGACACACTATCGTCTTCTTCCCTGGATCTGTCGTTAAAAACTCTAAACCTTTAACTACGGACATGGCGCTGTAGTTGTAACCCTGTGCATCTCAGAAATTACATACAAGCAATATAAATAAATTTCAAGATCATGGATCAACTGGGTTTGATCCACTGATCACAATGGTCTCCTCCATTTGGACCAATTATTCCTGTATGAAAAGTCCCTAAAAACAAGACTTAAACCCTAACAATGGTGGATCTCAGTATAGCTAACAAAAATGCCATTAATCATTACCATTAGCTTGCAAACATGATAAGGATTACAAATATGTCATTGAAACATGATAAAGATGCAAGGATAAAGAGATACAATTTTGAAAAGGATGACAAACCGTGGGGGTCGGGGAAGCGGATTCTGGGCACGAAAACTCTTGGTGGTGATTGGTATAGACTCCTTGCACACCAAGGAGGCGAATGAAATAGCTTGTAAGGCTTGAAAAGATCTGGAACTATGAAATCAAATTTCCACTTTTATTGAGTTTTTTCATGTTCTTTCTCAGCTTCTCACGCCTCTCACCCTTATGCATTTGGTCTGAATTTGTTCTATATATGGTCTTGAGTGAATTAGGTTTACAAATGTGCATCCAATCTTTGCAATTATGAAGATTTGATCCTTGATTCACACTTGTATCCAATCTTTCCAAAACAAGAAAAAAATAAATCTTTTTGTGTGCAAACATGCCTTGCACGATTTGATTCCCTTGCTAGTTGTATAAGAGACCTGAAATATGCACAAAATCTCAAGGTTTAAATGATTTTGATATTTCCATGATTTTATTTTGATTTAATTTGATTTAATTGAAACAAAAATCAAAATAAATGGAAAAAATAAAATAAAGGCAATAGGTAAGAATCATGGGTCGTGGACCATGTTACAAACTCAAAACAAACACAAAAAGTTGGGCCCATTTGGCAAAAATTGCAATCTGAGGCATATTTGACTTTTAACAATTTTTCAAAAAAAGTCAACTTCACCAATGCATAACTTCCTCAATTTTGACCCTAGAGATGTGTTCTTGGACTTTTTAGAAAGCTCAATATGTCCTCTAAGCAGAAATTTTGGTTTCATCTCAATTGAGTCGACCATGTTCATGTATGAAGCTTTGACAAAAAATGAGTTTTTGTTGACTTTTCAAAATGACCTATAATGTCCAAATTCATATCTTCTTGTGAGTGCATATTTTGAACTTTGGAGCTGAAGATTGTAGGGCATTGCATCCTCTTCAAAATGAGCTTTGGATGGGTAATTTCTAATAAAGTATGAGAAAGTTATGCTTGGTCAAAGTTGAGTTGACTTTTCCTGCAAAACCCTAATTTGGCAACTTTTGGGTTTTGATGAATTGTGAGCAATCCTTGAGGAATCATGATCAACCCTTAATCAAATGATGAATAATACTTCAAAACGAGAATGTTGACCAAAAATCTTGAAGTTTAACTGTATGTGGGCCACAATTGACTTTAACCCTAGCACAGTCGATTTTCAGGCTTTTGAGCAATTGACGGAGCAAACTTTCTCTGCAAGGCTTGAAACTTGACATGGATGATCTTGAGAACATATTAGGACAATGGTGAGAATTTGAGACCCTTTGGAATCAAGCATCTTGATGCAAACTGAAACCCTAGTTTGAGGTAGACTGCTTTTAGGAGATGGTTTGTCTGGTCAACCCTTGGACTTCCTTGAGCAATTTGAGGACCTCACTTGAAATGTATTGAGAAATATGGGAGGGAAAATTTTGGGGTACAACAGTAGGGTTACTTCATAATGAGTCCGTGTAAAATTGCATCTGGAAATGAGAAGGAACCCGGGTAGGGTTGCTTCATGATGAGTCAATGTAAAACTTCATTTGGAAAATGAGAAGGATCCTGGGTAGGGTTACTTAATGAAGAGTCCGTGTTAAGCTTTATCTGGAAACATTTGAGAAGGAACCTGGGTAGGGTTACTTCATTATGAGTTTGTGTAAAACTTCATCTAGAAATGAGAAGGAACCTGGGTAGGGTTGCTTCATGATGAGTCAGTGTAAAACTTCATTCGAAAATGTATGAGAAGGAACCGGGGTAGGGTTTCTTCAGGTGGTCGTGTAGATAGTCGCCCTAGCTTGTTTCAGGAATTAATCTACAATCTGTTGTCCTTATATAGTTGTCTTGTCTTGTTTCAAGTATTAATCTGGAACTTTTTTTTGTTGGTCGTTGAGATAGTTGTCCTGTCTGGTTTCTGGTATTAATCTCTAACCTTAAAAGAAAGATAGTTTTCCTGGCTTGTTACATGTATTAATCTTCAATCTACTTATGTAGATAGCTTTCCTGGCTTGTTACAGGTATTAATCTACAATCATTTGTTCTCAGATAGTTGTCGTGTCTTGTTACAGGTATTAATATGGAACTTGTTAAAAATTGTTGATGATAATTATATGTTGATTGATCTTTCCTGAAAAGGTAAAGGATTAGTTGCATGCAATGTCATGATGTATGAGATGCATGGCATAATGATGTTTCTCAAAATAAACGAGATTGTGTTATATGCGTTTTGTATGCATATGCTATGAATGTTGTTGAAATGTATCTTTGTCTTGTAAAATAAATCCTTGACAAATGCTGGGGAGCCTTAGGAAGTTAAATCTCGGACTGCTGTTGGAGATGAAAAGTATGTGCATCTTCGAACTTTGTTTAGAATGTTTTCGCTGGGGATTCCCATTTTTGTTGTTTTGAGGAGAACTCCACTGGGGGCGTAGATTTTTCTTGAGGGAAACTCTATGGGGAATGTTGATTCCTTCTTGGGGAAAAAGAGTTCAGGAGTTTAAGTTGTCCTTTACTCCACTGGGGAGCTATATCTTGATGGAAGTTAACAACTTATTGAAGATAAATGAGTTAACTATTATCTGGTTGTCTCCCAGGCTTTGCAGCAACTTACTGGGGATTGTAGGAAAGTTTACTGGGGAAGAGGAGTTGTGGTCCCTTGATTTGTAGTAGTCGGAGAGGCAAACTCAAGCTGGTGAATCTATAGTTTATTGGGGAAATAAACCTTGTTGCCAATCTGCTGGAGAGGTATTTTCTTTTGGAAGAACTCCACAAGGATTCTTCTTGAGACCAAACCTAGCTGGGAAGAAAGGTTTTCCAGAGATTGAAACTCTGCTGGGAATTGCCTGGATCCAACTTTGTGGGGACTTGACTGGGGGTCATCCTATGAAAATGACTTTGTGGGAATTTGTCTCTACCCCTAGTAGTAAGCGTTGTAGTACTGCCAAAAAATGTTTGCTTGACCGTACGTAACCCTTTGTTGGAATTTACGTTCAATGCCACAAGTGATTCAGATACAGACCTGCCCCTGGTTATTCAGGATTTCTTGGGAGTTTTCTTGGAATCTTGACTTGACTTCCCCTATACGAGCTGGACGGTGACATGTCATTCCCCCTTGCTTATAGGTGATTTGTAATTGGAAGTGTCATCCCATTTGAAGTGATTTTGTCCACTGAGAGAGTTTTTATTCGCTGGATATTCGTCACGTGAATTTCTTTGCTGTCAAACAAATAACCATATGCAAACAACAATATTCAAGTAATGAAAAGTTTATGCTTGTCTTGAAGTTTTGAAAATTCGTTTTAGCAGATATAAGAATTTTGTAAGAATGTGAATTCAACCCAGGATTTACAGTAAGCCTTACAAGAGTCAGGATACCTTTGGTAACAGTATGCTTTCTAACTAACTCATGGTTCAATTAGGACTTTTGAAGGGTTGTAACGCGGCCTGGCTCACGGTTTAAGAAACAAAAGGATAAGGCTCAAAGTGTATTTGTACCTGCCCATTCTCCATGATGTTCTTCAGTCCCTAAACTCAGTTGATTGTGCGTTTAAACTCCAATTCAGTCTAAATGACGTTTTGGTGATGGTTCGGATAAGTTAAGTTTGTTGGAAGGCAGTCATCTTTGCAACGTTTTTCATGTTGTCGATTATTTGTAGTGTCCTCTTTTTTTTATTTACTATCCCTTATTTTTGCCTGACTGTTCTTGTTTTGAGATTACGGTCAGAGGGATGCCCCAGTTTTTCTTAAGTCTCCTTTGTATGTTTTGACTTAGTGGGCTTTTCTTTTGAGAGATAATGACTGCATATTTGATAGGGAACCATCGCCGTCTTTTGATTTAGAAGGCTATTTTTGATGTCACTCTTTGTGTATGAAGTGAGAGCTTGCGACTGAACGCGCACTTGAATTAACTGAGAGACTACCTTGCCCTAGGTTTTGATTAAGGGTTTCAATTTGTGTGAAAAATAAGACTCCTACTTCTTTGGCTCAAATGGGTTGACTAGGGATTATCTTCCTTATAACTCCAGTGTTTAGGAATTGAAATAAACGCATGTACATCATCAGCAAGGCCTGTCCAAAAAGCATACTGTATGAGATTATGGCATTGTTTTTGTCATCCTCCTTCTAAATGTTTGCAACTTTTTGATACAAGAGTTGAATATCATAAAGGGAGTAAAAATCATGAAAACAAATGGATTAATTCAAGACAAACATATGCAATGCATTAATGAAAGTAACCAAAGTCTGACATATAGATAAGTGTTTCAGTAAACAAAGAAATTACAACTGAAAATTTGAATAATAGAAAATTCCAGTTGATCCTCTTGTGTAAACTCCAGCACTCCTTCGTCGATTAGGTCTTGAATCTTGTTTTTCAATGTCCAACAACTATCAGTATCGTGCCCCGAACTGTTGGAGTGATATGCACACCTTTCATTGGGATGGTAACTGGGAGTGGAAGTATTAGGATTCCGAGGAGGATCCTTCAATGTGACCAAATTCAGATTCAACATGTGTATCAAGACTTGCAACATTGGCATGTTGAGTTTAGTATATTGCCTATTGGATGCATTCCGTTTACACCGATTACCCTGTCCTTGTTGGCGAGGTTGTTGTTAGGCTCGCGATGTAGCAGAAATTTGGAAAAGTCTAATCTCTATCAAACCAGCTTCTTGTCTCATGGGAGACTGATTAAAGACTTGATCCCCGGTCTCAACTAGTTGTTTCATACAGTTGCATCCGTCTTGATGAAGTTTGTTAACAAGGACTTTCAGCTCTTCTTGTCCCTGGGCCAGGTTTTAGATAAGATCCATCTGACCCACCATCTGGCCCATCATCTGGATCTTCATTGTGACTATCTCAGTTTGTAGCCGCTCCAACTAGTCATCCTTGTTATCTTCAGGATTCTTCATGTCCATGCCCCTGGTGAGGAGTGCTTTCACTTCTTCTTGCCCCTTGGATAGGATTAAGAACATTTCTTGAAGTTGAGCATTTTGAGTCTGAATGTCCTTGATAGTTTGCTCTAGAGCCATCTCTACTGAAGTAAACAGTAAGAGGATGTGAAACCCGTGTGGGGAAAACCTGTCATGGTATGATGCATGTTATGTGGATGCAATGTTTTCAAGGATCTCGCGGGGGTAAACACAAGAATATGTTAGAAGTTGAATTTTGACCAACAACTTTGATTGGAGAACTTCGTATCGGTGGATATCCTTCCACGGGAATCAAGCTCACCATGTCAAGTGGGTCATAGCCCTTGACTCAAGTTACTGCGCTTTGGTCTTTGGAGGTGTTTGATTAGAGGAGAATAAATCCTTTTGCCCCTTGATAAATGTCTGATTCAACGTGACTCTGCATTATAGGCCCTTGAGATCCTTGAAATGGTTATTGAAAATGCTATGATATGATGTCATGATGTTATGTACAAGTATGCAAAGTAAGCAAGTTGTTATGTACAAATAGTCATATACACACAAAGCAGACAAGTCCTTAGGTTCGGGCTTGCATGAAGTTTGTAGGTAAGTACCCTCTTGAAGTTTAGTTGGCTTAACCTGTCCTAGAAAGTAAACGGGTTCTAGGGGATCTCAATATCACTGATCTTTCTTCATCGGGCATTATTTCAGCGCAAGCCTCTTTATTAGCGACCAAAATATCTCGAAAGTCTAATCTCAATGAGCGTAGTATCGAGTATCAACCAAATTTGGACTGCACCAAAGTCGGCTACCTCACTACTTCCTAATGTCCAAGTTGTTCAGTTAAGGTTCTAAGGTCAGTTAGTGCTTCATGACACCACACAACAGCCTCGTATTCTCCTTGACTACTCAAGGGCTACCGGTACCAACAAATGTGTCACACTAACATAGCTATTTCTTTGACCATGTCGGTATACTCCACACAGTTTCCACAATCTATTGCTACTTACCTAAAAGGTGCCCCAGATCCGGGTAGAGGATCAAAACAAGTCCAAACAAGGAACCATAATGTAAAGCAAGCAAGTCAAACAATGAAAAGCAAGTAAAGGTGATCTAGCCCTAAGGTAACCCCACTTTTAAGTAAATCCCCAACAGAGTCACCCGTTATGTAATACGGTGGGAGAACTGACTTGAGGAGTTTTGCGTTTGATCGCAATTGTTGCAGATAGCAAGAGTCGCCACTGACTTTTATTTTATCCAATAAGGAAAGGGTGAAAAGAACAGGAAAGACCTTTGAGATTATTTCTTGAGTTCGGGGGGGTAGGTTATGAAAAGGGAAGGTATTAGCACCCTTTTCATCCGTAGTTATCTACGGGCTCTTAGTTGCTTGCTAGATCACTTGCTTTTGTTTGAAAATGTGCTTGTGGTGTGGGTTTTGAAAGTATTTTTAAAACGTCTTTGTAATGATTCTCGTTTCTATAAGAACGCGTACAAAGTGTTGGTTTTGAAAATAGTTCAAATAGGTGTTTGTGGAATGTGTTTCTTGAAAGTGATTTTGAAAAGTGTCTTTGTAATGATTCTCGTCTCTATAAGAATGCGTAGAAAGAGCTTTGTCTTTTGAAAATGTTTCAATTGAAAGTGTTGGTGTGGAAAAATGTTTTTGTTGTGAGCAAGCGAGCAACTATAAGCATCTTACCTACTCAAAAGGTCTATGTTATTTTCCTCCTCCTTTAGGTGTTTCTATCTCACCATTTATTTGGTAAGAAGCCCCATCCTTGAATGTGAAGGGACGGGTGTGGGTCGTTTGTATAGTCATAGAAGGCAACCTATGGGACGTTTTAGCAATTACATTATGGACTAGATCGTTTACCGAAGGCAACATTGAGAGACATCGAGCGTATTTGCTAAAACGCCCATATTCGAGGGACATAACTATTTTTCCGAGGCAACAAGTGAGATTATCCTAGGGGTGCATGTGTGAATAGTGTGTTTGATTGCATGCATTTAGTCTTTGATTTTTGGGTTGTCTACTTTTTGGTTTTATCTTTCTATACACCCTAATTACTAGCATTTGTATAAAGCATTAAAAATGCAGAAGATAAATATCCTACACTATTACAACCATATTGAATAGCAAGAAAATGTAAAGACAAAACAAAATAAAAGAAGGAAAAATGAGTTTTTCGATTCAGGCAGTAACACCCTTCAATTCTCCTCTTCCTGGCTTCTTTCGGTTTGGCCTGGAAGTAGTAAGGACACTCCTTTCGATTTCATCCCTTTCCTGTTTCTTTCGAATGGGACCTGGAAGTCAGTGTATGGGTAGCTTTCAATTCTGCCTTTCTGCTTCCTTTGAATGGCTTGGAAGTCAGTGTGTGACGAAGCCTAAGGCCACACTCTTAGTCCTGCTTGCAAATATGAAGCAACCAGGGGTGAAGCCTAAAGCTTCGATTCACACCTCCTTCCTCCTGTTTTATTTCGTTTGGGATTTAAATAGCAACATGGCCTGAGGCCATGCTAGTATTGTCTCGTGGCCAGGTTAGTTCTTAAAAAAAAGTTTGATAAACCAATAAACAAAAACGAAGGTTAGCAATGAAAACAAACTAAAAAGGTGGAAACGAAAAGGAAAAAATGTTATGTACATGCTTAAAATGAAAAGTTTAAGGTCAGAGTGACTTACCTTGCTTGAAGCTAGAACATGTGTTTGACCTTGAGTGATTGGACTAGATGCTCCTGGATTCGAAAGAAAGAAACATGTGTGGTGTTTCTTTAACTGGATTTGAAGGTCAAGAGGAGTGGGATTATGTTTGTTATTTCTGGATTCGAAGAAGAAGAACAGGTGTAGTGTTCTTTCTACTGGATTCGAAAGAAAAACAAAGTGTGGGGTTGTTCCTGGATTCGAAAGGGAAAAGAAATAGATGTTATGTTTCTAGTGTTGGATTTAAAAGGGTCAGAAACAAAGGTATGGTATTTTGAATCTGGGTATGATAATGTCTTAAGTGTTTGATAATTTTCACACAATCAAAGTTTTTCCCAACTACCAAAAGCCTCTGGATATGGTTTCCATCTCCTTAGACATGTTATGGAGCTTCTTATTTATAGGCGAAGTTGGCTGAGGTTTAGGAGGAAAAAAAACAATTTGAACAAAATGGGTAAACTGTTTTTGTAGCTTTCGAGGGGCAATGTTCATATGCCAAATTGATGCAAGAATAGGGGCAGTGTTTCAGGACTGTTGCGCAGCAGTTTTGGAGCGTTATGGCCAGTGTATCAGGCATGAACTTGGCAGCAAGCATCTTTTGATATCTTAACCTTTTGTTTTGACCACCTAGGTCCAACCTTCGACCAGATTCTTCTTCAAACAATACTATTTGATTTTCTCCCAATAAGTGCCTTTCGAATGGATCATATGTGTACCTTTGAAAGGGCCAAATATGTTTCCTTCGATTAGACCATATGCATCATTTGTGTGCACCATTTTCAATTCTCCCAATGGGCCACCAAGACATGTCTTTCGAATGAGATACCCAAACATGTCTTTTGAATGGTACACCCATTGTATGCCATAGTATAAGAATTATGTGAAGAAGTGAAAAACACAAGAAGGGGGAGTTGAATTGAAACTTAAAAATCAAAAGCAATTGACACGATGATTTTTATCCTGGTTCGCTTGATCTCAAACTACTCCAGTCCACCTGCCAAGGTGATTTCGCCTCTCTCCAACAAAAACTTAATTCACTAATCAAACTGATTACAATTCTACTTTGACAATTGCCAAAGTCTTCTCGAGTACAACCATAACTCGATTTATCTCAAGGAAATTCACTAATCAAATGAAGAAATTCACTATGTACTATATGTTTTTTGTTACAAAAACTGTATCACTACTGTGATGTATTACACAATTTTGGAGTATAGTATGAATATAAATTATGCAGCGTTTTGAGATTGTATTAAGCAGTTGTGTGAAATCGTGAATGATTTAGCCTTTGAGTTTGTTTAAATAGGCGTGGCAATCTGTGTAAATGGAAACATGATAATTATCACTTAATGCACTTTCCATAATGAGAAGATCCTTGTCTGATTGTAGCCGTTGTAAATGATATTGCCTTGATGGAAAAGTAACGCTTCAGAACTTAAGGATTCTTGCTTGCTGCTTTGCTTCAGATCTCGGGAAGTCAGAAACATAATGTATTGTTTGCACGTTAAACTTCCGTTCAGAATCAAGATGTCTTTCTCTTTAGTGCAAATTCTGATCTTCATTCTTCAGAACATTCTGATTACAGTCTGTGTACTCAGCTTGGATACCTTTGTAGCTTAACTTCTGATGCAGTTCCGTCAGAACTTCTGTACAACATAGAACACAAATTTAGAGTGCATATTTCTTCTTTGTGTTTGTTATCATCAAAACTCTTATGAGGGTTGTAGAATCAAACTATGTTCTAACAATCTCCCCCTTTTGGATGATGACAAAAACTAGGATTTTTCAATAAAAATATACAGAACAAAAAGCTTAAGAGAGTTTCCCCCTGAGTTAAGTACTCAGATAGAGATGAAATACTTCCCTGAAGTTTCTTCTCATCAGAGCTATTGATGCATTTCCTTATGTCTTTATCAGAATTTGTTCCTGTTTATGCTTTCAGGAAAAAAAATAAGAAGTTAAGATATTAAGAATGTTTGAGACTTTGTCCGGGTAAACTGTTATTGAAAATACCTTACGTTCTCCACCTTTTTGTCAAGAATAAAAAAGAAATATAATCACAAAGGATGATTTGTATTAAAATGGATTTCAATAACATTTCAGAAGCAGATAAGACATGATAGTGAATGCAGAAAACAAGTTAAAAAAATCTAAGATGGAGGGGGAAGTCGTGTGAACAAGGCTTCCAGCAAGCTCTTAATCTGAGTGCTTGATTCTTCTTTCTTTCCCAGCATATCCTTGATTTCTTTGGTTATGTCTTCTTGCTTATCCAATCTTGTGTGGATTATAGCATTCTCATTCTTCAGCTCTTCCAGAGTTTGTATGACCATAGATGTAACTGGTGTTTCCTCAGAAGTTGCAAGTCTTTCAGAACACTCTGCAACATCTTTTGATTCAGCTGCTTCTTCAGTTGCATTTTCCTTTTCTTGAACAGTAGCCAGAGGGTGACCATCAGAACATGGTTCAATAGCTTCTGAAGGTTGGTGCTCTTTCCAGGGAGCATTGTCCAGCAGAAGAATTCCTTTCTTGTCCCAGTGACTCAGAACTTGGTCTTTGAAGACTTTCAGCTGATCACTGAAGTTCTGCTGAGACATTTCATAACTTAATTCTTTCAGCCTCTGAGATTCAGAGTTGAACCATTTTCTGAATCGATCCCAAAGAGAATCAGAAGCAGCAGGATTTGAAATATCTAGACTTGCTTACTTCAAAGAACTAACCCATTCCTGTATTTTTGTTTCAAAAATCAACAAGTTCTTACCAACATCTGTTTTGGTTATAGTTGGTTTGGGTTTGGGAATGGCAATTTTATTGTTGGTTGAAGCTAGATGGTCCAGCGCTTCTAAATCAATAACTCTCCTGAGATGATCAGATGAACGATTAATGGCAGAGGGAGTAGGAGAATCAGAAATTAGGATTGGTGAGCGAGGAGTGTTTGGTGGTATGGAATGATATGGTGAAGGTATTTCTGCAATGTCTAACAAGGAGAGAGGTTGACGAACCATAAGAAGTTATGTTATTCCAGGAATAGGGGTAGTGATATCAGATTCTGTAAAAGACTCTTCTGATTGGTTTGCGGTAGCGTGTTGATTTTCTGGTTCAAGGGTTTCAAAATTTGGATTTTCAGTTTGGGGAGTGTGAGGGTTTTCATTTTCTGGTTGAGGAGAGTTGAGGTTTTGATGTTCTGGTTGTGGAGAATGAAGGTTTGGATTTTCTGGTTGTTGAGAATGGAGGTTTGGATTTTCTTGGATAGGTGTTTGAAAGTCTTAATCAAATAGTTCAATATCAGAAAGAACTCTTTGCATGTTCTGGCTGATTTTGTTCTAGATTTGGATTGGGGGAGTGGGGTTCATTTAAGAAGCTGTCAAGATTTATAGAGGGATCAAACTCTATGTCAAAATCCTCAAATGTTTGTGGTGAGGGATCTTCTATTTGTTGAGTGGGAATGGTTTCAGATGTTGAAAAAACTATAGATTCTACAACAGAAACAAAAGATGTGTTACCTTTCTTTTTAGTAGCTTTGGGTGTCCTCTGAGAGGATCCTTCTCCTGCTGCCTTTCTCTTTTTGGATATCTTCAGCACAACATCTGGAGCTGGCTTGTGCAGATCACGAATGTTGAGTTCTGGAATAGTTCCATCTTCCTTGCAAGCTTCAAGGTATCTGACCATAATCTATGGAGAAGCATCCATCTCAGAGAATAATGGAAAATCTTTCAGAGGGATTCTCCTAGATGTGATGACTTCATGAGTAGCAATTGTTGGTTCCTTCTTAATGCTCTTAATAATCTTCATTTTCTTCAGATTTTTGGCATTAAGAGGTTTACCAGCACATGCCTCCAGTGTGCTGATCTGGTGAGCCTCTGTCAGATGCTCTATCAGCCCGTTCTCTGTCAGAATGTCAGAAATAAATCTTCCCAGAGGAATCCAATCCCTCTTTGTCCTTTCTTCTTCCCTTGTTTCTTTCACGCTTGTTCTCATATGATTGAAGAGCAAGTGTGGAAGATTTATTTTGGTCTTCTTTGAAATAAAGTACAACAGAGACTGCTGATCAATATTGATGTAGTCAGGAGAGCTTGTTGGCTTCCTGTGATTTATACATCCCAGAATGATCCTGGCCCAGATTCTGTAGTAATCCTTCAAGTCTCTTATCTTGCTGGATGGTTGTCCAGAAGTAAAAACAACTCTAGCAATAGACTTTAGGTTAGAACACTTGTCAACCATGTCAATGCACCTAACTCCACCGCTATTGTACCCAATAAGTTTCCCAATCAAGTCTTTTGTAATCACTATATTCTTCCCCATTACGTATGGCGTAACCTGATGATTGGATGAAGTAGCATGAATATAGAATTCCTTAACAAGAATGGGGAATACTGGACCTAACAAATGATCAAAGTACATATTTCAGCCTTGAGCCGTTACATCTTCATACAAATCAAAACCATTTTCCTTTAAGGTCTCAAAATCAATGATTAACTCACATAGAAATTCAAGATTATCGATCGGATTGAGAAAAGTTCTTATGGATTCCTCATACTGTTCAGCTATTGAAGAAGAACCAGGAGCACTGTGGAGATTTTTGATGCTTGAGGAGGATGCCATTATTCACACAGTTGTTTTGAAATTTCTGAGAAAAGGGTTTTTGAAATACGAAATCAAGAGAAAATAATGGATGCAAGAAGAAGTGAATGAAATAGTGATTGTGTACTTATAAACGGTTTTGAAAACTTAATCAGTAAGAAAGAGAAAATAAGTAATGATTATACTGTAATTATGAAACCTGAAATTGGGGAATTGCGTGTAGATACTAAACAGTTACCATTGACATGTGTCTCAATGCATCCAATCAGAGCTTTAGACCCTTCAGAATTTGAACGCGTGTTTAGCCTCAGAAGGTAGCTTGTGAGAGGATGACCGATGTTTGATGGTGTGAACTGAACGCCTCTATCTTTGAAATGAAAGGTTCAGATCTTCTTAGATAGATTCTGAAGCAACTGTACTCCTAACTTCTGAAGACAAGTTGATCAGATGTTCACATAGAAAATATAAAGTTCTAAGGGTTACAGAATATGTAAATAAAACTTCTTATTCTGAACATAGTTTCATGCTGAGATGCTTTAGAATGAAATTAAACCTATCTTCAGAAAGGGGTTTTGTAAAAACATCAGCCCATTGATGGTTTGTGTCAATAAATTTTAAAGTAAGAATACCTTTCTGAATATAGTCCCTAATAAAATGATGTTTTATTTCTATATGCTTAGCCCTAGAATGTAGAATTGGATTTCTAGACAAACATTTGCAGAAGTATTATCACAGTAAATAGGGATGTTACTCTCAAATATGTTGAAGTCTTCAAGTTGACTTTTCATCCAGAGCATATGTGTGCTGCATCCAGCAGCTGCAATGTATTCAGCTTCTACTATTTACAACGCAATTGTGGACTACCTCTTGCTGGTCCATGAGATCAGATTGTCTCCCAGAAACTGGTAGCTTCCAGAAGTACTTTTTCGTTATACTCTGTCTCCAGCAAAATCAGCATCACAGTATCCTACTAAACTGTATTCATTGGTTTTTCTATAAAATAAACCCAGGTTACTAGTACCTTTCAGATACTTGAAAATTCTCTTAATTGCTATCAAGTGAGATTCTCTAGGATCTGATTGGAATCTAGCACATAAACAAACGTTGTATAAAATGTCAGGCCTTGAAGCTGTCAAATAAAGGGGAGAACCAATCATACCTCTGTAGATCTTCTACTCTACCATTTTACTTACCTCTTCCTTTTCCAGAATGCACGTGGGATGCATTGGAGTCTTTGATGGCTTACATTTTGAGAGGTCAATTTTCTTCAGAAGTTCTCTGACGTATTTTCTCTGGTGAATGTAAGTTCCTTCTGGAGTTTGATTAATTTGAATGCCCAGAAATAATTTAAGTTCTCCCATCAAGCTCATCTCAAACTCTGCCAGCATAGACCTAGCAAATTCTCTTCCCAGACAAGGTTTAGTAGATCCAAATATAATATCATCTACATAAATCTGACAAACTAAAATGTCATTCTTAAATGTCTTACAGAATAAGGTTGTGTCCACTTTCCCTCTGGTGAATTCCTTTTCTAACAGAAAGTTACTTATCCTTTCATACCAAGCTCTGGGAGCTTGTTTCAGACTATAAAGTGACTTCTTTAGTTTAAAAACATATTCTGGGTGTTTGAAATTTTCAAACCCAGGGGGTTGGTGCACATATAGCTCTTCATCAATGTAACCATTTAAGAATGCACTTTTGACATCCATCTGATACAGAGTGATGCCATTATTTACAGCAAAAGAGATTAAGAGTCTGATAGATTCTAACTTGGAGACTGGAGCAAAGGTTTCTGTATAGTCTATCCCCTCTTGCTGACTATAACCTTGTGCAACCAGTCGTGCCTTGTTTCTGATTACTTCTCCTTGCTCATTCAGTTTGTTTCTGAACACCCACTTTGTTCCAATGACGTTGAATACTTTTGGTTTAGGAACCAGATCCCATACGTCATTTCTGGTGAATTGGTTTAACTCCTCCTACATTGCCAGAATCCAGTCGTTGTCCAAAAGAGATTCATCAATTGTTGTTGGTTCAATCAGAGATACCAATCCCATGAGGGATTCTTCAGAATTTCTGAATGTTAATCTTGTTCTAATTGGATCATCCTTCTTTCCCAGAATCTTATCTTCAGGGTGAGCTATGCTGCTTCTGGATAACCTTTTCTGGAGTTGTTCAACAGAAGGTGCTGGAGTGCTTGTGACATTTCCTTCGGATGTTGTTGGAGCGTCTCTGTTGGGAACTTCTGATGAGTTGCCTTCAGCACCTGTGAATTCAACTTCGATATCTGCAAAAGATTCATTCTGCTTTGACTTTTGAGGGTCAAGCTTATCATCAAATCTAACACTGATTGACTCTTCAACAATCTGTGTTTCTGTATTGTATACTTTGTACCCTCATGAGCGTTCAGAGTATCCTAACATATTACACTTATATGCTTTAGAGTCAAACTTGTTCATATGTTCTTTAGTGTTCAGAATAAAACAGGTACATCCAAAAGGATGGAAATAAGAAATGTTGGGCTTTCTATTCTTCCACAATTCATATGGATTCTTATCCATAATATGTCTTATAGAGATTCTATTCTGAATGTAACATGTTGTGTTAATTGCTTCTGCCCAGAATATCTTAGCAATGTCAGTCTCATTGATCACGGTTCTGGCCATTTCTTGCAATGTTCTGTTCTTTCGTTCTACAACTCCATTTTGTTGGGGAGTTCTAGGACAAGAGAAATCATGCAAAATGCCATTTTCATTAAAAAATATTTCAAATATTTTGTTTTCAAACTCTCCACCTTGATCACTTCTGACTTTGACAATTCTAAGATCCTTTTCATTCTGAACTTGGTTACAAAAAGCAACGAACACAAAATGTGACTCGTCCTTGTGTCTTAAGAACTTTACCCATGCCCATCTGCTATAGTCATCTATGATCACTAACTCATACTTCTTGCCACTAACAGACGCAGTTTTCACTGGTCCAAATAAATCTATGTGCATAAGTTCTAATGGCCTAGAGGTAGAAACAACATTTTTAGCTTTAAAAGCAGATTTTGAAAATTTTCCTTTTTGACATGCTTCACACAGAGCATTTGAGCTGAACTTCAGATTCGAAAGTCCTCTGACCAGATTGATTTTGTTAATCTGAGATATTATTCTCATACTAACATGCCCCAATCTTCTGTGCCAGACCCATTGCTTGTTGTTAACAGAAAGAAGGCATTTTACATCCCAACTCTTTAGTTCAGAAATTTTTATCTTATAAATGTTGTTTTTCCTCTTTCCATTAAACAGGATAGTTCCATCTTTCTGACTAACATCTTTCCATGAATTTTGATTAAAGATTATATCATAACCGTTATCACTTAATTGACTTATGGATAATAGGTTATACATCAATCCATCAACTAACAACACATTAGTAATAGAAGTGGATTACCATTACCTAATGTTCCAGAGCCAATGATCTTCCCTCTTTGATTGCCTTCAAAACCCACGCAGCCTCCAGGTTTAAGTTCCAGGCTTTGGAACATATGCTTTCTTCCCGTCATGTGTCGAGAGCATCCATAGTCCAGGTACCATGACTGGTGTTTTAGCCTTCCTGCTAAAGATATCTGCTACATATATAATTTTATCCTTAGGTACCCATATCTTTTTGGGTCCTTGTTTGTTAGTTTTACCAAAATTCTGTTTGAATTTTGGTTTGGCAGAATAATCATTGCTAGTGTATTTCAGATCATGTGTGTGCCCATAAGTGAAGTGAGATTTTAGTGGTGTGCGTTTAATTTCTAAGTCCATGACTTTATTAGGTGAAGATACCTTACCTTGGTATCCTATTCCTTTTCTGCCATTTCTGCTAACACCATAGATCATTGAAGCCATCTTGCTTCTATCTATGTTTTTAGCCAAAAACTTCTGAAAGCTATGATCATATTCTTTTATGATCTTATCAGCATTACTGGGAGCCTCTGAGATTATTTCCTTCTGAGAGTTTTGTAAATCATTTTCTAGTTTTAAAATCTTTTCTTTTAACTCAGAATTTTCTAATCTAAGACTCTCAGTTTCTTCAGAGTCAGAAACAAGATCCTTTTTCAGGTTCTTGAATTTGACTGAGTTGCTTAAACCTTTCCAAAATTTCACTCAGACTTTCTCCTAGTTCAACTTTGATAAAATTAACAGTAAAGTCAAGAAATACCTCTTCTATGTCTGATTCTGAGTCTGACCCAGATGCTTCGCTGTCTTCTATCACATTTGCCATAAGAGTAATGTTGGCTCTTTCATCATCTGACTCTGTGTCTGCGTCAGAAGTATCTGAATCATCCCATGTTTCCATGAGACTTTTCTTCTTCTCCTTAAAGAACTTCTTTTTGGGCTTCTCCTTATGAAGCCTTGGACAATCACTTTTGTAGTGCCCTTGTTTATTGCACTCATAGCAGATGATGTCCCTGTTGCTTGACTTTCTGTGACCAGAAGAAGCTTCAGACCTTCTGTGTCCAGAGGAGGGCCCAGACTTTCTGTATCCAGAGGAAGATTCATTCTGATTCCCTAATCTTCCGGAGTTTCTGAATTTTCTTTGCCTCTGCTTCCACATCTGATTGACTCTTCTGGAGAGAAGAGACAATTCGTCTTCTTCTGATGAGGATCCATCGAAGGTTTCTTCCACAACCTGCAAAACTTTAGAATCAAGTTTTTTATTAGATTTTAATGCAAAAGGCTTACCTTGCTTCTGAGGCTCGTCATCTTCTAGCTCAATCTCATGACTTCTGAGTGAGCTGACAAGTTCCTCCAAAGATATCTTGTTGAGGTCTTTTGCCAGCTTGAGAGCAGTGACCATTGGCCTCCATTGCTTTGGTAAACTTCTGATGATCTTCTTCACATGATCAGCAGTATAACACCCTTTGTCAAGAACTCTCAGCCCAACAACTAGGATCTGGAATCTTGAGAACATTGCTTCAATGGATTCACTTTCTTCCATCTTGAAGGCTTCGTATTTCTGAATGAGCGCAAGGGCCTTGGTTTCATTAACTTGTATGTTGCCTTCATGCGCCATTCTCAGAGAGTCAAACATGTTTTTGGATGTCTCTCTGTTGGAGATCTTCTCATACTCTGAATATGAGATGGCACTATGAAGAATCGTTCTGGCCTTATGATTATTTATAAAGTCATCCTTTTTTGGTCAGGCAATCTTTTTCTATCTATCTTCTGACCACTTTCATCCACGGGATGCATGTATCCATCAATTACCATATCCCATAAGTCAGCATCATGATCCAGAAAGAAGCTCTCAATTTTATCTTTCCAGTAGTCAAAATTTTCTCCATCAAAGACTGGAGGTTTGCCGCTGATTCTGTCCTTATCATCATGATAGTCATTGTTGATATTCTGACTTGGTCCCACCATAGTGTTTTTCTTAAGCTTGGATCTTGTACTGACACGGTTAAGTGTATGAACTCAGAACCAAGCGCTCTGATTCCAATTGAAGAAGTGAAAAACACAAGAAGGGGGGGTTGAATTGAAACTTCAAAATGAAAAGCAATTGACACGATGATTTTTATCCTGGTTCGCTTGATCTGAAACTACTCCAGTCCACCCGCCAAGGTGATTTCGCCTCTCTCCAACAAGGACTTAGTTCACTAATCAAACTGATTAAAATTCTACTTTGACAACTACCAAAGTCTTCTTGAGTACAACCATAACCCGATTTATCTCAAGGAAATTCACTAATCAAACGAAGAAATTCACTATGTACTATATATTTTTCGTTACAAAAATTGTATCACTACTGTGATGTATTACACGATTTTGGAGTATAGTATGAATATAAATTATGCAGCGTTTTGAGATTGTATTGAGCAGTTGTGTGAAATCGTGAATGATGTAGCCTTTGAGCTTGTTTAAAATAGGCGTGGCAATCTGTGCAAATGGAAACATGATAATTAGCACTTAATGCACTTTCCATAATGAGAAGATCCTTGTCTGATTGTAGCCGTTGTAAATGATATTGCCTTGATGGAAAAGTAACGCTTCAGAACTTAAGGATTCTTGCTTGCTGCTTTGCTTCAGATCTTGGGAAGTCAGAAACATAATGTTTTGTTTGCACATTAGACTTCCGTTTAGAATCAAGATGTCTTTCTCTTTAGTGCAAATTCTGATCTTCATTCTTCATAATATTCTGATTACAGTCTGCGAACTCAGCTTGGATACCTTTGTAGCTTAACTTCTGATGCAGTTCCGTCAGAACTTCTGTACAACAGAGAACACAAATTTAGAGTGCATATTTGTTCTTTGTGTTTGTTATTATCAAAACTCTTATGAGGGTTGTAGAATCAAACTATGTTCTAACATTATGAGTGATCGAAACAGACTGTTTCCAAAGGAAATATTTCCCATTCGAAGCTAGCGTGAAAAATGGCCAATGCTTTGTGGGTGCCATTGCCTTGTGAATTCTAGCCATGGGGAAGCTTTTGCCTTGTGAATTCTGTCCTAAAGGGAATCCTGGCTTTTGTGAATCGGAGGAAGCATGCAAGGGGCAAATGGCTTTTGAATCGAAAGAAATCCGCAGGAGGCCATTGCCTTGTGCCTACTGGCTTGAAGAAGGTCCCTGCCTTGTGAATTTGGGATCAAGTGTAGAGAAGGCACTTGTCTTCTGAATCGAGGGAGGCTAGTAGGAAATCACCAACTTATGAATCGAAGGATATCATCAGGAGGATTTTCCCCTTTGGATATAAGGACATCAACATGAGGCTTTTCCTCTTTGAATCGAAGGAGGCTATAGAAGGCTCTTTGCCTTATGCCTACTGGCCTGGTGGGATCCTCTTGCTTTGAAGCATTTAAGAAGGAAGATATTAGTCAATCGAAGGTTGTATGCAGCTAGCCATTACTTTGTGAATCAAAAAAAGCATGGAGAGAATTATTTGAACAATCAACACGGGCATGCAGGCATCAGATGTCCAATCGAAGCATGTATGCAGGCCACCATTGCATTGTGAACCTTGTGAGGCCAATGGTGCAGTTGAAGCTTGCATGCAGGAGGCCATTGCTTCATGGATCGAAGGAGGCACAAAGGATGGATCGAAGGAGGCATGAAGGATGCCATATTCCAATGGAAGCAGTCTTGAAAGAGACTAAAGTCCAAGTGAAACACGGGAAATCGAAGAACGCTTTGAAGGAGACCAAAGTCCAATCAAAGCCTTGTGAATTGAAGAAAACTTTTTTTTTCTTCAAAAAATCATTTTACCTGCTTTCCCCTTTTTTAACAGTTTCCTCTTTAACTTGATGCTGGAAAACCCAATTGTACTCGTGCAAGCTTAAATTTTTGAGAATCCTTGTGAGGAAATGCCTTGAGAAATGAGAGGAAAATTTTTGGGATACAACAGCTGCCCCTGTTCAATCTTCTTAAACCTGAAAAGTAATTATGGCAAGTTGTCGTTCGTAGCTTGAAGGTAGAAGATGATTGAACACTAGAAAGCCTAGAAATTTGCACTTGATGATGTGGTTGATTGTGTAAGGAATGGGCTTAAAGATGCCATTTGGAGAGATGATGGTGAGTTGTCAGAGATGGGCTTATAGATGCCATCCAAAGGTGATTTTTGATAGAAATTAGACCAATTTTAAATTTTATTGTAATTGGGAGGAGCGTTATAATAAATCTTTAGTTGATTTAACTCTGAAGGATATGCTAGAACAAACCCGTGTTAAGCCGTGTCTGGAAATGTATTAGAAGGAACCTGTGTAGGGTTGCTTCAGAATGAGTTTGTGTTAAACTTCATCTGGAAATGTATGAGAAGGAACCTGGATAGGGTTTCTTCATGATGATTCCATGTTAAACTTCATCTGGAAACGTCTGAGAAGGAACCTGGGTAGAGTCACTTCATGATGAGTCAGTGTAAAACTTCATCTGGAAAATGAGAAGGAATCTGGGTAGGATTACTTCATGATGAGTCCGTGTAAAACTGTAACGCCCGTAATTTAATTAATTATTTAATTAAATTATTTTTGGAATACTTGTGAAGTTGTGTTGCGTTTAATTGGATTTAAGTATTTTATTAAATGGTGAAATAATATTATAAGTATAATATTATTTGATGTGGGCTTGTTTTAAAGGAATAGAAGTAATAAGGGGGTGTATTAGTTTTAAGCCCAATAAGGAATAAGGGGGTGTATTAGTTTTAAGCTGCTGGAAAAAGATTAAAACGGCAGAACAAGGTTTCGACCGGAAGATTGTGGAGCGATCTTCAATCCAAGGTAAGGGTGGGGTTCTGACTCTATAATTGGGTTCTTGATAATTGGTATGTGGGGTTAGAGGTGACTGTTGTCTTGTTCATGAGTTGAATGTATGTGATGTTGTGTGATGAATTTGATGAATTATGAATGAATGATGATGTCCCAATGTTGTTTAATTGATGTAGAATTATAGGGTAATTGTAAGTGATGATTATCTATGATTGGATTAAGTTTTTAGGGCTTAAATTATGGAACCCGTAGTGAAAACGCAGAGGAAATCGCAGAAATTATGTAGAGCAGAGAAATATGCGTCGACCTCAGACATGATGTGTCAATACAAGAAGGTTTAGAGACTCAGGATGTGTCGATACGAAGAGGTTGTGCGTTGATACATGAGGACTTCTAGACTCAGGATGAGTCGATAGTAGGATGCATGTGTCGATACATGTTGTGTGTTAGACTCAGGATGAGTCGATCCAAGAGAGGATGCGTTGACTCATGTTGCAAGTTCATTGCAGTACGTGTCGATCCAAGGAGATATGCGTCGACCCATGTTGTCTGGTTTTTGGCAGATTCAGTTTAAAAATGTTGTAACTTGAGTTTTAGGATGCGTTTGAGATGTCATTCGAAGCGTTGAATAGCTAACGCGATGAGCTTTATTCCCGAGGATTAAAATGAAGGATAGGAAGTGTAGTCCTAGTATCCAATTTATGGATTTAGAGTTAGTTCCCGTGTTGATTGTTACGTTGATTTTTATGCAGAATGATGAAGATGAGATGCTTAGAGGCTGCTATTTAATTTGTAACAGTATGACTAATAATAATAACGATGTAAGATTACAGAATAGCAGTATGTAGAGGTTATGTGACTTAGAAGTAAGCCTTAGTTGATTAACTAATTATAGGCAATATCTAGTATAGGCCTATGACCAACGTTGAGAAATTGACGAGTTACTGTCGTATTAAAGTACAACTGAGTTGTTGATGAGATGTTATTAATGAAGTTGTGTTTGACGAATAAATAATGTTGGACGAATAAATTATGTTTGATAAATGATAATGATATGAGATGTTGATGAAGAGATGTTGAGATACTTTTGAGATGTAGGCCTTTGGCCAACGATGGTGTTGTATTGAGATGTTGTCAACTATGGTGTTGTTATTACATTCATGATTGTGTCGCATACATTGCATTTCGAGATGGAGCTTATGCTTGTTGAGATGGCATGTATTGGCGAATATTGATATGAAGGCTTATGCCTAGTTGATGCCTCTATTAATTGGCAATTTTTGAGATGGGGGTTCTGCTCCAATGGTACCACATGCATTTGCATAGTATTGAGTTGCATTATATGATTGCATAAAGAAGCATGTATTGATGTGGTGAATATGTATTATTATTATGATTATTATTGATTATGAGATGAGAAGTGGTGATGTTATGTGATCTAACTTAATATATTAATTATCATGCACTTTATTATATTGTTAGATATCTCACCCCTTATGTTTGAATGTTGCCCTTATGATTGTAATGCGCAGGTAATAGAGAGTGAAGGCGGTATACCTTCAGTAGTTCGAGTTGGTGTCATTTCTCTGATATGTAACACTCGGAGGGATGAACGCTTGTTGCTTTTGATTATTGATTATTCAGTTGTTGAACTTTAAGTTGATTATTATTAAGTAATGGTTGTTTGAAGTTGTTGTATTGATGATAAAGATGTTATTAAGAATTCCGCTGCGTAGATGTTGAATTGTTGAATTATTTGATTAAAGTTGTTATGTTGATGGTTCATCTGATGTTTTAAAGTGTTATATATCCACGATGAATGCAATGTGTTTTGAAAGAAGAATTTGTGACATCCTGATTCGTTTGCATGACTGATTTTTATAACTCTGATTTATTTATATAATGGCGGGGGTAGAATTGGGGTGTTACGAAGTTGGTATCAGAGCAAAAGGTTGGTCCGACCTTGTTGTCGAGTCGTAGTTGTCTAACAATTGAGTATTGTTAATTTGAGTTTTAACCATTGTTTATGTTGTAGTGTGAAGTTGAGATGGCTGGAAGGAATGATGTTGCACTTGCTGCTGCTTTAGAAGCAATGGCTCATGCAATGGAGAATCAGTCGAATGTTGACGGGAATGCTGGATCTCGTAGCTTGGATACTTTCAAGAGAGAGAATCCGCCTACATTCAAGAGAAAGTATGATCCTAACGAAGCGTTGGATTGGTTGAAAGATATTAAGAGAATCTTCTGTGTGATGGACTGTACTCCAGCGCAGAAGGTTCGTTATGGTACTCATATGCTAGCAGTCGAGGCTGATGACTGGTGGCTCGAGACTTGTCAAAAGTTGGAAGTTGCATGTGAGAATGTCACTTGGGCTGTGTTCCGTAAGGAGTTTTTGAAGAAGTACTTTCTTGAAAATGTCTGTGGTAAGAAGGAGATTGAGTTTCTTAAGCTGAAGCAAGGAAGTATATATGTTGTTGAGTATGCTGCCAAGTTTGCTGAGTTTGCTAAGTTTTATCCGCACTACACTGAGGTAGATGCTGAGTTTTCGAAGTGTATCAAGTTTGAGAATGGGTTACGCCCGAAGATTAAGAAGGCAGTTGGATACTAGAAGATCCGTGTCTTTGCTGATTTGGTTGATAGCTGCAGGATTTATGAGGATTATAATAATGCCCATTACAAGATTATCAGTGATAAGAGGGGTAAGCACCAATAGAATCGTGGTAAGCCTTATGATACCCCAGCTGGTAAAGGTAAACAGAAAGTTGCTCAGGGTCAGAGGACTACTGGGGGAGATGCTCCTGCTGGTGTGGTTTGATTTAAGTGTGGAAATCTGGGCACAAGAGTAATGTGTGCACTACTGAAGTGAAGATGTGTTTCCGTTGTGGTAAGAACGGACATGTTGTATCTGAGTGTGAACATAAGGATGTGATTTATTTCAATTGTAGAGAAGAAGGGCACATTGGTAGTCAGTGTCCGAAACCGAAGAGGGCTCAGTCAAGTGGTAAAGTCTTTGCTTTGGTTGAGGATCAGTCAGTTGTCGAGGACAGACTTATCATAGGTACATGTTTCATTAATAGTACTCCTTTAATTACTATTATTGATACTGGTGCTACTCATTGCTTTATTGCTGCTGATTGTTGTTGAAAGATTGGGTCTTATGTTGTCTTCTTTGAATGGAGAAATGGTTGTCGATACTCCAGCCAAGGGGCCAGTGACTACTTCTTTTGTGTGTTTGAAGTGTCCCTTGTCGATCTTCGACTAAGACTTTGCTGTTGATTTGGTTTATTTACCGTTAAGAGGTTTGGATGTGATTTTGGGTATGAACTGGTTAGAGCATAACTGTGTTCATATTAACTGTTATGACAAGTCGGTGAGGTTTTCTACTCTTGAAGAAGAGGAAGATGGTTTGTTGTCTGCTAAACGGTTAAGGAAATTGGTGCAAGAGGAAGCACATATGTTCTCGTTGATGGTGTCGCTATCTGTAGAGACTCAAGCTATAATTGAGGAATTGCAGGTGGTGTGTGAATTTCCTAAAGTTTTTCCTGATGAGTTTGTCCATAGTAGTAAGTGTTGCCGCACTGCCAGAAGATGCTCGTTTGATCATACAAGATTCGTTGCTGGAATTCATGCCCAATGCCCCCAAGTGATTCAGATGGAGATCTGCCCCTGGCTATTTAGCATCTTTGAGAGATTCCTTGAATCTTGAGTTGACTGCCCCAGATGATGGACAATGATCATGTCGTGCCCTTTGGTTGGAAGTGTTTTTCCACTTGAGGTGATCCTTTTTATTGAGAAAGTTTTTGTTCACTAGATATTCGTCATGCGAATTTCTCTGCTGTTGAACAAATAGTCATATGCAAAAAATGTTATTTTAAGAATGCAAAGCTTATGTCTGTCTTGAAATTTTTGAAAATGCGCTTTTCAGTAAAACAAGCAAATTTTGTAAAATGTGATGTCAACTCAGGATTTACAGCAAGTCCTACAGGAGTCAGGATACCTTTTGTAACAGTATGCTTTCGAACTAACCCATGCTTCAGCTAGGACTTTTAAGGGTTATAACTTGGCCTGGTTCACGGTTCGAGAAACAAAGGATAAAGGCTCAAAATATATTTGTACCCACCCATTCTTCGTGATGTTCTTCGATCCTATACTCAGTTAATTGTGCATTTAGATCCTGTTTGAGTCTTTGCTCTGGTATTCCAGTGATGGTTCGGATACTGACAATTTATTTTGAATAGGCAGTCATTTCTTTTTGTTGAGGGTTTGTAGGACCTCTTTCTTTTTTATTTTACTATCCCTGTCTTTCGCCTGAACTGTTTCTTTTTGTGATTACAGTCAGCGGGATGCCCCCGTTACAGTCGAGAGATAATGACTGCATGTCTTGATGATTATACGGAACCATCACCGTCTTTTGTTTTGGAAGGACGTCTTCGATGCCATTCATTGTATACGAAGCGGCAGATTGTGACTGAATGCGCCTCTGAATTAACTGAGAAAACTACCCTACCCCAGGTTATGATTAAGGGTTTTAATTAGTGTGAAAAGAAAAACTCCTACTTCTTTGGCTCAAAGGGGTTGACTAGGGATTATCTTCCTTATAACTCCACTGTTTGGGATTTGAAACAACGCCTGTACATCGTTAGCGGGGTCTGTTCAAAAGCATACTGTAGAGATTATGGTATCATTTTCGTCATCCTCCCTCTAAAGGCTTACAGCTTTTTT
Source organism: Vicia faba (assembly GCA_948472305.1). Taxonomy (NCBI): domain Eukaryota; kingdom Viridiplantae; phylum Streptophyta; class Magnoliopsida; order Fabales; family Fabaceae; genus Vicia; species Vicia faba. The sequence goes on from OX451737.1 coordinate 1,671,592,979, forward strand.
AATCAAGAGTTGACTATCACAAAAGGAAATAAGAACGCATTTTTGAAATAGTGAATACGAATGAATTGATTCAAGACAAACATGTGCAATGCATTGATGAAATAACGAGGTTTGATATGAATAAATGTTCAAACAAATCAAAAGAAAATTACAAATTGAAAATTCTAATGAACGAAAATCCCTCTTGTTAGAACTTGTCACTTCAAATGGTGGGACTTGGAGGATTGACAGAAACATTCCAGTTGGCCATCTTGTGTGAATTCCAATGCTCCTTTATCAATCAGGTCTTGAATTTTGTATTTCAACCTCCAACAGTCGTCAGTATCATGCCCCGGACTGTCAGAGTGATATGCACACCTTGCACCAGGATTGTAGTTAGGCGAAGAAGTCTTGGGATTCGGATGGATAAGAGCCATCTGCCCCAGCATATGGGTTCTCATTACACCTACCTCAGCTTGCAGTTGTTCCAGTCGTTCGTCCTTATTGTCTTCAGGATTTTTCTTGACCAAGTTCCCAACGAGGAGTGTTTTCAACCCTTCCTGCCCCTTGGATAGGTTTAGGAATATGTCCCTGAACTGAGCTTCTTGAGTTTGAAGATCTCTGTTGTCTTGTTTGAGAGCCATTGCTGAAATAACGGTGAGAACATGAGAGACCTGTACTGGAAGACCTGTTATGCAATGATATGTATGATATATGTATGCAATGTTTTCAAGGATCTCGCGGGGTAAACAAGAAACTGTTAGAATTTGAGTGCAGCTTGATTGAAGAAACTTCGTGTTGTTAAGAGTCCTTATTCAAGAGTCAAGCTCACCATATCGAGTGGGTCATAGCCACTGACTCAAGTTATCATGTTTTGATCTCTAGACGACATTGGCTAGAGGAAAATAAATCCCCTTGCCCCTTGCTAGACGTCTGATTTACCATAACCTGCATCACAAACCCTTGAGATCCTTGAAATGGTTAAGGAAATGTTAAGGCATGATGTTATGATGTGTATGCTATGCGTTTAAGCAAAAGTGCAAGGTGATGTAAGCAAATAAACTCGGCAAGAAATCCAAGTTATTGGATAAGGACTGTAAACAAAACCTGCAAGGAACTCATGTTGTCAGATAATAAAAATGTGCAAGTAGTTCAAGTTGAAAGCACACAAGTCACACAAACAGCCTTAGGTTTAGTCTTGTATAGGTTTTAAGGTAGTACCCTCTTGAAGTTTAGTTGGTTCAACCTATCCTAGAAAAGTAACCGGGTTCTAGAGGATCTCAATATCACTGACCATCCTCTATCGGTCATGGTTTTAGCTCACGCAATCTTTTCTTGCGGCCGGAACTATCTCGAGAGTATGGTCTCAATGAGTGTAGCATCGAGTATCAACCAGTTCTCAGCTTTATACCGAGGCCGACTATCTCACTACTTCCTAAAGGCCAAGTTGGTCGATTAAAGGTTCTAAGGTCAGTTGATGCTTAACAACACACATAGCAGCCCCGTATTCTCCTCGTTTCTCCACAAGGGATAGCGGTACCGACCAATGTGCCACATCAACGTAGCTACTGCTTCAACCGTATTGGTCTACGCCGTACAGTTCCCTCACAGTTTATTGCTACTTACCTAAAAGGTATTTCCCATATCCTGGTAAGGATCTATAGTAACTCCCAATACAAAACCCTCAAAAGTAAAGCAATCAAATCAAACAAGAGAAGCAATTTATGATGAACTAATCCTAAGGTATACCCCACTTATTATATCCCCAGCAGATTCGCCAGTTCTGTGATACAGTGGCTGAACCGACTATTTTGGAAAATGCTGGTTTGCATTTTGCGTTTGTGTTTGCAAAATGTCGCGGTAAGCAAGAGTCACCACCGACTTTTATTTTATCCAACTGGAAAGGAAAAAAGCACAGAAAAATTCCTTTTTCGAGATTTTGAGTACGGAAGGTAGATTATAGAAAGGGAAGGTATTAGCACCCTTTTTATCCGTAGTTTTCTACGGGCTCTTAGGTACTTGCTCATCATTTTAAAAATTTCTTCTGTGTTTGTGTATTTGTTTTGAAAAATTTGTTTTGCTTCGTTTTAACCCTTGTATCAGTCCTTAAGAGTGTTACGAAGTGTTTTTGAAAACTTTGTTTAAAAAGAGTGTAAGTGTGGAAAAGTTTATTATGAGCAAGTACCTACTAGCATTTACCTACTCGAAAAAAGAATGTTTATGTTCTTGTTTCCTTTAGACAATGCTATCCCACTATTAATGAGTAGGTAGCACCGTCGTTGGAATTGTAAGGGTCAATTCGAAAGGGATGTACGACCACTAAAGCAACGTTAGGACGTCTTAGTGATAACCCTAATGTCTTAAGATCACATTCGAGGCAACATTTCTGAGGCAACCTTTCTGAGGCAACATTTCCGAATGGGACATTTGATCTTCGTTTAGACGAGAGGGCGACCACTAAAACACCCTATACTTAATGATCGTTTACCGAAAGCAACCGAAGTGAGAGTATACCCTAGGAGTGCGCATGTGCGAGTGATTTGATTTCAGTTATTATCTTTGCACATTTAGGGTTTGCTAACCATTTTAAAATTTACATACAATCTTGTCATGCAATCCTATTATCATACATCTAACAGTTAATATTTGCGAAAATTAAAATGCGAGAAATAAAGCTACGCCATTACAAGGCTTTGGGGAGGGGGATTAATTACATAGCCAAAAATCCGTAAACTATTACATTCCATGAGCAGTTACATTAATATTTGCCAAAAAATAATAAACGCGCTATGAATCGTGGATAGCAAAAATTAGGGTTTTAACCCCGTCTAACCTAATTAAAAGAAAATTCATTTTTTTGTTGTTTTTTATTATTTTGAGAAAATAAAATAAAAATTAATTTAGACAAAACCTAATTTCTAATTTGTATTAATTTATTTATAAAAGGTTAAAATTACCCTTGAATTAAATTAAACTAATTAAATTAATTTTGACCAAATATACATAAAAGCCTAAATTTGATGAAATTGACTTTTATGAGTTTTTTGATTGGTTAATTTTTTAAAAAAGATAATTTTAGCATTGATAAAGAAAAGAATAATAAAAAAGATAAAAAAAATAAGGTAAAAAGGAAATAACCCAAGGGCCTGCTGTCAGCGGCTCTGATCAGAGGATGATGATCCAAAAGATGGCAGTCTAGAGGATGGTGGTACTGGGCCTGCTCCTGGCTAGTGGACCCAGCAGATTATGACCATCAGAAGATGAGGTGCACTGGATCTGGCTGGGACTGATGGATCCAGAGGATAATTCCCAGGGGATGATTGATCCGGTCCTGGTTGATGAAATCAGAAGATGACCCCCGAAAGGTGTAGGCGCTAGATCTGGTGAAAACAAAGGGGAAAAAATGCCAGAGGGTCACGCCTGGGATCGAACCCAGAATCATGAACTTCTGACTTCCTTCTTCTGACCAACTGCGCTGGTTGTTAGTTCATCAACACAACAGAAACAAACAAACAGATAAGAACTATAGGTTTCTGGCCAGAATAAACGCGCCAGAATTTAAACCGGCCAGTAAAGTTGCGACACGCTATCGTCTTCTTCCCTGGATCGGTCATTTAAAACTCTGAACCTTTACCTACGGACATGGCGCTATAGCTGTAACCCTGTGCATCTCAGAAATTACATACAAACAATATAAATAAAATTCAAGATCATGGATCAATTGGGTTTGATCCGCTAATCACAATGGTCTCCTTCATTTGGACCAATTGTTCCTGTATGAAAAGTCCCTAAAAACAAGACTTAAACCCTAACAATGGTGGATCTCAGTATAGCTAACAAAAATGCAATTAATCGTTACCATTAGCTTGCAAACATGATAAGGATTACAAATATGTCATTGAAACATGATAAAGATGCAAGGATAAAGAGATACGTTTTTGAAAAGGATGACAAACCGTGGGGGTCGGGGAAGCGGATTCTGGGCACGAAAACTCTTGGTGGTGATTGGTATAGACTCCTTGCACACCCAGGAGGCGAATGAAATAGCTTGGAAGGCTTGAAAAGATCTGGAACTATGAAATCAGATTGCCACTTTTGTTGAGTTTTTTCAAGTTCTTTCTCAACTTCTCACGCATCCAACCCTTATGCTTTTGGTCTGAATTTGTTTTATATATGGTCTTGAGTGAATTAGGTTTACAAATGTGCATCCAATCTTTGCAATTATGAAGATTTGATCCTTGATTCACACTTGTATCCAGTCTTTCCAAAACAAGAAAAAAATCAATCTTTTTATGTACAAACATGCCTTGCACTATTTTATTCCCTTGCTAGCTGTATAAGAGACCTGGAATATGCACAAAATCTCAAGGTTTAAATGATTTCGATATTTCCATGATTTTATTTTGATTTAATTTGATTTAATTGAAACAAAAATCAAAATAAATGGAAAAAATAAAATAAAGTCAAGAGGGAAGAATCATGGGTCGTGGACCATGTTACAAACTCAAAACAAACACAAAAAGTTGGGCCCATTTGGCAAAAATTGAAATTTGAGGCATATTTGACTTTTAACAATTTTGCAAAAAAGGTCAACTTCACCAATGCATAACTTCCTCAATTTTGACCTTAGAGATGTGTTCTTGGAGTTTTTAGAAAGCTCAAGATGTCCTCTAAGCATCCCTTTTGGTTTCGTCTCAATTGAGTCTTCCATGTTCATGTATGAAGCTTTTACAAAAAAGTGTTTTTGTTGACTTTTCAAAATGACCTATAATGTCCAAATTCATATCTTCTTGTGAGTGCATATTTTGAACTTGGGAGATGAAGATTAATTGTAGGGAATTGCATCCTCTTTAAAATGAGCTTTGGATGTGTCATTTCTAATAAAGTATGAGAAATTTATGCTTGGTCAAAGTTGAGTTGACTTTTCCTATAAAACCCAAATTTGGTAACTTTTGGGTTTTGATGAATTGTGGGCAATCCTTGAGGAATCATGATCAAAACTTGATCAATTGATGAATAATACTTCAAAACGAGAATGTTGACCAAAAATATTGAATTTTGACTGTATGTGGGCCACAATTTACTTTAACCCTATCATAGTCGATTTTCAGGCTTTTGAGCAATTGACTGAGCAAACTTTCTCTGCAAGGCTTGAAATTTGACATGGATGATCTTGAGAACATATTAGGACAATGGTGATCATTTGAGACCCTTTGGACTCAAGCATCTTGATGCAAACTGAAACCCTAATTTGAGGTAGACTGCTTTTAGGAGATGGTTTGTATGGTCAACCCTTGGACTTCCTTGAGAAATTTGAGGGCCTCACTTGAAATGTACTGAGAAATATGGGTGGGAAAATTTTGGGGTACAACAGCTGCCCTTGTTCAATCTTCTTAAACCTGAGAATGTAGATGGGCTTGTCTTCCTTTCGTGATCCAAAGGTGGAAGATGATTGAACACTAGAGTGCCCAGAAATTTGCACTCACATGTAGTGATATCCGTCCTACGATGTCGGGAATGGGCTTGTAGATGCCATTTGGAAGTTGAATTTGGAAGATGGGCTTAAAGATGCCATCAGAAGAAGTGTCGATCGCATAAGAGATTCCTTTACGAGAGCCCGTATACCTGTCGTTGAGGAGGACTATGCTGGGGTCTACTGGTCTCTGTCATGGTAGAAATAGAATTTAGGAGTTCTAGTCGTCCATTATTCTACTGGGGAATTATCTCTCTGTCGAGGAGGTGCAAGCCAACTGCTATCTGGTCGATTCCAGGCTTCACAGTGACATACTGGGAGGATGAGATTAAACTTGCAATCTGGTCGTTCTCCAGGCTTCACAATTTATCAATTCTTATCTGGTCGTATTCCAGGCTTCAGAAGGAATTAAGTTGTTATTCGGTCGCATCCGGGCTTCAACTTGATTTTAAGGCAATACTAATATCCGATCGATTTCAGGCTTCTTAGTAATTGGCCAAGTAAACTGCTATTTGGTCGAAATCCAAGCATCACAGTGTCTCATACTGTTATCTGGTAGGGTCCAGGCTTCAGTGTCTTCTGCTGTTATCTGGTCAAGTCCAGGCTTCACAACGTCCAATACCATTATCTGGTCGAGTCCAGGCTTCACAGTATTTGGAGAAATCAAGATACTATCCGGTCGAGTCCGGGCTTCATAACTTCAATGTAAGATGTACCACTATCTGGTCGGGTCCAGGCTTCATGGTGCTTTGCTGTTATCTGGTCGAGTCCAGGCTTCACAGCGTCCTATACCATTATCTGGTCGAGTCCAGGCTTTACGGTATTTGGAGAAATCAAGATACTATCCGGTCGAGTCCGAGCTTCATAACTTGAATGTAAGATGTACCACTATTTGGTCGATTCCAGGCTTCATGGTGCTTTGTACTGCTATCTGGTCGAGTCCAGACTTCACAGCATCCTATACAATTATCTGGTCGAGTCCAGGCTTCACGGTATTTGGAGTAATCAAGATACTATCTGGTCGAGTCCGAGCTTCATAACTTGAATGTAAGATGTACCACTATCTGGTCGAGTCCAGGCTTCATGGTGCTTTGTACTGCTATCTGGTCGAGTCCAGGCTTCACAGCATCCTATACCATTATCTGGTCGAGTCCAGGCTTCACGGTATTTGGAGAAATCAAGATACTATCCGGTCGAGTCCGGGCTTCATAACTTGAATGTAAGATGTACCACTGTCTGGTCGAATCTAGGCTTCACGGTATTTGGAGAAATTAAGATACTATCTGGTCGAGTCCAGGCTTCATAACTTGAATGTAAGATGTACCACTATCTGGTCGAGTCCAGGCTTCATGGTGCTTTGTGCTACTATCTGGTTGAGTCCAGGCTTCACAGCGTTCTATACCATTATCTGGTCGAGTCCAGGCTTCACAGTATTTGGAGAAATCAAGATACTATCCGGTCAAGTCTGGGCTTCATAACTTGAATGTAAGATGTACCACTATCTGATCGAGTCCAGGCTTCATGGTGCTCTGTACTGCTATTTGGTCGAGTCCAGGCTTCACAGCGTCCTATACCATTATCTGGTCGAGTCCAGGCTTCACGGTATTTGGAGAAATCAAGATACTATCCGGTCGAGTCCGAACTTCATAACTTGAATGTAAGATGTACCACTATCTGGTCGAGTCCAGGCTTCATGGTGCTTTGCAGAGATCAAGATACTATCCGGTCAAGTCCGAGCTTCATAGCTTGAACTTTGTGAGAATTTGATTGTATCTTTCCCTGAAAGGTAAAAAGTTAGTCGTATGTAATGTCATGATGCATGACATGTATCGAGTAATGATGTTCTCAAAATAAATGAGATTGTGTTGTATGATGCATATGCGTATGCCATGATGTACGGATATGCAATGTTTTTATGATGTTCTCTAGTTGGGGAAAATAAATCCCAGGCTGCCGTTGGGGAGTACAAAGAGTTTCGCTTACTGGGGATGATAACCGAAGATGACTCGAGAATAAATTGGCGGGAGAATAACTCGGCTGGAGAATAAACTGGCGAGAAAATGCCTCTGTGGGGAAGAGAGATACTTTGTTAGAAGATCTGCCGATTTGGAGAAAACCTCGGCTGGGGATGAATTACTGTCGTTGGTGATAATGAATTCTATCAGGGATTGAATTTCTGCTTGTGAGAGAAATAAACTCTGCTTGGGGAAAAACTTACCGACTCACTCGCGATTGTGAACCTCAGCTGGGGAGAGTTGTGTCCTGTTCGGGAAAGCTAACATCACTGTCTTTGGATACTTTTTACTCTGTGGGGAGTGTAGATGTTACTGGGACGCATGCTGAGGATATGACAATGACTTTGCATCGAGACTTTTCTGTCCCTGTACCTGCTGGAAAAAGTTCCTGCCGAGGCCTTATGGATTGATTATTATCCCAACTTGTGAGGTGCTTGGTAACTTTCGATCGAAATGATAAGTCTTCTACTGGTAGGCAAGTGACGAGATAACGGGACATAGTCGTATGATTTAATCCCTAACTTTTGCCTGGGATATCTTTTCAGATTTTCAGTCCACCGGGATACCCCTTTTTGCCCAAGCCGCCTTTTTTCGACTTGCCGGGTGTATAGTTTTTTCATATGTATATCCCTAACTTTTGCCCGAACCTTTTTTTGGTTCGCTGGGATTCCCTTATTTTTGCCTAGGCCAGTCGACCTAGCGGGTCTTTTTCATGCGTAGTCTTTTCTGACTATGTCCATGTTTACCGGGTACGGAGAATTGTCCATAGTAGTAAGTGTTGCCGCACTGCCAGAAGATGCTCGTTTGATCATACAAGATTCGTTGCTGGAATTCATGCCCAATGCCCCTAAGTGATTCAGGTGGAGATATGCCCATGGCTATTTGGCATCTTTAAGAGATTCCTAGAATCTTGACTTGACTTCCCTAGATGATGGATAATGATCATGCCGTGCCCCTTGGTTGGAAGTGTTTTTCCACTTGAGGTGATCCTTTTTATTGAGAAGGTTTTTGTTCACTAGATATTCGTCATGCGAATTTCTCTGCTGTTGAACAAATAGTCATATGCAAACAATGTTATTTTAAGAATGCAAAGCTTATGGCTGTCTTGAAATTTTTGAAAATGCGCTTTTCAGTAAAACAAGCAAATTTTGTAAAATGTGATGTCAACTCAGGATTTACAGCAAGTCCTACAGGAGTCAGGATACCTTTTGTAACAGTATGCTTTCGAACTAACCCATGCTTCAACTAGGACTTTTAAGGGTTATATCGTGGCCTGGTTCACGGTTCAAGAAACAAAGGATAAAGGTTCAAAATTTATTTGTACCCACCCGTTCTTCGTGATGTTCTTCGATCCTATACTCAGTTAATTGTGCATTTAGATCCCGTTTGAGTCTTTGCTCTGATATTCCAGTGATGGTTCGGATACTGACAGTTTATTTTTGAATAGGCAGTCATTTCTTTTTGTTGAGGGTTTGTAGGACCTCTTTCTTCTCGATTTTATTATCCCTGTCTTTCGCCTGAAATGTTTCTTTTTGTGATTACAGTCAGCGGGATGCCCCCGTTTTTTCTTAAGTCTCCTTCATAGGTTTTGACTTAATGGGATTTTATTTCGAGAGATAATGACTGCATATCTTGACGATTATACGGAACCATCACCGTCTTTTGTTTTGGAAGGACGTCTTCGATGCCATTCATTGTATATGAAGCAGCAGATTGTGACTGAATGCGCCTCCGAATTAGCTGAGAAAACTACCCTGCCCCAGGTTATGATTAAGGGTTTTAATTAGTGTGAAAAGAAAAACTGCTACTTCTTTGGCTCAAAGGGGTTGACTAGGAATTATCTTCCTTATAACTCCACTGTTTGGGATTGGAAACAACGCCTGTACATCGTCAGCGGGGTCTGTTCAAAAGCATACTGTAGAGATTGTGGTATCATTTTCGTCATCCTCCCTCTAAAGGCTTACAACTTTTTTAATCGAGAGTTGACTATCACAAAAGGAAATAAGAACGCATTTTTGAAATAGTGAATACGAATGAATTGATTCAAGACAAACATGTGCAATGCATTGATGAAATAACGAGGTTTGATATGAATAAATGTTCAAACAAATCAAAAGAAAATTACAAATTGAAAATTCTAATGAATGAAAAGCCCTCTTGTTAGAACTTGTCACTTCAAATGGTGGGCCTTGGAGGATTGACAGAAACATTCCAGTTGGCCATCTTGTGTGAATTCCAATGCTCCTTCATCAATCAGGTCTTGAATTTTGTATTTCAACCTCCAACAGTCGTCAGTATCATGCCCCGGACTGTCAGAGTGATATGCACACCTTGCACCAGGATTGTAGTTAGGCGAAGAAGTCTTGGGATTCGGATGAGGTCCTATCAACATAACCAGATTCATCCTCAACATGTGTTGTAAAGCTTGACACAGCGGCATGTTGAGTTTGGTAAACTACCTTTTGGGCATATCCGGCTGACTCTGATTAACCTGTTGTTTTTGGCGAGGTTTTTGTTGGACCCGTGATGTAGTAGAAATTTGGAAAGGTCCACTCTTCCCCAAACCAACCTTTTGTCTTCTTAGAGGTTGATCAATGACTTGGTCCCCGACCTCGACTGTTTGCTTCATACTGTTGTATTCGTCTTGATGAAGTTGGTTGATGATGGCTTTCAGCTCTTCTTGCCTTCGGGCTAGGCCTTGGATAAGAGCCATCTTCCCCAGCATCTGGGTTCTCATTGCACCTACCTCAGCTTGCAGTTGTTCCAGTCTTTCGTCCTTATTGTCTTCAGGACTTTTCTTGACCAAGTTCCCAACGAGGAGTGTTTTCAATCCTTCCTGCCCCTTGGATAGGTTTAGGAATATGTCCCTGAACTGAGCTTCTTAAGTTTTAAGATCTCTATTGTCTTGTTTGAGAGCCATTGCTGAAATAACAACGAGAACATGAGAGACCTGTATTGGAAGACCTGTTATGCAATGATATGTATGATATATGTATGCAATGTTTTCAAGGATCTCGCGGGGTAAATAAGAAACTGTTAGAATTTGATTGCAGCTTGATTAAATAAACTCCGTGTCGTTAAGAGTCCTTATTCAAGAGTCAAGCTCACCATATCAAGTGGGTCATAGCCACTGACTCAAGTTATCGTGTTTTGATCTCTAGACGATATTGGCTAGAGGAAAATAAATCCCCTTGCTAGACGTCTGATTTACAATAACCTGCATCACAAACCCTTAAGATCCTTGAAATGGTTAAGGAAATGTTAAGGCATGATATTATGATGTGTATGCTATGCGTTTAAGCAAAAGTGCAAGGTAATGTAAGCAAGTAAACTCGGAAAGTTATCCATGTTATTGGATAAGGAATGTAAACAAAACCTGCAAGGAACTCATGTTGTCATATAATAAAAATGTGCAAGTAGTTCAAGTTGAAAGCACACAAGTCACACAAACAGCCTTAGGTTTAGTCTTGCATGGGTTTTAAGGTAGTACCCTCTTGAAGTTTAGTTGGTTCGACCTGTCCTAGAAAAGTAACCGGGTTCTAGAGGATCTCAATATCACTGACCATCCTCCATCGGTCATGTTGGTCGATTAAAGGTTCTAAGGTCAGTTGATGCTTAACGACACACATAGCAGCCCCGTATTCTCCTCGTTTCTCCACAAGGGATAGCGGTACCAACCAATGTGCCACATCAACGTAGCTACTGCTTCAACTGTATCGGTCTACGCCGTATAGTTCCCTCACAATTTATTGCTACTTACCTAAAAGGTATTCCCCAGATTCGGGTTAGGATCTATAGTAACTCCCAATACAAAACCCTCAAAAGTAAAGCAATCAAATCAACAAAGAGAAGCAATTTATGATGAACTAATCCTAAGGTATACCCCACTTATTATATCCCCAGCACAGTCGCCAGTTCTGTGATACGGTGGCAGAACCGACTGTTTTAGAAAATGTTGGTTTATGTTTTGCTTTTGTGTTTGCAAAATGTCGCGGTAAGCAAGAGTCGCCACCGACTTTTATTTTATCCAACTGAAAAGGAAAAAAAGCACAGAAAAATTCCTTTTTCGAGATTTTGAGTACGAGGGTAGATTATAGAAAGGGAAGGTATTAGCACCCTTTCTATCCGTAGTTTTCTACGGGCTCTTAGGTACTTGCTCATCATTTTAAAAATTGCTTCTGTGTTTGTGTGTTTGTTTTTAAAAGTTTGTTTTGCTTCGTTTTAACCCTTGTATCAGTCCTCAAGAGTGTTACGAAGGGTTTTTGAAAACTTTGTTTAAAAAGAGTGTAAGTGTGGAAAAGTTTATTATGATAAAGTACCTACTAGCATTTACCTACTTGAAAAAAGAATGTTTCTGTTCTTGTTTCCTTTAGACAATGCTATCCCACTATTAATGAGTAGGTAGCACCGTTGTTGGAATTGTAAGGGTCAATTCGAAAGGGACGTACGACCACTAAAGCAACGTCAGGACGTCTTAGTGATAACCATAATGTCTTAAGATCACATTCGAGGAAACATTTCTGAGGCATCCTTTCCGAGGCAACATTTCCGAATGGGACATTTGATCTTCGTTTAGACGAGAGGGCGACCACTAAAACACCCTATACTTAATGATCGTTTACCGAAGGCAACCGAAGTGAGAGTATACCCTAGGAGTGCGCATGTGCGAGTGATTTGATTTCAGTTATTATCTTTGCATATTTAGGGTTTGCTAACCATTTTAAAATTTACATACAGTCTTGTCATGCAATCCTATTATCGTACATCTAACAGTTAATATTTGCGAAAATTAAAATGCGAGAAATAAAGCTACACTATTACAAGGCTTCGGGGAAGGGGATTAATTACATAGCCAAAAACCCGTAAAACGATAAATGAAAGGAAAAGTCCTAATTAAACTATTACATCCTATGAGCAGTTACATTAATATTTGCTAAAGAATAATAAACGCGCGATGAATCGTGAATAGGAAAATTTAGGGTTTTGACCCCGTCTAACCTAATTAAAAGAAAATTCATTTTTTTGTTGTTTTTGATTATTTTGAGAAAATAAAATAAAAATTAATTTAGACAAAACCTAATTTCTAATTTGTTTTAATTTATTTACAAAAGATTAAAATTACCCTAGAATTAAATTAAACTAATTAAATTAATTTTGACCAAATATACATAAAAACCTAAATTTGAAGAAATTGACTTTTATGAGTTTTTTGATTTGTTAATTTAAAAAAAAAAGATAATTTAGGCATTGATAAAGAAAAGAATAATAAAAAAGAGAAAAAAAAGGTAAAAAAGAAATAACCCAAGGGCCTGCTGTCAGCGGCTCTGATCAGAGGATGATGATCCAGAAGATGGCAGTCCAGAGGATGGTGGTACTGGGCCTGCTCCTGGCTAGTGGATCCAGCAGATTATGACCATCAGAAGATGAGGTGCGTTGGATCTGGCTGGGACTGATGGATCTAGAGGATAATGCCCAGGGGATGCTTGATCCGGTCCTGGTTGATGAAATCAGAAGATGACCCCTAGAAGATGTAGGCGCTGGATCTGGTGAAAACAAAGGGGAAAAAATGCCAGAGGGTCACGCCTGGGAACGAACCCAGAATCATGAACTTCTGACTTCTTTCTTCTGACCAAATGCGCTGAGTGTTAGTTCATCAATACAACAGAAACAAACAAACAGATCAGAACTATAGGTTTCTGGACAGAATAAACGCGCCAGAATTTAAACCGGCCAGTAAAGTTGCGACACGCTATCATCTTCTTCCTTGGATCTGTCGTTTAAAACTCTGAACCTTTACCTACGGACATGGCACTGTAGCTGTAACCTTGTGCATCTCAGAAATTACATACAAACAATATAAATAAAATTCAAGATCATGGATCAACTGGGTTTGATCCGCTGATCACAATGGTCTCCTTCATTTGGACCAATTGTTCCTGTATGAAAAGTCCCTAAAAACAAGACTTAAACCCTAACAATGGTGGATCTCAGTATAGCTAACAAAAATGCAATTAATCTTTACCATTAGCTTGCAAACATGATAAGGATTACAAATATGTCATTGAAACGTGATAAAGATGCAAGGATAAAGAGATACGATTTTGAAAAGGATGACAAACCGTGGGGGTCGGGGAAGCAGATTTTGGGCACGAAAAATCTTGGTGGTGATTGGTATAGACTCCTTGCACACCCAGGAGGCGAATGAAATAGCTTGGAAGGCTTGAAAAGATCTGGAACTATGAAATCAGATTGCCACTTTTGTTAAGTTTTTTCAAGTTCTTTCTCGGCTTCTCAGCTTCTCACACTTGTATCCAATCTTTCCAAAACAAGAAAAAAATCAATCTTTTTGTGTACAAACATGCTTTGCATGATTTAATTCCCTTGCTAGCTGTATAAGAGATCTGAAATATGCAAAAAATCTCAAGGTTTAAATGATTTCGATATTTCCATGATTTTATTTTGATTTAATTTGATTTAATTGAAACAAAAATCAAAGTAAATGGCAAAAATAAAATAAAGGCAAGAGGGAAGAATCATAGGTCTTGGACCATGTTACAAACTCAAAACAAACACAAAAAGGTTGGCCCATTTGGCAAAAATTGCAATTTGAGGCATATTTGACTTTTAACAATTTTGCAAAAAAAGGTCCACTTCACTAATGCATAACTTCCTCAATTTTGACCCTAGAGATGTGTTCTTGGACTTTTTAGAAATTTAAATATGTCCTCTAAGCAGCACTTTTGGTTTCATCTCAATTGAGTCTTCCATGTTAATGTATGAAGCTTTGACAAAAAAGGTGTTTTGTTGACTTTTCAAAATGACCTATAATGTCCAAATTCATATCTTCTTGTGAGTGCATATTTTGAACTTTGGAGATGAAGATGAATTGTAGGGAATTTCATCCTCTTCAAAATGATATTTGGATGGGTCATTTCTAATAAAGTATGCGAAAGTTATGCTTGGTAAAAGTTGAGTTGACTTTTCCTGTAAAACCCTAATTTGGCAACTTTTGGGTTTTGATGAATTGTGAGAAATCCTTGAGGAATCATGATCAAACCTTGATAAAATGATGAATAATACTTCAAAACGAGAACGTTGACAAAAAGTCTTGAAGTTTGGCTGTATGTGGGCCACAGTTGACTTTAACCCTAACACAGTCGATTTTCAGGCTTTTGAGCAATTGACTGAGCAAACTTTCTCTGCAAGGCTTGAAACTTGACAAGGATAATATTGAGAACATATTAGGACAATGGTGAGAATTTGAGACCCTTTGGACTCAAGCATATTGATGCAAACTGAAACCCTAATTTGAGGTGGACTACTTTTAGGAGATGGTTTGTCTGGTCAACCCTTGGACTTCCTTGAGCAATTTGAGGACCTCACTTGAAATGTATTGAGAAATATGGGAGGGAAAACTTTGGGGTACAACAGTAAGATAGTTGCTTATGCGTCAAGGCAGTTAAGGACTCATGAGAAGAACTATCCTACGCATGATTTAGAGCTTGCTGCAGTTGTTTTTGTGCTGAAGATTTGGAGGCATTATCTTTATGGTTCTAGATTTGAAGTGTTTAGTGACCATAAGAGCTTAAAGTATTTATTTGATCATAAGGAGTTGAATATGAGGCAACGAAGATGGTTGGAATTGTTAAAGGATTATGATTTCAGTTTGAATTATCATCCAGGAAAAGCAAATGTGGTGACTGATGCATTGAGTCGAAAGACTCTACATATGTCGGCAATGATGGTTAAAGAGTTGGAATTAATTGAGAAGTTCAGAGATACAAGCTTAGTTTGCGAGGTTATGCTGCAAAGTGTTATGTTGGGTATGTTGAAGGTTAATAATGAATTTCTAGACAGTATCAGAGAAGCTCAGAAGTTGGATGTCAAACTGGTAGATTTGGTGGTTGGAATCGATCAGTCTGAGAATAATGATTTTAAGTTAGATGCGCAAGGTGTGTTGAGATTTCGTAATCAGATTTGTATTCTTGATGATGCTGATATGAAGAAGGTGATACTTGAGGAGAGTCATAGAAGTAAGTTGATTATTCATCCAGGAGCTACTAAGATGTATCAAGATTTGAAAGGTTTTTTTGATGGCCTGGAATGAAGAGTGATGTGGCTCGGTTTGTGTATGCATTTTTGACTTGTCAGAAGTCGAAAGTTTAACATCAGAAGCCTGTGGGATTGATGCAACCGTTAGAAGTTCCAGAATGGAAATGGGATAGCATTTCAATGGACTTTGTGACGGGGTTGCCTAATACTATAAGAGGACATCATTCTATTGGGTGATTGTTGATAGGCTTACGAAGTCAGCTCATTTTATTCCTATTAACATCAGTTTTCAAAGTGACGTAGTTGGCTGAGATTTACACGAGTGTGATTGTGAAGCTGCATGGTGTTCCTTTGTGCATTGTATCAGATAGAGATCCAAGATTTACTTCTGATTTTTGGAAGAGTTTGCAAGAAGCATTGGGTTCTAAGTTGAGGTTGAGTTCAGCGTATCATCCTCAGATAGATGGTCAGACTGAACGGATGATTCAATCATTGGAAGACTTGTTGAGGGCATGTGTTCTTGAGCAGGGAGGTTCGTGGGATACTTATCTTCCGTTGATAGAGTTCACTTATAATAACAGTTACCATTCTAGTATTGGGATGGCACCTTTTGAAGCGTTGTATGGTCAGAGATGTAGAACTCCTTTATGTTGGCATGAATCTGGTGAGAGTGTAGTGCTTGGGCCTGAAATTGTCAGTGAAACTACTGAAAATGTGAAGTTGATTCGAGAAAAGATGAAATCTTCACAAAGTAGACAAAAGAGTTATCATGACAAGCGAAGGAAAGATTTAGAATTCCAAGCTGGTGACCATGTATTTTTGAGAGTTACACCTGTGGCTGGTGTTAGGAGAGCATTGAAGTCTAAGAAGCTCACTTCTTGTTTTATTGGACCGTATCAGATTTCGGAGATAGTGGGGAATGTTGCTTATAGAATGGCTTTACCGCTTAATCTTTCGAATTTGCATGATGTGTTTCATGTGTCGCAACTTCAGAAGTATATTTCAGATCCATCTCATATGATTCATATGGATGATGTGCAAGTACGTGATAATCTTACGGTGAAGACGATGCCTGTACGGATCACGGATCGTGAAATAAAGACTCTGAGCGAAAAAGAGATTGCTTTGGTTAAAGTAGTTTGGCTAAGAGTTGCCGAAGAAAGCATGACTTGGGAGTTGGAGAGCAAGATGTGAGACTCCTACCCTGAGTTGTTTGATTGAGATAAATTTTTGAGGGCGAAAATATTCTAAGTGGGGGAGAGTTGTAACGCCCGTAACTTAATTAATTATTTAATTAAATTATTTTTGGAATACTTGTGAAGTTGTGTTGCGTTTAATTGGATTTAAGTATTTTATTAAGTGGTGAAATAATATTAGAAGTATAATATTATTTGATGTGGGCTTGTTTTAAAGGAATATAATTAATAAGGGGGTGTATTAGTTTTAAGCCCAATAAGGAATAAATAATAATAGGTTATTTTATTATTGTTAGAAAGAATAGAAAGAAGAGGCAGTAGAAGAATAAGGATTAAGAAGAAGAATGTGAAGCTGCTGGAAAAAGAGGAAAAATGGCAAAACAAGGTTTCGACCGGAAGATTGTAGAGCGACCTTCAATCCAAGGTAAGGGTGGGGTTCTGACTCTATAATTGGGTTCTTGATAATTGGTATGTGGGGTTAGAGGTGATTGTTGTCTTGTTCATGAATTGAATGTATATGATGAATTTAGTGAATTATGAATGAATGATGATGTCCCGATGCTGTTTAATTAATGTAGAATTATAGGGTAATTGTAAGTGATGATTATCTATGATTGGATTAAGTTTTTAGGGCTTAAATTATGTAACCCGTAGTGAAAACGCAGAGGAAATCAAAAAAATTATACAGGACAGAGCAGTATGCGTCGACCTCAAACATGATGTGTCGATACAAGAAGGTTTAGAGACTCAGGATGAGTCGACACGAAGAGGTTGTGCGTCAATACATGAGGACTTCTAGACTCAGGATGAGTTGATACGTAGGATGCATGTGTCGATACATGCTGTGTGTTAGACTCAGGATGAGTCAATCCAAGAGAGGATGCATCGACTCATGTTGTGAGTTCATTACAGTACGCGTCGATCCAAGGAGATATGCATCGACCCATGTTGTCTGGTTTTTGGCAGATTCAGTTTAAAAATGTTGTAACTTGAGTTTTAGGATACCGTTTGAGATGCCGTTCGAAGCGTTGAATAGCTAACACGATGAGCTTTATTCCCGAGGATTAAAATGAAGGATAGGAAGTGTAGTCCTAGTAGCCAATTTATGGATTTAGAGTTAGTTCCCGTGTTGACTGTTACGTTGATTTTTATGCAGAATGATGAAGATGAGATGCTTAGAGGCTGGTGTTTGATTTGTAACAGTAGGACTAATAATAATAACGATGTAAGATTACAGAATAGCAGTATGTAGAGGTTTGGTGACTTAGAAGTAAGCCTTAGTTGATTAAATAATTATAGGCAATATCTAGTATAGGCATATGGCCAACATTGAGAAATTGATGAGTTACTGTCGTATTAAAGTACAGCTGAGTTGTTGATGAGATGTTATTAATGAAGTTGTGTTTGACGAATAAATGATGTTTCACGAATAAATGATGTTTGATAAATGATAATGATATGAGATGTTGATGAAGATATGTTGATATACTTTTGAGATGTAGGCCTTTGGCCAACGATGGTGTTGTATTGAGATGTTGTCAACTATGGTGTTGTTATTACATTCATGATTGTGTCGCATACATTGCATTTTGAGATGGAGCTTATGCTCGTTGAGATGGTCTGTATTGGCGAATATTGAGATAAAGGCTTATGCCTTGTTGATGCCTCTATTAATTGGCAATTTTTGAGATGGGAGTTCTGCTCCAATGGTACCACATGCATTTGCATAGTATTGAGTCGCATTATATGATTGCATAAAGAAGCGTGTATTGATGTGGTGAATGTGTATTATTATTGTGATTATTGTTGATTATGAGATGAGAAATGGTGATGTTATTTGATCTAACTTAATATATTAATTATCATGCGCTTTATTATATTGTTAGATATCTCACCCCTTTTGTTTGAATGTTGCCCTTATGTTGGTAACGCGCAGGTAATCGAGAGTGAAGGTAGTATACCTTCAGTAGTTCGAGTCAGTGTCATTGCTCTGATATGTAACACTCGGGGGGATGAACGCTTGTTGCTTTTGATTGTTGATTATTCAGTTGTTGAACTTTAAGTTGATTATTATTAAGTAATGGTTGTTTGAAGTTGTTGTACTGATGTTATATATGTTATTAAGAATTCCGCTGCGTAGATGTTGAATTGTTGAATTATTTGATTAAAGTTGTTATGTTGATGGTTCATCCGATGTTTTAAAGTGTTATATATCCATGATGAATGCAATGTGTTTTAAAAGAAGAATTTGTGACGTCCCGATTCGTCTGTATGACTGATTTTTATAACTCTGATTTATTTATATAATTGTCGGGGTAGAATTGGGGTGTTACAAAAATTGCATCTGGAAATGTATGAGAAGGAACCTGGGTAGGGTTACTTCATGATGAGACAGTGTGAAACTGCATCTGGAAATGAAAAGGAACCTGGGTAGGGTTTCTTCATGATGATTTCGTGTAAAACTACATCTTGAAATGAGAAGGAACCTGGGTAGGGTTACTTCATGATGAGTCCGTGTAAAACTGCATCTGGAAATGAGAAGGAACCTGGGTTGGGTTGCTTCATGATGAGTCCGTGTAAAACTGTATATGGAAATGAGAAGGACCCTGGGTGGGGTTACTTCATGATGAGTCTGTGTAAAATTGCATCTGGAAATGAGAAGGAACCTGGGTAGGGTTGCTTCATGATGAGCTAGTGCAAAAATTCATCTGGAAAATGAGAAGGAACCTGGGTAGGGTTACTTCATGATGAGTCTGTGTTAAACTTCATTTGGAAACATCTGAGAAGGAACCTGGGTAGGGTTACTTCATGATGAGTTCGTGTAAAATTTCATCTGCAAATGAGAAGGAACTTGGGTAGGGTTGCTTCATGATGAGTCTGTGAATCAAAGCAAGCATGGAGAGAATTATTTGTCCAATCAACACAGGCATGTAGGCATCAGATGTCCAATCGAAGCAGGCATGCAGGCCACCATTGCATTGTGAACCATATGAGGTCAATGGTGCAGTAGAAGCTTGCATGCAGGAGGCCATTGCTTCATGGATTAAAGGAGGCACAAAGGATGGATCGAAGGAGGCATGAAGGATGCCATAGTCCAATCGAAGCAATCTTGAAAGAGACTAAAGTCCAAACGAAACAAGGGAAATCGAAGGAGGCTTTGAAGAAGACCAAAGTCCTATCAAAGCCTTGTGAATCGAAGAAAACTTGTTTTTCTTCAAAAAATCATTTTACCTGCTTTCCCCCTTTTTAACAGTTTCCTCTTTAACTTGATGTTGGAAAACCCAATTGTACTTGTGCAAGCTTGAATTTTTGAGAATCCTTGTGAGGAAATGCCTTGAGAAATGAGAGGGGAAATTTTGGGGTACAACATATACAATATGCTTTTGAATAGACCTTACTGACGATGTACAGATGTTGTTTCAAATCTTAAACAGTGGAGTTATAAGGAAGATAATCCCTAGTCAACCCCTTTGAGCCTAAGAAGTAGGAGTTTTATTTTTCACGCAAATTGAAACCCTTAATCATAACCTGGGGCAGGGTAGTTTCTCAGTTAATTCAATGTTGCATTCAAGCACAAGCTTTCCCCTCGTACACGACAAGTAGTGTCAGAGGTATCTGAAGGGGTGAAAAACACAAGAAGGGGGGGTTGAATTGTAAAACTGGAAACTTAAAGCAAATGACAAGGTATTTTTATCCTGGTTCGTTTGATCTCAAACTACTCCAGTCCACCCGTTCAAGGTGATTTCGCCTCTCTCCAACGAGGTCTTAATTCACTATATTCAACTGAATACAAATCTGTTTTAGCAACTGCTAAAACCTTCTTGATTCAAACCACAATCCGGTTTGTCAAGGCAACACTTTCTTACAAAGGAATAATCAAATGTGTGTGAATGTTTCTACAAAAACTATATCACAACTGTGATGTTTACACAAATGAAGCTTAGAATACTAAGTTGCTAAACGCTAATAGAGTATCAGAGTTTGGTGGTTTAGCAAAACTTGTAGAGTGAAGATTATTGATCAGCTTTTTGCGTGTAGAGAGTTTGGAAGCATTAACCGTGATAATCTTCAAAGCTTGGTTTATATAGCACTTTGAGAAGATGAACGTTGAAGCAAATATTCTTGATTCAATGCTATTTACAAGCTTTCCTTTCTGAGCAGATCTTGTCTAGAATGATGCCGTTGGTATTGATTAGCTTTCAATGCACAGTACCGTTGCTTCTTCAATGCACGATCTGGCTTGGCTCATTCTGATTCTGCTTTGCTGCTGATGAACTGATTTGATTCTGTATCAGAGTATTTTACGCGCAGTTCTGTTCATCAAGCTTCAGCATGTGCAAGCGTTGATCTTCTGATCTTGACGTTCTGATTCAGCAACTTCTGATGCTGATGCACAAACTCATATTCTGATGCTGGGAACGTGATCTTGCTTATTTTAATCAGCATATCTGCAAGTCAGAGCATAGTAATTTTAAGTAGCATATAATTCAATCATGAAATATTTAACTACTATATCTTTTCACTTTGTTATCATCAAAACTTAATTATAGGGTACTAGATTCAAACATTGTTCTAACAATCTCCCCCTTTTTGATGATGACAAAAACTAGATATTTTAAATGAAAAATAACGTGAAAAGGTTATCAGATCTATGTATCAGAATAAGAAGTACGGAGAAGTTAGAGTTTAAGAAATACTCCCCCTGAGTTTGTTACTTCCCTTTGATATGCGTGTTCTTCAGAGTCAGATCTTTTTCTGTCTTTGAGCATCAGATTGTAAGTCTTTGACTTATCAGAAAGCAGAGCTTCAGAGCTTTTCCTGTCAGAGCTTTGCTTCAGATCAGAGTGTTAGGTTGATCAGAGCTTCATATATCAGAACTTCATATTTGATCAGAGCAACATGGTCTTCTAGTCTTCATTGTGTTCAAGAGCTTCCTTGTGCCTGTAGACTTAAAGACAAAACAGAAAAACATTTCAAGTAATAGATAGTTAGAATGTTTGAGAGTTTCTGTCTAGTTATCCGTTATTGATTTTAAATATCATTCTTGTTCTCCCCCTTTTTGTCAGCAATCAAAAAGTGCTGGTGATGTGCTAAAATGATTTAGATCAGAAAAACTAATAACATTAAAAATAGTTCAGAATCAGAGTAAAATAGCATTACAAACCATAGACAAAACATAGTCAAAAGTACATCAGAAAATAAGGAAAATATAGAGAATGTCAGGCATGAAAAAATTTCAAGGTTGTGGGGGCATGCGTGAGAACAGGCTTTCCAGCATTGCCTGAATCTTTTCAGAAGTTGCATTCTGCTTCTGAACCAAGGTGACCACAGAATCAATCTTGCTGTCCTGGACATTCATTCTAGCTTCCATCTTCTGATTTCCTGCAGAAATGCTGGAGGATGCCATTGTTCTCACACAAAAAGCTTGAGAGTAATTTGAGAAAAGCTAGGGTTTTGAAGGGGATACCAATTGAAGGGTTTATGCAGAAAAAATTCTTAAGAGATTGTGAGTAAGAGTAAAGATTAAGACTGAAGAGTAATGTGCTTAAATAGGATTTTCAAAAATTATTTTGAAAAATAAAACGTTTTTAAGAGAGAGAAAAAAATAATGATTGCAATTAACAAGCGTGATTACTTTTGCATTTAATGCTTGCTGATTTTGGGGGATTTGAGAAAGATACTTAAAACGGTTACCAGACATGTGTCTCAATGCACCCAATCAGCGTTTTCCTTTCTCAGAAACGTGCACGCGTTCTGCTTCAGGGATTTGCTGATGATTGGATGACACTTGTTTGATATAGTGATCAGCACGTCTGTCTTTGAGATTAGACTCTCAGATCTTCAGACTTGCCTCTGATACAATCTGCATGTTCTAACTTTCTGAAACAAAGATTGATCAGAAGTTCACAGTAATATAATTACATTCTGAAAGATAAAAATATGGAATTAAAGCATTTTCATTCTGGGCATACTTTCATGCTGAGATGTTTCAGAATGAAATTAAACCTATCTTCTGAAAGGGGTTTTGTAAAGATATCAGCCCACTGATGGTCTGTATCTATAAATTTCAAGTTTAAAATGCCTTTCTGAATATAGTCCCTAATGAAGTGATGTTTTATTTCTATATGCTTAGCTCTAGAATGTAAAATAGGATTCTTACTTAAGCAAATAGCAGAAGTATTATCACAAAGAATAGGAATGTTACTCTCAAAAATCTGGAAGTCTTCAAGCTGACTTTTCATCCAGAGCATCTGTGTGCTGCAACCAGCTGCTGCTATGTACTCAGCTTCTGCTGTTGACAGAGCAATAGTTGATTGCCTTTTGCTGGACCACGAGATCAGATTTTCTCCCAGAAACTGGCAGCTTCCAGAAGTACTTTTTCGTTCCACTCTGTCTCCAGCAAAATCAGCGTCGCAGTAGCCTACTAAACTGTAATCACTAGATTTTCTATAAAACAAACCCAGATTAGTAGTACCTTTCAGATACTTGAAAATTCGCTTAACAGCTGTTAAGTGAGATTCTCTAGGATCTCTGTAGACTTTCTGTTCTACGCTTTTGCTTACCTCTTCTCTTTCCAGAATGCACGTGGGATGCATTGGAATCTTTGATGGCTTACATTCTGAGAGGTCAAATTTCTTCAGAAGATCTCTGATGTATTTGCTCTGATGAATGTAAGTTCCCTCTGGAGTTTGATTGATCTGAATTCCTAGAAAGAACTTCAGTTCCCCCATGAGGCTCATCTCAAATTCTGCCTGCATACACTTAGCAAATTTTCTTCCAAGAGAAGGATTAGTAGAACCAAAGATTATATCATCAACATAAATCTGACAGACTAAAATGTCACTCTTAACTGTTTTACAGAATAGAGTGGTGTCCACTTTCCCTCTGGTGAACTCATTTTCAAGCAGAAAGTTACTTAGCCTTTCATACCAAGCTCTGGGAGCTTGTTTCAGACCATACAGTGACTTTTTCAGTTTGAAAACATGTTCTGGATGTTTTGTATTTTCAAAACCTGGGGGTTGGTGAACATACACTTCTTCTTCTATATAACCATTTAAGAATGCACTTTTGACATCCATCTGATACAGAGTGATGCCTCTATTAACAGCAAATGAGATTAAAAGTCTGATAGATTCTAACCTGGCGACTGGAGCAAAGGTTTCTGTATAGTCTATCCCCTCTTGCTGACTATAACCTTGTGCAACCAGTCGTGCCTTGTTTCTGACGACTTCACCTTGTTCATTGAGCTTGTTTCTGAACACCCATCTTGTTCCAATGACGTTGAATCCTTTTGGTCTTGGAACGAGATCCCATACGTCGTTTCTGGTGAATTGATTCAGCTCTTCTTGCATTGCCAGAATCCAGTCATTGTCCAGAAGTGCTTCATCAATGGAAGAAGGTTCAATCAGAGACACAAGTCCCATCAGAGTTTCTTCAGAGTTTCTGAGGCTTGCTCTTGTTCTGATTGGATCTTCCTTTCTTCCTAGAATGGATTCTTCTGGGTGATCCAAACTGCTTCTGGGTACTCTCTTCTGAGGTTGATCAGCAGCAGTTGTAGGATTTCTAGCATTGCTTCTTTCAGACGTTGAAGGAGTGTCTGTGTTGAGAGCTTCTGATGACTTGTCTTCAGAACCTGCAAATTCAATTTCTATACCTGCAAGATTTTCATTCTGCTTTGACTTTTCAGAGTCAAGCTTGTCATCAAAACGAACACTGATTGATTCTTCCACAATCTGTGTTTCTGTATTGTATACTCTGTACCCTCTTGAGCGTTCAGAGTATCCTAACATAATACACTTCTGTGCCTTAGAATCAAACTTGTTCAAATAATTCTTAGTATTTAACATATAGCAAGTACATCCAAATGGATGAAAATACGAAATGTTGGGCTTTCTGTTCTTCCACAATTCATATGGAGTCTTTTCCAGAATAGGTCTTATTGAGATTCTATTCTGAATGTAGCACGCTGTGTTTATTGCCTCTGCCCAGAAAGTCTTAGCAACGTTTGTCTCGTTGATCATGGTTCTGGCCATTTCTTGCAATGTTCTGTTCTTTCGTTCTACAACTCCATTTTGTTGGGGAGTTCTAGGACAAGAGAAGTCATGCAGAATGCCTTTGTCACTAAAGAATGACTCAAAATCTTTATTTTCAAATTCTCCACCATGATCACTTCTGACTTTAACGATTCTAAGATCTTTTTCATTCTGAACTTGGTTACAGAAGGTAACAAACACAGAGTGTGACTCGTCCTTGTGTCTTAAGAACTTTACCCATGTCCATCTGCTATAGTCATCTACGATTACTAACCCATACTTCTTGCCACTGACAGAAGCAGTCTTAACTGGTCCAAATAAGTCAATGTGCAGAAGTTCTAATGGCTTAGAGGTAGAAACAACATTTTTGGATTTAAAAGATGGTTTTGCAAATTTGCCTTTCTGACATGCTTCACACAGAGCATCTGAATTGAACTTCAAATTTGGAAGTCCTCTGACCAGATTGAGTTTGTTAATCTGAGATATTCTTCTCATACTAACATGCCCCAATCTTCTGTGCCAGATCCACTGCTCGTTGTTAACAGACAGAAGACATTTTACGTTCTGACTCTTAAGTTCAGAAAGTTTGATTTTGTAAATGTTGTTTTTCCTCTTACCATTAAATAGGATAGTCCCATCTTTCTGACTAACAGCTTTACATGATTTTTGATTAAAGATTATATCATAACCGTTATCACTTAATTGACTTATGGATAACAAGTTATGCATCAATCCATCAACAAGCAGAACATTATTAATAGAGGGAAGATTTCCGTTACCTACAGTTCCAGAGCCAATTATCTTTCCCCTCTGATTGCCTCCAAAGCCAACGTGGCCTCCAGGCTTAAGTTCCAGGCTTTGGAACATATGCCTTCTTCCCGTCATGTGACGTGAGCAGCCAGAGTCCAGGTACCATGACTGGTGTTTCTGACTTGCTGCTAAAGATATCTGCAACATGTATTATTTTATCCTTAGGTACCCAGATCTTCTTGGGTCCTGTTTTGTTAGTTTTACCAAAACTCTGATTGAATTTTGGTTTCACAAAGTGATTGCTACTAGTATATTTGATGTCATGTGTGTGACCATACACAAAGTGTGAATTTAGAGGAGTGTACTTAATTGTTAAATCCATGACATTTTTAGGTGTAGGATTCTTACCTAGGTATCCTATTCCTTTCCTGCCGTTTCTGCTAACTCCATAGATCATTGAAGCCATTTTGCTTCTATCTATGCTTTTAGCAAGGAACTTCTGGAAACTATGATCATACTCCTTGATGATCTCATCAGCGTTGCTGGGAGTTTCAGCAATTGGTTCCTTCTGAGAGTTTTGTAAAGAGTTTTCTAATTTTAAAATTTTATCTCTCAGCTCAGAGTTTTCCAATCTGAGACTCTCAGACTTATTAGAGTCAGATTCAAGAGTCCTTTTCAGGTCTCTGAATTTAGCTCTAATCTGCTGATAACGTTCCAGAATTTCATTTAGGCTTTCAGCAAGTTCAGCCTTTGTAAAATTAACAGCGAAGTTAGGGAATACCTCTTCTGTGTCTGATTCTGAGTCTGAGTCAGAAGCTTCACTGTCATCTTGAATGTTAGCCATAAGCGCTAGGTTCGCCCTTTCATCATCTGATTCTGAGTCAGCTTCAGACGAGTCAGAGTCATCCCATGTGGCCATGAGACTTTTCTTCTTCTCTCTTCCAAACTTCCTTTTTGGTTTTTCCCTCTGAAGCTTTGGACAGTCACTCTTGTAGTGACCTTGCTCATTGCACTCGTAGCAGATGATGTCTTTTGTATTTGGCTTCTTGCTACCTGAGGAGCCTTCAGATCTTCTGTATCCAGAGGAAGAATCTGTCCTTCTGTGTCTGGAAGAAGACTCGTTATGATCAGATCTTCTGGGATTCCTGAACTTCTTTTGTCTTTGCTTCCACAGTTGATTTACTCTTCTGGAGAGAAGAGAGAGCTCGTCTTCTTCTGATGAGGATCCATCAGATGTTTCTTCAACTGCCTGCAAAACTTTAGATTCAGATTTTCTGTTAGATTTCAAAGCTATAGGCTTACCTTGCTTCTGAGGCTCGTCAGCTTCCAGCTCTATCTCATGACTTCTGAGGGAGCTTATAAGTTCCTCCAGAGTGATTTTGTTGAGATCTTTCGCCAGCTTCAGAGCAGTAACCATAGGCCTCCACTGCTTGGGTAAACTTCTGATTATCTTCTTGACATGGTCAGCAGTAGAGTACCCCTTGTCCAGAACTTTGAGACCAGCTACCAGAATCTGGAATCTAGAGAACATAGTTTCAATGGATTCAGATTCTTCCATTTTAAACGCCTCATACTTCTGAATGAGCGCCAGAGCCTTTGTTTCCTTGACTTGAACGTTGCCCTCATGTGTCATTCTGAGAGAATCAAAGATGTTCTTAGCTGTGTCTCTGTTGGAGATCTTCTCATACTCAGTATAGGAGATAGCACTGAGAAGGATGGTTCTGGCCTTATGGTGATTCTTGAAATCACGCTTTTGTTGATCAGTCATTGACTTTCTATCAATCTTCTGACCAGTTGCATTAACAGGGTGCGTGTATCCATCTGTCACCATATCCCACAGATCAGCATCATGTGCTAGAAAGAAGCTTTCAATTCTGTCTTTCCAGTAGTCAAAGTTTTCTCCATCAAAGACTGGAGGTTTGCCGCTGAATCTGTCTCTATCCTCATTGTTGTCATTGCTGAAATGAGAGTTGTTTCCTGCCATAGTGTTTTTCTGATGCTGGATCTTTTACTGACACGGTTAAGTGTTTTAGCTCAGAACCAGGCGCTCTGATGCCAATTGAAGGGGTGAAAAACACAAGAAGGGGGGGTTGAATTGTAAAACTGGAAACTTAAAGCAAATGACAAGGTATTTTTATCCTGGTTCGTTTGATCTCAAACTACTCCAGTCCACCCGTTCAAGGTGATTTCGCCTCTCTCCAACGAGGTCTTAATTCACTATATTCAACTGAATACAAATCTGTTTTAGCAACTGCTAAAACCTTCTTGATTCAAACCACAATCCGGTTTGTCAAGGCAACACTTTCTTACAAAGGAATAATCAAATGTGTGTGAATGTTTCTACAAAAACTATATCACAACTGTGATGTTTACACAAATGAAGCTTAGAATACTAAGTTGCTAAACGCTAATAGAGTATCAGAGTTTGGTGGTTTAGCAAAACTTGTAGAGTGAAGATTATTGATCAGCTTTTTGCGTGTAGAGAGTTTGGAAGCATTAACCGTGATAATCTTCAAAGCTTGGTTTATATAGCACTTTGAGAAGATGAACGTTGAAGCAAATATTCTTGATTCAATGCTATTTACAAGCTTTCCTTTCTGAGCAGATCTTGTCTAGAATGATGCCGTTGGTATTGATTAGCTTTCAATGCACAGTACCGTTGCTTCTTCAATGCACGATCTGGCTTGGCTCATTCTGATTCTGCTTTGCTGCTGATGAACTGATTTGATTCTGTATCAGAGTATTTTACGCGCAGTTCTGTTCATCAAGCTTCAGCATGTGCAAGCGTTGATCTTCTGATCTTGACGTTCTGATTCAGCAACTTCTGATGCTGATGCACAAACTCATATTCTGATGCTGGGAACGTGATCTTGCTTATTTTAATCAGCATATCTGCAAGTCAGAGCATAGTAATTTTAAGTAGCATATAATTCAATCATGAAATATTTAACTACTATATCTTTTCACTTTGTTATCATCAAAACTTAATTATAGGGTACTAGATTCAAACATTGTTCTAACAATCTCCCCCTTTTTGATGATGACAAAAACTAGATATTTTAAATGAAAAATAACGTGAAAAGGTTATCAGATCTATGTATCAGAATAAGAAGTACGGAGAAGTTAGAGTTTAAGAAATACTCCCCCTGAGTTTGTTACTTCCCTTTGATATGCGTGTTCTTCAGAGTCAGATCTTTTTCTGTCTTTGAGCATCAGATTGTAAGTCTTTGACTTATCAGAAAGCAGAGCTTCAGAGCTTTTCCTGTCAGAGCTTTGCTTCAGATCAGAGTGTTAGGTTGATCAGAGCTTCATATATCAGAACTTCATATTTGATCAGAGCAACATGGTCTTCTAGTCTTCATTGTGTTCAAGAGCTTCCTTGTGCCTGTAGACTTAAAGACAAAACAGAAAAACATTTCAAGTAATAGATAGTTAGAATGTTTGAGAGTTTCTGTCTAGTTATCCGTTATTGATTTTAAATATCATTCTTGTTCTCCCCCTTTTTGTCAGCAATCAAAAAGTGCTGGTGATGTGCTAAAATGATTTAGATCAGAAAAACTAATAACATTAAAAATAGTTCAGAATCAGAGTAAAATAGCATTACAAACCATAGACAAAACATAGTCAAAAGTACATCAGAAAATAAGGAAAATATAGAGAATGTCAGGCATGAAAAAATTTCAAGGTTGTGGGGGCATGCGTGAGAACAGGCTTTCCAGCATTGCCTGAATCTTTTCAGAAGTTGCATTCTGCTTCTGAACCAAGGTGACCACAGAATCAATCTTGCTGTCCTGGACATTCATTCTAGCTTCCATCTTCTGATTTCCTGCAGAAATGCTGGAGGATGCCATTGTTCTCACACAAAAAGCTTGAGAGTAATTTGAGAAAAGCTAGGGTTTTGAAGGGGATACCAATTGAAGGGTTTATGCAGAAAAAATTCTTAAGAGATTGTGAGTAAGAGTAAAGATTAAGACTGAAGAGTAATGTGCTTAAATAGGATTTTCAAAAATTATTTTGAAAAATAAAACGTTTTTAAGAGAGAGAAAAAAATAATGATTGCAATTAACAAGCGTGATTACTTTTGCATTTAATGCTTGCTGATTTTGGGGGATTTGAGAAAGATACTTAAAACGGTTACCAGACATGTGTCTCAATGCACCCAATCAGCGTTTTCCTTTCTCAGAAACGTGCACGCGTTCTGCTTCAGGGATTTGCTGATGATTGGATGACACTTGTTTGATATAGTGATCAGCACGTCTGTCTTTGAGATTAGACTCTCAGATCTTCAGACTTGCCTCTGATACAATCTGCATGTTCTAACTTTCTGAAACAAAGATTGATCAGAAGTTCACAGTAATATAATTACATTCTGAAAGATAAAAATATGGAATTAAAGCATTTTCATTCTGGGCATACTTTCATGCTGAGATGTTTCAGAATGAAATTAAACCTATCTTCTGAAAGGGGTTTTGTAAAGATATCAGCCCACTGATGGTCTGTATCTATAAATTTCAAGTTTAAAATGCCTTTCTGAATATAGTCCCTAATGA
Source organism: Vicia faba (assembly GCA_948472305.1). Classification (NCBI taxonomy): domain Eukaryota; kingdom Viridiplantae; phylum Streptophyta; class Magnoliopsida; order Fabales; family Fabaceae; genus Vicia; species Vicia faba. Next base: position 1,671,623,027 of record OX451737.1, read on the forward strand.
AGTGATGTTTTATTTCTATATGCTTAGCTCTAGAATGTAAAATAGGATTCTTACTTAAGCAAATAGCAGAAGTATTATCACAAAGAATAGGAATGTTACTCTCAAAAATCTGGAAGTCTTCAAGCTGACTTTTCATCCAGAGCATCTGTGTGCTGCAACCAGCTGCTGCTATGTACTCAGCTTCTGCTGTTGACAGAGCAATAGTTGATTGCCTTTTGCTGGACCACGAGATCAGATTTTCTCCCAGAAACTGGCAGCTTCCAGAAGTACTTTTTCGTTCCACTCTGTCTCCAGCAAAATCAGCGTCGCAGTAGCCTACTAAACTGTAATCACTAGATTTTCTATAAAACAAACCCAGATTAGTAGTACCTTTCAGATACTTGAAAATTCGCTTAACAGCTGTTAAGTGAGATTCTCTAGGATCTCTGTAGACTTTCTGTTCTACGCTTTTGCTTACCTCTTCTCTTTCCAGAATGCACGTGGGATGCATTGGAATCTTTGATGGCTTACATTCTGAGAGGTCAAATTTCTTCAGAAGATCTCTGATGTATTTGCTCTGATGAATGTAAGTTCCCTCTGGAGTTTGATTGATCTGAATTCCTAGAAAGAACTTCAGTTCCCCCATGAGGCTCATCTCAAATTCTGCCTGCATACACTTAGCAAATTTTCTTCCAAGAGAAGGATTAGTAGAACCAAAGATTATATCATCAACATAAATCTGACAGACTAAAATGTCACTCTTAACTGTTTTACAGAATAGAGTGGTGTCCACTTTCCCTCTGGTGAACTCATTTTCAAGCAGAAAGTTACTTAGCCTTTCATACCAAGCTCTGGGAGCTTGTTTCAGACCATACAGTGACTTTTTCAGTTTGAAAACATGTTCTGGATGTTTTGTATTTTCAAAACCTGGGGGTTGGTGAACATACACTTCTTCTTCTATATAACCATTTAAGAATGCACTTTTGACATCCATCTGATACAGAGTGATGCCTCTATTAACAGCAAATGAGATTAAAAGTCTGATAGATTCTAACCTGGCGACTGGAGCAAAGGTTTCTGTATAGTCTATCCCCTCTTGCTGACTATAACCTTGTGCAACCAGTCGTGCCTTGTTTCTGACGACTTCACCTTGTTCATTGAGCTTGTTTCTGAACACCCATCTTGTTCCAATGACGTTGAATCCTTTTGGTCTTGGAACGAGATCCCATACGTCGTTTCTGGTGAATTGATTCAGCTCTTCTTGCATTGCCAGAATCCAGTCATTGTCCAGAAGTGCTTCATCAATGGAAGAAGGTTCAATCAGAGACACAAGTCCCATCAGAGTTTCTTCAGAGTTTCTGAGGCTTGCTCTTGTTCTGATTGGATCTTCCTTTCTTCCTAGAATGGATTCTTCTGGGTGATCCAAACTGCTTCTGGGTACTCTCTTCTGAGGTTGATCAGCAGCAGTTGTAGGATTTCTAGCATTGCTTCTTTCAGACGTTGAAGGAGTGTCTGTGTTGAGAGCTTCTGATGACTTGTCTTCAGAACCTGCAAATTCAATTTCTATACCTGCAAGATTTTCATTCTGCTTTGACTTTTCAGAGTCAAGCTTGTCATCAAAACGAACACTGATTGATTCTTCCACAATCTGTGTTTCTGTATTGTATACTCTGTACCCTCTTGAGCGTTCAGAGTATCCTAACATAATACACTTCTGTGCCTTAGAATCAAACTTGTTCAAATAATTCTTAGTATTTAACATATAGCAAGTACATCCAAATGGATGAAAATACGAAATGTTGGGCTTTCTGTTCTTCCACAATTCATATGGAGTCTTTTCCAGAATAGGTCTTATTGAGATTCTATTCTGAATGTAGCACGCTGTGTTTATTGCCTCTGCCCAGAAAGTCTTAGCAACGTTTGTCTCGTTGATCATGGTTCTGGCCATTTCTTGCAATGTTCTGTTCTTTCGTTCTACAACTCCATTTTGTTGGGGAGTTCTAGGACAAGAGAAGTCATGCAGAATGCCTTTGTCACTAAAGAATGACTCAAAATCTTTATTTTCAAATTCTCCACCATGATCACTTCTGACTTTAACGATTCTAAGATCTTTTTCATTCTGAACTTGGTTACAGAAGGTAACAAACACAGAGTGTGACTCGTCCTTGTGTCTTAAGAACTTTACCCATGTCCATCTGCTATAGTCATCTACGATTACTAACCCATACTTCTTGCCACTGACAGAAGCAGTCTTAACTGGTCCAAATAAGTCAATGTGCAGAAGTTCTAATGGCTTAGAGGTAGAAACAACATTTTTGGATTTAAAAGATGGTTTTGCAAATTTGCCTTTCTGACATGCTTCACACAGAGCATCTGAATTGAACTTCAAATTTGGAAGTCCTCTGACCAGATTGAGTTTGTTAATCTGAGATATTCTTCTCATACTAACATGCCCCAATCTTCTGTGCCAGATCCACTGCTCGTTGTTAACAGACAGAAGACATTTTACGTTCTGACTCTTAAGTTCAGAAAGTTTGATTTTGTAAATGTTGTTTTTCCTCTTACCATTAAATAGGATAGTCCCATCTTTCTGACTAACAGCTTTACATGATTTTTGATTAAAGATTATATCATAACCGTTATCACTTAATTGACTTATGGATAACAAGTTATGCATCAATCCATCAACAAGCAGAACATTATTAATAGAGGGAAGATTTCCGTTACCTACAGTTCCAGAGCCAATTATCTTTCCCCTCTGATTGCCTCCAAAGCCAACGTGGCCTCCAGGCTTAAGTTCCAGGCTTTGGAACATATGCCTTCTTCCCGTCATGTGACGTGAGCAGCCAGAGTCCAGGTACCATGACTGGTGTTTCTGACTTGCTGCTAAAGATATCTGCAACATGTATTATTTTATCCTTAGGTACCCAGATCTTCTTGGGTCCTGTTTTGTTAGTTTTACCAAAACTCTGATTGAATTTTGGTTTCACAAAGTGATTGCTACTAGTATATTTGATGTCATGTGTGTGACCATACACAAAGTGTGAATTTAGAGGAGTGTACTTAATTGTTAAATCCATGACATTTTTAGGTGTAGGATTCTTACCTAGGTATCCTATTCCTTTCCTGCCGTTTCTGCTAACTCCATAGATCATTGAAGCCATTTTGCTTCTATCTATGCTTTTAGCAAGGAACTTCTGGAAACTATGATCATACTCCTTGATGATCTCATCAGCGTTGCTGGGAGTTTCAGCAATTGGTTCCTTCTGAGAGTTTTGTAAAGAGTTTTCTAATTTTAAAATTTTATCTCTCAGCTCAGAGTTTTCCAATCTGAGACTCTCAGACTTATTAGAGTCAGATTCAAGAGTCCTTTTCAGGTCTCTGAATTTAGCTCTAATCTGCTGATAACGTTCCAGAATTTCATTTAGGCTTTCAGCAAGTTCAGCCTTTGTAAAATTAACAGCGAAGTTAGGGAATACCTCTTCTGTGTCTGATTCTGAGTCTGAGTCAGAAGCTTCACTGTCATCTTGAATGTTAGCCATAAGCGCTAGGTTCGCCCTTTCATCATCTGATTCTGAGTCAGCTTCAGACGAGTCAGAGTCATCCCATGTGGCCATGAGACTTTTCTTCTTCTCTCTTCCAAACTTCCTTTTTGGTTTTTCCCTCTGAAGCTTTGGACAGTCACTCTTGTAGTGACCTTGCTCATTGCACTCGTAGCAGATGATGTCTTTTGTATTTGGCTTCTTGCTACCTGAGGAGCCTTCAGATCTTCTGTATCCAGAGGAAGAATCTGTCCTTCTGTGTCTGGAAGAAGACTCGTTATGATCAGATCTTCTGGGATTCCTGAACTTCTTTTGTCTTTGCTTCCACAGTTGATTTACTCTTCTGGAGAGAAGAGAGAGCTCGTCTTCTTCTGATGAGGATCCATCAGATGTTTCTTCAACTGCCTGCAAAACTTTAGATTCAGATTTTCTGTTAGATTTCAAAGCTATAGGCTTACCTTGCTTCTGAGGCTCGTCAGCTTCCAGCTCTATCTCATGACTTCTGAGGGAGCTTATAAGTTCCTCCAGAGTGATTTTGTTGAGATCTTTCGCCAGCTTCAGAGCAGTAACCATAGGCCTCCACTGCTTGGGTAAACTTCTGATTATCTTCTTGACATGGTCAGCAGTAGAGTACCCCTTGTCCAGAACTTTGAGACCAGCTACCAGAATCTGGAATCTAGAGAACATAGTTTCAATGGATTCAGATTCTTCCATTTTAAACGCCTCATACTTCTGAATGAGCGCCAGAGCCTTTGTTTCCTTGACTTGAACGTTGCCCTCATGTGTCATTCTGAGAGAATCAAAGATGTTCTTAGCTGTGTCTCTGTTGGAGATCTTCTCATACTCAGTATAGGAGATAGCACTGAGAAGGATGGTTCTGGCCTTATGGTGATTCTTGAAATCACGCTTTTGTTGATCAGTCATTGACTTTCTATCAATCTTCTGACCAGTTGCATTAACAGGGTGCGTGTATCCATCTGTCACCATATCCCACAGATCAGCATCATGTGCTAGAAAGAAGCTTTCAATTCTGTCTTTCCAGTAGTCAAAGTTTTCTCCATCAAAGACTGGAGGTTTGCCGCTGAATCTGTCTCTATCCTCATTGTTGTCATTGCTGAAATGAGAGTTGTTTCCTGCCATAGTGTTTTTCTGATGCTGGATCTTTTACTGACACGGTTAAGTGTTTTAGCTCAGAACCAGGCGCTCTGATGCCAATTGAAGGGGTGAAAAACACAAGAAGGGGGGGTTGAATTGTAAAACTGGAAACTTAAAGCAAATGACAAGGTATTTTTATCCTGGTTCGTTTGATCTCAAACTACTCCAGTCCACCCGTTCAAGGTGATTTCGCCTCTCTCCAACGAGGTCTTAATTCACTATATTCAACTGAATACAAATCTGTTTTAGCAACTGCTAAAACCTTCTTGATTCAAACCACAATCCGGTTTGTCAAGGCAACACTTTCTTACAAAGGAATAATCAAATGTGTGTGAATGTTTCTACAAAAACTATATCACAACTGTGATGTTTACACAAATGAAGCTTAGAATACTAAGTTGCTAAACGCTAATAGAGTATCAGAGTTTGGTGGTTTAGCAAAACTTGTAGAGTGAAGATTATTGATCAGCTTTTTGCGTGTAGAGAGTTTGGAAGCATTAACCGTGATAATCTTCAAAGCTTGGTTTATATAGCACTTTGAGAAGATGAACGTTGAAGCAAATATTCTTGATTCAATGCTATTTACAAGCTTTCCTTTCTGAGCAGATCTTGTCTAGAATGATGCCGTTGGTATTGATTAGCTTTCAATGCACAGTACCGTTGCTTCTTCAATGCACGATCTGGCTTGGCTCATTCTGATTCTGCTTTGCTGCTGATGAACTGATTTGATTCTGTATCAGAGTATTTTACGCGCAGTTCTGTTCATCAAGCTTCAGCATGTGCAAGCGTTGATCTTCTGATCTTGACGTTCTGATTCAGCAACTTCTGATGCTGATGCACAAACTCATATTCTGATGCTGGGAACGTGATCTTGCTTATTTTAATCAGCATATCTGCAAGTCAGAGCATAGTAATTTTAAGTAGCATATAATTCAATCATGAAATATTTAACTACTATATCTTTTCACTTTGTTATCATCAAAACTTAATTATAGGGTACTAGATTCAAACATTGTTCTAACAGTATCATTCCAAAACAAAAGATGGTGATGGTTCTGCATAATCATTAAAATAAGCAGTCATTATCTCTCAAAAGTAAAGCCCGCTAAGTCAAAACCTATGAAGGAGACTTAAGAAAAAAACAGGGGCTTCCCGCTGACTGTAATCATAAAAGAAACAGTTCAGGCAAAAGGTAGGGATAATAAAATCAAAAAAAGATGTCTCTACAAATCCTCAACAAAAAGAAAATATTACAAAAAATGATTGCCTCCCAAAAATAAACTTTCAGTATCCGTACCATCACCAGAATATCGGGGCAAAGATTCCAGACTCAATTGGGGTTTAAACACACAATTAACTGAGTATAGGACTGAATAACATCACAAAGAAAGGGTTGGGTACAAATAAATTTTGAGCCTTTATCCTTTGTTTCTTAAACCGTGAACCAAGCCACGCTACAACCCTTAAAAGTCCTAGCTGAAGCATGGGTTAGTTCGAAAGTATACTGTTACAAAAGGTATCCTGACTCCTGTAAGGTTTACTATAAATCCTGAGTTGAATTCATATTCTTACAAAATTCTGTTTGTTTACTAAAAATGCATTTTTAAAAACTTCAAGGCAGGCATAAGCTTTGCATTCTTTAAATGCCATTGTTTGCATATGACTAATCGTTCGACAACAGAGAAATTCGCACGACGTAAATTCAATAAACGGAAGTCCTCTCAATTGACAGAATCACCTCAGATGGAAATACATTTCCAGTAACAGGCCTTTCATAATCAAGGGGAATGACATGGTGTCTAAGTGATCTGGGGGCAGTCGAGTCAAGATTCGAGGAATCTCTCAAAAGTGCCAAATAGCCAGGGGCAGACCTCCGTCTGAATCACTTGGGGCATTAAACATGAGTTCCAGCAAAGGGCCACGTACGATCAAGCAAACATGTTTTTGGCAGTGCTATAACACTTACTACTATGAACAGAGACAATTCTCCGCACCCTGTGAACATGGACATAGTCAGAAAATACTACGCATGAAAAAAAGACCCTCTAAGTTGACTGACCAAGGCAAAAATAAGGGCATCCTGGCGAACCAGAAAAAGGTCGGGCAAAAATTAGGGATATATAAATAAAATTGTACACCCGGCAAGTCAAAAACCTGAAAAGGCGAGTTGGGCAAAAAAGGGTATCCCGGTGGACTGAAAATATGAAAGGACAATCTAGGAAAAAGTTAGGAATTAAAACGTATGACTATCTCCCGTCATCTTATCACTTGTCTATCAGTAGAAGACTTATCACCCTGATCAACATTCACCAAAGGCTTTAGAAGTTGAGAAATGTTCAAGTCTCCACGAATCCCCACAGAGCCACTTCCATGAGATTATCCCCACAAGGTAATCTTCACAAGTTCATACATTCCCTGCAATTTCTCCGGCAGATCACTCTGGCTGATAAAGGAGTATGATCTTCTCCCCAAAAATGTCACCAACATACATGATCCCAAACATTACAGTCCATGGGAATTCCTCTCCCCAACTGAGTTTTCAAAACTGTAAAAGCCCATGCAGATTACTTCTCTCCAATAGAGCGTATTCTCATCGACAAAGAGCTTCCCTGAACAGGATATTCCTCCATCTCCAGGGTTTATTTCCCCAACAAACTCTAGATTCCCCACCACGAGTCTTTTCTCAAACTATTACAAATCAACGGACAAAACCCCTTGTCCCCAGCAGAGTTGATACTATTCCCAGTAAGTTGCTGCAAAGCTTGGGATCCGACCAGATAACAATTTAACTTCATCCTCAGAAAGTTGCTGTGAAGCCTGGAATCCGACCAGATAACAGTTTAACTTCATCCTCCTAGAAAATTATTATGAAGCCTGGAATCCGACCAGATAACAATTTAACTTCATCCTCCTAGAAAGTTGTTATGAAGCCTAGAATCCGACCAGATAACAGTTTAACTTCATCCTCCTATAAAGTTACTGCGAATCCTGGAATTCGACCAGATAACAGTTTAACGTCATCCTCCTAGAAATTTGATGCGAAGCCTGGAATCCAACCAGATAACAGTTTAACTTCATCCTCAGAAATTTGTTGTGAAGCCTGGAATCCGACCATATAATAGTTTAACTTCATCCTCCTAGAAAGTTGATGCGAAACCTGGAATCCGACCAGATAACAGTTTAACTTCATCCTCCTAGAAAGTTTCTTCGAAGCCTGGAATCTGACCAGATAACAGTTTAACTTCATTCTCCCTAGTAAGTTGCTGCGAAGCCTGGAATTCGACCAGATAACAGTTTAACTTCATTCTCCCTAGTAAGTTGCTGCGAAGCCTGGAATCTGACCAGATAACAGATTAACTTCATCCTCCTAGAAAGTTGTTGTGAAGCCTGGAATCTGACCAGATAACAGTTAACTTCGTCCTCCTCAGAAAGTTGCTGCAAAACCTGGAATCCGACCAGATAGCAGTTTAACTCCATCCTCCTAGAAAGTTATTGCGAATCCTGGAATTCGACCAAATAACAGTTACCTTCATCCTCCTAAGAAAGTTGTTACAAAGCCTGGAATCTGACCAGATAATAGTTAACCTCATCCTCCCCAGAAAGTTATTGTGAAGCCTGCAATCCGACCAGATAACATTTAACTTCAGCCTCCTTAGAAAGTTGTTAAGAAGCCTGGAATCCGACCAGATAACAGTTAACTTCATCCTCCCTAGAAAGTTGCTGCAAAGCCTGGATTTCGACCAGATACCAGTCAACCATCCTCTCCGAGACGAAAGTTTAACCATCTCTTTTATCCCCAGTCAGGGTAAATAAGAACTAAATTCCCCAATAAAGCGATGGACAACCAAAGGTTCCCGAACTCTACTCCCCAAGCAGAAATCAACATCCCCTGCAGAGTTTCTTCAAAGCAAACAGGAATCCCCAGCGGAAGTATTCAAGACAAAATTGAAGATACACATAATCTTCATCCACAATGACAGTCAAGGATTTATTTTCCCCAGACTAAGATGCTGATCAAATTTTCAAATGCGCTTCATTAACATTGCACATCTGTAAATCATTTACCAAATGTCAAAGCATATGCATACAAAACGCATGTAGCACAATTTCATTTATTGTGAGAATATCATTATGAAATGCATTTCATCCATCATGACATGCATATAGCTAACTCTTTACCTTTTCAGGAAAAATCAGTCAACATATATCATCAGCTACGTATATGACCTGGCAGTCTTCTCGAAAGCTGCATTTGACAAAGGGCTATTTCAGCAATTTCCTCAGAAGTTAAAGATAATTCAAGACCTCTACTGGTTCAGTTTAAATCGATCAATGATTTATCCTGATTTGTTTTCTGGTAGACTTCTTTCTTTGGTTCAGCTAAATCGACTCGAAGATTCTACTGATTTTGTTTCCAGTTAAAGATAATTCGAGATCCCTGCTGGTTCAGTTTAGATCGATCAACGATTTATCCTGATTTCTTTTCCCGTAGACTTCCTCCGCTGGTTCAGTTTAAATCAACCAATGATTTATCCTGATTCGTTTCCGATAGAGGCTTCCTCTGGTTCAGTTAAAGTCGCCCGAAGATTTATTATGATATTTCTTCCAGTTGAAGTCAACAATTATTTAGGATGGCATCTATAAGCCCATCTCAGACAACTCTTCATCACTTCTCCAAATGGCATTTATAAGCCCATTCCTAGTATACTCAACCAACAGTATTACTTCTTGTACAGGCGAGTGCAAATTTATGGGCACTTAAGTGTTCAATCATCTTCTACCTTCAAGTCACGAATGGCGGACATGCCAATCTAACTCTTCAGGTTTAAGAAGATTGAACAGGGGCAGTTGTTGTACCCCAAAATTTGACCTCCCATTTTCTTTAAAGCATTCTTTCAAGGCTCTTCAAATGGTCGAAACACTTAACGTTTGATTAGTCAAGGTGCTCCTCCTAGACCAAGGACCCATAACTAGGGTTTGGAATTTCTCAAGGAAATTTGGTTTGCAAAGGTCTCAAATGGCTTCCATGGTTCTTCATAGGTCCTCAACAAGGTTCATATCAAGTTTCAAGCCCTACATCACAAGTTTGCTCAGTCAATGACTCAAATGCTTGAAAATCAACTATATTGATCAAAAAGTCAACTATGGTCAACATACAGTCCAACTTCGAGATTTTTGGTCAACATAAACATTTTGAATTGATATTCATCATTTGATCAAGGTTTTATCATGATTCCCCAAGGAAAGTCCTCAGATCATCAAAAGTCAAGAATTGCCAAATTAGGGTTTTCCTTAGGAGAAGTCAACTGAACTTTGACCAGGCATAACTTTCTCATGCTTCATCAACTTTTCCCCAACGAAAGCCCATTTTGAAGAAAATTCTATTATCTAAAACTTGTTTTTATTCTTAAGCCCAAAATATTCTTCATTTAGAAGATATGATCTCATACATTATAAGTCATTTTCAAAAACTCAACAAAAGACACTTTTTGTCAAGGCAACTTACATCAAGATAATGTCTCAAAATGCAAAAATGATTAAAAGAGAAAGTGTAGAGGACATCTTGGGCTTTCCCAAAATTCCAAGATCATATTTAAAAAACGAAAATTGAGCAAGTTATGAGTTGCACAACTTGGGAAATTTTCAAGAAATGCATGAAATCTCAATTGAGCAAATTTGTGATTTTAAGTTATTGGGTGTGATACGGTGGTAGAACTGACTGTTTATACTGGTTTTTGTGTTTTTTTTGTTTGCAAATGTACGGTATGCAAGAGTCGCCACCATATTTTGTTTTATCCAACAAAGGAAAAGGGAAAAAGAACAGAAAAAACCTTTTTCGAGATGTTTCTGAGTACGGGGGGTAGATTATAGAAAGGGAAGGTGCTAGCACCCTTTCTATCCATGGTTTTCCATGGGCTCTTAGGTACTTGCTCATTTTTAAATTGCTTTGGTGTGTGTTTTGAAAAAGCTTTGAAAATGCCTTAGTGCGGCGATTAACATTATGGTAACCCTTGTATCAGTCCTCAAGAGTGTGATAAAGCATTTTTTGAAAACTTTTGTTTGAAAAGTATGTTTGAAAGTGTATGGTGTAAAATATTATTTTGAGCAAGTACCTAACAGTTATCTACCTACTCGAAAAAGGTGTTCTTTTCCTCTTATCCTTTAGACCGTGTTATCCTACTATTAATGAGTAGGTAACCCTAGTCGTTGGATATTGAGGGACTATCGAAAGGGACGTAATGGTCATTGAAGGCAACATGTAAGGATACCTTAGCATTTCGAAGGGACTATCATCATAAGATCATTTCTCGTAGGCAACTCGAGGGACAGTAAGGGACTATGATCTTTATGACGACTTTTGAATTGGGGGTCTTTGCTAAGATATCCCTACGTTCAAGGGACATGATCATTGTTTCCGAGGCAACCAAGTGAGGAATACCCTAGGGGTGCAAGTGTGCAGCAGTGTTTGTTTTCAGATATTTATCTTGAAGTTAAGTGATCTACCGATTGATTGATTAAGCATACAAGCCTATGTTGCTAACAATTATATAAGCATAAGATATAAAAGCGAGAAAGTAAAAAGAGTCCTACGCTATTACAAGGCTTTTGGAAAGATACATAAAGAATTGACTGAAAGTAAATTTGCGGAAATTAAACCCTAATCAATCTATTACAAACCGGTGGCAGTTAGATCAATAGTGAAAAAATAATCGTGGCAAAAATAATTTACGCGCGAGAATCAAAAACTGGAAAAAGTTTAAAACCCTAAAAAAAAACCTAATTTGATCATTAAAATATTTTTGGATTTTTTGTGAAAAAAGATTTGAATTTAACCTAATTTCTAATTGATTTTAATTAATGAAAAATAAATTAAACTTAAAGAAATTAATTTATTTACAAAAATTAATTTATATAAAAAAACTAACCTATTTTTTTTTGTGATTTGGATTTCATGATTTTATAAAAAAAAATGATTAACAAAAATAATTAAACAAAATAATAAAAAAAACTAGAAAAGATGAGAAATTAAGCCTGAGGGGGTGTAGACCCAAATTGGAGGTGATGTTGCAGAATTATGTTCCAGGCCCAGTCAGGTTGGCCCATCACCAGCGTTGGATTCAGTGAGAAGCTTGCCAAGAGAGTCCACCATGCGCCTGCATGCTTGAGGCGTTGGATCTGGATAGTGAATGATCCAATGATGATGATATGGAAGCGTATGGAGTATGCACATGTGATGAAACCACTGAATCTGCAAACAGATATTCAGAAAAATATTATGTAGGAGGAAGGGATCGAAACCCTGACATCCTAGACGCGCCTTGCAAACCCTTCTCCTTTTCCACTGAACCAAGCTACTCAATCGTTAATACCCACGCATAACATATATTATATAATATGCAAAAGTCAGTTTTATAAAAAACACGCAAAAATTCAAATGGGCCATTCAGGATCTGCCACGCCTTCATCTTCTTCGCTGAGACTGTTGTCTTAGGTAAACACTTTTACCTATGAATGTTTGCCATAGCTATAACCTGTGTATCTCAAAAATCATATCCAGGCAATATAAATCAAATCTAATTACACAGATCAATTGGGTTTGATATCTTGAATGCAGTGGTATCCATCTTTAGCCCGGATTTTGCCTGAAACGAAAAGCACTAAAAAGAAACTCTAAACCCTAACAATGGCAGGTTGTCCAATACACATCAAAACTCACAATTAAATATGAAAACATATTCTAAATAATGATACAAACATGAATGTATAGTTAGAAATCGTTTATCAGGCGTAAATTGCAAAAATTAATTTCAAGAAGGAAGGCAAACCATGGTACTCGTGTAAAGTGTTTCTGGGCGTGTTGAGGCTTGGTGATGATCCAAATAGCTCCCAAATACTTCCAGGAATGAATTTTTGGCCTTGAAACACCTTGAATCTCCTTGTAGAAGGAAATCCGATTGCTTCTTTCTTTGTTCAAAATTTGAGTTTTGTCCTCTCAATTCACACGGCCAAACTTTGTTCTTATGCTTTGGAAATGTTGTCTATATATCATATAAACAGTTAGGTTAACAAAACTATTTCAATCTTTGCAAATTGTTGAAAAAGATTTGATTTTTTTTCCTTGTATGATTTGTTTCTAAAACAAACCAAATCATGATCTTTTCCAATCAATTAGCCCTTGCACGAATTTGCCTGATTTGCTAGTTGTTCATGGACTCATAATGTGCTTACAAAATCAAATCTTTGATTTTATTTGATTATTCCACTATTTAAATTGATTTATTTTGATTTAAATGAATAAAATATGAAAACAAATAATAAAAATAATGAAATAATAGGTGGATAAACTCAGGGGCTGTGGGCCATCTTAGGAACAAGTTTCAAACAAGAAAACATGGGCCCATTTGGGAGAAAAAGTCATTTTGGTCATTGTTGACTTCATGCACATTTCCAAAAATTGGTCAACTTTAGCAATGCACATATCTCTCATTTTTAACCCTAAGAAGGTGTTCTTAGACTTTTTAGAAAGCTTAGGATGTCCTCTAGAGAACCCTTTTGGTTTCATCTCAATTGGATCTTCCATGTTCATGTAAGGAGCTTTAACCCAAAAGGTGTTTTTGTTGACTTTTTGAAATAACCTATAATGTAGGAACTTGTATCTTTTGATTGAGGCATTTCTTGACCTTGAGGGATGAAGAGAAGTTGTAAGGAATTGGATTCTCTTCAAAATGATTCTCTTCAAAATTTTATTCCTTAAGGAATAATGACCAACCCTTGATCAAATGATGGATACCACTTCAAAATGTTGATGTTGATCAAAAATCTTGAAGTTTGACTGTATGTGGGTCACAGTTGACTTTTGACCTAGTACAGTTGATTTTCAAGCATTTGAGCAGTTGACTAAGCAAAATTCTTGTGCAAGGCATGAAACTTGGCATGGATGATCTTGAGGACATATTAGGGCAATGGAAATCATTTAGGACCCTTGGAACTCAAACATCTTGATGAGGAGTGAAACCCTAATTTGAGGCTCATGGTCTTAGGAGGAGGATTTGTATGGTCAATCCTTAGTCAACTTGAGCAATTGAGGACCTCTAGGAGTATGTTTTGAGTAAAATGAGAGGGAAAATTTTGGGGTGCAACAGTTTCCCCTGTTCAATCTTATTAAACCTGAGGATGTAGATTGGCTTGTCTGCCTTTCATGATCTGAAGGTGGAAGATGATTGAACACTAGAGTGCCCAGAAATTTGCACTCGCATGAAGTGATGCTTGATTTGTATAGGTAGCATCAGTAATGGGCTTACAGATGCCATTTGGAGAAGATGACTGGAAGTCGTCGGAGATGGGCTTAAAGACGCCATCCTGAGAATGTGACGGAGAGTCGTCAGAGATGGGCTTAAAGATGTCATCCCGAATAATGATGATTTCATGAGATATTCCTTCGTGGGAATTCCTATTCCTGTTGTTAGGGAGGACTTCGCTGAGGAATGTTGGTCTCTGTCTTGGGGAATAGAGTCTAGGAGCTTCAGTTGTCCGTTATTCTACTGGAGAGTCATCTTTTGATTGATGAGACAAAAGTGAGCTGTTATCTGGTTGTATTCTAGGCTTCACAGCGAATCACTGGGGAATATGAAATCGACCGTATCTGGTCGGGTCCAGGTTTTACAGTATTGTAAACTGTTGTCCGAAGATAAAAGAGAAGGAACATGTATAGGGCTTTCTCGGGATAAGTCCATGCAAAACTGCGTCAGGTAATTCATAGAAAGGAGCCTGGATAGTAGGGCTATGAGAAGGAACCTGGATAGTAAAGTTACTTCGAAATAAAGCTTGGGTAGTAGGGTTGCTTCGGAATAAAGCCTGGGTGGTAGGGCTGTGAGAAGAAACCTGGGTAGTAGGGTTACTTAGAAATAAAGCCTGGGTAGTAGGGCTATGAGAAGGAACCTGGGTAGTATGGTTACTTCGAAATAAAGCCTGGGTAGTAGGGTTACTTTGAAATAAAGCCTGGGTAGTGGGGCTATGAGAAGGAACATGGGTAGTAGGGTTACTTCGAAATAAATCCTGGGTAGTAGGGCTATGAGAAGGAACCTGGGTAGTAGGTTTACTTCGAAATAAAGCCTGGGTAGTAGGGCTATAAGAAGGAACCTGGGTAGTATGGTTACTTCGAAATAAAATCCTGGATAGTAGGGCTATGAGAAGGAACCTGGGTAGTAGGGTTACTTCGAAATAAAAGCCTGGATAGTAGGGCTATGAGAAGGAACCTGGGTAGTAGGGTTACTTCGGAATAAAGCATGGGTAGTAGGGCTGCCTAATTTGATCACGTAGATTAGTTGGCCCATTTGGTTTCGGGAACTGATTTTCCATTAGTTGTCTGCAAATATGACATGTATAGCTTCATGGATTTAATCTTGGATTGTTGGAATTGTTGATGATAACCATCTTTCCTAAAAAGGTACAAGATTAATTATATGCGATGCATGAAATGCATTGTGTGATGATGTTCTCAAAGTAAATGAGATTATGATGTATGCAATATGTATGCGCACGTCATGATGTATGAACATGAAATGCTATTGTGACATATCCGAGTCTGGGAAAATAAATCCCTGACTGCTGCTGGAGAGTACTGGAAATTGAATTCTTGACCGTTGTAGAAAAAGTGGTTCTTCTACTTCCACTGGGGATGGTGAACGGAGATGACTATGCCGTGGATTTACTCCTTTCTGTTTGTGAATATTCTTCCGGGGAGAGACTCTGCTTGAGAATACCTCTGCGGGGAAATAACTCTGTTTGAGAGAGGAGATGCTTTGCTGGAAGATTTTGTTGATTCGGAGAAATAAACTCCGCTGGGGGATGAACTTCCGTAGCTGGAGGAATAAACTCTATTGGGGATTGAGCTTCTGTATTTAGAGAAATAAACTCTGCTCGGGAGAAACTTTATAAACCGCTTGCGATTATAAAATTCGGCTGGGGAATATAGACGTCGGCTCTCTGAAGGAACTTGGCTGGGGAAAGTAACTACTGTTTGGGGATGCCGATGCCAAAGCTTTGGTTGCCTCTACTCTGTGGGGAGTGTAGATGTCACGGGGTCGCATGTAATGGTGAACTTGTTTCAAAACTGTCCCTGCCCCTGTACCTGCTGGAGAAAGTACCTGCGGAGGCTTTGTGGATGGATCTATGTGTTGAAATAAGTGTCAGAATGACATCTGTCTCTGGATCGTATCTGAACTGTATTTGAAGAGAATCTGAATAAGTATCTGGATGATATCCGTCTCTGGATCGTACCTGAACCGTTTATAGATGAGAATCTGGAGTGAGTGTCAAGAAGACATCCATTTTTGGATCGTACCTGAACCGTTTCTAGATGCGAATCTGCTTTATTCAGAATGTTTCTATTGGGGAAGGGAAACTCTGTAATCCGCTTGGGAAATCCTAAGAAGCTTGGCGACTTCATTGGGGAATTTTCGTTGGAGCGGTAATTTGGAGATTTTTCTCTGCCGATGGTATGAGAACACCTGACATCAATAGGTTGTAAGCTGAGAATATGGCGGTGACCTTGTAGTAGAAAGCCCCTGTCTCGATACCTGTTGTAGAAAATATAAACCGGGGATTTTGTAGATGGTTTGACTGTTATCCCAACTCTTGGAGTCCTTGGTGAATGTAGACCAGGGTAATAAACTTTCTACTGATTAGACAAGTGACGAGATGACGGGACGTAGTCGTATGCTTTAATCCCTAACTTTTTCCTAGACTGTCTTTTCAGATTTTCAGTTCATCGGGATACCCTTTTTTGCCCAAGCCGCCTTTTCAAGTTTTCGACTTGCCAGTTGTACAATTTATTTTCATATGTATATCCCTAATTTTTGCCCGAACCCTTTTGGTTCGCCAGAATGCCCTTATTTTTTCCTAGGCCAGTCAACCTAGCGGGTCTTTTCATGCATAGTATTTTCTGACTATGTCCATGTTCACCGGGTGTGGAGAATTGTCACTGTCCTTAATAGTAAGTGTTGTCACACTGCCAGGAGGTGTTTGTTTGATCGTACAAGATCCATTTTTGGAATTCATGCCCAATGCCCCAAGTGATTCAGATGGAGATCTGCCCCTGGCTATCCGGTCATCTTTGAGAGATTACTTGAATCTTGACCTGACTGCCCCAGGTGATGGAGTGATCATGCCGTGCCCCTTGGTTGGAAGGGTTTTTCCACTTTAGGTGATCCTTTTCATTGAGAAGGTTTTTGTTCACTAGATATTCGTCATGAGAATTTCTCTATTGTTGAACAAATAGTCATATGCAACAATGGTATTTTAAGAATGCAAAGCTTATGTCTATCTTGAAGTTTGAAAATTGATTTTTTAGTAAAACAAACAAATTTTGTAAAAGTGTGATGTCAACTCAGGATTTATAGCAAGTCCTACAGGAGTCTGGATACCTTTTGTAACATTATGCTCTCGAACTAACCCATGCTTCAGCTAGGACTTTTAAGGGTTATAACGTGGCCTGGTTCACGGTTTAAGAAACAAAGGATAATGGCTCAAAATCTATTTGTATCCACCCGCTCTTCTTGATGTTCTTCAGTCCTATGCTCAGTTAATTGTACGTTTAAATCCCGATTGAGTCTGGCATCTTGCCCTTGACGTTCCGGTAATAGTTTGGATATTGACAGTTTATTTTGAATAGGAAGTCATCTTTTTTGTCGAGGATTTGTAGGACCTATTTATTTTTTATTTTACTATCCCTGTCTTTTTCCTGAACTATTTCTTTTTGTGATTACAGTCAGCAGGATGCCCCAATTTTTTTCTTAAGTCTCATTCATAGGTTTTGACTTAGCGGGCTTTTATTTTGAGAGATAATGACTGCCTGTCTTGACGATTATGCGGAACCATCACCGTCTTTTGATTTGGAAGGACGTCTTCGATTCCATTAATTGTGTACGAAGCGGAAGATTACGACTGAATGCGCGTCTGAATTGATTGAGAAAACTACCCTTTCCCAGGTTATGATTAAGGGTTTTAATTAGTGTGAAAAGAAAAACTCCTACTTCTTTGGCTCAAAGGGGTTGACTAGGGATTATCTTCCTTATAACTCCACTATTTGGGATTTGAAACAACGCTTGTACATTGTTATCGGGGTCTGTTCAAAAGCATACTGTAGAGATTGTGGTATCATTTTCGTTATCCTCCCTCTAAAGGCTCAAAGCTTTTAATCAAGAGCTGAATATCACAAAAGGAAGTAAGAAAGCAGTTTTGAAATAGTGAATACGAATGAATTGATTCAAGACAAACATATGCAATGCAATGATGAAATAACAAGGTTTGATATGAATAAATGTTCAAACAATCGAAAGAAAATTACAAATTGAAAATTATAATGAACAAAAGCCTCCTTGTCTGATCTTGTCACTTCAGATGGTGTGCCTTGGAGGGATGGCAGAAGACTTTAGTCTAATCACCTGGTGTGAACTCCAATACTTCTTCATTGATCAGGTCCTGAATCTTATTTTTCAATGCCCAACAGTCATTCGTATCATGTCCAGGACTATCAGAATGGTATGCACACCTTTCGTCGGGGTGGTAACTAGGAGCAGAAGTATTGGAATTTTGCAAAAGGATCCCTTAACGTAATCAACTCTTCCTTCAACATATGTTGTAACGTTTGGGCTAATGACATATTGATTCTTGTGAATTGTCTCTTGGGCTTGTCTTGCTTTTGCTGATTACCCTGTTGTGGTTGGTGAGATTGTTGTTGGGCTTGAGACGTAGCAGTAATTTGGAAAGGTCCACTCTTAACCAAACCAACTCCTTGTCTTATCAGGGGTTGACTAACGACCTGATCCTCGGCCTCGACCGTTTACTTCATACGGTTGTATCCGTATTGATGAAGTTGGTTGATGATGGCTCTCATCTCTTCTTGTCCCCGGGCTAGACCTTGGATAAGAGCCATCTTCCCCCGCATCTGGGTTCTCATTGCCTCTACCTCAGCTTGCAGTTGTTCTAACCATTCATCCTTATCGTCTTCAGGATTTTTTTTGGCCAGGTTCCCAACGAGGAGTGCTTTCAACTCTTCCTGCCCCTTGGATAGGTTCAGGAACATTTCCATGAACTGAGCTTCTTGAGTTTGGAGATCTCTATTGTCTTGTTTGAGAGTCGTTGCTGAAATAAGCAGCGAGAACATGAGAGACCTGCTTTGAAACCTGCTTATGCAATGATATGTATGATATATGTATGCAATGTTTTCAAGGATCCGCGGAGTAAACAAGAAGATGTCAGCAGTTGAAGTTTGTAGATTTGATTGAAGAACTTCGTATCGTTGTGTCCTTCTACGAGAGTCAAGCTCACCATATCGAGTGGGTCATAGCCCCTGACTCAAGTTGTTTTGTTTTGATCTTCTGACGACATTGGCTAGAGGAAAATAAATCCCCTTGCCCCTTGCTAGACGTCTGATTTATCATAACCTGCATCACAAACCCTTGAGATCCTTGAAATGGTTAAGGAAATGTTGTGGTATGATGTTATGATGTGTATGCTATGCGTTAAGCAAAAATGTAAGGTGATGAAAACAAGTGACCCCTGCAAGAAATTCAAGTTATTGGATAATGACTGTAAACAAATCCTGCAAGGAAATCATGTTGTCAGATGATAAAACCCTGCAAGTAGTTCAAGTTGAAAGCAAACAAGTCACACAAATAGCCTTAGGTTTAGGCTTGCATGGTTTTAAGGTAGTACCCTCTTGAAGTTGGATTAGTTCAACCTATCCTATAATAGTAGCCGGGTTCTAAGCGATCTCAATATCACTAATTTTCCCCCCATAGTAGCCGGGTTCTAAGCGATCTCAATATCACTAATTTTCCCCCCAAGAGTCACCACCGTCTTTTTTTTATCCAACAAAGGAAAAGGGAAAAAGAAAAGAAAAACCTTTTTCGAGATGTTTCTGAGTACGGGGGGTAGATTATAGAAAGGGAAGGTGTTAGCACCCTTTCTATCCATGGTTTTCCATGGGCTCTTAAGTACCTACTCATTTTTAAATTGCTTTTGCGTGTGTTTTGAAAAAGCTTTAAAAATGCCTTAGTGCGGCGTTTCACTTTATGGTAACCCTTGCGTCAGTCCTCAAGAGTGTGATAAAGCGTTTTTTGAAAACTTTTGTTTGAAAAGTATGTTTGAAAGTGTATGGTGTAAAAGATTATTTTGAGCAAGTACCTAACAGTTATCTACCTACTCGAAAAAAGTCGTTCTTTTCCTATTATCCTTTAGACCGTGTTATCCTACTATTAATGAGTAGGTAACCCTAGTCGTTGGATGTTGAGGGACTATCGAAAGGGACATAATGGTCATTGAAGGCAACATGTAAGGATACCTTAGCATTTCGAAGGGACTATCATCATAAGATCATTTCTCGTAGGTAACTCGAGGGACAGTAAGGGACTATGATCTTTATGACGACTTTTGAATTGAGGGTCTTAGCTAAGATATCCCTATGTTCGAGGGACATGACCATTGTTTCTGAGGAAACCAAGTGAGGAATACCCTAGGGGTGCAAGTGTGCAGCAGTGTTTGTTTTCAGATATTTATCTTGAAGTTAAGTGATCTACCGATTGATTGATTAAGCATACAAGCCTATGTTGCTAACAATTATATATAAGCATAAGATATAAAAGAGAGAAAGTAAAAAGAGTCCTACGCTATTACAAGGCTTTTGGAAAGATACATAAAGAATTGACTGAAAGTAAATTTGCGGAAATTAAACCCTAATCAATCTATTACAAACCGACGGCAGTTACATCAATAGTGAAAAAATAATCATATGGCAAAAATAATTACGCGCGAGAATCAAAAACTGGAAAAAGTTTAAAACCCTAAAAAAATCCTAATTTAATCATTAAAATATTTTTGGATTTTTTGTGAAAAAAGATTTGAATTTAACCTAATTTCTAATTGATTTTAATTAATGAAAAATAAATTAAAGTTAAAGAAATTAATTTATTTACAAAAATTAATTTATATAAAAAAACTAACCTATTTTTTTTTGTGATTTGGATTTTATGATTTTATAAAAAAAATTGATTAACAAAAATAATTAAACAAAATAAAAAAAAAAAAGTAGAAAAGATGAGAAATTAAGCCTGAGGGGGTGTAGACCCAAATTGGAGGTGATGTTGAAGAATTATGTTTCAGGCCCAGTCAGGTTGGCCCATCACCAGCGTTGGATTCAGTGAGAAGCTTGCCAAGAGAGTCCACCATGCGCCTGCATGCTTGAGGCGTTGGATCTGGATAGTGAATGATCCAATTATGATGATATGGAGGCGTATGGAGTATGCACATGTGATGAAACCACTGAATCTGCAAACAGATATTGAGAAAAATATTATGTAGGAGGAAGGAATCGAAACCCTGATCTCCTAGACGCGCGCCTTGCAAACCCTTCTCCTTTTCCACTGAACCAAGCTACTCAATCGTTAATACCCACGCATAACATATATTATATAATATGCAAAAATCAGTTTTATAAAAAACACGCAAAAATTCAAATGGGCCATTCAGGATCTGCCACGCCTTCATCTTCTTCGCTGAGACTGTTGTCTTAGGTAAACACTTTTACCTACGGACGTTTTCCATAGCTATAACCTGTGCATCTCAAAAATCATATCCAGGCAATATAAATCAAATCTAATTACACAGATCAATTGGGTTTGATCTCTTGAATGCAGTGGTATCCATCTTTGGCCCGGATTTTGCCTGAAACGAAAAGCCCTAAAAAGAAACTCTAAACCCTAACAATGGCAGGTTGTCCAATACGCATCAAAACTCACAACTAAATATGCAAACATATTATAAATAATGATACAAACACGAATGTATAGTTAGAAATCGTTTATCAGGCGTAAATTGCAAAAATCAATTTCAAGAAGGAAGGCAAACTGTGGTACTCGTGTAGAGCGTTTCTAGGTGTGTTGAGGCTTGGTGATGATCCAAATAGCTCCCAAATACTTCCAGGAATGAATTGCTGGCCTTGAAACACCTTGAATCTCATTGTAGAAGGAATTCCGATTGCCTTTTTCTTGTTCAAAATTTCAGTTTTGTCCTCTCAATTCACACGGCCAAACCTTGTTCTTATGCTTTGGAAATGTTGCCTATATATCATAGAAGCAATTAGGTTAACAAAACTGTATTCAATCTTTGCAAATTGTTGAAAAAAATTTGATTTTTTTGCCTTGTATGATTTGTTTCTAAAACAAACCAAATCATGATCTTTTCAAATCAATTAGCCCTTGCACAAATTTTCCTGATTTTCTAGTTGTTCATGGACTCATAATGTGCTCACAAAATCAAATCTTTGATTTTATTTGATTATTCCACTATTTAAATTGATTTATTTTGATTTAAATGAAGAAAAAATCAAAATAAATAATAAAAATAATTAAATAATAAGTGGATAAGCGCAGGGGTCGTGGGTCATCTTAGGAACAAGTTTCAAACAAGAAAACATGGGCCCATTTGGAAAAAGTCATTTTGGTCAATGTTGACTTCATGCATATTTCCAAAAATTGGTGAACTTTAGCAATACACATCTCTCTGATTTGTAACCCTAAGAAGATGTTCTTGGACGTTTTAGAAAGACTGGGATGTCCTCTAAACAACCCTTTTGGTTTCATCTTAATTGGATCTTCCATGTTCATGTAAGGAGCTTTGACCCAAAAGGTGTTTTTGTTGACTTTTTGAAATGACCTATAATGTAGGAACTTGTATCTTTTGATTGAGGTTTTTCTTGACCTTGAGGGCTGAAGAGAAGTTGTAAGGAATTAGATTCTATTAAAAATGAGCCTTGGTTGGAAAGTTTTTGATAAAGTATGAGAATGTTATGCTTGGTCAAAGTTTGGTTGACTTTTCCTATAGAAACACTAAATTGCCATTTTTGAGTTTTGATGAATTAGGAGCATTCCTTGAGGAATCATGATCAACCCTTGATTAAATGATGGATGTCACTTCAAAATGTTGATGTTGACCAAAAATCTTGAAGTCTGACTGTATGTGGGTCACAGTTGACTTTTGACCTAGTACAGTTGATTTTCAGGCATTTGAGCAGTTGACTAACAAACTTCTTGTGCAAGGAATGAAACTTGGCATGGATGATATTGAGGACATATTAGGGAAATGGAAATCATTTAGGACCCTTGGAATTTAAACATATTTATGGGGATTGAAACCCTAGTTTGAGGCTCATTGTCTTAGAAGGAGGGTTTGTCTGGTCAATCCTTTGTCAACTCGAGCAATTGAGGACCTTTAGGAGTATGTTTTGAGTAAAATGAGAGGGAAAATTTTGGGGTGCAACATTAGGACTAACTTTTTAGAGTTCAAATATACTCATGACATATCCAAGAGCCTATAAAACTATCCATGCATTATTTTGATTTTTATTTCTATTTATTTGAATTTTTCATTTAAATATAAAAGAAATCAAGTGAAATATCAAAAAAATGGATCAAGACTTAAGTGGGCTTAATTTGGATCTTTCAAGAGGCCCAAATTCGTGCAAGGTGCATCATAAATGACCAGGTTCATGCAGTAAACAAAAATGGCAAGGGATCATGAAGTTTAAAAACTTTTCAAAACTTGACTTTTGTTTTAAACCATGGTTTAATAGTGTGATTTCTTGCCATGTTGGTGGCTTTAATGGTGTGATTATTTACCATATTGATCTATCCTCCTACTCCTCTATAAATACACAACATTTCAAGCTTAAAAGGGACGGTAAAAAACATTGCAAAGAAAGCTTCACAAAATTCTCAAGAAAAAATTCTCAAAGTTGCAAAATTCATAACTACATTCCCAAGCGTGATCAGTCCAAACCAGTGATCAAATCATATCCCTGAGGCTCCCAGGAGTTTAACCAGGCCGATAACCAAGCCTTTCCACGTCCAAAACTCCCACATCTGATCATACCGGTTTGGTAAGGTTTTAATTCCTCGAACTCTCTAATCATGTGATTTAAAGTAATTCTATGCATACATTCATGTTGCTATCAATATTTAGAATGGATCTAATGTGTCACATGTAAGCTTTGGTGCAGAAACACTAAAATTCCATTGTTATAGCTCAAGAACCATTGAGTTTAAGATCTCACTCTACAGGCCATTTCAGGCCAAACTAATGCCATATTTGAACTCGCAGTATAGGATTTAGGTCCAAGGATTCGGAGCTATTTTTAATTTTGCAGGTTTTCAAAAAAAATACATCATCGGAGAATATGGTGTTTCTCTCCCATGTCTTACTATAGCGCATAGGTCAATGTTATTGGGCTTAGGGGATTTCAAATCTCTGCACCCCCCCCCCCCTAATTACTTGTTTTACAGTTTGCCCCAATTTAATTTTTTTGTATTTTTCTTTTATTATTTGTTTTATTTTATTTCAATTAATTTCTTTTCCCTAAAAATCATAAAATCAAAAATAAAAAAAATAATTAGACTTAGATTTTCATTAATTAAATTAATTTTAATTAATCATTTGTAATCACTTTTTTTTAAATTAATTAATCAATTAGAATTAGGTTTTCTTTTTCTTAATTTAATTTAAATATTTTCCTAAAACAAATAAAAACAACAAAAACATTTCTTTTATCACTTAGAAATTTTTCTTAGGTTTTTCTCCATCCTTTCCTTTTTTTTCTTTCTTCCCCCGCGCGTCTATTTATTTATTCACATTATTTTTCATACTTATGTAACTGTATAAGGGATGTAATAGTTTTAATTAGGATTTTTTATTTCCCCGTTTTGGTTTGTAATTCCCCCACCCTGAAGCCATGTAATAGCGTAGATTCAAACTCTGCATTTTATTTTTCGTACTGATATTAACTGTTAGATGAATGCTAATAGGATTGTATGGAAAGACTAAAAGCGAACGCTAGAAAAACCTAACATCCAAGAAAAATAACTGAAACACAACACACTCGTAGACACGCACCTTCAAGGTACATCCACTTGTTGCCTTCAGATGAATAAACAGTCATGACTCTCGAACGTAAGAGATTTTAGTGGTAACCCTTTGGTTTAAAGATCATAATTCCCTTGATGAACCTTTCGACGTTGCCTCGGTATATGATCTTAAAACCTTAGGGTAACTACTAAAGTATCTTACTAGGTTCTTTCATGATTGTACGATGACCCTCGCTCGTCCCTCAAAAATCCAACGATAGGGATACCTACTCACTAATAGTAGGATAGCAATGTCTAAAGGAAAAGAACAAATATTTTGAGTAGCTAGATAGCTCCTAGTTACTTGCTCATAAAAACAATTTTTTCACACATGCACAGACTCTTTTCTAAATATTTTCAAAGACAAAAACACTTTGTATACGTTCTCGCTGAAACGAGAAACATTACAAAGTTTGCCGCACTAAGGCGTCTTTTTAAAATATCTTTAAAACACACTTACACAAAAAAGAATTTTCAAAGTGAGCTAGCAACTAAGAGCCCGTAGATAACTACAGATGGAAAAGGTGCTAACACCTTTCCCTTCCATAACCTACCCCCCTTACTCAGAAAATAATTTTGAAAGGTCTTTCTTGTTCTTTTCACCCTTTCCTTTGTTGGATAAAAGAAAAGTCGATGGCAACTCTTGCTAACCGTAACATTTGCGATAAAATGCAAACCGATAAATTTAGTTCTCCCACCATGTTACACTTGCCAACTCCATTGTAAGTAGCACTAAGCGCACGCGTGTTTCAAATAACAACTTTTGTTGTGATATCATCTAAGTTAAGTAAGTTAATTAGGATTTGTTTGTAACTTAGTATACAAGTTAGTTGTATATAAATAGACATATTATAAACCAATTTTTATTCCTTCAATAATATTAATCCTTATTTCCCTATTCTTTCTCTTTCTCTCCTCATTAAAAGTGTCTCACGCACTAACAAATTGGTATCTAGAGCTCAGGTTAGATTCTTGGTCGTATTTTCAAGAATCACACGTTAGTGGTCATGCTTTCGAATCATGGGTTGTTCATCACTTTTGCTGCAAATATGAATGGTAATAATGGTATTCTGATATCTCTCCCAACTCTTGAGGGAAAAAATTGGATTTGGTGGAGAAAATAGATACGATCTCTGTTTGTCTTTCATGAGACCCTATAAGTAGTTTCTGATGGCGTGCATGTGTTTGCTGAGGATGCAACCGACGCACAGAGAATCGCCCACAAGGATGCTAAGAAGAAGGATTGTAACACAACATTTTACATTCAATCGACAGTAGAATTCGAAATTTCCAACAAGATCCATCATGCTGAATTGACGAAGGAGACATGGGATATTCTTGTCAAATATTACGACGGAGATGAGAAAGTCAAAGTTGTCAAATTGTAGACTTTGTGACGGTAATATAAATTGCTGCAGATGGGAGAATGTGAAAAGATTGTAGGATATGTGTCAAAGGTGCAGAATCCCATTCATCTCATGAAGGTTGTAGTGAAACCCTAGCTGATAAGATGATAGTTGATAAGGTAATATGTATATTGACCTCTCACTTTGATCATGTTATTGTAGAAATTCAAGAATCCAACAATCTTGAAACACTAAAATTAGACTATTTTGATGGTTCGTTGGAGGCGCATGAGATTAGACTTGTTGAAAGGAAAAGGGTTCAAAAATTAATACAAGATTTGCAGGCTTAGTCATGGAAGAAACATGGTGGTTCCAACAAGTTTAGAGGCCAATGAGACAAGAATCTAAGTAATAAGTCTCGGTCGAACCCTCACAAGTACAAGGTCGATGATAGGGCTTCTAAATCCTTGAAAAGAGGAGAAGGAAACACCTATCAAAAAGACAAAGAAGAGAAAAAAATGTGTATAGTGTTATAACTATGAAAAATGGGATCACTTAGCTAATAATTATTGGTACAAGAAAGACAGGGGGTCGAAAAAAGGCAATGATGAATGAGCAAACCTTGCACACCAATATTCAGATGATTCTAAAGATATGGTGGTTATGGTTGCAGTTGTAAATGACCATGTCAAACCTAAGATCTGGTTCCTCGACTCTGGCTGCTTGAATCATATGACTTGTCAAAAGGTGAGGTTGGGAGATTTTGACGAGTCAAAGAAGAGAAAGGTCAAACTAGCAGATAATATATCGTTGCAAGCAGAAGGTACTGGAAACATAGTTATTCAAAGGAGAAATGGAGTGAAATATATAATCAAATATGTATTATATGTATCTTGAACAAAGTGCAATCTGCTAAGTGTTGGACAACTGGTCGAAAAATGTTTCTCAATGGTTATGAAAGATGGAGCTTTAGAACTGTTCGACACTCCAGATAATTTGGTCTTGAAATCTCCTATGTCGAAAAATAGGATTTTTAAGACTATGATCAGCGTGACTTAAAGGTTGAGAAAAACACAAGAAATAGGGGGTTTGAATTGGGTTTTAAAAAACTATTTCTTTTAGAAATGCTTCTCACAAATGAACAATGATAAATAAGCTAGAAGAAAAAGTGACACCATTAGTTTATACAAGTTTACCTTAGAAAAGGCTACTCTTGTCCATCCACCAAGGTGATTTTGCCTTATAAAAGGACTTAATCCAATAATCTTAAAAGATTACAACAATGTCTAAGTGTTTAGAAAAACCCTTAGCTTTCTCAAGTAATTCTGACTAGAACTTAGTCACTTAAGGAAACAAATCTAGAAAAATTTACAATCAAACAGTGCTTATAAGAGTGCTTATGAAAAGCATATTTAACACCACAATGAAGAACAAATGTTTACACACAAATTCATGAAACAACTATTAAGTATACAACAATGATAAAATAACAGAATAATGAGCAACAACTCTTGTGTTATGGAGAATAAATAGTTAACACAAAATTGAGCAACAACTCTTTGTGTTTTTGAATATCTCTTTAATATTTTCTATCTTTGTTCTCTTTCACATTATCTTCACTTTAGATGCTTCAGTTGTTTTTCCATAAATGGTTTTTTGTTGAATTGTTTCACTTAGTCGTTAGTTTTAAATGAAATAGTTATCCCTTTATATAGGCTGAGAAAAGAAGACCGCTTGAAAATGTCACTTTCACTAAGCTGCCTACTACAACGATAGCGTATGATCGTGGGACACAAAGAGCACACCAAAACTTTATTCGTACACCATGTTCTCCATAAATAATGGAGAAAGTGTTGTATTGTTGTATTGTATTCCTTCTTGTGTAAGTTTCTGATCTTTTATTCTGATGAGATACTTCTGATCTGAAGTAGTAAGAGAGTGCATAAGAGATCACGTCTTTGTTCTTTAATTCTTTGATGGAATGTTTCTGATAAGAAGTGATGTGTATTCCAGAAAATGATTCATTGTAATGTTTCTCAAGTGTATCAGAGTCTTTCAGAATCAGAACCTAGTCTTCAGACATGTAGCAACAACTTATCTGACAAACAGTTTATTAATATTAGAGCTGGAAGCAAAAGCTTTACTTGAGAAGTACTTTATCTTAATATCTGATATTTGAATCAAAAACTTGATATCTGATCTTTGAAGAAAAGCTTGATATCTGATTTTGAAGAAGATTCCTTTTTTGGACACACTCGTAACTTCTGAAGAAACAACTTATTTGAGAAGTACGCATGGATCTATTTCTGGTGAACATTCAATATTCATTAGAACTACCAATTTTTCTTCAGAGACACATGGAATAATCTTTCTGATGTGTGCTAAGAATATTTTTGATGATTCTTCAAACAATAATCCTGAGTCACTTAGAATATTTTATCTGCACACTCAACAAACTATTAGAACACTAAATTGTTGCATATAAAATATATGCATTGTTATCATCAAAACTCAGATATTATCTGCAGAATAAAATCTTGTTGTGATACGGTGGCAGAACCGACTGTTTATACTGGTTTTTCTTTTGTATTCGCAAATGTCACGGTAAGCAAGAGTCTCCATCTAATTTTCTTTTATCCAACAAAGGAAAGGGTGAAAAGAATAGAAAAAGACCTTTTTCGAGATTTTGAGTAAGGGGGGTAGACTATGGAAAGGGAAGGTGTTAGCACCCTTTCCATCTGTGGTTTTCCACGGGCTCTTAGGTACTTGCTCATTTTGAAAATTGTTTTCGTGTTTGTGTGTTTTTTAAAGATTTTGTTTTCTTTATGATAACTCTTGTATCAGTCCTCAAGAGTGTGATAAAGCATTTTGAAAGGAGTTTGAAAATGTGTGAGTGTAAAAGAGGAATCAGGTTTTGAGCAAGTACTTAAGAACTGTCTACCTACTCGAAAAAGGACATTCTTTTCCTCCTTTCCTTTAGATAGTGCTATCCTACTATTATTGAGTAGGTAGCCCTATCGTCGGATGTTGAGGGGCTATCGAAAGGGATGTTATGGTTATTTAAGGCAACATGCAAGGATATCTTAGCATTTCGAAGGGACTCTCATCATATAGGAAACATCGAGGGACAAGATCATTTCTCGTAGGCAACTCGAGGGACAGTAAGGGACCATGATCTTTATGATGACTTTTAGATTGAGGGTCTTTACTAAGATATCCCTACTTTCGAGGGACATGACCATTGTTTTCCGAGGCAACCAAGCAAGTAGTACCCTAAGGGTGCAAGTGTGCAATAGTGCTTTTTTCAGATATTTATCTTGAGATTAATGACCTAATGATTATTTGATTTAATCTTATCACGCAGGCATATAAGAATATATAAAGTGAGAAATAAAAGTTTCTACGCTATTACAGGGCTTTGGTGTAGATACATACATAATGGATGAAAAGTAAAGTGCGGAAATAAAAACCCTAATTTAGTTATTACAAACCGGGCGGAGTTACATAAATGATGAAAAATAATCGTATGAAAACAAGTAATGACGCGCACAAATTAAGACAGGAAAAAGTTCTAAACCCTAAAAAATCTAATGGCTCATTAAAAATATTTTTTTGTATTTTATGAAATAAATTAGAAGTTTAACCTAATCTTTAACTAATTTTAATTTAAAGAAAAAAAGTTAAAGTTAATTAACTAATTAATTTGCAAAAATTAATTTATTAAGAAGAAAAAACTAAGTCCTAATTTTTTGATCTTTTCTGATTTTATGATTTAAAAAAAAAGTGAATAAACAAAATAAATATAAAACGAAATAAAAGAATAAAAAACAATTGAGAAATGGGCCTGGGAGGGGGTGTGAAACCCAATTGTAGGGGTAGGCTGTTGAATTTTTGCAAAGCCCAATACTGATTGCCCATGCTTGCGTGAGATCCAATGAGAGGCATGCTTGGGAAGCCCACCATGAGGAAGCATCACTGGGCATTAGATCTGGTACTGGGTGGATCCAAAAGTGATGAGAATGGGACACATGGTGCGCGTGTTTGGAGTGGAACCACTGAATCTGCAAGAAATATTCAGAAAAATAATATGCAAGAGGCAGGGATCAAACCCCTACCCCTGCACACATACAAAGCCTTAAGCGCGCTGTCTCTACCGTTGGGACGGTTGTACTTTCATTCATATCATCACGTTAATAAATATATAAAACAAATCCAGTCCTAATGCTGAATATGAAAAACACGCATGCCAAGTGGGTCCCTGCCATTTGAATGAACCAATCATTTCTTCCCTTTTATCCATGCAAGCGTCAACACCGGTCAAGTCACCGGGGGGTGGCTCCAGTCACCCCTTCCAGTTGGCCCAAACATCAAAACCTGCGAAATCTTATGAAAACGAAGATGAAAAGAATCCTAATAGCCTAATTGGACGCTTGCAAACACGATGGCATGGTTGGTTTGCTCTGAAGAGGCCTGTATCGTGAGATACGAAGCTTCAAAAGCTTTGTGCCCTAACAATGGCATGAGGTTGTTTCTGCACTAAAGCTTCCATGTAAAACGTTAGAACACTTATAATGATGTATATGAATTATGCTAGCATGCTTACACTGGTTGAAATTACTTTGAAACGTGAAAATCAAAACCTACCACTTACCAATCGGAGCCTTTGCAAGGAGGGGTTTTGGAGTTGATTCACGATGTGTAAGGACTAGTATCAAACCCTGGCAGCTTTCGGAAGGTGATCGACTCTTTTGTTTTGATCAACAAGTGCTGGAATTGATGCTTTTCACTTTCACGATTTCTTATAAATTTTTCACTTTGGTAATGGTTCTTTTGTGGCTGCTGCACGTATTCTCTTAACCTAGGGTTATTGTGTACATATAGTAAATCCCATTAGGTTTATATTTGTAGAAAAAAATCCATGCTTTGATGCTCTTTTAAAATATAAAGATTTTGATTCAAATCTTTCCTAAAAGAGGAGATCTACTTCCTTATTCAGTCCACGCAGTTTTGATAGCTGGCCAGGATCTCTTTGATTTAAAAAAGATTTGCATATTCTATATCTTGCACATTCTTACATTTATTTAGTATTTATTTAATTTATTTTGTTTTTATTTGAATAAAATAAAAGCCAAAATAATGCATGGACATGTTTAGTGATCCTTAGATGCATCATGAACACGTTTGGACTCTAAAAATTGGGCCCAATAGCTCAAAAATACAATTTTTCCCAATTGAGATTTCATGCATTTCTTGAAAATTGCCCAACTTGTGCAATCCTTATTTCTCTCAATTTTAACCCTAAAAGGGTGTTCTTGGACTTTTTAGAGATCTTAGGATATCCTCTAAACAACCTTTTTATTTTCATCTTAATTGGATCTTCCATGTTTATGTAAGGAGCTTTGACCCAAAAGGTGTTTTTATTGACTTTTTGAAAGGACCTATAATATATGAGCTTGTATCTTTTTATTAGGGCATTTATTGAACTTAGGGGATGAAAAGAAGTTGTAGGGAATTGGATTATCTTCAAAATGAGCCTTTGTGGAAAAATTTCTGATAAAGTATGAGAAATTTATGCCTGATCAAAGTTTTCTTGACTTTTCCTATAGAAACCCTAATTTGCCATTTTTGACTTTTGATAAGTTAAGAGCATTTCTTGAGGAATCATGATCAACCCTTGATCAAATTATGGATATCACTTCGAAATGTTGATGTTGACCAAAAATATTGAAGTTTGACTATATTTGGGCCACAATTAACTTTTGACCTAGCACAGTTGATTTCTAGGCATTTGAGCAGTTGACTGAGCAAACTTGTTGTTCAAGGCATGAAATTTGGCATGGATAATCTTGAGGACATACTAGGACAATGGAGAACATTTTGGATCCTTGGGACTCACACATCTTGCTTAAAATTGAAACCCTAGTTGAGGTTCATTGCCTTAGGAGGAGAATTTGTCTGGTCAATTCTTAGTTATCCTTGAGAAATTGAGGACCTCTAGAGGCATGTCTTGAGTGAAAATGGGAGGGAGAACTTTGGGGTACAAAACTTGTTTTAACAATCTCCCCCTTTTTTATGATGACAAAACCATGTATTTTGATGAAATAATTTTACAAGGTTATATCAATCAAGGAATCAGAGTAAGTTTAGAAATACTCCCCTGAGATAAACAATTTCCCCGTGAGATGAACAATCTCCCCTGAGTTATAGACTTAACAATCTTTAGAAGATTAAGGGATATATGAGCATTGTTATCTTTCTTACTACTTGGTTAAAGCATATGATTATCTTTAACGCTTATCATAGATTGACTTAATTGGAAATTCTTTTCAATAAAGCTTATTTTCACAGAATCTTTTAAACGATAGAAGTTCTATATCTGGTCTTGATTTGTTAGAACCCATAAAACATTAGAAGTTATTTGTCAAAACCTTCTAAATGTTGAATCCATTTTCTCATCAGCTTGTTCCTGAAACAACATTCTTAAAACAATCTTGCATTTATGTTTGGTTAGAATTTAAGCAATGGGATTTAGATAATTAGATGTATCAAAATCATCACTATATTTCTCCTCCTTTTTGTCATAATAAAACAAAATCAATTGTGAGAAAAATAATTAGCACGCTTTTCTAATTTTAGAAACTAAAAATAGAAACGAAATGAGATAAGGTGAAGACAAAATTATATAAGAAACTCAAATAGTTTAATAAACAAGAAAAACAAAATGAAACTTTAAAGAGGGAATTTTAAGATCAAGAAACCATTATGAAACAAACTGATTAAAAAAATACTTCATAAGAGGAACAACAAGATCAGAAAAGAAAACAACTGAAACTAAAAAAACATTTAAACAAGCAGCCTAAAGTGCCTAAGGATTGAAGGAGGAAGGGTTCTTCTGAGAAAGGAGTTGAGCCAGCATGTTCTAAATATTATTGTTTACTACATCCTGCTTTTCAAGCCTTTCTTTAACCATCTGCTGTTCTTTTTGCATATTCTCAAGAGTTTTCAACACACGAGAAAATATTATATAAGTATTTTCTAAATTTTTGAAAGCTTCTGCAAATTCCCTTTCAACAACGTCTCCTTTAGTTGCTTCTTTCTCATAAGACCTCTTAGCTTCTAAGGCTTGGTATCTCTCTTCAGCTTCCTTGGCAGACTTTTATCTGGATTGTCCAGAGAGATTTTTAATTTTCTTGAACTCAACTACCATCCACCTATAGAACCGATTCCAACTATCATTTATTCGAGAATGATCAATGCTAGTACTTGACTTCCATTATCTTTGAACTTAGAAGTTATTTCATAAAGGTTAAGATTAGGAAGGGGAAGGTCATAGGTCTGATGGTCAAGGGAGGAGTCCTCATTAGAGCTAGTCTCATCAGAAGAAGTAACATTTTGGTTTGATTTATTGTTGGCGAGAGTGAGATCAATAATTGGATTAGGTGATGTGGGGTCAAGGGGTTTAGAGATGTTGGTTGTTGAGATGGATATGGTATATGAAGTAATATTAAGAGGGATTAAGAATTTTCTATTGGGCTGGTGATTGATGGAGTAGATGTTTCAAGGATATATTTTGTTTGAAAAGGAGATGAAATATTTAAATATATTGATGTTTTAAAAAGGGCTAAACTATTAGTGGATGATGGGTAAATGGATGAAACATGAAAGGCTTCTAGAGAGGGTGGAGAGGTTCTAGGAGGAATTGAGATTGTGTTATATAGCAGTGGGTTAACAAAATTTGAAAAGGTGCATGTTCGATGATAGGATGTTTCGATGATAGTTGTTTGTAGAGGTAGGTTGGATGAAACTGTGACTTGTGAAAAAGGTAAGGTGGTAACTGTTGTAGAATGTAATGGAGTAGGTAAAGGAATGGATGAAGTAATTGATCTTAGATCAGAACTAGAGGGAGTAACAGGTGAGTAAGATTCATAAGACTTACTTAAGGAGGAAGAGTGAAGAACGACATACTTTACTGATGAGGAGCATACTCTTAGTGCCTTTGAGGCTTTTCTATTCTCCAGCTTCTTCTTCTTTTGAGAGGGAACTTCTTCTTTAAAATTAGATTCTATTTCCGACCTTTTCTTTGAGAGATTCTCATCAGACAAGATAGTATCAGAGCATGTTTGATTTTGTTTCCTCAGAAGCATCAGCTTTATCACATGTGTTTAGAAAGGGAATTAAGTGCTTTAGACATTCCTTTTGATTCTGAATACGAAACTTTTTACTTGAAACCCTTCTTTAGGAATTGGTCTCAAAAGCTAATACTACAGTAGGATGGATAACATCCTTCAGAATCCCTATCTTCTTCAGGTTTAGGGCATTGAAGGATTCCCCACTAACCTTTTTCAAGATCCTTATCAGCCATGTATTTAATCAGACCGCTTTAAAAAATAATGTCAAAGATGAGTATTCCAAAAGGAATCCAAGACTTCATCAATTTGTTTCTGTGATACGGTGGGGGGACTGACTTGGGTGTTTTACGTTTTATCGCAATTATTGCGGATAACAAGAGTCACCATCGATTTTTCTTTTATCCAATAAAGGAATGGGTGAAAAGAACAGGAAATACCTTTTGAGAATTTTCTTGAGTTCGAGGGGTAGGTTATGAAAAGGGAAGGTGTTAGCACCCTTTTCATCCGTAGTTATCTACGGGCTCTTAGTTGCTAGCTCACTTTGAAATGCTTTGTTTGAAATGTGTTTGTGATTGGTTTGAAAGTATTTTTGAAAAGTGCCTTCGTTTAGGAGAACTTTGTAATGATTATCGTCTTTATAAGAATGCACACAAAGTGTTGACTTTTGAAAATATTTCATTCGAAAGTGTTGGTGTTTTTTGAAAGATATTTTGAAAAATGGGTTTGAGAAAGAAATTATGAATGTTCTACCTACTCAAAAAGTATTTGCTCTTTTCATCCTCCTTTAGATATTGTTATTTTACCATTGATTGATAAGAAGCCTTATCATTGGATGTGAAGGGACATGCATGGGTCGTCGTACAGTCATAGGAGGAAACATTGTAGGATATCTTAGCAATTTATCTTAAGGGTCTAATATCGTTTACCGAAGGCAACATTGGAGGGTCATCAAGGGACTGCAATCTTATATTTGAGGATCATTGCTAAAGTTTCCCACGTTCGAGGGACATGCATGTTTAATTGAAGGCAACAAGTGGAGTACACCCTAGAGGTGCAAGTGTGAAAATGTTTGGATTGCATGAATTTTGTCTTTGAGATTAGGGTTTTCTAAGATTGATTTTATCTTTCCATACAAACCCTAGTTACTAGCAATAATATTAAAAGCGATAAATTATGGAAATTAAATGTCCTACGCTATTACAAAGCTTTTAGGGGATAGGGATACAAATTACAAATGAAGATATAAAGCAATAATGCCTTAATTACTATTACAAACCATATAATATGAATTACAAATAATAATAGAATGTACAAATAAAGTAAAGATTAGAGAGGAGAAATGAATTGTCTTTTTAGGTTTTCTTTTTTGGATGAAAAAGGTTTAATGTTAACCTAATTAACTAAATAATTTTAATTACAAAAAAATAAGTTAATTAATTATTAACAAGACCTAAA
Source organism: Vicia faba (assembly GCA_948472305.1). Lineage (NCBI taxonomy): Eukaryota > Viridiplantae > Streptophyta > Magnoliopsida > Fabales > Fabaceae > Vicia > Vicia faba. Next base: position 1,671,658,591 of record OX451737.1, read on the forward strand.
ATCTAAGTTCATTGAAGTTTTAAGAAGAAGATAAAACCTAAGTCTAAATAATTTGTTTAGAAAATAATTTGAATGTTAATATTAATTTAGAAAAAATATTTTAAGGTATAAACAAAACCTAATTCTAAATATTAACAAAAATAAAGTAAGTATTTAAATTAATTATTTAATTATTTAAGAAAATATGTTTTTGTATTTTTGATTAATAACAATAATAATAATAATAATAATAATAAATAAAAGAAAATAAAATGAAAATAAAAAATATAAATATAAGTCAGGAGGTTTGAAAATAGTTTAAGGGGTTAGTAAGTAAAACTGTTTTGTGTTAGGCCCAAAGGAGTTTTGTTTGAAATCAGAAAACAAATAAAATAAAATAAAAACTTATGGGCATGCGCTGGATATGGCAAATAGGGGGGTGAAAGGGAGTAAAATGAAGAAGGCCCAGTAGAGGAAGGCCCAGCGCTGCCAAACAAAAAAAAAAGAGAAAATGTTATGAAAAAAATAACAAAACGGACGCAGGGGCTCGAACCCAAGTCCTAAAGGTGAAAGGCACGCGCTTTAACCACTGGGGTGGTGATACATCCGTTGATTTAAACACAACTATCACATTATATTATAAAACAGGTCCTGAATACATTGTCTTCTTCTTCCTCGCGCCAGCTTCCATGGACAATATTTTCAAATTCTTATCTTGCTCATTTCTCAACCAATCTCAAAAGTGTAAATATCAAACTTGTTAGAAATTTCATCATGATTCTAAATATGTAAACAACTTAAACAATGTATCAAGGATGAGCACGAATTTCATCTGCTACCAAATGAAATCTAATTTTTTCAGAAAGTTCAAACTTGAAATTCACACTACTCAGGAAATATAAATGAATTCTAAGGACATTGTTAGTTTCATGGTTATGATATCTACATTTTATCTTCACAAATCAGAATCAAATGATGCTTGTATGAAGAGATAGAAGTTCAGAAAACTCACCTTACATATGGAGATCGTATTTTGAGTTTGAGCAGATTTCAAGATATTGTAATGATCTGGTTAGCTTCCTTGAACCTCTAGGAAGCTAATGCAATGATTAGTTTGTACTGAGGATGGCTGAATCGTGCTGGAGAAGTCTAGTTGCAGAAATTTGTTTTTGAGTTTGGAAGGTGATGAAGATGGAGTTACAGTTGTGAAAAAAGGATAGGGATGGACTATATTTGATGTGTGGAAGCTTTAAAATTGGTTTAGAGAGAAAACGCACGAGGGAAATGTGAGTTGGAGTTGGAAGGTCAGAATCTGCAAAAAAAATGGAGTTTGTATGGAAATTCTGGTTTGAGGGAGTTTGAGAGAGTTTAGGGCTTGTGAATTCGTGTGTTAAGTTTCATAAGAGTGTCTTGATATACATGAAAATATTTGGAGACTTGAGGTGGTCAGAATCACAAGATCACAAGTTATGGGATTTTGACTTGTTTTTGAAGCAAGCTTGATAAGTATGGTTTCAAGGCAAGGTACAAAGCTATATCGAGTGGTTACCAAATTTAAATATGATTATCTGACTTTTTAGAGGAAGCTTGTGCATAAGGAACAAGTGAAAAACTCAATACAAGTTGATTTACATAAAGCTTGCTTTATGAGAATAGAATGGTACCTTTCTTCCAAATATGGAAAATTGCTTTGGATAATGGCTTAATCACTTGGATCATACCTCAATAAATTGTGCAAACAATTAATTATGGAGTGATTTATAAGTTAGAAGCCTGAAAAAACAAGATTGTGCAGCATAGGCTTGAGATTTGAATTCTTATTCATCACAAAAATGACCTATAATTCAAGTTTGAAACCCTAACTTCATCTCTTCGATTCTCTTAGCTCAAAAATGATCTCATTGAGTTATTGGACATTTTGAAAAGCTTGGAACATTATATACAAATTTCATGTTTGTCATTTTGAAAAAATCATCTTGGAGATTGGTGAAAATTGACCAAGAAGTTAGGTCCAAAATCTGCCTAACCTAGGTCAAATTTTCACTAAGTGTTTAAGAAAAAGTGCATGACTTTATGGATTCATAATTAAAAATATAAGAATTTATAGGACTTTATCAGTAAATAAAAGTTGTATATCTCATCAAGATCTATAACTTTCATGTTGGAAGTTTTCTTTGAATCATCTTGCATCTTAATGAAAAATTGGCATGAAGTTATGAAATAATTATGTATAAAAACACTTAGAAAAATTTTGTCTTGAAAAGTTTGACTTTTAAAGATGACTTTTGAATTTCTTGATTTCTTGATGATATAGTTTCATATTTTTGAATGTCTTGATGAAATGTGGTCTTTGAAACTCAATTTTGATCAAAAAAGTCAAAGTTTGACTTTTGGTGTATCAGTTGACTTTTCATCAGTTGACTGAAATTTCAACTATCAATCAATTGATCTTGAGAAATGTTTTGAGCCATGAAGTTAGGCCAACATGTTGTATTTGGATCCTTGATATTGTTCTTAAAACCACTAGATCATGTATTAGGTCAAAAACCCTTTATCAGTGAAATACAAGCAAAAACCCTAATTTTGACCATTTTGCCCTTTTGATGATTTGAACATTTTTTCTTGGGGAATTGTGATTCAAACTTGATAAATTGATACATATAACTTCAAAATGTTAATATTGGTCAAAAATATTGAAGTTTGACTGTAGGTTGACCATAATTGACTTTTTATCCAATATAGTTAATTTTGGGTCATATGATCTATTGACAGAGCCATTTTGTAATCCAAAACTTGAAACTTGACATGAGTAATCTTTAGAGTCCATAATGATCCATGAAAGTCATTTGAAGTATTAGAAGTCCAATTGTCTTTGTGCAAACTCAAACCCTAATTTGAGGTATCAATTGCTGAGGAGATGGCTTGAACTAGTCAACCCTTGTGTAAGCTTGAGCTTTTGAAGATCTTTGCGAGAAATGTATTGAGAAAAGAGAGGGAAAATTTTAGGGTACAACAGCTGCCCCTGTTCAATCTTCTTAAACCTGAAGAGTTAGATTGGCGAGTCCGCCATTCGTGACTTGAAGGTTGAAGATGATTGAACACTAAAGTGCCCAGGAAATTTGCACTCGACTATTTATTAGTTTATTGTGTTTGGAATGGGCTTAAAGATGTCATTTTGGAGAAGTGATGAAGAGTTTGTCGGAGAGGGGCTTACAGATGCCATTCAGAGTGATTGTTGGTAGAAACTAGAGAAAGCATCAGAACAAATCTTTGGTTGATTTATACTGAATCAAAAAGAAGTTTTTAGTAATCTTTAACTGGAGAACGAATCAGTATAAATCTTCGGAGCAATTTAACTGAACCAAAGAAAGTGTCCACCGGAACAGAATCAGGATAAATCATTGATCAATTTAAAACTGAACTAGCAGAGGTCTTGAATAATCTTTAACTGGAAAATGAATGAGTATAAATCTTCGGAGCGATTTAACTGAACCAAAGAAAGTGTCTACTGGAACAGAATCAGGATAAACCATTGATTGATTTAAACTGAACCAACAAAGTTCTTGAATAATCTTTAACTAGAGAATGAATCAGTATAAATCTTTGGAGCGACTTAACTGAACCAGAGAAAGTGTCTACCAGAATGGAATCAGGATAAATCATTTATCGATTTACACTGAACCAACAGAGGTCTTGAATAACCTTTAACTGGAGAACGAATTAGTATAAATCTTCGGAGCAATTTAAATGAACCAGAGAAAGTTTCTACTGGAACAGAATCAGGATAAATCATTGATCGATTTAAACTGAACAAGTAGAGGTCTGTTTGTCGCTGATGATATTTATCTGATGATTGATCTTTCCTGAAAAGGTAAAGAATTAGTTGTGATGCAATGTCATGATGCATGCATTGCGTAATGATGTCCTCAAAATAAATGAGATCATGCTACATGCATTTTGTATGCATATGTCGTGATGCATGAATGTAATGTTATTGAAGTAAATCTTTGTTAGGAAAATAAATCCTTGACAACCGCTGGGGAGATTTAGGAAGCTAAATCCCGAACTACTACTAGAGATAGAGCATATGTGTATCTTTGACTTTGTTTAGAGTGTTTCCGCTGGGGATTCTGGTTTTTTTGTTCAAGGAAATTCTGCGGGAAATGTTGATTTCTGCTTGGGGAATAGAGTTCAAGAACCTTGGTTGTCCATTACTCTACTGGAGAATTATAACTTGAATGGGGAGAACGAAAGTTAACTAGTATCTGGTCGATTTCCAGGCTTTACAACAACTTACTGGGGATAGTATCAACTCTGTTGGGGACAAAGGGTTTTTTCTGTTGAATTGTAATGGCCTGGGAAAAGAACTTGAGATGGGGATTGATTGTCAGGAGATTTGAACTCCGGATGAATACTGTATGAATTCAAATCTGTGGGGATAATTTTGTTGAAGTAACTCTGTGGGGGATATCTCGAATCCTTAATAAAATGTTTATTATTGTTGTTAAGCATATATTTGTTAACAGTTAATCATGTTCATATGCATATGTTCATTCAATTTTAGTCATTGGGCGTTTTTGCACTCAAAACGAAAAAAACAAAAAGTTTGCACTTCAAAGTATATTTGTATTGATGTTTTGCCCATAAATAGGCGTTCTTGTACAAGGAGACAAAGATCCTAGTAAGAGGAAATCTTAGAAATAATACAAAGTAAAAACAAAAGTAATAGCCATGTGGAAGTGATCTCATTGTGTTCCAACTCTGCTATTGCCCCTATGTTTTCAAACATCATCCCTTGCCGTTGAAAGAAGTTGATTGAATTGAGCTTATACCATTTAACTTGGACTTTGGTAATAACACTGTTTGTAGTGATTTCACAGGACATAGTCATATGCTTTAATCCTTTACTTTTTCCTGGACCGCCCTTTCGGGTGTTCATCCCACCAGGATACCCTTTTTTATCCAAGCCGCCCTTTCAGGTTTTCAACTTGTCGGGTGTACAATCTTTTGTATATATCCCTAATTTTTGCCCGAATCTCTTTGGTTCGTCGGGATGCCCTAGTTTTTTCCTAGGTATGTCAACCTAATGGGTCATTTTTATGCGTAGTATTTTTTAACTATGTCCGCGTTCACAGGATGCAGGAACTCTTCACCGTCCATAGTAGTTAGCATCATGGCACCACTGGAGAATACTTTCTCAACAACGAACGACCCTTCGTAAGTGGGAGTCCATTTTCCCCTGAGATCACCTTGAGGAAAAATGATGCGCTTTATTACCAAGTCTCCAGTATGATACACTTGAGGTTTGATCTTTTTGTTGAAAGCCTTGATCATACGCTTTTGATATATTTGTCCATGACAAATAGCAGCCAGTATCTTCTTATCAATCAAGTTAAACTGATCCAACCTAGTCTGGATCCATTCATCTTCGCCTAAATCTACTTCTTTCATAATCCTTAAGGAAGGAATTTGAATTTCCACAGGTAGGATAACTTCCATTCCATATACTAAAGAGAAAGGGGTTGCCCCATGTGAAGTTCGAGCCAAAGTACGGTAGCCATGGAGAGAAAATGGTAGCATCTCGTTCCAATTTTTGTAGGTTACCCCCATCTTTTACACAATCTTCTTAATGTTCTTATTGGAAGCTTCCACTGTGCCATTCATCTTAGGTCTATACTGAGAAGAATTGTGATGCTTGATTTTGAATTGAGTGCAGAGTTCTGTAATCATAGCATTGTTGAGATTGGTTCTGTTGTCAGTGATGATCCTTTCAGGGATACCGTAATGACAGATAAGGTTATGCTTGATAAACTGGGCTACAACATTCTTGGTTACTGAGGCAAATGAGTCAGCTTTGACCCATTTGGTGAAGTAGTAAATGGAAACAAGGATGAAGCGGTGTCCATTAGAAGCGGTGGGTTTGATCTCTCCAATTATGTCAATGCCCCATATTGTAAATGTCCATAGAGCAGTCATGGCATTCAAAGGAATTGGAGGCACATGAACCTTGTCGACATAAATTTGACACTTATGGCAAGTCCTCGAGTGATGGTGACAATCAATTTCCATAGTCGACCAATAGTAACCATCCCTCAGAATCTTCTTGGCCATAGTGTGCCTGCTAGAGTGAGTTCCAAAGACACCATCATGTAGGTCTTCCATGATTCTCTCTGCCTCCTTCTTGTCCATACAATGGAGTAGAGTCGAATCATGGTTACGCTTATATAAGATCCCATTACTTAGGAAGAATTTGGATGAAAACCTTCGCAGGAATTTCTTGTCGTTGATCGAAGCTCCTTCAGGATAATCTTGTGTTTCCAGATATCTCCTTACTTTATGGTACCATGGTTTCTCCTTGTCGGTGTCGATCTCACAATAGTGTGCAGGTTCGTCAAATATTTAAATTGTAATTCTATGAGCCTCATTGTCCCACTTGACCTTGAACATGGATGACATTGTTGCTAAGGCATCCGCCAACTGATTTTCTTCTCTTGGAAAGTGTTCGAAGGTAACCTCCTCAAAGTATGGGATCAGGGTTAACACAATCTCTTTGTAGGGGATCAGATTAGGATGTTTGGTACCCCATTTCCCTTTGACTTGACTGATCACTAGAGCTAAGTCCTCGTATACGTCTAAGAACTTGATTCTTAGGTCGATAGCAGCCTTTAGACCCAAGATGCACGCCTCATATTCAGCCTTGTTATTCGTACAGTTGAAGCATAGCCTAGTAGTGAAAGGTGTATGGAAATCTTTAGGAGAAATAATCACAGCACTAACTCCATTACCCAAAGCATTGGAAGCCACATCAAAAACCATAGTCCATCGGGATCCTTGTTTCGGTTCGTCATACAGTCCATGCTTTTCACAATCAGTCAATAGCATGATATTCTCATCCGGGAATTCAAAGTTCATGGGTTGGTAGTCATCAACAGCTTGATGGGACAAATGATCCACTAGCACACTTCCTTTGATGGCCTTTTGTGTAGTATATTGGATATCATATTCAGTCAAGATCATTTTCCATCTAGATATTCGTCCAGAGAGAGCTGGTTTCTCGAAGATGTACTTGATAGGGTCCATCTTAGAAATCATCAAAGTGGTGTGAGTAAACATATAATGTCTTAGTTGGTGAGCAGCCCATGCCAGAGCGCAACAAGTTTTCTCCAGTAGTGAATCTTGTTTCACAGTCGGTAAACTTTTTGATAAGGTAGTATATTGCATGCTCTTTTCGGCCAGACTCGTCATGTTGGCCAAGTACACACCCCATTGAATTCTCTAATACAGTCAAGTACATAATCAGAGGTCTTACTTCAATTGGAGGCATCAGGATGGGAGATTATTGTAAATATTCCTTGATATTGTCAAAGGCTGCTTGGTAATCATTGTTCCATCTGACTACTTGATCTTTCTTTAAGAGTTTGAAGATTGGCTCACAAGTAGCAATCAAGTGAGATATGAATCGAGAAATGTAGTTAAGTCGACCTAAGAAACCCCTGACCTCTTTCTCAGTATAGGGGGTTGGCATTTCTTGTATGGCTTTGACTTTTGCAGGGTTGACTGCAATACCTTTTCCAATGACGACGAACCCTAAGAGTTTTCCAGATCTTACCCAGAAGGTGCATTTGTTGGGATTTAGCCTTAGCTTGTATTTCTTCAACCTCTTAAACAACTTGTGAAGATGATCAAGGTGTTGTTCCTCAGTATGCGACCTTGCAATCATATCTTCCACATAGACTTTTATCTCACGATGGATCGTGTCATGAAATAGGGCTACCATAGCTCGTTGATAGGTTTCCCCTGCATTCTTCAAACTGAAAGGCATGACCTTGTAACAAAAAGTGCCCCACTATGTAACAAAAGTGGTTTTCTCCATGTCCTCGAGAGCCATTTTGATTTGATTATAGCCAGAGAAGCCATCCATGAAGGAGAAGACTTTATGTTGAGTTGTGTTGTCGATTAAGACGTTAATATGTGGTAGTGAGAAATCATCTTTGGGGCTTTCCCTATTCAAATCTCCGTATTCGATGCACATACGTACTTTTCCATCTTTCTTCGGTACTGGGACCACATTTTCAACCCATTGGGGGTATGATGTCACTGCCAAAAAACCTGCATCGAATTGTTTCATGTGATGGACCTTTTGCTTGACTGGAGGATAATCTTCCTTCGTTGGTAGATGATGAACCACAATGTCAGTATGAAGCCCTGACATATCTTCATATGACCAACTAAACACTTCAACATAGTCATGCAACATCTTGACCAATCTGCCTTTGATAGTGTCTTCCAAGTTAGCGCCAATCTTGACCTCTTTCTTGTCTTCCTCAGTACCTAGGTTGATCACTTCAACTGGCTCTTCATGCAGTTGAATGGCTTTTTCTTCTTGCATCAGAAGTATGGCTAGTTCCCCAGGTATTTCATAATCTTCTTCACCTTCGTCTTCGGCTTGGTAGATTGGATGTTCAAAGTCATATATGGCAATAGCAGGGTCGTTGTCAAGGAGATTCAGAGTGGATGTGGATCTGTAAATGTGTGTGTGTGCATGTAAGGTCACATGGCTATTTTGAAAATGCAATAAAGTGAAAGAAAGAAAATGAGCGTAAAATTTGAATGCAAAAGAGTCCAATGTTTTTCATTAAATGATCATATGGCATATGAAAATGAACAAACCTTAACAAATGGACCATGGTGCCCCGGGCCTGGAACATGGCTTAAAGTCATTGTTTTAATTAAAATTGCAGACAAAGTTCTTGAATCGATAAAAAACAATAAATGGTAATTACTCCTTGTTAAAGGAGATGGTAATGAAATCCTTGGCACGCCAATTGTTGAGTCCTTCCTCGACAGTCAGGTAGACCCAGTCATCAAAATCACAGTCATTGTCGGAGTCTTCAAGAGCATTCACTTCATGATTACTGATGTGAAGAGGTGGTTTTCCTATGCAAGCACGTCTGACCTCCTTTTGAGCTTCGGCTGTGAAACCCAAACCACACTTATCTGACTTGAATGGAATGTCAGGGAGTTATCCCCAAATGGTACAGCCTCCGTCTTCTACCACAACACGAGCATCTTTGAGGGAAGCCATCCTAGGCACACCTTTAACAGCTTTCGGAACATCAGGAGTAGCTTTGGCAGCAGCGACCATGGGAGAGACCACTTCAAAGGCTTTGCAAGGAGTTTCTATGAACTCGCCGTCCATCTCAACATACTTAAACAAATTCAGGTGGCTAACCATAAATTATTCTTCACCATAGACAATAACGATCTTTGCTTTGACTAGATATTTCATTTTTTGATGAAGAATGGACGTCATTGCTCCTGCCCCATGTATCTAAGGGCGTCCAAGTAGTCAAGAGTAGGTAGGATGGATGTCTATCACATAGAAACTCGAGTTGAAAGTTTGAGAACCAACTTTGACGGGGAGGTCAACCTCTCCATGTACCATAATCTTTGATCTATCGAAAGCCCTTACCACTATGTCACTTGGCTTAAACACCAAACCTTCATAATTCAACCGATCTAGGGTACCCTTGGGTAAGACATTTAGAGAGGAGCCAGTATCCACCAATACATGGGCTAGAGTGGTTCCTTTGCATTCAATGGAGACATGCAAATCCTTGTTGTGATTTCTTCCGGATGAAGTTAAATCAGTATCCGAGAATCCCAAACCATTATCGACATTCAAACTCTCCACACAAATTTCAAACTGATCGGCTGTAGTCTGTTGAGGAACATGAGCTTTCTTCAGAAAATTTATCAAGGTTTGAGCATGCGCATTAGAGCAAAGTAATAAAGATAGCATAGAAATCTTAGAGGGGGTTTCCCCCAACTGCTCTACTATCTTATAATCACTTTTCCTTATGATCTTCAAAATCTCCTCCATCTCTTGGGTGGAGGGTTCCTCAGTTGTAATGTCTTCAGCGGGCGCTTCCTTCCTGGAAGGCTCAATCATCCTTTCTTTTCCCCTAGCATCAGTACTAGGTTTGTCAACAGTAATGTGAACAAGTGTAGTCATGGTGGTTGGAGGTGAAATGTTAGGAGAGAAGATTCTCCCCGTCCTTTTCACCTTGCTAGAGCCAGAAATGTTGGTAATATCAGCAGTCTTGTCTTCATTAATCTAGGAGTCTTGTCTAATACCATGGTAGTATACTTCAGCGCCATAATTCCAAGGCACCATCTTATCGGAAGAATAAGGGACTGACCCTGGTGTGGTAATTATTAATGGATCTATCTTTGGCTCATTGGAAGTCCTAATAGGACCCTTTGAGGTGATCCTAATAGGTTTTTTGGATATAGTGATGATGGATATGTCTTGAGGCACAACTTCAGTCAAACTTTTTACATATGGAGTTATTTCAAATAGGATCTCATGGTTGTCCATTAGGTGTTGGACACCTCTTTTCAGTCATTCACAACCATTGGTTTCAAAAGAACAACAATAACAATCTTCAAGATAACCAGTGAAAACCCTAGCTTTCAGCAAATTGTTTTTAACAAACTTCAACGAAGTGGTCAAGTCCTCAACAGAGGAAACAAAAGCAATATCTTCAATAGCATTGATACCTTTGCCATGATTTATCATAGGTGCGATGATTACATTCGGATTTGGAGGAGGATCAAATTCAATGGTCTTTGTTGTACCCCAAAATTTTCACTCTCATTTCTCAAGTAATCTCTCACAAGATCTCCTTTGATTCAAGACTGCACAAGGTTTGATCAGCTCAAGACACCTCCTCAAGCATTGATGACTGAAAATTAGGGTTTGAGTTTGCACAAGGACAAATAGACTTTTAATTCCACATATGACTTCATGGATCATTTTGGACCCTCAAGATTGCTCATTTCAAGTTTCAAGTCTTGGATCACATTTTTGCTCAGTCAATTGATCAGTTGACCTAAAATTAGCTGTATTGGGAAAAAGTCAATTGTGGTCAATTTGCAATCAAACTTCCTAATTTTTTATCCATATCAACATCATGAACTCATATATGTCATTTGATCAAGTTTTTACCATAATTCCACAAGAAATTTGATCAGATCATCAAAAGGGCAAAATGGTCAAAATTAGGGTTTTGACTAAAAAGGTGCAATTTCTGATTTTTGACCTAGCAAATGACTTGTTGGTTTGAGGAATGATCTCAAGGATTCAAATGCATCATTTTTACCTAATGACATGACCCAAAACATTTCTCAAGTTCAATTGATTGACAAATGAATTTCAGTCAACTAATGAAAAGTCAATTATACACTGAAAAGTCAAACCTTGACTTTTTGGTCAAAATCAAGTATCAAAGATTACAATTCATCAAGGCATGTAAAAATATGAAAATTGTTCATCAATAAATCAAAAAGTCAAGATTTCATTTTGAAAAGTCAAAGTTTCTAAACTTAGAAATTTTTCTAAGTGTTGGAAATTCACATTTTTTTTCATAACTTTGAGCCAAATTTCCACCATGATGCAAGATGATTCAAAGGAAACTTTCAACATGAAAGTTGTAGATCTCAATGAGGTACAAAAAATTGTATAACACAAATTTTTCTAGAAATGCATGGATTTCAAGTTATGATTTTAAGAAGACATGTTCATGAAACTTGGAAACTTAGTGAAATTTTGCCCTAGTTTAGGCAGGATTTTGACCTAACTTCATGGAAATTTTTCACATAGTTCCAAGATGAATCTTCAAAAATGTCCAACATAAAGCTTGTATAGGATTTTACAAGCTTTCTAAAATGTCCAAGAACTCATTGATATCATATTTGAGCGAGGAGAATCGAAGGCAAGAAGTTAGGGTTTCATTCTTAAATTACAAGTCATTTCTTGATGAACACATAAGTCAATTTCAATGTTAGAATGCATAATCTTGCTTTGAAGACCTTCTAACTTGTGTATCTATCCATCATTAATGGATTACACAAACTTTTGATCTATAATCCAAGTGGTTCAAGTATTATCCAATTCAAATTGCCATTTTGGGAAGAAAGTTAACAATGCCATTCTTGAAAAGCAAGCTTTATGCACAAAGTCAATTATTGAGCCTCTAACTTGTTCCCTCTGATCACACTCCATCTATAAAGTCAGAAGAAAGTTTGTTTAAAGCATAACCACTCTACATTATCAAGTACACAAGGCATTGAAACTTGATTTCTCAAAAATCACATGTTGAGCTTAAACATGTGATTTTGAATTCTGATCAAATACAAGCCTCCCAAACTTGTTATTATAAATAGAGGCACTATTTGTGAGATAAGACACGAGCATTAACACCCTGAAACTCTCCCAAACTCCCTCAAGCCATAAATCATCCAAAAAACTCCATTGTTACACAATTTCTGACTTTGAACTTGTATCTCATATTTTCCTCGTGCGTTTCTTGGCTTTTCACTTCCTAAAGCTCATATACATCAAATATAACCCATCCCTGACCGTGTTTCAGATCGGTAACACTATTTAAAATAACCTCCATAACCAAAAACAGAGCATTGCAAGTTGACTTCTCCAAGCCATTCCAGCCATCCATTGCTCAAGCTAATCATTGCATTAGCTTCCTGGAAACTTGAGGAAGCTAACCTGATCATCACAACTCCTTGAAAGCAGCTCAAACTCATTTCACGATTTCCATTTTGAGGTACATTTTCTGAACTTCTATCTTTTCATTTAGGCATTGTTAGGCTTGCATTTGTGAAGATAAAATGTAGACATCATTGTACTGAAACTGTACATGTCCATATATTTCATTTATATTGATTGAGCTTAGAGAATTTTAGGTTTGAATCTCTGAAAATAATTAGGTCATAATTTGGTACTTTTAGAAATTCTCATTCATCTTTGATTTATAGTTTATGATATTTATATGGTTAGATTCATATGGAAAAATGGAGCAACTTTCATGTTTGCATATTTCATTTTTGTTGAGAAATGGTGAAGTTACAGATTTTCAGGCTGGAGGTTGAAGATGAAGTTATATTCATGAGATGACTTATGTTATGTATGTTGTTTTGTTTATGTTACCGGATGTACAGTCACCCTAGTGGCAAAGGTAGCGCGCGTGTGTAAGAAGTCATGGGTTTAACACCCAGCGCTACCTTTTGTTCATTTTCTCACATTTTCCTCCTTTTTTGTTTCCAAATAGCAGCGCTGGGCCTCAATTAGTGGGCCTTATCAGTTTTTCTGCCCCATACCCCCCTGTTCACTTTCACAGACCTAACCAATTATATTTTTTTCTTTTATCATTTTAATTCATTTTATTTTATTTTTCTTATTTTATTTTTTCTTTATTATATTTTTATTACTATTATTATTATATTTTTATTACTATTATTATTATTTTTTATTAAGAAAAAATCCAACAAAAATTTATTATTATTTTCACACTTATTTATTTACTTTCTTTATAAAACAAAAAAAGAACAAAAATATTTTTCTTAATAAATTAATTTCTATTTTCTTAGTAAATTAATATTTAGATTTAGGTTTAATTATTTTTTTTTCATTTGAAATTAATTTAGAACCTAGGTTTCTTTTAATTAATTAATTTTCATATTATTTTTATTAAGTTAAAACCTTTTCATAAAAAAACCCTAAAAAAATGTTTTTTAACTTAATTTCTTTTCTTAATTAGTTTAGGTTTAATTTTATTTTAGTTAATCATTTTTCTTAATTAGGTCAAAACTAAACCCTTAACAAAAATCAAACAAAAATCATTTCTTTTTTCATTTACATTCTTGCATTATTTTCTTTTCAATTTTTGTATATTATTCAATATGGTTGTAATAGATAATTAGGTTTAATTTTCTTGCAATCCCCATTTGTAAATTTGTACACCCCCTCCCCTAATGATGTAATAGCGTAGTAATTTTATTTTCTGCAATTTATCGCTTTATATAAATGTTAGTAATTAGGGTTTGTATGCAAAGACTAAAACCAACAAGTAGTAAACCCTAATTCAAGATAAACAATACATATAAATCAAACACATTTGCACACCTTAGGGTAATTCCACTTTGTTGCCTTACAAAAATGACCATGTTATGCATGTGAGATGTCTTAGCAAAAGCAATCAAAAATACAAGATCATAGTCCCTCGATGACGCTATCAAATGTTGCCTTTCAAAATGATCTTAGTCACTCAAAGAGAAATGTTAAGATATCTCACAACATTGCTATCATGACTATACGATGACCCACGCCCGTCCCTTTACATCCAAAGATCAGGCTTCTTACCAAATCAATGCTAAGATAGAAATATCAAAGGAAGGAAGAAATGAACCAAGAATTTTGAGTAGGTAGATTGTTCCTAGTTTCTAGCTCATTTTCAAATCAAACATCCTTGCTTATTTTCAAAACAAACACCAACACTTTCAAAAAACAAACACTTTCCAAACATGAAACATTTTCAAAAGTCCAACACTTTGTATACGTTCTTATGAATGAGAACCATTACAAAGAGCCCACGGATAACTATGGATGAAAAGGGTGCTAACAACTTCCCTTTTCATAATCTACCCCCTGAAATCAAGAAATAATCTCGAAGGTCTTTCCTGTTCTTTTCAGCCTTTCCATTTGGATAATAGAAAAGTCGGTGGCGACTCTTGCTAACTGCAATAATTGCGATCAAACACAAAACGTCCCAAGTCAGTTCTCCCACCTTATCACAGTCTTGTTGTCAATGAGGTCTTGGATTCTATTCTTGAGAGACCAATAATCATTTTTGTCGTGTCTGGGGTTATCTGAATGGTAGGCACATCTGGTGTTGTGGTTGTATTTTGGAGAAGCAATGTTAGGGTTGGAAGGAGGATATCACAAGGTCACCAAGTCAACTTTCAAGAGGTGTTGCAGAGCTTGAGATAGTTTCATATTGATTTTGGTAAATTATCTTCTTTTAACATTCGGTCTTTTTTGATTATTTTGTTGACGAGGTCGTTGAGTTGGAGTAGGATTGGAAATCAATACAGCCCCTACAGAATGGTGATGGTCATTCCTAGCACGGCTTTTTAATCCATATACATCATTAGTCTCTTTTTTTCCAATAAACGGCTTTTTCACAGCATTTGATGTAGAGGCATAGGTCATGAGTATCTTTCCACTTTTAATACCGCTCTCGACCCTTTCACCAGTTAAGATTAACTCAGTGAGACCAGATGATGAGCTCCCAATTAACAAGTTGAAAAATGGTCCATTCAATGTTACCATGAACATATCTATTAGTTCTCTATCATTCAATGGTGGTTGCACCCTACCTTCCAGGTCTCTCCATTTTTGTGCATATTCTTTGAAACTTTCGTTGGAACCCATAGTCATCCCTTGTAATTGTACCCTTGTTGGTGCCAAATCAGCATTATACTGATATTGACGGTAGAAGGCGGTGGCCAAGTCTTCCCAAGTATGGATGTTGGAACCCTCTAACTGATAAAACCACTCCAATTGAGTCCCAGATAGAATCTCTTGAAATAATTGCACCCATAACTTCTTATCAGTGGTATGCAGTTGAATTTTACGGACGTAAGATCTCAAGTGAAGCTTCAGGCACGAAGCGCCATCGTACTTGGCAAAAACCGGAATCTTGAATTTGTAGGGGATTGCCACCCCAGGAACCAAACCCGAATCACCAAAATCTAGGCCAGGCACAACTTGAACTTCCATAGCCTTCAATTAATCCTCCAATTGCTTATAGTTGTCTTCAACCGGTGGATATTGTTTGTCAAAAAAGTCCTCATCCTCAGAGACTGGATTGTTACCACCCCTAGCACGGGTGCTCCTTGCATCTTCATCCTGATTCTCATCTTCCTCAGAGGAGTCTTCTACCACTTAAACTTGTCAAACGGGGCCCTCGAATCTTTTCCCCGTGTTTATCAAAGTCTTCTTCTTTGCAACCAGAAGTGACATCAGCTATTGCTGCCCTTTGGCCAAGTTGAGCAAGGTTTCTTGAAATTGAAAATTTTGTGTCTGCAGTCCTTCACAGTTTGCTCGAGATCCATATTACTGAAATAAATAGTAGAAAGATGAGGAAACCCGTGTCGGAAAACCTGCTCATGTTATGATGCATGTAATGCGAATGCAAATGTTTTCAAGGATCTTTAAGATTTAAATTTGTTTAAACCAAAAAGGAACAAACATTAATTGTATTAATATGTTCAAACGATTTACAAAAATGACTCTTGGGCTTACAATGGAATAAGCAAAAATAATAAAAAATAAACTCCTAAAATAAAAAGGACTCAAGTTTCCCATGAGCGCATCCTCTTTGGCGCAATGTAGGCGTTCAAACTTCACTCTTCATGAAACTGTCTCATGAGCTCCAAAACCTTCTTCCCGCTTGCATAGAATTGGGCTTCAAAGGTGTCTCTCTCCCCTTTGAGTTGAATCCATGATCTTTGCAACTCCTCTAGAGTAGTAGGCATGTCAGGATGAAGAATAGTGTAAGGAACACCTTCTTCGGCAATAGGCTTCATGATGATAGGTAAGATGGAAGGATACGGCATCATGAAGCTTTGAGCCCAAGCTCGCACCCACTTGAGATAAGGTTCCAATGGAATAGAGTTCTTATGCCCCAACGTCTTGCTATCAACTTTGTTCACCATGCCTCAAGCTCGTACAAATCTTTGATGATAACCTTGGACATCGTTCTCATAGTCAAACACAATTTCTTGGACAAGCGCGTCATGAGGGCCATCCCTTTGAGCGTACCTAAACTGTCGTAGATCCAAGAAAGGATTATAGGTAATACCTCCCCTAATGACAAAGAGAGGGACACTAGGGAACTCCCCATAATAATCAATGATGGTGACATCCTCCAAAGATCGAGAACACCAATGGATATCCTAATGCGAGAGTGACATTAACCTACTAGACCATCTCATGCCTTGCTCATTCTTCAAAATAGATCGAGGGAGGTGCGAAATAAACCACCTAGAAAACAAAGGAGTGCAACACATAAGAATCCCCCTTCTCTTCATGGTGCGAGTGTGAAGAGAGTGCAAAATGTCTCCAAGTAAGGTAGATATCGGGTTACGAGATAGAAAAACTTTGACCGCATTCACATCTATGAGTTGTTCCAGGTTAGGAAATAGTAGCATCCCATAGATTAGAAGGGCCAAAACTTCTTCAAAATCTTGCAAATCCAGAGCCTCCCAAAAGAGTTGAGCCTTCTCAAACAGAAACTTGGCTAGAAACCCCTTAACACCATTTCTTATTTCTCAATTTGCCACAACGTCGGACCGTTGCAAATGTAAAGCTCGAGAAATCTCCTCAGGTCTTGGGTCTTTCTCAATACTAGTGAAGGGTAGTTGATCAAGAATATGCATTCCCAATAATTGAGAAAACTCCTCCATGGTAGGCACTATTTGGTAATCAGGAAATGTAAAGCAATGGTGTTTAGGGTCAAAGAATTAGAACAACACATGTACCTTGTCCTCTTCAAATTTTGAGGTAACCAAGTTGATAAGACGACCATACTTCTTGGTGAATGGAGAATCATTTGGAACCCTTGATGCTGACTCCTTGAGTAGAGGAGGCACTTTCACATGGTTGATTCAGATGGTATTTCTTCGCATGGAAGCCATGTCATACAAAACAGCACAAAGGTAAATCCCAAAAGTCCTTAAAATGGTTAGTGCAAAATGCCATGGTATGATGTCATGATGGTATGTACAAGTAAACATATACAAGAAAAGCAAACAAATCCTTAGGTTTAGGCTTGCATGAGGTTTCATAGGTAAGTACCCTTTTGAAGTTTAGTTGGTTCAACCTATCCTAGAAAGTAATCGGGTTCTAGGGAATCTCAATATCATTGATCTTTCTTTATTGGGAATTGTTTCAGCGCGAGCCTCCATTTTGGCGACCGAAATATCCCAAAAATCTGATCTCAATAAGCGTAGTATCGAGTATCAACCAACTTCAGACTACACCAAAGTCAGCTATCTCACTACTTCATAATGGCCAAGTTGTTCAACAAAATGTTCTAAGGTTAGTTAGTGCCTCATGACACCACATAGTGGTCGTGTATTCTCCTTAATTCACCATAAGGGATACCGGTACCCACAAATGTGTCACACTAACATAGATATTGTTTCAACCATATCGATCTACATCGTATAGTCTCCACAATATTTGATACTTACCTAATAATGTTCCCAGATTCGGGTAGAGGATCAATACAAAACCCAAACAAGGACCCATAATATAAAACAAACAAATCAAACAATGAAATCATTTAAAGGTGATATATTCTCTAAGGTAACCTCAATTTTAAGTCATTCCCCACCAGAGTCGCTAGTTCTGTGATACGGTGGGAGAACTGACTTGGGTGTTTTGCGTTTTATCGCAATTGTTACGGATAACAAGAGTTGCCACCTACTTTTCTTTTATCCAATAAAGGAAAGAGTGAAAATAACAGGAAATACCTTTTGAGAATTTTCTTGAGTTCGGGGGGTAGGTTATGAAAAGGGAAGGTGTTAGCACCCTTTTCTTACGCGGTTATCTACGGGCTCTTAGTTGCTATCTCACTTTGAAATGCTTTGTTTAAAATGTGTTTGTGATTGGTTTGAAAGTATTTTTGAAAAGTGCATTCGTTTAGGATAACTTTGTAATGATTATCGTCTCTATAAGAATGCATACAAAGTGTTGCCTTTTGAAAATATTTCCTTTGAAAGTGTTGGTGTTTTTTGAAAGATGTTTTGAAAATGGTTGTGAACAAGAAATTATGAATGTTCTACCTACTAAAAAAGTCTTATCTCGTTTCCTCCTCCTTTAAATATTGCTATCTTACTATTGATTGATAAAAAGCCTTATCATTGGATGTGAAGGGACAGGCATGGGTCATCGTACAGTCATAGAAGGCAACATTGTAGGATACCTTAGCAATTTATCTTAAGGTTCTAAGATCGTTTACCGAAGGCAACATTGGAGGGTCATCGAGGGACTACGATCTTGTATTCGAGGGTCATTGTTAAAGTATCCCACGTTCGAGGGACATGACTGTTTATTTGAAGGCAACAAGTGGAGTACACCCTAGAGGTGCAAGTGTGAAAAATGTTTGGATTGCATGCATTTTGTCTTTGAGATTAGGATTTTCTAAGATTGATTTTATCTTGCCATACAAATCCTAGTTACTAGCAATAATATTAAAAGCGATAAATTGCGGAAATTAAATATCCTATGCTATTACAAAGCTTTTAGGGGATGGTGGTACAAATTACAAATGAGGATATAAAGAAATAAAGCCCTAATTATTATTACAAACCATAGAAAATATGAATTACAAATAAGAATAGAATGTACAAATAAAGTAAAGATTAGAGAGGAGAAATGAATTGTCTTTTTAGGGTTTCTTTTTTGGATGAAAAAAGTTTAATGTTAACCTAATTAACTAAATAATTTTAATTACAAAAAAGAAGTTAATTAATTATTAACAAGACCTAAAGTCTAATTTCATTGAAGTTTTAAGAAGAAGATAAAACCTAAGTCTAAATAATTTGTTTAGAAAATAATTTGAATGTTAATATTAATTTAGAAAAAATATTTTAAGGTATAAACATAACCTAATTCTAAATATTAACAAAAATAAAGTAACTATTTAAATTAATAATTTAATTATTTAATAAAATATATTTTTGTATTTTGTATTAATAAAAAATAATAATAATAATGATAATAAAAATAAATAAAATAAAAGAAAATGAAAATAAAAATATAAATATAAGTCAGGGAGTTTGAAAATAGTTTAAGGGGTTAGTAAGTAAAACTGCTTTGTGTTAGGTCCAAAGGAGTTTTGTTTGAAATTAGAAAACAAATAAAATAAAATAAAAATTATGGGCCTGCGCTGGATATGGCAAATAGAGGGGGGGTGAAAGGGAATAAAATTAAGCAAGCCCAATAGAGGAAGGCCCGTCGCTATCAAACAAAAAAAAAGAGAAAATGTTATGAAAATATAACAAAATGGACGCTGGGGCTCGAACCCATGTCCTAAAGGTGAAAGACGCGCGCTTTAACCACTGGGGTGGTGATATATCCGTTGATTTAAACACAACCATCACATTATATTATAAAACAGGTCCTGAATACATTGTCTTCTTCTTTCTCGCGCCAGCTTCCATGGACAAGATTTTCAAAGTCTTATCTTGCTCATTTCTCAACCATTCTCAAAAGTGTAAACATCAAACTTGTTAGAAATTCCATCACGATTCTAAATATGTAAACAACTTAAACAATGGATCAAGGATGAGCACGAATTTTATCTGGTACCAAATAAAACCTAATTTTTTTAGAAAGTTCAAACTTGAAATTCACATTACTCAGGCAATATTAATGAATTCTAAGGACATGGTCAGTTTCAGGGCTATGATATCTACATTTTATCTTCACAAATCAGAATCAAATGATGCTTGTATGAAGAGATATAAGTTCAGAAAACTCACCTTGCAGATGGAGATCTTGTTTTGAGTTTGAGCAGCTTTCAAGGTTTTGTAATGATTTGGTTAGCTTCCTTGAACCTTTAGGAAGCTAATGCAATGGTTAGTTTATGCTAAGGATGGTTGAATCGTGCTGGAGAAATCCAGTTACAGAACTCTATTTTTGAGTTTGGAAGGTGATGAAGATGGAGTTACAATTCTAAAACAAGGATAGGGATGGACTATATTTTATGTGTGGAAGCTTTAAAATTTGTTTAGAGAGGAAACACACGAGGGAAATGTGAGTTTGAGTTGCAAGGTCAAAATCTGCACAAAAATGGAGTTTGTATGCAAATTCTGGTTTGAGGGAGTTTGGGAGAGTTTTAGGGCTTGTGAATTCGTGTGTTAAGTTGCGTAAAAGTTTATTTATATATAGGAAAAGGTTTGGAGACTTGAGGTGGTCATAATCACAAGATCACAAGTTATGGGATTTTGACTTGTTTTTGAAGTAAGCTTAACAAGTATGGCTTCAAGGCAAGGTACAAAGCTATCTAGAGTGGTTACCAACTTTAAACATGCTTATCTGAATTTGTAGAGGAAGCTTGTGCATAAGGAACAAGTGCAAAGCTCAATAAAAGTTGACTTTGCATAAAGCTTGCTTTATGAGAACAGAATGGTACCTTTCTTCTAAATATGGCAAATTGCTTTGGATAATGGCTTAATCACTTGGATCATACCTCAATCAATTGTGTAAACAATTAATTATGGAGTGATTTATAAGTTAGAAGCCTACAAAAACAAGATTGTGCAGCATAGGATTGAGATTTGAATTCTTATTCATCACAAAAATGACCTATAATTCAAGTTTGAAATCCTAACTTCATCTCTTCGATTCTCTTAGCTCAAAAATTATATCATTGAGTTCTTTGACATTTTGAAAATCTTGGAACATTATATGCAACTCTCATGTTGGTAATTTTGACAAAATCATCATGGAGATTGGTGAAAATTGACCAAGAAGTTAGGTCAAAAATCTGCCTAAACTAGGTCAAATTTTCACTAAGTGTTTAAGAAAAAGTGCATGGCTTTATGGATTCATAATTCAAAATACAAGCATTTATAGGAATTGATCAGTAAAGAAAAGTTGTAGATATCATCAATATCTACAAATTTCACATTAGAAGTTTTCTTTGAATCATCGTGCATCTTGATGAAAAATTGGCATGAAGTTATGAAATAATCATGTATAAAAACACTTAGAAACATTCTAAGTCTTGAAAAGTTTGACTTTTCAAGATGACTTTTGACTTTCTTGATTTCTTGATGATCAAGTTTCATATTTTTGAATTTCTTTATGAAATTTAGTCTTTGAAACTCAATTTTAATCAAAAAGTCAAAGTTTGACTTTTGGTGTATCAGTTGACTTTTCATCAGTTGACTGAAATTTCAACTATAAATCAATTGATCTTGAGAAATGTTTTGAGCCATGAAATTAGGCCAACATGTTGTATTTGAATCCTTGGGATTATGCTTCAAACCACTAGATCATGTATTAGGTCAAAAACTCTTGATCAGTCAAATACAGTCAAAAACCCTAATTTTGACCATTTTGCCCTTTTGATGATTTAAACATTTTTTTTCTTGGGGAATTGTGATTCAAACTTGATCAATTGATACATATAATTTAAAAATGTTGATATTGGTCAAAAATCTTGAAGTTTGACTGTAGGTTGACCACAATTGACTTTTTATCTAATATAACTGATTTTGGGTCATATGATCAATTGACTGAGCCATTTTGTAATCCAAGACTTGAAACTTGACATGAGTAATATTGAGAGTCCATAATGATCTATGAGAGTCATTTGAATTATTATAAGTCCAGTTGTCTTTGTGCAAACTCAAACCCTAATTTGAGGTATCAGTTGTTGAGGAGATGGCTTGACCTAGTCAACCCTTGTGCAAGCTTGAGCTTTTGAAGATCTTTGTGAGAAATGTCTTGAGAAAAGAGAGGGAAAATTTTAGGGTACAATAGTTTCCTTCTCTTTCCTTTGTTATAATATCTCTTAAATGATGAAATAAAAGTGAGGGAAGATTAACTTGAGTACATGAATCAATGAAATACATAATGTATTTTTGGTCTCCCGTCAAAAAGGTTGAAAAAACCTTTGGAGGTTCCTGAAGAATAGTTAAACGAAGAATTTTAGTCCAGATTTTTCGATGATCGTGAAGATCTTCAGTCTTGCTGGAAGGTTTCGAAGATGGGAAGCTGACTTTGGATATTTCGATTAAATCAGACCATTTTTCCATAGACTCATAACAACTTGTTCCTTTCCCATCATGGTTAAGGAGTTTCGCAATAATTTGTTCATTGATCATAATCTTCTTTCCTTTAACAAATGAGATCACTTGAAATAAGGAAGATTTGGCATGAATCTAAAAGTCTTTCACAAGATGGGGATAGATGGGTCTAATGAGAAATTTGAAGTAATTTCCCATCCTTGAACAATTACATCATGTAGAAGATTAAAGCCATTATCTTTGAGGTTTTAAAAATAAACTAGAGTTTCACATATAAATTTTAATTGGTCCGAACTATTACCAAGAGTGATCTCAGGAATGTCATACATATGTTCTTGAATATCATTTTTCCCTGACCCGAACGATTTCTCAGATGTTGATAGAAGATGAGGAACCAATTTGGAATCTTTTTTAGAAGATTTTTGCATAAGAATCATTTCTTTAGAAAACTAAAAATCTCGTTGTTGTTGAGCATCCATGGATAAAGATGATGAACTTGAAAAAGTTTTATGATTTTGAAACAGTTTAGAGTGTGGGTAGTGAAGTGACAAAGTATGTGACGATGAAAGAGGCGAGTTTTTATAAAGCAATTTTGAAATGATTACTTAGAAATATAAGATGTACAAAGGAAAAAGTAATGATGATTTAAACCTAATCTCAAGAATTCCCATTGCTCGAGGTGTCAATCAAACAACGCATTTGTGATTGTAATTTGACAAGTGTCAAAGGAAAATCACAACCATACGTTTGAAAAGACAAGAGTTAATAAAATCAGAGCCACGAATACCAAAGGTTTTCTGACCAAGCGAGTTTCTGATCTAAATATTTTCTAACTTGTATAAGTATCAAGATAGGATTCATAAATAAATTTGCTAATGATAAATTCTAACCTGACGTGTTATATTTCTGAATACATCAACTTTCCCACATACTTCATTTTCGACGAACGTTAGATTTTCATTACGTGAGTTCCTCAGAACATGAGCATCAAATTTGGAACACCATTTATAGAGAACAAATATAGCTTTTCTTGTATGCCCGGAAATTATTCCTAATATTTGAGGCGCTTCTAGACAGGAAGTTGGTTCTTTTAGAGACACCAATCTCAGAAGCTTTTCCAAAAAAACCTTGTTCTGACAATTCAGCTTGATCTCTTAGAGTCACTTCTTCATATAAGACATAACTATTTTGAACTGATAAGTACTTAGATACTTCTTATATATCATTATTTCTATTGGAATCCTTGTCCTCAGAGCCATTAGTCTTTTCTCCAGAGCCAGCTGTTTTAGATCCTTTTGCTCTTCATTTCAGATCTTTAATGAAACCAATGATCCAACATGTTTAAGTTTCAGACTTTGGAACATATGCTCTCTTCCCATCATGTATTGTGAGCATCCAGAGTTCAGGAGCCATGTCTGGTGATTCAACTCTACATGAGATATCTGTAACATAAGTTATTTTGTCTTTTGATACCCAAATACTTTTGGGTCCTTTAAGGTTGGTTTTCCCATAGTTTCTAATAAACTTGGTTTTCTGTGTATGTGTTTCTGTGCTGAAGGGTAGAGATAAGAAAATAGAGAAAAAGGTTTATCTTCCTGAATATCTTCATCAGAATCATAAACAATTCCTCTTTTCTCATAATGACTAACACTATAGATCATGGAAGCCATTTTTCTTTTATTTATGTTGTTGTTCAAGAATTTATGAAATGCCTCATCATATTTGTATAAGATGATTTCAGAAGATGAAGGTGATTTAGAAAGAGTTTCTTCAAGTTTTAAGCATTTATTGTTCAGAAAGACATTTTCTTTTTCTAAAATAAAATTGTCTCCTTTTAAATCAGAAACTTCTTTCTCTAGCTTACAAAATTCTTCAACTTCATATTCATGAACTTTTTGAAGGTTCTTAAATTTTTGTTGAAGCTTCTAATACATGCTCAGAAATTCAGACAAGCATAATTCTAGTTCAACACGAGAAAGTTTAAAAAATACCTATTATGAGTCAGACTCAGTTTCTGATGTGTTTCTATCTGAGGTAGTGGCCATGAATGTTATATTAGCACGCTCTTCTTCAGATTCTGATTCTTTAGAGTCTAATACCATGTTGCCATGAGACCTTTATTCTTGCTCGAAAACATTCTTCTTAAAGATTTCTTTTTTGGTGCTTTCCTTCTTGAGCATTGGACATTCACTACTGTAGTGTCCATACTACTTGCAATTGTAGCAAGTTACTTCCTTGCTTCCTCTTCCTCTTGCAGATGATTCTGAGCGATCTTCTCTGCTTCTGGGTCTTTGGAAGTTGTTTTGTCTTTTTTTTCTAGATATGTTTGACTCTTATGAAAAATAAAGAACAATCCATCTTTGTCATCATAAGGTTCATCATCAGAATCTTCTACTTCTTTAGCTCGGAGAGCTTCGCACTTTTCTGACTTGGTCTTTTCTGACCTAGATCTTAGAGCAACATATTTTCCCTTTTTCTAGGGCTCATATTCTTTTAGTTCTATTTAATGATTTCTAAGGGATCTAATCAACTCTTCAATATATAGGTTGTTTAGATCCTTATACAGCTTCAAAGCAGTGACCATAGGTCTCTATTTCTTAGGAAGGCTTCTGATGATCTTTTTAACATAATCAGATGTAGAATAGTCTTTGTCCAAAACTTTAAGTCACGTGACTAAAGTTTGGAACCTTGAGAACATGTTTTCAATGATTCCATCTTCTTCCATCTTAAAGGCTTCATATTTTTGGATTAAGGCCAAAGCCTTAGTCTCCTTGACTTGAGTGTTACCTTCATATGTCATTCTTAACGAATCAAAAATATCTTTTGACGATTCTCTCTTAGTGATCTTCTGATATTCATTGTAAGATATTGAGTTGAGAATAATGGTTCTAGATTTATGATGATTCTTGAGTACGCGTTCTTTATCATCATTTATTTTGTTTCTAGGAATACCAATCGGAGATATATGTTCTTCGTAACCAAATACAACAAGATCCCAAAGATCAGCATCATAGCCTAGAAAGAAAATTTCTAGTCTATCTTTCCAATAGTCAAGTTTCTCTCCATCAAAGATAGGGGGCTTAGTGTTGTAACCATTTTTTCATTTGTATGAGCAACAACCATATAATTTTTTTCTCACACTGGATCTCTCTACAGGATTAAGTGTTTGATTTGAAAATCAATAACAGAGCTAGAGCTCTGATACCAATTGAAGGTTGAGAAAAACACAAGAAAAAGGGTTTGAATTGGGTTTTCAAAAAATATTTATTTTAGAAATGCTTCTCACAAACTAACAATTATAAATAAGCTAGAAGAAAAAGTGACACAATTAGTTTATACAAGTTCACCATAGAAAAGGCTACTCTTGTCCACCCGCCAAGGTGATTTCGCCTTAGAAAATGACTTAATACAATAATCTAGAAACATTACAATAAAGTCTAAGTGTTTATAAAACCCCTTAGCCCTCTAAAGTAATTCTTACTACAACTTAGTCACTTGAGGAAACAAATCTAGAAAGATTTACAATCAAACACTGTTTACAAGAGTGCTTCTGAAAAGCAGATTTAACACCACAATGAAGAACAAATGTTTACACACAAATATGAGTAACAACTCTTGTATATAAAACAATGATAAAATAGCACAATAATTAGCAACAACTCTTGTGTTATAGAGAATGAATAGTTAACACAAAACTGAGCAATAAGTCATTGTGTTTTTGAATATCTCTTGAATATTTTATCTCTTCGTTTTCTTTCACACTATCTTCAATTTTTATGCTTCAGTTGTTTTTTTTTGAATTATTTTTTGTTGAATCGTTTCACTGAGTCGTTAGTTTCAAATGAAGTAGTTATCACTTTATATAGGCTGAGAAAAGAAGACCGTTGGAAAACGTCACGTTCACCAAGCCGCCTACTACAACAGTAGCATATGATCATGGGAGACAAAGAGAACACCAAAACTTTATTCGTACATTGCATTCTCCATAAATAACAGAAAAGGTGTTGTACTTCTGTACTATATTCCTTCTTGTGTAGTTTCTAATCTTATCTTCTGATGAGATACTTCTTATCTGAAGTAGTAAGAGAGCATATAAGAGGTAATTTCTTTGTTATTTAATCTTCTGATGGAATGTTTCTTATAATAAGTGATGAGTATTCCAGAAGATGATTCATTGTAATGTTTCTCAAGTGTATCAGAGTCTTTCGGAATCAGAACCTAATCTCCAGATATGTAGCAACAGCTTATCTGACAAACATTTTCTTGATATCTGAGCTGAAAGCAAAAGCTTTATTTGAGAATCACTTTATCTTGATATCTGATCTTTGAAGCAAAAGCTTGATATCTGATCTTTGAAGCAAAATCTTGATATCTGATCTTAGAAGAAGATTCTTTTTTTGGACACACTCGTGACTTCTGAAGTAACAACTTATTTGAGAAGTACGTGTGGATCTATTTCTGGCGAGCATTCAACATTCATTAGAACTACTGAAGTTTCTTAAAAAACACATGGAATACTCTTCCTGATGCGTGCTAATAATATTTCTGATGATTCTTCAAACAATAATCCTGAATCAATTAAAATATTTTATCTGCACACTCAACAAACTATTAGAACATAAAATTGTTACATATAAAATATATGTATTGTTATCATTAAAACTCAGATTATCTGCAGAACCAAATCTTGTTCTAACATGATTGTGGTACAATGTCTGAAAATAGTTGTCGACCACATGAATAGTTGGTTGTGGCATTTAAGGTTTGGCCATATGAGTTTTAGGTCACTCAACCAACTGATTACTTTAGATATGGTAACTGGTATACCAAGTCTTGAGATTCCTGACAAACTCAGTGAAGGTTGCTTAGTAGGAAAGAAATCCATAAAGTCTTTCCTTTCGACTATTCCAATGAGATCCTCCTGCATACCTGAAGTTGTACATTTAGATGTATGTGGCCCTTTAGAGGAGCGTATTATTGGTAAAAATAGGTATTTTGTCTCATTTGTCGATGAGTATAGTCGAAATATCTGGATCTATATGATCAAGGGAGAGGATGAAGTATTTGAAATCTTTAAGAGATTCAAGATACTTGTCAAAAACTATAGTGAGAAGAATATTAAGGTTTCCGAACAGATGGAGGTGGCGAATACACATCCAAAATGTTTGAGAAATTTTGTGCATAACATGGTGTCTATCATGAGATAACTTCTTCTAATACGCCTCAACATAATAGAATACTAGAAAGAAGAAATGTGATCATATTGGATATGGCTAAATGCATGCTGAAGCAAAAGAATCAACTAAAGTCCTTGTGGAGTGAAGCAGTTACCACTGTTGTTTATATTCTGAACAGGTGTCCTACCAAGAAGTTGAAGAGAAAGGTTCCTAAAGAAGTGTGGAGTGGCAAACGACCATCCGTGAGTCATCTGAAGGTGTTTGGCTCTATTCTTTACAAGAATGTCCCTAATGCGAAAAGAAGGAAGCTTGATGACAAGAATGAACCTATGATTGTGGTAGGATACCACAAGACTAGAGCATACATGTTATTCAATTCAATTAATGAGAATATAGTGATGAGTCAAGATATTGTGATTGATGAAAATTCTGCCTGGGATTGGAATTATGGTGATGCAGTTAACAAGCCATTGATAAGTCATGGCTTCAACGAAGAAACTAATGAAGTCAAAGTTGAAGAAATTGTCGATATTCCAATCGAAGTCGAAGCAATTGCTGACATTCTTGAAAGAGTCAAAGTCAAAGAAGGTGAGGCTAGCACAAGCCAAAGACTTCAAAGAACTAGAGTTCGTCCAACAAGACTTCAAGACTATAAAGTGATTGGTGATGATGATGTCACATCAGATGGAGAATTAGTTCATTTTTCGTTACTTGCAGATGTTAAAACAATTAACTATAGAGAGGCTTTGAAGAATAAACAATAGAAGTCTGCTATGGTCGAAGAGTTACAAGCAATTGAAAGAAATAATACATGGGAGTTAGTCAAATTTCCAGCACATGCAAAAGCTATTAAAGTGAAGTGGGTGTTTAATTTGAAGCACAATGTTGATGGGTCGATAGCAATACATAAGGCAAGATTAGAAGCTCGGAGATTTATTCAGAGAACGAGACTTGATTACTCTGAAGTATTTTCACTTGTCGCAATATTGGAGACTATCATATTAGTTGTCGCCTTGGCATGCAAACAAGGTTGGTCGACATTTCACTTAGATGTGAAATCAATATTTTTTAATGGTTCCTTAGACAAAAAGGTCTATGTCACACAACCTCATGGGTTTGTGATTCTGGAGGAAGGGAGTAAGGTGTATAAGCTTCACAAAGCACTCTATATCCTCAAATAGGCACCTAGGGCATGAAACAAGAAGATCGGCGCATACTTAATCAAATTGGGATTTTTCAAATGCAAATATAAGTATGGTGTTTATGTCTAGGATTTGGCACAAGATATAAAAATCATCTATTTAAATTTCGATGACTTGTTGGTAATTGGAAATAGCTTGAAGAACTTGTTGAAGTTCAAAGAGCTGGTGATGAGAGAATTTGAAATATCGGATATGGGAAACCTGTCGTATTTCCTAGGTATGGAATTTCAAATGATGAAGCAAGATATGGTGATACATCAAAGAAAATAAGTCAAAGAGATACTCAAGATATTCATGATAAATGATTCAACTTCTGCATCTTCGCATTTCGAACCAAATTTGAAATTAGAGAAGCATGGAGAGGAGGACAAAGTCGATGTAACTTTGTTCAAACAAATTGTCAGATCTATGAGATATGTGTGTAACAATCGACCTGATATAAGTTTTGTAGTTGAATTATTGAGCAGATACATGAGTCAACTAAGGGTGTCACACATAAAGGTTTCCAGAAGAGTCTTGAGATGCTTAAAAGTATCGATAAAGTGTAGAATTCTATTACGACAAGATTCTGAAAGTAAAGAAGCAGTGGTTACTTGCTATTCGTGTGTTGATTGATGTGGAGATAAGGAAGATCTAAGAAGCACAACTGGTAATTTCTTTCAAGTCTTTAGTGTTCCAATCTCACAGTGCTTGAAAAAGTAGCTCACAGTGGCATTGTCATTGTGTGAGCCTGAATATATAGCATGATCCTATGCAACGTGTCAAGCAATTTAGATCATATATGTGCTTGAAGAAATGGAGGTAGAAGTGAAGAAACCTTTGGTGTTGCAGATTGACAACAAGTCAACCATTAATCTTGTAAAAAGTATATTTATGCATGGAAGGAGTAAGCACATTGAAGTTAGATTTAACTTCTTGAGGGAGAAGTTAAATCCAGGCGAACTTGAAGTAAGGCATTGCTCAAGTGAAATACAATTGATCGATATTTTCACCAAAGGATTAAAGATCGATAGATTCCTGAACTTGAGAAAGAAATTAGGAATAGTTCAAATCGACTATGATTTGCATATGTTCGACAACTATAATTATTTGAGGGGTATGTTGTGATATAATCCAAGTTAACTAATCTAAGCCCAAGCTCGAGTTAATTATGGTTTGTTTGTTACTTAGTATACAAGTTAGTTGTATATAAATAGACATGTTGTAAATTAGTTTTTATTCATTCAATAATATTAATCCTTATTTCATTATTCTCTCTTTTTCTTTCCTCACTTAAAGTGTCTCACGCACTAACAACTTTATCTTCAATAGGTTTCCAATCTTTTTTAAGTTTTACGGATTCAAAACCATCATCAGCTTGGACCGTGGGAGGTGTCCATTCATTGATGACAACTTTCAAGATCTTGATATCCATGAACTTGAGAAAAACGACCATGTGAGTCCTCGTGCTGGGTTGAAATTTTGATCCCATTTCCTTGCCTTCGACGGATGTTAGTTTTCTTTATCTCGTTTTTTTTTTCATATTATAAAACAAAAAATAATTTTTTTTATTATAATAATATAAAGTTATTATTATTTTACAAAAATAAAATAAATAATATCACTAGATTACAATTTAGTTTATACTAATTAGATATTAAAAAATAATTATGTTTATAAAAATATATATATTTTAACAATGAGGCGGGTTTGAGAACGGATCTGGAACAAGTATAAATATATTCACTTTTATTCCCGACTTTAAATGTCAGAAAAAATATAAATTCAATTAAAAATCATTAAAAATAGAATTTCTTGTTAAAATAAAATTTAAAAAATTGAATGAATTCAGATAATTTCAAATTTTATTGTCATCCTACATAATATAATGTGCAAAATAATTTTGTTCTAGCATGGTATACAAATTAAAGTCTAACTACCAATCTTTTTAAAACACTAGCAAATTTGCTCTGGTCAAACATTGTTGAGAGACTTCTGAACATTACAAATAATACAAAGTTTACAAACAAATATAGTATAGACTATAAGTTTTATTGGACATTAATCTAAATATGGTGTCCCAAGTCCCAACTCACCCACCTTATTGCTTGTCAACAAAATATTCTAATTAAAATACTATATATTATATTCTGCCAATAAAACAAAAGCAAATGGACCCTACCTTGAAAATAACACGCGGCTCCAAATAAAGTTCAAAAGTTAATAAATTATTTCAAGAAAAATATGATAGAACCTTTAATTTTTTAATTTTGACAAACCTGTGTAAAAACCTGTGTAAGAACGGTCAATAGTTATGCTCTTATAATAGTGATTTAATAACTATTGATTTAATAAGATTAATAAATGAGTATTTAAATGGAATATAAAATAGTAATGTAACAACAAGTAGGCATTTCAAAAAGTAGAATATTGTAAATGAAAAAGAAGAAAGTCCAGAAAGGGAAACGTATAGCACTAAGTGAGTAGCGAGTCGCACACGGTCGTGACTCATTGATGATTGACATGGATGTTTGTACAGAGAAGGTGATGCAAGGTGGGGCCCATGTTATTTGTCTCTGAAAGTTTCAAGTTTATTCATCAGCTCTCAGCTACTCTACTCTGACATCTGGTGGTGGGAACCTTTTCAAATATTATAAAATAAATTTTATGAAACCAATGTGGGTGGATACTCGATACCATACTCGCTTCTTTCTACTCACGTCCTAACTAGCGCGTGAAACTTACTTTTATTAATTTATCCTCAATCGTTCTCGAATTATAAATATATATTTTTTATTTATTAAATAATTGATATCAATTTCGATGCTTGTAAATGGAAGTTATACTGAGAAACTTAATATGGATCGAAGGCTTAGACAAGGAGACTGTATATCTGCCTTTGTATTCCTAATCGTAGCGAAAGGCTTTAACTTATTGATAAAGAAAGCTATTGACACAAGGAAGCTTCTCGGATACAAAATTTAGGCTGACGAACATTACTTTTCTCATTTTTAATATGTATGTGTGATCGGTGGATCTGAAACTGACTGTTTAACGCTGGTTCACGAAATGTCGCGGAAGCAAGAGTCGTCACCGTCTTTTATTTTCTCCAATAAGGAAAGGACAAAAACACAGAAAAATTCCTTATGAGATTAGCTCTCGGTTCGGGAGGTAGATTTATAGAAAGGGAAAGTGTTAGCACCCTTTCTATCCATGATTATCCATGGGCTCTTAGATACTTGCTCATTTGTGTTTTCAAAATGTTTGTTTGCTTTTCAAAAGTGCGTGGGTTTGAAAAAGTTTCATTGAAAACTTCAATTCGACTCTTGTATCAGTCCTCAAGAGTGTTGTGAAGCGTTTGTTTTGAAATCTTTTAGAAAGTGTCAGTGTGAAAAGAGTTTTTTTGATTTGTTTTGAATTAGAGCAAGTATCTACGAGTCATCCACCTACCCTAAGGAATTAGGCTGTGTAAATGTTCTTAAGGTAGTGCCATCCCACCATTGAGAGGTAGGTAGCACCACCGTTGGAGGTGTTCGGGTCAATTCGAATGTAGGGACAGTGTGGTCACCGAAGCAACAACAGGACACCTTAGAAGCTACCCTTATATCCTTGATCCTTTTTTTAATCTGAGGCAACCGTTTCGAGGCAACTGTTTCGAGGCAACTGGATCATGGACATAAGGACCACTAAGACGTCATATACTTGACGACCACGTTTCGAAGGCAACAAGTGAGGCGTACCCTAGAAGTGGTGTGTGTATTTGTGTGTTGTATTTAGTTAATGTTTGTTTTGTAATTAGTGAGCTACGTGTTATTTTTATTCACATACATTCTTTCATGCAAGTTAACAGTTAAGGGGTGTAGAAAGTAAATTGCGAAAACATAAATCCTACGCTATTACAAGGCGCGGGTCTATACATCGCCAAAAATTACAAAGACCCGTTTTTTTAGTAAATAAGTACGGAAATTAAATAAAGCGATAAACCTATTTAACTATTACATTCTTGAAGGCAATTACATAATAATCAAATAAAGTAAATGCGCGCGAATAAATTAATCGGGAATGTCTAAGGGTGTTGACCCTTTTTTAGAAAAGAAATTGATTTTTTGGTCTTTTTGGTAATTAAATGAAATTAAAAACTAATTAATGACTAATTGATTATTTTAATTAAAAGAAAATATTTTGTTTTTTATGTTTTTATGAAATAAAATAAAAATGAAAGAAACAAAATTAAAAGTTAATCCTAAATCTAAGTTATTTTAATTATTTAAGAAAAGGAATTACAATTGTCTAATTAAACTATTTTGGTTAATATTTATTTACAAAATAAAATAATAATAATAATAATAATAATGATTCTATTTTTTTGGTTTTTTTATGAAAATGTGTTAATTAAGTTAATTTGTTAATAATAATAAAATAAAAAAGGTTAGAAATTAAAATAATAGAAAAAACAAAACAAAATAAAAAAAAAGGAAGTAAAACCAAAAGGGGGGTGTGGGCTGAAATTTGGAGGTGTTGAATTGAGAATTGTGGCCCATTTATCCTCAGCTCGTTTGACTTTTTTGGTTTGCCTAGGGCGCGCTGACTTCAGAATATGGTGTTCTATGCTTTTGGCCCTTGGATCTGCCTCCAATGACACTTGGCTGCGCTGGGATGTGAGACTTATGATGCACCTCATATTGGAATCTGCACAGGAAAATGTTGAAGAAAATAATATAGAGATTATAGGGGACCTGGGAAGAACTTACAGCGCGGTATGAGCCTCAGGACTTGGCAAAGGTTGCTTTAGCCACGTGCTTGTTTTGATCTGAAGATGCTCGCAACTCTCACTTTTTGAATAATTTTTGGTTTTGCTCTTGGTCGTTTCTGCATACACTCTTTTTTGAATGAGGTTGAGAAGGCTTGTATATATAGTAATGAAATGTGTATCAATCCAAATAATGGTCATTAAGCTTATGCAATTATGTTCTTGATTTCCTCCATAACCAACATTGAACCATTTGCCATATTTGTGAAAATTTGAATTTTTATGCCCATAATAGGCCATGCACGAATTTGGAAGGTATTTCAAGGTGTATTAAGGCTAATCAACACAAAATATATCCCTCCATTAATTTCTTTGATTTTTATTTGAATTTTAAAGATTTAAAATGAATTAAATCAAATAAAATCAAATAAAAATGGAAAAATTAATTTTTAATCTTGAAATAAATTTTGGGACACGTGGGAGGCATGGTCAAGCTGAATCAAGTGGAAAAAGTGGGGCCCTTTTGTCAAAAATGAATTTTCAAGGATAATTGACTTTGGCCATTTCATAAAAATTTCCCAACTTCTCCAATGCATATCTTGCTCAATTTTAAAGCTATGAACATGTTCTTGGACATTTTGGAAAGTTCTTGAAGTCCTCTAACCAATGTCTTTGGTCCCATGTCATTTTGATTTACCAATCTCAAGTTATGGTCTTTGACTCAAAGTGCCTTTTTGTTGACTTTTGAAAATGACCTATAATGTTGAAATTGATAACTTTTTGTGAGAGCATTTATTGGACTTGGAATGTGAAGATGAGTTGTAGGAAATGTCTTCCCCTTCAAGATGAGCATTGGATGGGATTTTTCTGATGAACCATGAAAAGGTTATGCCTTGGTCAAGTTACAGTTGACTTTTCAGCTGTCCAAAAATAGAAACTTTTGCATCTTGATGATTTTTGAGCCATGCTTGTGGAATCATGATCAAGAATTGATCAAATGATGATTGTGGCTTCAAAATAAGATGTTGACCAAATTTTTTGACTTTTGACTGCCAAATGACCATTTTGCCCCTACAGTTGACTGTGAAGCAATTAGGGTTTTTGACTGTGCAACTTGATGCTGTGAGTCTTGAAACTTGACATATGAATGCTTGAAAATGTTTATAGGCATATGGGACTTGATTGGACCATTGAAAACCTCAACTTCCTTGAAGGAACCAAAACCCTAATTTTGACTGGCTTAGGAGGATGGTTGACTGTGCAATCCTTGGAGTAGCCTTGAACCATTTGAGGTGATGCTTGTCAAAACTTTTGAAGAATATGGGAGGGCAAATTTTGGGGTACAACAGTTGCCCCTGTTCAATCTTCTTAGACCTGAGGATGTAGATTGGCTTGTGTGCCTTTCGTGATCCGAAGGTGGAAGATGATTGAACACTAGAGTGCCCAGAAATTTGCACTCACATAGTGGAATATCAGCAGTGCCTTATCGGGAATGGGCTTATAGATGCCATTTGGAACTGTGATGTATAGTTATGGAGATGGGCTTATAGATGCCATCTGGAGGTGTCGATCGCGTAAGAGATTCCTTAGCGAGAACTTGCGTACCTGAGAAAGAAAGATAATTACCTGGCCTGTTACAGGGGTTGATCTTCAAACAGTCGCTCACAGACGTGCCCTGGCTAGATACAGGAATCGAATCTGGAACTTCAAAAGGTTTTTGTTGATAATGATGTGATGAATGAATCAGGGACGGTTACTACCTCAACAGGACGATGAGAGAACCTTGAACGATTTCTACCTCAACGGGACGATGAGAGAACCTTGGACGATTACTACCTCAACGGGACGATGAGAGAACCTTGGACGATTACTACCTCAACGGGATGATGAGAGAACCTTGGACGATTACTACCTCAACGGGACGATGAGAGAACCTTGGACGATTACTACCTCAACGGGACGATGAGAGAACCTTGGGCGATTACTACCTCAACGGGACGATGAGAGAACCTTTGGGCGATTACTACCTCAACAGGACGATGAGAGAACCTTGGACGATTACTACCTCAACGGGACGATGAGAGAACCTTGGGCGATTACTAACTCAACGGGACGATGAGAGAACCTTGGGCGATTACTACCTCAACGGGACGATGAGAGAACCTTGGGCGATTACTACCTCAACGGGATGATGAGAGAACCTTGGACGATTACTACCTCAACGGGACGATGAGAGAACCTTGGGCGATTACTACCTCAACGGGACGATGAGATAACCTTTGGGCGATTACTACCTCAACGGGACGATGAGAGAACCTTGGACGATTACTACCTCAACGGGACGATGAGAGAACCTTGGACGATTACTACCTCAACGGGACGATGAGAGAACCTTTGACGATTACTACCTCAACGGGACGATGAGAGAACCTTGGATGATTACTACCTCAACGGGACGATGAGAGAATCTTAGGCGACTACAACCTCAGCAGAATGATGAAGGAATCTTGGACGTCTTCTACCTCAAAAGGTAAAGACTTTTATCTGTTGATCGTTCTTTCCTGAAAAAGTAACGAGTTAGTTGTATGCAATGTCATAATGTATGACATGCATGATGTCATGATGTTCTCAAAAATAAATGAGATTGGGGTGATATGATGCGTGTATGCATGTATCATAATGTATGACAATGTGATGTTTATGAATGTATTTTCGTCTAGGAAAATAAATCCTTGACGAATGCCGGGAGCTGAATCCTGGGCTGATGTTGGAAGAGTAGCGTTCTTTGTTTCAGCTGGGGATAATGGTTGCAAGAATAAACCGGTAGGAGAAGATGACTCCGTCGGGGAATAAACCTGTTGGAGAGATTACTCTGCGGGGAATTACTCTGTAGGAAGAGATGCTTCGCTGAGGTTTTGATGATAACTCCGTTGGGGATTCTACTGATGAGTTATGTTGGAAGATCTGATGAACTTCGCTGGGGATAGGAAGAACTTCGCCGAGGACGGTCTTTCCGTTAATTAGTTGAGGATAACCCAGTTATAAGCTTTGGTGGGGAATAACCTTATGAATAAAGTCGGGGAGAGGATCTCGTACTCTGCAGGTGATAAGCTTCCAAAATCTACTGGGGATAAGCTTCCTACTGGGGAGATCGATTGAACTTTCCTGGGGAAACTTTTGAGATTGCACTGGGGAAGTGGCTCCACTGGACGTTCTGTATACCGCCGGGGAACAATCTTAGATCAAGATTGCCGGGGATACTTGCTAGGAATGATTGTGTACTCCGTTGGGGAATGTTGAGATCTTCTGGAGGATAACCCAACTCCTTGAGGCTGACAGTAGATTAACTCTGCTCGGGGGGAGTGTTGCTGACTTGCTTGGGATACTGTACCTTGTTAGGGTTGATGGGAGACCAACTGCTTGGGAGAGTATTGCTGAATCTTGTCTTAATTCGCGGGGAGTGAAGATGTCTTGGTCAGATTCTTTAGCCGAACCTATCTTGGTACCTGGAGGACAGAGTAACTTGTACAGTTTGGACAACTCTTATTGCCCCTGCTTCTGCGGGAGAAGAAGGTACCTGTGGAGGTGTTTGACAACTGCCGATTGAAAAATCTTCTTCTGGTAGGCCAGTGACGAGATGACGGGACATAGTCGTACGCTTTGATCCCTAATTTTTTCCTGGACCGCCCTTTCAGGTTTTTAGTCCACCGGGATACCCCTTTTTGCCCAAGCCGCCTTTTCAGGTTTTTGACTTGCCGGGTGTACAGATTTTTTCATTTCATCCCTTACTTTTGCCCGAACCCTTTTGGTTCGCCGGGAAGCCCTTATTTTTGCCTAGGTGTGTCAACCTAGAGGGTCTTTGATTATGCGTAGTATTTTTCGACTATGTCCACGCTCTCAGAGTGCAGGGAGTTGTCATTGTTGTTGTGTTGCCATGCGACCAGAAGATGTTTGATCAGGCAAGATTCGTAGCTGGAACTCATGTCCAATGCCCCAGGTGACTCAGGCGGAGATTTGCCCCAGGCTATTAGGCATTTGAGAGAGTCTCTGAATCTTGACTGGACTGCCCCAGATGATGGACAATGATCATGCCCTGCCCCTTGATTGGAAGCGCTTCTTCCATTTGAGATGACCTTTTTTGTTGAGAAGGCTTTTGTTCACTAGATATTCGTCGTGCGAATTTCTATGCTGTTCAAACAAATAGTCATATGCAAACAATGTTATATTAAAAATTCAAAGCTTATGTCTGTCTTGAAGTTTTTTGAAAATGCGGTTTTCAATAAACAAGTGATTTTTTTGTAAAATGTGATGTCCACTCAAGATTTTACAGCGAGCCTTATAGGAGTCAGGATACCTTTGGTAACAGTATGCTTTCGAACTAACCCATGCTTCAGCTAGGACTTTTAAGGGTTGTAGCGTGGCCTGGTTCACGGTTTAAGAAACAAAGGATAAAGGCTCAAATTTTATTCGTACCCACCCGTTCTTCGTGATGTTCTTCAAACCTAAACTCAGTTGATCGTGCATTAGACCTAGTTTGAGTCTTTGCTTTGATATTCCGGTGATGGTTCAGATATTGACAGTTTATTTTGAATGGGCAGTCATTTCCTTTTTTGTTGAGGGTTTGTAAGACCTCTTTTTTTTTTTGATTTTGTTATCCCTGTTTTTTTTTGCCTGAACTGTTTCTTTTTGAACTTACAGTCAGCGGGATGCCCCAGTTTTGTAAGTCTCCTTCATAGGTTTTGACTTAATGGGCGTTTATTTTGAGGGATAATGATTGCCTGTCCTTATGGTTATTCAGAACCATCACTGTCTTTTGTTTTGTAAGAACTCCTTTGGTGCCATTCGTTGTGCACCTGGATCAACTGAGAAGACTACTCTGCCCCAGGTTATGATTAAGGGTTTTAATTTTTTGTGAAAAGCAAAACTCCTACTTCTTTGGCTCGAAGGGGTTGACGAGGGATTATCTTCCTTATAACTCCAGTGTTTAGGAATTGAAACAATGCCTGTACCTCATCAGCGGGGTCTGTTCAAAAGCATACTGTAAATCGTGGTATCGTTTTCGTCATCCTCCCTCAAGAGGCTTAGAATTTTTCAATCAAGAGTTGATCATCACAAAAATATGAAAACAGTTGGCATATAGTGAATACGAAAGAATTACTTCAAAACAGACATGTGTAATGCATTAATGAAATAACATC
This sequence comes from Vicia faba, assembly GCA_948472305.1. NCBI lineage: Eukaryota > Viridiplantae > Streptophyta > Magnoliopsida > Fabales > Fabaceae > Vicia > Vicia faba. The sequence continues at coordinate 1,671,697,562 of OX451737.1, forward strand.
GTTTGACATGAATACAATGTTCGAACAATCAAAAGAAAATTACAAATTGAAAATTCTAATGAACAAAAGACATTCTCGATGATTTGGTGTAGGATCAGTGTTCAAACTTGACCTCCTTGGCATCAATCAAGTCTTGGATCTTGTTCTTCAAGGTCCAACAGTCGTCGGTGTCATGTCCAGGACTGTCAGAATGGTAGGCACGTCTCACACCCGGGTTGTACTTGGAAGAGGAAGTATCAGGATTTTGAGGAGGATCCTTTAGTGTGATCAGTTTTGCCTTCAGCAATTGCTGTAATTCCTGAGACAAAGACATGTTGATGTTAGTATACTTCCTATCTTGATACTTGATACTTTATCCTACGCCTATTGCTCTTTCTTGGTTGAACGGGCGTGGGATCAGAGATCTGGATTGCCCCTACATCATGACGACCCTTTTTACCATGTATAGCGTTGGACTCCTTCTTCCTACTGTGGGGCTTTTTCTGAGCATCAGCAGGTGCGGTTTCTTGAATCTTCCCCGACTTGATACCAGCTTCAATTCTCTCCCCAGTCAAGATAAGATCTGTGAACCCAGCAGAAGAATTCCCAATCAGATGGTTGTAGAATGGACCAGACAAAGTCCCCAAGAACATGTCAACGAGCTCACGGTCAGTCAGAGGTGGTTGTACCCTTCCAGCAAGGTCTCTCCATTTTTGGGCGTACTCCTTAAAACCTTCACCCAACCCCAGTGACATACCCTGGAGTTGGGTACGCGTAGGAGCGAGGTCGGCATTATACTGATACTTCTTATAAAAAGCAGTTGCCAAGTCCTCCCAGTTACGAATACTGGTTCCATCCAGCTGATAGAACCATTCGAGCTGAGTCCCTGAAAGACTCTCCTGGAAGAAATGGATCCATAGATTCTTGTCCTCCGTGTAGGGCTGGATCTTCCTTGCGTATGAACGGAGGTGCAACTTAGGACAAGAGGCCCCGTCGTATTTTGCAAAGGCAGGTGCCTTGAACTTGTGAGGGATCACCACCCCAGAAGATAAGCCTAGGTCTCCGAAGTCCAACCCGGGAACCTGTTGAATCTCCATGGCATTTAGACGGTCCTCTAGTTGCTTATACCTGTCCTCAGCTTGAGGGTATTTCTCATCATTGTAATCTGTCTCGGTGTCGGAGACCACTGGACTAGGAACCCTTCCCTCTTGGTGACTGCCTTCCCCAACAGATGGAGTAGTCCGCTCAGCTTCATTCTGCAGTGTATTCCCAGATCTGCGGCTAGGGTTGAACAAAACAGTCCTCTTCTTCTTTTTCTTCAAAAGCAGAGTCTTCAATTCCTGTTGTCCCTGGGCTAAGCTCATGACCAGCTCCTAGAACTGGGCGTTCTGGGCCTGGAGGGCCTTGATAGCTTGTCCATTGGATGATTCAGGATTCATGATGATGGCTGAAATAAACAGCGAAGAAGATTAAGCAACCTGTAGAACAGAGTACCTATAATGCAATGATATGTATGTATGCATGCGATGTTTTCAAGGATCTCGCGGGGTAAACAGAGAAACTTGTTAGAATTTGAATTTGGTATCTTGATGGAAGGAACTTCATATTGTTGTGAGTCCTTCTTCAAGAGTCAAGGCTCACCATATCCAGTGGGTTATAGCCCCCGACTCAAGTCATTAACCTTGGCTAGAGGAAAATAAATCCCATTTGCCCCTTGCTGGACAGTTGGTTCATCATGACCTGCATCACAGACCCTTGAGATCCTTGAAATGGATTAGTCCTTATGCAGGATGTATGCAATGGTATGATGTTATGCTATGCATGGAGTGATGTAAGTAGGCCCTGTAATGAGTCCCAATTAAGGACTGTACACAAAAACTGCAAGAAAACTCATGTGTCAGATAACAAGCATGTAAGTAGTCAAGTTTGAAAGCACACAAGTCACACAAGACAACCCTTAGAGTTTAGGCCAACATGAAGTTTAGGTACTACCCTCTTTCAGTTTCGTTGGTTAAGACCTGTCCTATCAAAAGTAACCGGGTTCTAGAGGATCCCAATATCACTGACTACCCTCAATCGGCCATAACTCCAGCGTCGCAATCTTTTCTTGCGGCCAGAACCATCGCGAGAGTTTAGCCTCAATGGGTGTAGCATACTGCTACTGTTCTATGGCCAAGTTCGGTCACATTAGGGTTCTAAGGTCGGTTGGTGCTTAATGACTCCTCAGAAGACCCATATTCTCCTCGTTGCAACACAAGGGATATCGGTACAGACCAAGGTGCCACACCAACGTAGCCACTACTTCACCCGTGTCGGTCTATGCCGGACAGGTCCCTCACAGCTTATGCTACCTAAAAAGGGTATCCCCAGATCCGGGTTAGGATCTATGAAACTCCGATGCAAAGCCCACAGTATTAAATCAAGCAAAGCAAACAATTGAAAACATGATGATGAACTATTCCTAAGGTACACCCCACTTATTAGTTTCCCCAGCAGAGTCGCCAGTTCTGTGATCGGTGGATCTGGAACTGACTGTTTAACGCTGGTTCGCGAAATGTCGCGGAAGCAAGAGTCGCCACCGTCTTTTATTTTCTCCAACAAGGAAAGGACAAAAGCACATAAAAATTCCTTATGAGATTAGCTCTCGGTTCGGGAGGTAGATTTATAGAAAGGGAAGGTGTTAGCACCCTTTCTATCCATGGTTATCCATGGGCTCTTAGATACTTGCTCATTTGTGTTTTCAAAATGTTTGTTTGCTTTTCAAAAGTGCATGGGTTTGAAAAAGTTTCATTGAAAACTTCAATTCGACTCTTGTATCAGTCCTCAAGAGTGTTGTGAAGCGTTTGTGTTTGAAATCTTTTAGAAAGTGTCAGTGTGAAAAGAGTTTTTTTGATTTGTTTTGAATTAGAGCAAGTATCTACGAGTCATCCACCTACCCTAAGGAATTAGGCTGTGTAAATGTCCTTAAGGTAGTGTCATCCCACCATTGAGAGGTAGGTAGCACCACCGTTGGAGGTGTTCGGGTCAATTCGAGTGTAGGGACAGTGTGGTCACCGAAGCAACAACAGGACACCTTAGAAGCTACCCTTATATCCTTGATCCTTTTTTTAATCCGAGGCAACCGTTTCGAGGCAACTTTTTCGAGGCAACTGTTTCGAGGCAACTGTTTCGAGGCAACTGGATCATGGACATAAGGACCACTAAGACGTCTTATACTTGACGACCACGTTTCGAAGGCAACAAGTGAGGCGTACCCTAGAAGTGGTGTGTGTATTTGTGTGTTGTATTTAGTTAATGTTTGTTTTGTAATTAGTGAGCTACGAGTTATTTTTATTCACATACATTCTTTCATGTAAGTTAACAGTTAAGGGGTGCAGAAAGTAAATTGCGAAAACATAAATCCTACGCTATTACAAGGCGCGGGTCTATACATCGCCAAAAATTACAAAGACCCGTTTTTTTAGTAAATAAGTACGGAAATTAAATAAAGCGATAAACCTATTTAACTATTACATTCTTGAAGGCAATTACATAATAATCAAATAAAGTAAATGCGCGCGAATAAATTAATCGGGAATGTCTAAGGGTGTTGACCCTTTTTTAGAAAAGAAATTGATTTTTTGGTCTTTTTGGTAATTAAATGAAATTAAAAACTAATTAATGACCAATTGATTATTTTAATTAAAAGAAAATATTTTGTTTTTTTATGTTTTTATGAAATAAAATAAAAATGAAAGAAACAAAATTAAAAGTTAATCCTAAATCTAAGTTATTTTAATTATTTAAGAAAAGGAATTACAATTGCCTAATTAAACTATTTTGGTTAATATTTATTTACAAAATAAAATAATAATAATAATAATGATGATTCTATTTTTTTGGTTTTTTTTATGAAAATGTGTTAATTAAGTTAATTTGTTAATAATAATAAAATAAAAAAGGTTAGAAATTAAAATAATAGAAAAAACAAAACAAAATAAAAAAAAAGGAAGTAAAACCAAAAGGGGGGTGTGGGCTGAAATTTGGAGGTGTTGAATTGAGAATTGTGGCCCATTTATCCTCAGCTCGTTTGACTTTTTTGGTTTGCCTAGGGCGCGCTGACTTCAGAATATGGTGTTCTATGCTTTTGGCCCTTGGATCTGCATCCAATGACACTTGGCTGCGCTGGGATGTGAGACTTATGATGCACCTCATATTGGAATCTGCACAGGAAAATGTTGAAGAAAATAATATAGAGATTATAGGGGACCTTGGAAGAACTTACAGCGCGGTATGAGCCTCAGGACTTGGCAAAGGTTGCTTTAGCCACGTGCTTGTTTTGATCTGAAGATGCTCGCAACTCTCACTTTTTGAATAATTTTTGGTTTTGCTCTTGGCCGTTTCTGCATACACTCTTTTTTGAATGAGGTTGGGAAGGCTTGTATATATAGTGATGAAATGTGTATCAATCCAAATAATGGTCATTAAGCTTATGCAATTATGTTCTTGATTTCCTCCATAACCAACATTGAACCATTTGCCATATTTGTGAAAATTTGAATTTTTATGCCCATAATAGGCCATGCACGAATTTGGAAGGTATTTCAAGGTGTATTAAGGCTAATCCACACAAAATATATCCCTCCATTAATTTCTTTGATTTTTATTTGAATTTTAAAGATTTAAAATGAATTAAATCAAATAAAATCAAATAAAAATGGAAAAATTAATTTTTAATCTTGAAATAAATTTTGGGACACGTGGGAGGCATGGCCAAGCTGAATCAAGTGGAAAAAGTGGGTCCCTTTTGTCAAAAATGAATTTTCAAGGATAATTGACTTTGGCCATTTCACAAAAATTTCCCAACTTCTCCAATGCATATCTTGCTCAATTTTAAAGCTATGAACATGTTCTTGGACATTTTGGAAAGTTCTTGAAGTCCTCTAACCAATGTCTTTTGTCCCATGTCATTTTGATTTACCAATCTCAAGTTATGGTCTTTGACTCAAAGTGCCTTTTTGTTGACTTTTTAAAATGACCTATAATGTTGAAATTAATAACTTTTTGTGAGAGCATTTATTGGACTTGGAATGTGAAGATGAGTTATAGGAAATGTCTTCCCCTTCAAGATGAGCATTGGATGGGATTTTTCTGATGAACCATGAAAAGGTTATGCCTTGGTCAAGTTACAGTTGACTTTTCAGCTGTCCAAAAATAGAAACTTTTGCATCTTGATGATTTTTGAGCCATGCTTGTGGAATCATGATCAAGAATTGATCAAATGATGATTGTGGCTTCAAAATAAGATGTTGACCAAAATTTTTGACTTTTGACTGCCAAATGACCATTTTGCCCCTACAGTTGACTGTGAAGCAATTAGGGTTTTTGACTGTGCAACTTGATGCTGTGAGTCTTGAAACTTGACATATGAATGCTTGACAATGTTTATAGGCATATGGGACTTGATTGGACCATTGAAAACCTCAACTTCCTTGAAGGAACCAAAACCCTAATTTTGACTGGCTTAGGAGGATGGTTGACTGTGCAATCCTTGGAGTAGCCTTGAACCATTTGAGGTGATGCTTGTCAAAACTTTTGAAGAATATGGGAGGGCAAATTTTGGGGTACAACAGCATGCAATACCATGATTATAAGTGAGAAAAAGTGAGTCAATATTCATGCGAAAAAGGATATATTACTCCTATTTATTAGTGCACAAGGTTGAAGATGAAAGAAAAGAGTGAAGTAGATTTGTAACTAACTTTCTCTTTCAAATTGAAAAACGGTTATAAAGTAAATTATTTTAATTACAAATTGAAACTAGAGTTCAATATTTTTACCACCAGAAACAACTAAATGAAACTCAAATTAAATTGAAATACAAATGTTTGAAATTAAATATGTTGAATTTGGATTACACATCAACATCTTTCCTTAATCCATACTCAAGACTAAAAATAAACAATACAAATTTCATCACTCAAGTGGATAAAGTGTTCAGTCTTGATAACTTTAGTTAGAACATTTGTAAGTTGCTTCTGAGTGCTACAGTGAGCAGCTTCAAGTATATCATTCTGAACTTGATTGTGCAGAAAATAGAACTTCGTGTCAATGTGCTTCCTCCTTTAATGTAACACTGAGTTCTTTGCAAGACTTATGACAGATTTGTTGTCTATCATCAGCTTGACTGGTTTGCTCATTCTGAACTTCAGTTCCTGAAGCAAATTTATCAGTCAAATAGCTTGACAAGCTGACAAAGCACCTACAATGTACCCAGCTTCACAAATTAACAAGGCAACCACAAGTTGCTTTTTGGAGCGCTAAGAAATGAGACTTCTCAGATACTTGACGAAATATCCAGAAGTACTTATTATGTTAACTATGTCTCCACACCAATAAGAGTCTAAATAACATATTAGCCCTGGATCAGATTTAGCATGAGAAGGGAATAAAACTTCATACCTCAATATCCTGACAGCGGCTTGGTAATGTGACCACTTTGATTTGTTCATAAATCTACTCATTATTCCAATTGCATAGCAGATATCAGGCTTGGTGTTACAGAGATATCTCAATGAGCCAACCAACTATTTAAAAGTTGTAGCATCTACATCATCACCCTCAACATCAAAATCTAGTTTTTGATTTGTTTCAGTAGGTGTGATCGCAGACTTGTAATTTGTTAACTTAAATTTCTTCAGAAGTTCAAGTTCATACTTCAGCTGATGCAAAATTATACCCTTCTCAGAGTAAAAAATCTTCATCCCTAAAAAATATATGATGTTTCATAGATCAGTCATCTCAAACTCATTCATCAGCATCTTCTTGAACTTGACTATCTTATTTGAACACCTCCCTATTAGAAATATGTCATTAACATTGAGACACGCTAGAATCATATTGTTTTTAGAGGTATGATGAACATAAACCCATATTCCATCTTACATTTTATGAATCCTTGAAGCTTGAAAAATAAATGAATTTTCAAATTCCAAGCTCTAGGAGCTTGTTTCAATCCATATAAGACTTTATGCAATTTATACACCATCCCTTCTTGATTATTTTTCACAAATTCAAGAGGTTGTGACACATAAATTTTCTCTTGTAAAAGACCATTAATAAAAGTAGATTTCACATCTAAATGCATTAGAGGTCAATTTCTATTAGCAACTATAGCAATGTCCAATATGATTATTTCATGTCTAGCTACAGACGCATACATATCAAAGTAATCCAATCCATATTTTTTTGTAGAAATCATCTAGCTACTAACCTTGATTTGTGTTTTCCAATTGAACCATTTGGCTTCACCTTTATCTTGCAGACCCATCTGACACTGATGGCTTTCTTGTTCTTTTGAAGCTCAGTCAACTCCCAAGTCTTATTTTTTTCTATAGCCTCAAGTTCTTCTTTCATGACCTTTAAACATACTTTCTTCTTGAGATTTTCTTCAGTACTAACTAGTATATAGTATACTAACATGTCACATTGGATGACTTCAATGCTAGAGTCTATCTCAGTATCTTGCAGCATATCAAACTTTGGAAATTTTCTTAGTATTTGTTTGATTCTTTGTAGCCTTTGAACTTGTTAAGAATCTTCTTTAGATGTTGGAACAATATCAGATGTTGCACTATCTCCAGAAGTTCCACCTTGAGAGCCATGACTCTACTTTAGAGTCCCTTTCAGACTCAGACTTATCTTAAGAGTCAAAACCCCCTTCTAAAGTTAACTTAGGTTTTAAAAGTGCACCAGAGTTAGATTGAGACTTGCTTCAATCCCACACTTATGTTTCCTTCACAATGATTTCAAGTTTGTTAGTGATTGGGCATTAAAGCTTGCAAGCACTTGTACCGTGGTATCCAATCAGCAACATTAGTCTGACTACTTTACTCATTTTGAACTTCAGTTCATAGAGAAAATACACCAGTCAAACAACTTGACAAGCTAACAAAACACCTGAGATGTCTGATTTGAAAATAAATTTTTTAAAAAGATTGATTGTTGAGATCAATGTTCCTCAATCTTATATTATAGAGGCAACACACATTATACAGTACAGAATTGGATCGTTGCCCCTAAATTATTTGAGTATTTTAATTCGGTAAAATTTCATCTAGTCAATGAAATTGAGACGAAATAAATGCAAGAACAAATATTTATCCATTAACAATCAGGTTATAATCTTAAAATTTGTCTTATATACAACCTGAGTCTACCTCCTCTCTTTCTTGAAGACAAATATCATTTCTAAGTTAGAATTTATTTTTCAACAAGGGATTGTGAGGAAGCGAGAAAAATTAAATGGGTTAAATGAGATAAAATGTGTAGCCCGGTTAAAGAAGAGGATCCGGGGATTAGAAACTTGAGGACTTTGAACCTTGCATTATTAGTTAATTGGAATTGGAAAGTTAATGTATAAAAGGAAGGGTATATGGTATGACACATTGGTGAATACACAGGATAATTAGGTAGCGAACCCAAATCTTATTGGTGCTTCAAGTTCAAGTTGGTTGAAGGAAATTTTTCAATTGGAATTTGGAGATAGGCGATGGTGAAATTCCAAACGAGTATTCGGTGAAACATTAAAAGATTACTAAAAATGTCAATTAATGTTCAAAACTTACTTTTTTAAGCCTTATTTTGCTAATATCTACAATTACTCTTTTGTTCTAATTAAATGATCTTACTTTTCTATTTAACTTTTAGTCTTAGTTCAAATAAACTACAATACATTATATATAATCAATATAAAAATTTTTGTAAGCAAATTTCATGTGAACTATTTTGTACTGGATCAATGATTAGAATTGGTCCAATCAACTTCTATCTCAGTATAGCTCAAATAATTTTAGCTCACTAACTCTGATCCTCGGTCAAGCACACTTAATCGACCGCATCATGAGAATGTTGAGGATAATGATGCCTTGACCATGTGTCTTCCCGCATCAACATCCAATTCCAGGTCTGCTTGCTACTCGTCGAGTAGACAACCAGGAAGGCGCTCACAACGCGTTTGTCCATCATCTCACCATTCTTCGAAGCACCGATTAGTTACGGCCACGACCATCCATTTTGACCAGGTCCTAGTAGTTACCTATGAGGAACCTAATATCTAGGTCAAGAAATAGGAATCAATGGCTATGCACCAGATGCATTATATAAATCCTCACACTTGTGAGGGTCAGGTATCGAATATTCATTCTAAAAACCCTAATCTCTTTCTTATATCTCTTTGTGCTCCTACTGACTTTAGCATCAAAGTGTTTTGCGGGTACACCCCCTCTCTCCTTAAATTTCCAGCCTAACAGACATTATCTTTCGACCCACTTTCTGGTTCTGATGAATTGATAATATCAGCGGCGCCGTCTGTGGGAAATTATCTTCCTCGTCTTCCTTTTCCTTAAAACAAAAGACAAAAGATACTTTCACTACTTTTATCATGGCCGACCATGATGACCACCACCTTTCTAGAAAGACTTAACTCTCTTCCATCCACAAGATAGACAAGAGCCAAGAGAATCCTCATATAGAGGATGTCCCTGATGTTAGAGATGGCCGAACAACGTCCCCAAAGGTCCAAGAACCCCAACGAGGAGCTGCAAGAAATCCTCCAGCCAGTTCCTATTCCACAAAATTTCGACTCGGCCATGGCAGCGCTGCTCGCTTTCCTCAATCTAACCAACACCCTAATCCTACAGCAGATCAAGAGGATCAGGGCCTGGGAGAAGAAGCAGTCAAAGTCTCCTCCTCAGAGACAATGGCGTTATAACTCCCACAGTCCATCTCCACCGAGGTGCGACCGTCTCCCCGTTCGAGAGAGGCAATACGTGTCTTTTCTCAAGAAACAAGGTCGCGTACCTCCATGGAGAGATCGACACTCCCCGATCTCCAAGAAAAAGAAGAAAAACCAGCGGCTTGATCGTGACAGTTCTTCGTCACCCAGGCCAAGATAACATCCAAGGAGCACTTCTACCCGACAGGACGACAACCCGCAACGAGAAAGAAACAACCACCATACGCTAGTGTCTCGTGATCACAACGATGACGACGAGCCCCGTGGCCAGTTAACCAAGGAGATCATGGAGACCCTGCTTCTTATCGGTCTTGAGAAACCCCCACACTTGGGGACATACGATGGCATGACAGATCTCGACGAGCACATCAAAAACATCAATGTGTTGCTCGACTATAGAGGTTTCCTAGGAGCAATCACATGTCGACTCTTCTCAATGACACTCAGGAAAGGAGCCATAGCCTGGTATAAAAGCCCGCCTGACGAATCCATTACCTCTTGGAAAGGCTTAGGGAGACAATTTTCAAGACATTTCACGGCATCTCACCGATATCTCAAGTCAGAATTGCGCTCGAGGCCATCATCCAAGGGATGGATGAGTCCCTCTGAGAATACATTGAAAGGTTCAACCAGGAATCCGTCCAAGTCTCCACGATGGACAGAATGAAAAAATATCTCGTCGAGTGAGGCAGTGCCCTCGTAGTGACTTCGCCAAGGCGGTTGGCATAGAGAGTCATACAACGCCAGACTTCCTTATGCTCAAAGCACACGAGTAAATCCATTACGAGCAGAAAGAGGTTGCCAACAGCGCAAGAGACTCGCGGAACCGTGAAAATTCAAAAGTATCAAAGAATGAAGAACCATCGACATTCCGTCGTGGAGGAGAAAAGAAAAGGGAGGACAAGTCCTGATAGTCTTGAGACTACAAGGGGCCACCTGGTCGCTTCTATGACTATACTCCTCTCAACGTCTCACGCGAGAAGATTCTGAATGAAAACTGATAAGTGCAAAGTAATCGTTATATTTGTGTATATTTTAGTGGCACTTATCGACTCATTTTATTGTAATCCTTTGAATAAACCTCAAATTTTGTGTGTATTTATACATATTGAGTATAATCGTGTTTTTGTGTAAATATTGTATAATTTAATAGTTTTTCATCTCTTTTGTAGGTATTCATTCATATTTGGAGCATCGAGTAATAAGAGCCAAATGCATAGCTTCAAAGAGGCGAATTTGAGCAATCCATCAACAAATAAGGCTCAAATTAAAGAAGATAAAAATCATAAATTTGGTTTATATTTAGGCATTGTTATATAGATTATTGAATAATATTTCCAACGCTTCAAACTGAGCGTAAATTGGAATTACGGTTCTCAAGTTATGGCGAAAACAAGTGTTAAATTTTTTTCTAACACAGCAGATAACGCGTTGAGCGCCCTCTGTGCGTCCTGAGCACGGTCTAATAGGCAGAAACACATTAGAATGGACAAAAAACATATTTTTTAGGTTATGTTTTGAATTATTTGTTTCCAACTCATCAAACCTTTATTCTTGGTAGTTTAGTGCTTAGAAAACAACATTGGAGCTTGCACATGGATGATCCGTGGTGGATTTCTCATCTTTCGACGCTGATAAACCAGAAGATTTTTGGTTTATTTCTCTTACTCTTTGTGTATTCTTCATTTATTAGGTTTTGTATATTTATTTACTTTGAACATATGTATATGTATTGATCATGGTGTTGTATAAAACTTGCTTTCCAAATCATTGTTGATGTCTTTCTTGATCTTTTTGCTTTATGTTTAGATTTGGGTTGATATAGACATATACCTCACAAATCTTGATTAGGGATGAATATTTATTAGTTTATAGATTCTAGAGATATATTTAGAGCTAATAATCATTATGGATATCAAAGCTTAATGCCTATGTGTTGTTTGTGTTGCACTGAGAGATCACTGACGCAAGAATACAGTTGTTCTCGTAATTTAGGTTAGACATAACCTTCATTGTGGGTACATCTCGTGGTGTCTGTGATGATTTTGACGATAGGTTTAAGTTTGTGAGGATAGAATTATATGCATGCTCGATAAGTCTCTTCTCCGAAGAATGAATTCTTTTCGTGTTAATAACTTTAATTTCCGCATTTACTTCAAACCCATTTTAACCCAAACTCATATACACGAGAAATTTTCAAATGACAATTAAGTAGCCTAATCCCTATGGAGACGATATGATAAAACTAAAAATACTTACTTTTTATTTTCGTTATACCGCTTTAACAAAATGGCGTCATTGTCGGGGATTGGTGTTTTTATTGTTTCGCATTGCGATAGTTTCTTTGTTTGAATGTTTTATACATAGTATCTATATTGTCTATAATGTTTCACGGTTGCCAAAAGTGTGGTTAGGTGTATAGTTCCGGTTAGAGCTCGGAGAGATGAGAGTAAAGGCAAGAGTTAAATCATTTGACCCTTCCAAATCAAAGTGGAACAGTTGTAAATAACAGGCGTCAAGCTTACAACCTAAAACAAGCATGTTTTATTGTTTTTCATTTTGGTAGTTTATGTAGTGTGCTAATTGTTTTTTAAACAAGTTGGAATTAGACCTGTCCTAAAATCTTAAATCTTCACTTTTCAACTTGTTTATTCACTTTCATCCAGTTTTTCCAAAAATATTACTTTTATTAGCTTGAAGAAGTGTGTATGTGTTGTAAATTATGTTTAGTTGTGTAGTTGAGATAGCGTATGTGATTATGGAGGTTACATTAGAACTATTGTTGTTATCCTATTTTTCTAGTTCTGGTGTAGTGCGCTTAGTGCGGTAGAGCTCGCTTAGTGCGCTCTGCTATTTTGAGAAAATGAAGTTTTTTTAGTGTTCATTTGGCACTCCTTTTTCCCACTTTTACCAAGGCTTTATAGTAGTAAATAACAATAGTATTATTTTTCTAATAATTTTCATTTGTTGTTGTTTGGACTCAATTTTGGTTCGGTAACTTGAAGAATTTCGAGGCGAGTTTCTGATTTTGATTGATTCAACTTGCGAATGTATGGTAATGATAGTTTTTGAAGTTTGGTACACTCCAGGTACTCATTTATCGCTTTCTATATCATAACATGTTTATGAAACTTCTCATTTATATAATTACTGTACCATTCATTCTTTTTGCATTACTTGCTTTTGTTGAACTACTTTAGTTCCATTTTTACCCCCAAATGCGAGGAAACTTTCCATTGTTTATATATGCTATAGGCTACAATTCTTGTTTTAACAAGATTACATTATGTTAATATTTTGTTTGTTTTGATTGTATGAAAGTATGAAAGTGATCAAGGCATTTTGTTTGATTTTGAGCAGAACTACCTAATCAAATAATCAATTCATCTTGTGAGTGTGTGAACTTTTGTTAACCCCTTTTGAGCCTTTTTGTCAATGTCCATGTTGTTTTTGAACTTAATGCTTGTCTATGAGTGTTTGGTTTTCCTTTTTGAATGGACATTGATTCTTTCTTTTCTTGAATCCTCAACTATGATTTTTAAGTTGAATTTTCCCTTGCCTTAGAAAGTAGGGAGTATTCACTTTAATGATGGTTGAATTCAAGTTGGAGAGAGAACTATTTGCTTACTTATGTTGATGGTTTTTATGCGGTTGTGAAAAAGAAAATAAAAAGAAAAAAAATTGAAAAACTTTGAAAAAGAAAAAAAATGTATGGAATAATGTTGTGTAAATAAGTATGGTATTTTGGTTTGATAAAGTTGGGATGAAGAAGAAAGTTGATGGAAATTTTGTGTTTGAACTTTTGTGAGCTACCCCCTTAAGTTTATGCAAGTTTTTGTTTCGATTAGCTTTAGTAATTATCCATTGTTTGTTAACCAAATCACATTACAACCTTGAAAAATCCTTGTGATTCTTGCCTTTATATTTTCAATGTTATTTTTTTTGGATGAATGCATAATTTAGTCTTTTGTTTGCAAGATTGTTGGATGAGTGTCAATTCCCCACTTTTGTGTGTTCTTCATCTACCGATAAATTTTTACTAGGTGTGATTCATGATAAAGATTGTTTTTTTATAGAATTTTTAGTATGATTTTTGTACTTATGATTCGTTTCCTTTACATGTTGTCGTTGTGGGATTATGGTAAGTTTTGCTTTGCGTGTGCGTTGGTTGAACCATACATTTGTTTTATTTTTCCGAAACTTGTTGATTCATGATTCTTTGGTTAATCACTTTTGTTATTTAAGTTTTTTTGGACTTGTTTGAGTACAAACAATGATGTAAGTTAGGGAGAGTCTGATAAGTGCAAAATAGTCGTTATATTTGTGTATATTTCAGTGGCACTTATCGACTCATTTAATTGTAATCCTTTGAATAAATCTAAAATTGTTTGTGTATTTGTACATATTGAGTATAATTTTGTTTTATGTAAATATTGTATCATTTGATATTTTTACATCTCTTTTGTAGGTATTTATTCATATTTGGAGCATCGATTAATAAGAGCCAAATGCATAGCTTCAAAAAGGAAAATTTGAGCAATCCATCAACGAATAAAGCTCAAATTTAAGAAGAAGAAATTACCAATTTGGTTTATATTTAGGCATTATTATATATATTATTGAATAAGCTTTCCAACGCTTCAAGCCGAACGTAAATCAGAGTTACGGTTCTCAAGTTATGATGAAAACAAGTGCTGATTTTTTTAACACAGCACCGAGAATGCTGAGCACCCTCTATGCATGCTGAGCATGGTCTTGTGGGCATAAACACGTTAAAAGACCCAAAAGACGTATTTTTTAGGTTATGTTTTTGGGTATTTGTTCACAACTCATCAAACCTTCATTCTTGGTAGTTTAGTGCTTAGAACACAATTGTTCTTGCAATTTGGGTTAGACATAACCTTCTTTGTGGATACATCTCGTGGTGTCCGTGATGATTTTGACGAGTAGAGTAGGTTGAGTGCAACTGATCGATAAATTTAAGTTTGTTAGGAGTGGATTATATGCATGCTTGATAAGTCTCTTCTCCTAAGAATGAATTCTTTTCCTGTTAATAACTTTAATTATCGCATTTACTTCAAACCCATTTTAACCCAAACTCATAAACATAAGAAAATGTCGAACGAAAATTCAGTAGCCCTAATCCATGTGGAGACGATATGATGAAACTAAAAATTCTTTCTTTTTCTTGTCTCTTTACTGCTTCAACAACTGCGTGAATGCAAAATCGCAAGTTGGGGTTCGCTTCCCCTGACAAACACCGTCTAAGCCAGGGACGGACAAAAACAATACTTCTAGTTTCATAAAAGTCACAGGCATATGACAAAAGACTAAATCCACCTCAAGGATGCCATTGATATCCTCATCCGGGACGGGCATCTCAAACAATATAGAAAGAAGGAATCTCCCCAGGAAGATGCTACTGAATCCAAACAAGTCGAAGAAACAGGAGCCTCCCCAGACAAAGCTCTCATGCCTATCGGCATGAGCATCACGAGGCCATAAGATTTTTATTTCCGCCAACGACCTAGTCGCCACCCTGCACAGGGACATTCAGATTGCCAGGAGATGTTTCTAAGCAGCTGCTAAAGGCTTGAGCTCCATCATCATTCAACCCAAGTCAGCTAATAGACCTACTCTCCCAGACAATTCTGAAGAGCCAAAGTCGTTGCCCCATGTCGACACGATTGACCTAGACAACGACTTAACAAAGGAGGACCTCAAAGAGTAGAAGAAGAAGGGGAAATAGCCCATGCTTGACGCAGAAGTCTCGTCCTTGTCAACAAGCATATCTGAACCTTCAGATCCCATGTGACCATGTCCAGACAGGGAATTTGAAATTGTTCCCCTAGGCAGCGACCCCTCCAAAGGAGTCAATATCGGTGCTGACCTCCCTGACCTGGCGAAGAGATAACTAAATACGTACTTGAAGTAGAATGCTTACTTGTTCGCCTAGAGCACATTAGAGATTCCCTTCCAAACCCGAGGATAGCTTATTGTGATACGGTGGCAGAACCGACTGTTATATACTGGTTTTTGCGTTTTTCGTTCGTAAATGTCGCAGTAAGCAAGAGTCTCCACCGTCTTTTCTTTTATCTAACAAAGGAAATGGTGAAAAGAACAGAAAAACACCTTTTAGAGATGTTTCTGAGTAAGGGGGTAGATTATGGAAAGGGAAGGTGTTAGTACCCTTTCCATCAGTGGTTTTCCACGGGCTCTTAGAAGTTTTCTCATTTTTCAATATGCTTTTGTGCTTTGTGTTTGAAAATGTTTTGAAAACACCTTAGTACGGAGAACTTTGTAATGTTTCTCGGGATAGTGGAAAACGTATACAAAGTGTTTTGAAATGTCTTTTGAAAAGTAGTTTTTGTGTGTTAGTGCAAAAATAGTTTGAGAAAACTTTTAACAGCTATCTACTTTGTTACTCGAAAAGGGTCATTCTTTTCCTCTTTTCCTTTAGACAATGCTATCCTACTATTAATGAGTAGGTAGCCTTGTTGTTGGATGTTGAGGGACAATGAAAGGGATGTTACAGTCACGAAGGCAATTTATGGAGATGCTTTAGCAATTCTGTTTTTAGGGACTAGATCATTTATCGAGAAGTCAACTGTAGGGTCATCGAGGGACTATGATCTTTTGATTTTACGGGTCTCTGCTAAAGCATTCCTTCCCCATGACTTTTTTTAAAGGCAACCAAAGTGGGCGTACCTTAGAGGTGTATATGTGCAAGTGTGTTCAATTCAATTATTTGTCTTTTTGTTAAGTTTGCTAGCGTTTAATTATTAGTCTTATCATACAAGCCTAATTACTAGCAGTTAATATGAAAAACAGTAAAAAGATGTAGAAAATAGAGGTCTTACGCTATTACAATGCTTCAGGGAGGGGACTTACATTATACAAGGATAATGGGAATAAAGCAATAAATGTCCTAATTTTAATCTATTACATCCGGTAGGCAGATATAATAATAGTAAAATACGGAATTAAATAAACACGCGTGAAATAGAAAAGACGTCTAAAAAATCCTAAAGAAAAGAAATCTTTTTGTTGTTTTTGGTATAAAAGAAAACAAGGCCTAAGTCTATTTAATTTTAATTTTAAGAAAAAAATGCTAAAATAATTAATTAATTTATTTACAAAATTAATTTAGTTGGAAAAACCACTAGTCTAATATTTTTGTGATTTTGATTTTAATGTAATTTAAATATAAAAAAAAAGTCAATAAAGAAATGAAAAGAAAAATACAAAGGGTCCTTCGATCCAGGGAAGGGGATTGCCCTTCGATCCTGGGAAAGGGAACGTCTTTCGATCCAGGGGGAGAGCCTTCTTTCGATTGGGCCAGGGAGTGGGTGTGAATAGCCTTCGATCCAGGGAAGGGGATTACCCTTTGATCCTGGGAAGGGAACGTATTTCGATCCAGGGGTAGATGCCTTCTTCGATCCAAGAGACTATGGCTTCGATCCAGAGAAGGTATCTCCTTTGATTTGGGATACTATACCTGCAAAAGTACGTTAGCGAAATAAAATGCAGGACCTGGGTATCGAAACCCAGGTCCTTCAATCCTGCGTGCGCTGGGTCTTTTCAGGCTAAATCTGCAGCAAGTGTTAACAAATGAATAACATGACCCGGGTTCCAAACCCAAGACCTTTGATCCTATCTAGGATGACAAATTGAAGGTAACAACAAGTATGGATGTGTTCTGCAAATACAAGGTTGGACAATTTAACCTCTCTTACCAGTAGATTGAACTTTCGATTTGGGCACTTTCTGGATGTAGGCACCTTCGATCTGGGACCTCTGGGCGTGGATATTTTTGGTGAAGGGTGGATTTGGCTTGGAAAATTCTAACAACCTTTGATAGATTTTGTGGGCAGCGTCTCTCCATTCTTTTCGTTCCTCCCCCAATGCAACACTTTGTGATCTCTTTATATAGAGGGCGTATAGGGGACAAGAAGGCAAAGGTTTAAACAACCTTGATTATGTGTTTGAAAGCCATGAATGAGAATTTGTAACGTTGGCCAAACACGTGGGATCTTGTCCCTTTTTTTGAATTTTGAATGATATGTAACTGGCCTTTGAATGCTCCCTTTCAAATGGGCTGATGGCCTACTTCGAATGCTCCCTTTCGAATGGGCCTTTGCATGTTCTTCGAATGGACCCTTTGGAATCCCAATCGAAGGGCCTTTGTCCATACCAATCGAAGGCCTTGTTAAAATTCCAATCGAAGAACACTGCTACCATGCTAATCGAAAGGTACTTGTTAAAATGTCAATCAAAAGACCTTGTTAACAGGCCATTCGAAAGACCTCTGTCCACGCCAATCGAAGGGCATTATGTAGATGCCAATCAAAAGGCAATTTGGAGATGCCAATCGAAAGGAATTTTGGAGATGCCAATCGAAGGGCATTTTGGAGATGCCAATCGAAGGAAACTTGAAAACATCACTCACAGATTTTCCTTTTCTTTAGGAAAAGGTTTGTGACTAACCATGATGGGGAAGACCTTGGAAAACATGATAGGGAAAATTTTGGGGTACAACAGTTTCCCCTGTTCAATCTTCTTAAACCTGAATATGTAGATTGACTTGTCTGCCTTTCGTGATCTGAAGGTGGAAGATGATTGAACACTAGAGTGCCCAAAAATTTGCACTCGTATGAAGTGATACTGTTGGTGAATAATATCGGGAATGAGCTTACAGATGCCATTTGGAAAAGGTGACAGGAGACTATCGGAGATGGGCTTAAAGATGCCATCCACGGAATATGACGGAGATTCATCAGAGATGGGCTTAAAGATACCATCCAGATGAATGTTGATTTCATGGGATATTCCTTTGTGGGAATTACTGCTCTTGCTGTTAGAGAGGACTCCGTTGAAGAATGTTGGTATCTGTCTTGGAACATAGAGGTTTAGGAGCTTTAGTTGTCCTTTGCTCTATTGGGGAGTCATCATTTTATTGAAGAGACGGGAGTGAACTGCTATCTGGTCCAGATCCAGGCTTTATAATGACTTGCTGAGGATGATAAGGCTGACTGCTATCTGGTCGTGCTCCAAGCTTCACAATGATTTACTGGGGAAATGAGATTAAACTATTATCTGGTCGTACCCAGGCTTTGTAGTTTGAAGAAATTAAGTTGTTATCTGGTCGGGTCCAGGCTTCAACTTGAATATGAGGTGTATTATTATCTGGTCGTATCCAGGCTTCAGTAATTTGAAGAAATTAAGCTGTTATCTGGTCGGGTCCAGGCTTCAACTTGAATATGAGGTATACTACTATCTGGTCGAATCCAGGCTTCATAGTAACTGACAGAGTAAACTGCTATCTGGTCGGATTCCAGGCTTCGTAGTGTATGAAGAAGTTAAATATTATCTGGTCAAAACCCAGGCTTCACATTGTCTTTGAAGATGTGAACTACTATCTGGTTGGATTCCAGGCTTCACAACACCTTATACTATTATCTGGTCAAAATCCAGGCTTCACAGTGTCTTAAATTGTTGATTGACTATTATCCGGTCGGGTTCCGGGCTTCATAGTAACTAACTGGGTAAACTGCTATCTGGTTGGATTCCAGGATTCGCAGCACCTTATGTTGTTATCTGGTCGAAATCCAGGCTTCATAGTGTCTTAAATTGTTGATTGACTATTATTTGGCCAGGTTCCAAGCTTCATAGTAACTAACAGAGTAAACTACTATCTGTCGGATTCCAGGCTTCGCAGCGCTTTATACTGTTATCTGGTCGAAACCCAGGCTTCAGTGTCTTTGAAGAAGTGAACTACTATCTGGTCGGATTCCAGGCTTCGCAGCACCTTATACTGTTATCTGGTCGAAATCCAGGCTTCACAGTTTCTTTAATTGGAATGGAAATCAGAGAGATCTTAGTGTTGATCTGACTGAATCAGAGAAGGTCTTTAATTAACTTTGACTGGAATGGAAATCAAAATAATCTTAGTGTCGATTCAACTAGGCCAGACAAAAGTCTTGGAATATCTTCAACTGGAATAGAAATCAGATAGATCTTAGTGTCGATCTGACTGAATCAGAGAAAATCTTGGGAGGACATCTTTCTGAGGAAATTGCTGAAATAGCCCTTCATCCAACGTAGCCTTTGAGAAGACTACCAGGTCACATAAGTAGCAATGTTTGTTGATTTGATCTTTCTCTAAAAAAGGTAAAGAGTTAGTCATATGCAATGTCACGATCTATAAAATGCATTGTGACGATGTTCTCAAAATAAATGCGATTATGCTGTATGCGATGTGTATGCACATGCCATGATGTATGAACAGGGGATGCTATTGCGATGTTTCCCGATCTAGGAAAAATAAATTCCGGACTTCTGCTGGAGAGTATTGGGAAGATGAATCCTTCATTTCCATTGGGGATGATGAATGGAGATGATTCGCTGGGGATTTCCTCTTTCTGTTTGAGGATAACCTGCTGGGGATGGACTCTGATTGAGAATTATTAGAACATAGTTTGATTCTACAACCCTTAATTAGAGTTTTGATGATAACAAACACAAAGAACAAATATGAACTCTAAAATTGTGTTAATGTGTATGCATAAGTTTTGACCAAAGCAACATCAGAAGTTAAGCTATAGAAGCTTTCACGCTGAGGCAATCAGAATCTACGCTGAAGAATGATGATCAGAACATGCGCTGAAGTGAAGAATACTCTGATTCTGAACAGAAGGTTCAGATACAATCTGATTCTCACAACTCTAAGTCATCAATGTTCTAAAGCAATTGCAGCATACAAGATTGTAAGATTCTGAAGCGTTACTATTCAATAAAGATAACATCACTTGTAACGACTTCATTCAGACATGATCTTCTCAATATGGAAACTACTTAAATGTCATTTATCACGCTTAATGTTGGACAAGATTCCATTGCCTATATAAACAAGCTAAGAGATCAAATCGTTCACGATTTTCCAACACGACTGTAATTCATCTTAAAAGGCTGCAAGTTTACATACTTATTTTCTACGCTCTAATTTGTGTAAAATATCACAGTTGTGGTAACTATTTTTGTAACGAAAAACAATCATACACAGAATTCTTGTATCTTGATTAAGACAGTTTTTCCTTGAGATTAACCGGATTGTGGTTGTACTCAAGAGGACTTTGACAGTTGTCAAAGTAGTGATTGTAATCATTTTTTGATTAGTGGATTAAGTCCTCGTTGGAGAGAGGCAAAATCACCTTGACGGGTGGGCTGGAGTAGTTTGAGATCAAAAGAACCAGGATAAAAATACTATGTCGTTGTGCATTTGATTTTAAGTTTTCAATTCAACCCTCCTTCTTGTGTTTTTCACTTCTTCAATTGGCATCAGAGCGCCTGGTTCTGAGTTCATACAATTAACCGTGTCAGTACAAGATCCAAGCTTTAGAAAAACACTATGGTGGGACCAAGCCAAAACATCAGCAATGACTATCATGAAGACAAGGACAGAATCAGTGGCAAACCCCCAGTCTTTGATGGAGAAAATTTTGACTACTGGAAAGACAGAATTGAGAGCTTCTTTCTGGCCCATGATGCTGATCTATGGGACATGGTAAATGATGGATACACACATCCAGTGGATGGACGTGGTCAGAAGATAGACAGAAAAATGATGTTTGACCAGCAAAAACGTGAATTCAGAAACCATCACAAATCCATAACAATACTCCTCAGCGCTATCTCATACTCTAAATATGAGAAAATCTCAAACAGAGAGACAACCAAAAATATGTTTGACTCTCTGAGAATGACGCATGAAGGCAACATACAATTCAAAGAAACCAAGGCCCTTGCGCTCATTCAGAAGTATGAAGCATTCAAGATGGAAGAAAGTGAATCTATAGAAGCAATGTTCTCAAGATTCCCGATCCTTGTTGCTGGGCTGAAGGTTCTTGACAAAGGATATTCTACTGCTGATCACGTAAAGAAGATCATTAGAAGTCTACCCAAGCAATGGAGGTCAATGGTCACAACACTTAAGCTAGCCAAAGATCTCAACAAGATATCTCTGGAGGAACTTGTCAGTTCCCTCAGAAGTCACGAGATAGAACTAGAATAAGATGAGCCTCAAAACCAAGGTAAGCCACTAGCATTAAAATTTAACAGAAAACCTGAATCTAAGGTTTTGCAGGCTATGGAAGAAACCTCTGATGGATCCTCATCAGAAGAAGATGAATTGTCTCTCCTCTCCAGAAGGGTGAATCAACTGTGGAAGCAAAGACAAAGAAAATTCAGAAATCCTAGAAGATCTGAAGGCTCTTCAGGATACAGAAAGTCAAATAACAAGGGCATCATCTGCTATGAGTGCAATGAGCAAGGGCACTATAAAAGTGACTGTCCAAAGCTTCAGAAGGAGAAGCCCAAAAAGAAGTTCTTCAAGGATAAGAAGAAAAGCCTCATGGAAACATGGGACGATTCAGACACTTCTGATGCTGACTCAGAGTCAGATGATGAAAGAGCAAACATAGCTCTCATGGAAAACGTGTCAGAAGACAGTGAAGCTTCTGGTTTAGACTCAGAATCAGACACTGAAGAGGTATTCCCTGACTTCACTATTAATTTCACTAAGGATGAACTTGCAGAAAGTCTAAATGAAATTTTGGAAAGGTATCAGCAAATCAGAGTCAAATTCAAGAACCTGAAAAGGGATCTTGTCTCTGACTCTGAAAAGACTGAGAGTCTCAGATTAGAAAATTTTGAGTTAAAAGAAAAAGTTTCAAAATTAGAAAACGATTTGCAAAACTCTCAGAAGGAAATAATCTCAAAGACTCCCAGTAATGCTGATGAGATCATCCAAGAGTATGATCACAACTTTCAGAAGTTTCTGCCTAAAAAAATAGATAGAAGCAAGATGGCTTCAATGATGTATGGAGTTAGCAGGAATGGAAGAAAAGGGATAGGATATCAAGGTAAGGTATCAACACCTAATAAAGTCATGGACTTAGTCATAAAACGCACACCACTTAAATCACACTTCATATATGGGCATACACACGACCTAAAATACATTAGTAATGATTACTCTGTCAAACCAAAATTCAACCAGAATTTTGGTAAAACTAACTGTGATCGGTGGATCTGGAACTGACTGTTTAACGCTGGTTCGCGAAATTTCGCGGAAGCAAGAGTCGCCACCGTCTTTTATTTTCTCCAAATGGAAAGGACAAAAGCACAGAAAAATTCCTTAAAGAGATTGCTCTCGGTTCGGGAGGTAGGTTATAGAAAGGGAAGGTGTTAGCACCCTTTCTATCCATGGTTATCCATGGGCTCTTAGATACTAGCTCACTTGTGTTTTCAAAATGGTTTGTTTGCTTTTCAACTGTGGGTTTTAAAAAGTTTCTTTGAAAATTCCAGTTCGACTCTTGTATCGGTCCTCAAGAGTGTTTGAAAAATTGCTTTCGAAAGCTTTTTGAAAGGTGTCGGTGTGAAAAGTATTTTTGAATTTTGTTTTGAAATTTAGAGCAAGTATCTAGAGTCGTCTACCTACCCTAAGGAATTCGTCTGTGTAAATGTCCTTTAAAGTAGTGCCATCCCACCATTGAGAGGTAGGGAGCACCACCGTTGGAGGTGTTCGGGTCAATTCGAGGTTCGGGACATGGTGATCACCAGAGCAATGGGAAGACACCTTAGAATCTACCCTCATGCCAGGTTCCCGGATCATGAGGACTTACTAAGACATCCTCTACTCGACGATCACCTTTCGAGGCAAGGCAACAGTGAGGCGTACCCTAGGGGTGGTGTGTGCGATTTGTGTGTCGTTTTCATTTGCATTTATCTTGTCATGTTATTGGTGTTCTACGCTTGTTTTTATTTTTGTCCATACATTCTTTCATGCCTTTGGTTAACAGTTAAAAAATTGCGGAAAAGTAAATTCTAAGCTATTACAAATGGCGCGGGTCCACATCGCCAAAATTAACCAGGACCCAATTTGACAGAAAAATAAAGAAAGTAAAGAAAAGTGCGAGAAAATTAAAAGGTTACATGGCCTTGGGAGAGATACATAAATATTATAAAGGAATAAAATAAATATGCAAATAAGAATTAAATCGAAACGAGGGCGTTGGACCCTTTTTGTAAAATTAAACTAATGAGGAATTAATTAATTAAAAAGAAAGAAAGAACTTGTTTTTTTTTGGTATTTTTTAGTATTTTAGGATTTAATATAAAAAAGAATTAATTAAAATAAATACTAACCCTAATTCTAATGGCTTTTAATTTATTAAGAAAACATTAAATTTTAACCTAAATTAACCCTAATTTTTATATACAAATTTAATTATAATAAATAAATATCTAATTATTTAATTATTTATGAAAGAAAAAATAAAAAAAAGTTGAACAATTATTAAACCTAATTTCTATATTTTTTAGATTTTTTATTAAAAGTATTAAAATTAAAACCTAATTTACACTAAATTTAATTATATGCATTTATTTATGAAAATACTAAAAATAAAATATTTATTGTTTTTTTCTTTTTTTTTTCTGATTTTTATGGTTTTTTTTATATTTATGAAAATAATTAATTAAATTAACAGAATTAATTGAAAATAAAGAAACAAAGAAAAATAAAAAAATAATGAAAAGGGTTTGCAAACCTGGGGGTTCAGACCCCAAATAGGAGGTGTTTCCTTCAGCAATTTGGCCCATCAACCTTTAGGCCTGGTGGACTTTTTAGGACACGTACCCCAGCGTTGACTAGAGCCTACCATGCTCCCCAAATCCTGGCCCTTGGATGGATGAAAGTGGACGCGTGGATGGCTGGATAGAGGGACGTACCATGGACCACAACATTATGCCTGCACATGAATATCATTTGAAAAAATTATATGGAAAGGGTGGGGACCTGGGATCGAACCCAGGTCCTTTGGTTTACCAGTCAATATGCTTGCCAGTGGAGCCAGATGCGCGTCTTGTATATTAATGAACTGAAGAATAATATAATAAGAACATAATGGTTAGTGGAAATCAGCGCGCGAAATTTAAACTACCCTATCACATCTCGCCACTTCATCGTCTCTTTCGTTGGTTTTCTTTTTTTTCTGAAATACACAAAACATTGGCAACGGTTTTCACGCGTTGCCTAAGACACCATACAAGAAAATAGCGATTAGGCATGGAACGCTCATAAATTGGGCGCGACACATGGATTCTCTTCGTCCAGACGCGCTCGTTTTAATGGTCAAGGTCCCAAGTCTCAATTTTTCCTTATTTGAAAAGCCCTAATTCAAGGTCCTGTAAACCCTAGAAATTGACAATGGTAGAATCGTATACAATGCATAATAATTCAATCAAATCACATGGTTAACTTTAGAATCATACGAGGAACATGAATCAAACATTAAAAAAGGCTAAATGCGCATGAATTGGAATGCACGATTATGAAAAAAAGTGAGAAAGGTTAGCTTCTGTACAACGATTCTTTGAGTTTTGATGGATGTTTTTGATTGGAATATGTCCTATGATCCTTGAGGAAGCTAATGGAATAGGTTTTGAGGCTTGTATCACCCTGCAAGTGAGTTTTCAGAATTGAGTTATTTTGAGAAAAATTTCAAGTTGGTGAATGGTCTCTGCGCAGCTTCAATGGTCTATCTCATTAGGGTTGTATTCAGGCTTATGTAATGAACCAATTAGGTCAACAAACTTGATCAAAATCTCTTGTATTCATGGATTTTGAGATTTGATTTTCAAGATCTTTTTTCAAATATTTTCCATGTGTTTTTGTACAAATTAAGATCAATTCTCTCCAAATCTTTCCCTATTTAATTTCACACGAATTATTGAGTAGATTTTGTGTACAAAAAGATTGTAAAACCTAGGTTAAATATTTTTCATGTATTTAATTTGATTTAAATGAATTATTATTAATAAAAATTCAAATAAATAAATAAAAAATGAAGAAATACTTCCCTTTGGGCCAAGTGGTCGTGCACATGCCATGGATGATGAATTATGGAAGAAAAATGGGCCCATTAGCAATTTTAGGTCATTTGAACCAATGTTGACTTTTCAAAATATCCAAAAATTTCCCAACTTCCACAAGGCATAACTTGCTCAATTTTTAAGCTTTGCTCATGTTCTTGGACATTTTGGAAAGGTCTTTGAGTCCTCTAACCAATGCCTTTGGTCCCATATCATTTGGATTTACCAATCTCAAGTTATGGCCTTTGACTTAAAGTCCCTTTTTGTTGACTTTTGAAAATGACCTATAATGTTGAATTTGATAACTTTTTGTGAGAGCATTTCTTGGACTTGAAGTATGAAGATGAGTTGTAGGAAATGTCTTTCTATTCAAAATGAGCTTTGGATGGAATTTTTCTGATAATCCATGTGAAAGTTATGCCCTGGTCAATTTACAGTTGACTTTTTCAGCTGCCCAAATAAGGAAACTTTTGCATCTTGATGATTTTTTAGCCAAACTTTGAGAATCATGATCAAGCATTGATCAAATGATGTTTAAGGCTTCAAAATGAGATGTTGACCAAAAATTTGAACTTTTGACTGTCAAATGACCATTTTGCCCCTACAGTTGACTGTAGTGCAATTAGGGTTTTTGACTGTGCAATTTTGTGCTAAAAGTCTTGAAACTTGATATGAGGATGCTTGACCATATTTGTAGGCATGTGAGACTTGATTGGACCTTTGGAAACTTCCTTTTCTTGATCAGAACAAAAACCCTAATTTTGACTGTTCAGGAGGCTCTTGCACTGTGCAACCCTTGGAGAATTTTGTAGCTGGACTTGGCAATTTCTTGGAGAATATGGGAGGGCAAATTTTGGGGTACAATAGTTGCCCCTGTTCAATCTTCTTAGACTTGAGGATGCAGATTGGCTGACGTGCCTTTCGTAATCTGAGGGTAGAAGATGATTGAACACTAGAGTGCCTAGAAATTTACGCTCACATAGTAGCAGTGTGATGGAAATGGGCTTATAGATGCCATTTGGAGATTGATGGGGGATGATGGGCTTATAGATGCCATCTGGATGTTGATCGCGTAAGAGATTCCTTAGCGAGAACCTGCATACCTGCAAAAGAAAAATGAGTACCTGACATGTTGCAGGAGTTGGTTTTCAGATGCTTGGTATAGATATGTCCTGACTGGTTATAGGAGCTGAGTCTGGAGCTTCACAAGATGATGAATGAACCAGGGATGGTTACTACCTTAGCGTGAATGGTAAGAGAACCTTGGGTGACTTTAACTTCAACAACGCTCGTTGAGAAAATCTTGGTGGGAATTACCATCTTCGCAGTATCGGGAAGAGAACCAAAGGAAATTATAATCTGAAAGGGAATTACATCTCACACACCGTCGGGGAGAGAACCATAGGAAATTATAACCTAAAAGGGAATTACATCTCACGCACCGTCGGGGAGAGGACCAATGGAAATTATAACCTAAAAGGGAATTACATCTCACGCACCGTCGGGGAGATAACCATAGGAAATTATAACCTAAAAGGGAATTACATCTCACGCACCGTCGGGGAGAGGACCATAGGATATTATAATCTGAAAGGGAATTACATCTCACGCACCGTCGGGGAGAGGACCATAGGAAATTATAACCTAAAAGGGGAATTACATCTCACGCACCGTCGGGGAGAGGACCAATGGAAATTATAACCTAAAAGGGAATTACATCTCACGCACCGTCGGGGAGATGACCATAGGAAATTATAACCTAAAAGGGAATTACATCTCACGCACCGTCGGGGAGAGGACCATAGGATATTATAATCTGAAAGGGAATTACATCTCACGCACCATCGGGGAGAGGACCATAGGAAATTATAACCTAAAAGGGAATTACATCTCACGCACCGTCGGGGAGAGGACCATAGGAAATTATAACCTAAAAGGGGAATTACATCTCACGCACCGTCGGGGAGAGGACCATAGGAAATTATAATCTCAAATAAATACCTAATAACTTCTACTGAGTCTTCATCAGAAAAATCTGTTGGGAGTCGATTTAGCTGGACTAGAAAAGGCCTTGGACTGGATAAGAAATCTTTGGAGTTGATTAACTGAACCGGTCGAGGTCTTGAAATGTGACTGAGAATTTAGCTGAATCCTTCCTGAAAGGTAAAGGTCAGTCATATGCAATGCATGATATGGATCAAGCAATGATGTTCTCAACATAAATGAGATTTGTATGATATGATGCGTACATGCATGCTATAATGATGTATGTGATGTTTTATGAATGTGTTTTTTCGTCTAGGAAAGTAAATCCTTGACGGGTGCCGGGAAGTCACTCCTGGGCTGCTGTTGAAGAATAAGCTTTTACTTCCGCTGGGAATGATAGTTGCAAGAATACCGGTAGGAGAAGGTGACTCCGTTGAGGCATAAACTTGGCAAATGGAAGATTCTGCGGGGAGAAAAATACTCTAGCGACCATGCTGGGGAGAAATACTCTGTGGGGGGAGAGATACTTTGTTGAATTGTTGATAATAGCTTGCTGAAGATATCTTTGTTGTATTGGAAGTGTTGATAGACTTCGTTGGGGATAAGAAAGACTGTGTTGACAATGACCTTTCCAGGGCTTTTGGCTGAGGATAACCCAGTTATATCCTGTTAAGGAAATAACTCTTTGAATAAAGCCGGACGACGCGTTCGTGTTTTGCGAGGATAAGCTTCCAGAATTTACAGGGGATAAGCTTACTGCTTGGGGAGATGGACTCCAATTTTCCTGGGGAATTAGATTGGACTCTCCTGGGGAGATTTTGGACTGTAATTTTGTAAGTTGAAAGGGGGAACCTATGTAGGGTTTCCTACTGATGAGCTCATGTAAAACCGCATCTGAAATGGAGAAGGAACCTGTGTAGGGTTACTTTGATGATGAGTTCGTGTAAAACTTCGTTTTTGGAAAGGGAGAACCTGTGTAGGATCTCTGGGTGACGAGTCCATGTAAAACTGCATCTTGAAGAGAGAGAACCGGTGTAGGGTTGCTTGATGTCGAGTTCGTGTAAAACTACGTCCAGAGAAGGAGAACCTATGTAGGGTTGCCTGGTGAGGTAAGTTTGTGTAAAACTTCTTGATGAACCGGGGTGAGGTTATCTTGAGCTAAATCCATGTAAGACTTCTGGAGGAACCGGGGTTAGGTTGCGGCAGGATAAGTTTGTGTAAAAATTCTTGATGAACCGGGGTTAGGTTATCTTGAGATAGGTCCATGTAAGACTTCTGGAGGAACCGGGGTTAGGTTACGGCAGGATAAGTTTGTGTAAAACTTCTTGATGAACCGGGGTAAGGTTACTTGTGGATAAGTTCGTGTAAAACTTCGTCTGAAAATTGAGAAGGAACCGGTGTAGGGTTGCTTGATTTTGATTAAGTGGATGATTGTCCTGTTTGGTTTCGGATGTTAACCCACAATCTGGAATTTATAAAGGTAGATGGTAATCATCCTTATGTTGATCTTTCCTTTGTACTTTGGTTGACAGAGCAATTAGATCGCCTGGATAACTCATTATTGCCCCTGTTTCGGAGGTGAGGGAAGAGGATACCTGTGTGGGTGATTGACAAATCTTCGGGTAGACAAGTGATGAGATACCGGAACATAGTCGTACGCTTTGATCCCTAACTTTTGCCTGGACCGCCCTTTCGGGTTTTCAGTCCACCGGGATACCCATTTTTGCCCAAGCCGCCTTTTCAGGTTTTCGACTTGCCGGGTGTACATATTTTTTCATTTCATCCCTTCATTTTTCCCGAACCCTTTTGGTTCGCCGGGCAGCCCTTATTTTTGCCTAGGTGTGTCAACCTAGCGGGTCTTTGATTGTGCGTAGTATTTTTTTCCGACTATGTCCGTGCTTTCAGAATGTAGGGAGTTGCCCCTGTTAGAAGTATTTTGTCATGCCCCAGATAATGGGCAATGCTCCTACTGTGCCCCTTGATTGGAGGTATTTCTGTTCACAAGGTGTTCATCGCGCGAATTTCCATGCTGTTCAAACAAATAGTCATATGCAGACAAGATTATTTTGAGAATGCAAAAGCCTATGTCTGTCTTGAATTTTGAAAATGCATTTTTTATAATACAATGCGGTGTCAACTCAAGATTTTGCAGCGAACCTTCAGGAGTCAGGATACCTTCGTAACAGTATGCTTTCGAACTAACCCATGCTTCAGCTAGGACTTTAAAGGGTTATAACGTGGCCTGGTTCACGGTTTAAGAAACAAAGGATAAAGGCTCAAATTATTTGTACCCACCCGCTCTTCGTGATGTTCTTCAAACCTACACTCAATTGATCATACGTTAGACTTTGTTTGAGTCTTCGCTCTGATTTTCCGGTGATGGTTCAGATATTGATGATTTATTCTGAACAGGCAGCCATTCCCTTTTTTGTTGAGGGTTTATATGACCCTTTTTTTTTGATTTTTTGTTATCCCTTTCTTTTTTTCCTGAACTGTTTCCTTTTTGGAATTACAGTCAGCGGGATGCCCTGGTTTCATAAGTCCCTTTTATAGGTTCTGACTTCTTGGGCTTTTCATTTATGATTTTTTGATAACGACTGCCTGTCTTTATGATTGTTCTGAACCATCACTGTCTTTTGTTTTGTAAGGACTTCTTTGGTGCCATTCGTTATGCATCTGGATCAACTGAGAGAACTACCCTGCCCCAGGTTATGATTAAGGGTTTTGATTTTCGAAAATAAAAACTTCTACTTCTTTGGCACAGAGGGGTTGACGAGGGATTATCATCCTTATAACTCCAGTGTTTAGGAATTGAAACAATGCCTGTACCTCATCAGCGGGGTCTGTTCAAAAGCATACTGTAAAGATCGTGGTATCGTTTTCGTCATCCTCCCTCAAGAGGTTTAGAATTTTCAGTCAAGAGTTGATCGTCACAAAAATATGAAAGCAGTTTTAAGTATAGTAGACATAATTAATTCAGGACAGACATGTGTAATGCATTCATGAAATAAACGAGTTTAACATAATAATTGTTTGTTTGAATAAGAAAAGAAAGATACAACTTGAATTCAAATGAACAAAAATCCCTCAATCCTAGCCACGTTTTGGCAAGGGAGCAGTGATCACGTTGGGGGTCTCAGCAGGTTCAAATTCAATCTCTTTAGCATCGATCATATTCTGGATCTTGTATTTCAGCGCCCAACAATCCTCGGTATCGTGCCCCGGGCTATCGGAATGATAAGCACATCTGGCTTCGGGATTGTAGCTTGGAGAGGAAGTCTTAGGATTTGCAGGAGGATTAATCACCGCAATCAGGTTCATCTTCAACATGTGCTGCAATGCTTGTGACCATGGCATGTTAATGTTGGTGAATTGTCTTTTAGGCTCGTCCGGCCTTCGCTGGTTTCCCTTTTGTGGTTGGCGGCATGGTGCAGAACCAGAGATCATGACTGCCCCTGCATGTTGGTCACGACGACTCTTTTGGCTGTATGCAGCATTAGATTCTTTCCTTCCCGTGTAAGGCTTTTTGTGAGTATCAGGAGGTGTGGCCTCTTGAATTTTCCCACTCTTGATGCCAGCTTCAATTCTTTCGCCAGTTAGGAGGAGGTCGGTAAATCCTGCAGATGAATTACCGATGAGATGATTGAAGAATGGCCCGGATAGGGTCCCCAAGAACATATCAACGAGTTCCCGGTCAGTTAATGGAGGCTGCACCCTTCCAGCCAGGTCTCTCCATCTCTGCGCGTATTCCTTGAAACCTTCACTTGACCCCAGCGACATACCCTGGAGTTGGGTACGTGTAGGAGCGAGGTCGGCATTGTACTGGTATTGCTTGTAAAATGCAGTGGCTAGGTCTTCCCAGGTATGGATGTTGGCTCCATTCAGCTGATAGAACCAGTCAAGTTGAGTCCCTGAAAGACTCTCCTGGAAAAAGTGGATCCATAAGTTCCTATCAGCCGTGTAGGGCTGGATCCTCCTCATGTATGACCTGAGATGCAGCTTTGGACAGGATGCCCCGTCGTATTTTGCAAAGGCAGGTGCCTTGAATTTGTGCGGGATCACTACCCCAGAAGACAGACCTAGATCCTCGAAGTCCAGGCCAGACACTTTTTGTATCTCCATAGCACTGAGCCGGTCTTCCAACTGTTTGTACCTATCCTCAGCCGGAGGGTACTGTTCATCGTTGAAATCTGTCTCACTGTCAGAGACCACTGGACTGGGAACCCTTTCCTCTTGATGACTGCCTTTCCCCACAGATGGAGTTGTCCTCTCAGCATCATCCTGCAGTGTATTCCCAGATCTGCGTCTAGGGCTGAACAAATCAGTCCTCTTCTTCTTCTTTTCCTTCTTCAAGAGCAGAGCCTTCAGATCTTGTTGCCCCTGGGTCAAATTCATGATCAGCCCTTGGAACTGGGCGTTCTGAGCCTGGAGGGCCTTGATAGTGTGCTCGGTTGAGGATTCAGGATTCATGACGAGACTGCTGAAATAAACAGCGAAGAAGGTAAGTAGCCTGCATAGAAAGGGTACCTGTTATGCAATGATATGTATGATATGCATGCAATGATTTCAAGGATCTCGCAGGGTAAACAAGAAAATTGTTAGCATCGGAATTGGTAGCTTTGATTGAAGGAAACCCATGCTGTTGAGGATTCTTCTTGAAGGGTCAAAGGCTCACCATATCCAGTGGGTCATAGCCCCTAACAACCTTGGCTAGAGGAAAATAAATCATCTTTGCCCCTTGCTGGGATAGTTGATTCACCATGACCTGCATCACAAGCCCTTGAGATCCTTGAAATGGGTTAGGATGTATGCAATGGCATGATGTTATGGTATGCATGGGGTAATGTGAGTAAACCCTGTTATGAATCCCTAATTAAGGACTATAGGCAAAACCTGCAAGAAACTCAGTACACCCTGTTATAAGTCCCAATTAAGGACCATAAACAAAACCTGCAAGTAGTTCATATGTCAGATAAAGCATGCAAGTAGTCAAGTACGAAGGCACACAAGTCACACAAGAGAAGCCCTTAGAGTTTAGGCCAGCATGGGGTCTGGGTACTACCCTCTTGAAGTTGGTGGGTTCAACCTGTCCTATTAGAAGTAACCGGGTTCTAAGGGTCCCAATATCACGGGATTGCTTTCATTGTTCATCGTTTTGATTTAGCCACTGAACTGGCGACCGAAATATTCCAGGAAAGCAACCCTCAATTGAGTGTAGTATCGAGTATCAACCAACCTCGGACTGCACCAAAGTCAGTTATCTCACTACCCTAAAGAGGCCAAGATAGTTCAATTAAGGTTCCTAAGGTCTGTTGATGCTTCATGACACCACGCGGAGGCCCCGTACTCTCCTTGACTGAACTCAAGGGTTACCGGTACACACCAAAGTGCCACATCAACGTAGCAGACTGTTTCAACCATGTCGGTATACCCCACACAGTTCCCTCACAGTCTTGTTGCTACTTTCTAAGAAGGTATCCCCCAGATCCGGGTTAGGATCTATAGAACTCCCCAGCAACCCACAATTTAAAGCACACAAGGAAAACAATTGAAAACACAGTTATGAACTAACCCTAAGGTACACCTCGCTTTAAGTTTCTTCCCCAGCAGAGTCGCCAGTTCTGTGATTGGTGGATCTGGAACTGACTGTTTAACGCTGGTTCGCGAAATGTCGCGGAAGCAAGAGTCGCCACCGTCTTTTATTTTCTCCAAATGGAAAGGACAAAAGCACAGAAAAATTCCTTAAAGAGATTGCTCTCGGTTCGGGAGGTAGGTTATAGAAAGGGAAGGTGTTAGCACCCTTTCTATCCATGGTTATCCATGGGCTCTTAGATACTAGCTCACTTGTGTTTTCAAAATGGTTTGTTTGCTTTTCAACTGTGGGTTTTAAAAAGTTTCTTTGAAAATTCCAGTTCGACTCTTGTATCGGTCCTCAAGAGTGTTTGAAAAATTGCTTTCGAAAGCTTTTTGAAAGGTGTCGGTGTGAAAAGTATTTTTGAATTTTGTTTTGAAATTTAGAGCAAGTATCTAGAGTCGTCTACCTACCCTAAGGAATTCGTCTGTGTAAATGTCCTTTAAAGTAGTGCCATCCCACCATTGAGAGGTAGGGAGCACCACCGTTGGAGGTGTTCGGGTCAATTCTAGGTTCGGGACATGGTGATCACCAGAGCAATGGGAAGACACCTTAGAAGCTACCCTCATGCCAGGTTCCCGGATCATGAGGACTTACTAAGACATCCTCTACTCGACGATCACCTTTCGAGGCAAGGCAACAGTGAGGCGTACCCTAGGGGTGGTGTGTGCGATTTGTGTGTCGTTTTCATTTGCATTTATCTTGTCATGTTATTGGTGTTCTACGCTTGTTTTTATTTTTGTCCATACATTCTTTCATGCCTTTGGTTAACAGTTAAAAAATTGTGGAAAAGTAAATTCTAAGCTATTACAAATGGCGCGGGTCCACATCGCCAAAATTAACCAGGACCCGATTTGACAGAAAAATAAAGAAAGTAAAGAAAAGTGCGAGAAAATTAAAAGGTTACATGGCCTTGGGAGAGATACATAAATATTATAAAGGAATAAAATAAATATGCAAATAAGAATTAAATCGAAACGAGGGCGTTTGACCCTTTTTGTAAAATTAAACTAATGAGGAATTAATTAATTAAAAAGAAAGAAAGAACTTGTTTTTTTTTTGGTATTTTTTAGTATTTTAGGATTTAATATAAAAAAGAATTAATTAAAATAAATACTAACCCTAATTCTAATGGCTTTTAATTTATTAAGAAAACATTAAATTTTAACCTAAATTAACCCTAATTTTTATATACAAATTTAATTATAATAAATAAATATCTAATTATTTAATTATTTATGAAAGAAAAAATAAAAAAAAAGTTGAACAATTATTAAACCTAATTTCTATATTTTTTAGATTTTTTATTAAAAGTATTAAAATTAAAACCTAATTTACACTAAATTTAATTATATGCATTTATTTATGAAAATACTAAAAATAAAATATTTATTGTTTTTTTCTTTTTTTTCTGATTTTTATGGTTTTTTTTATATTTATGAAAATAATTAATTAAATTAACAGAATTAATTGAAAATAAAGAAACAAAGAAAAATAAAAAAATAATGAAAAGGGTTTGCAAACCTGGGGGTTCAGACCCCAAATAGGAGGTGTTTCCTTCAGCAATTTGGCCCATCAACCTTTAGGCCTGGTGGACTTTTTAGGACACGTACCCCAGCGTTGACTAGAGCCTACCATGCTCCCCAAATCCTGGCCCTTGGATGGATGAAAGTGGACGCGTGGATGGCTGGATAGAGGGACGTACCATGGACCACAACATTATGCCTGCACATGAATATCATTTGAAAAAAATTATATGGAAAGGGTGGGGACCTGGGATCGAACCCAGGTCCTTTGGTTTACCAGTCAATATGCTTGCCAGTGGAGCCAGATGCGCGTCTTGTATATTAATGAACTGAAGAATAATATAATAAGAACATAATGGTTAGTGGAAATCAGCGCGCGAAATTTAAACTACCCTATCACATCTCGCCACTTCATCGTCTCTTTCATTGGTTTTCTTTTTTTCTGAAATACACAAAACATTGGCAACGGTTTTCACGCGTTGCCTAAGACACCATACAAGAAAATAGCGATTAGGCATGGAACGCTCATAAATTGGGCGCGACACATGGATTCTCTTTGTCCAGACGCGCTCGTTTTAATGGTCAAGGTCCCAAGTCTCAATTTTTCCTTATTTGAAAAGCCCTAATCCAAGGTCCTGTAAACCTTAGAAATTGACAATGGTAG
The DNA here is from genome assembly GCA_948472305.1 of Vicia faba. Taxonomy (NCBI): domain Eukaryota; kingdom Viridiplantae; phylum Streptophyta; class Magnoliopsida; order Fabales; family Fabaceae; genus Vicia; species Vicia faba. The sequence goes on from OX451737.1 coordinate 1,671,733,057, forward strand.
AATCGTATACAATGCATAATAATTCAATCAAATCACATGGTTAACTTTAGAATCATACGAGGAACATGAATCAAACATTAAAAAAGGCTAAATGCGCATGAATTGGAATGCACGATTATGAAAAAAAAGTGAGAAAGGTTAGCTTCTGTACAACGATTCTTTGAGTTTTGATGGATGTTTTTGATTGGAATATGTCCTATGATCCTTGAGGAAGCTAATGGAATAGGTTTTGAGGCTTGTATCACCCTGCAAGTGAGTTTTCAGAATTGAGTTTTTTTGAGAAAAATTTCAAGTTGGTGAATGGTCTCTGCGCAGCTTCAATGGTCTATCTCATTAGGGTTGTATTCAGGCTTATGTAATGAACCAATTAGGTCAACAAACTTGATCAAAATCTCTTGTATTCATGGATTTTGAGATTTGATTTTCAAGATCTTTTTTCAAATATTTTCCATGTGTTTTTGTACAAATTAAGATCAATTCTCTCCAAATCTTTCCCTATTTAATTTCACACGAATTATTGAGTAGATTTTGTGTACAAAAAGATTGTAAAACCTAGGTTAAATATTTTTCATGTATTTAATTTGATTTAAATGAACTATTATTAATAAAAATTCAAATAAATAAATAAAAAATGAAGAAATACTTCCCTTTGGGCCAAGTGGTCGTGCACATGCCATGGATGATGAATTATGGAAGAAAAATGGGCCCATTAGCAATTTTAGGTCATTTGAACCAATGTTGACTTTTCAAAATATCCAAAAATTTCCCAACTTCCACAAGGCATAACTTGCTCAATTTTTAAGCTTTGCTCATGTTCTTGGACATTTTGGAAAGGTCTTTGAGTCCTCTAACCAATGCCTTTGGTCCCATAGCATTTTGATTTACCAATCTCAAGTTATGGCCTTTGACTTAAAGTCCCTTTTTGTTGACTTTTGAAAATGACCTATAATGTTGAATTTGATAACTTTTTGTGAGAGCATTTCTTGGACTTGAAGTATGAAGATGAGTTGTAGGAAATGTCTTTCTCTTCAAAATGAGCTTTGGATGGAATTTTTCTGATAATCCATGTGAAAGTTATGCCCTGGTCAATTTACAGTTGACTTTTTCAGCTGCCCAAATAAGGGAACTTTTGCATCTTGATGATTTTTGAGCCAAACTTTGAGAATCATGATCAAGCATTGATCAAATGATGTTTAAGGCTTCAAAATGAGATGTTGACCAAAAATTTGAACTTTTGACTGTCAAATGACCATTTTGCCCCTACAGTTGACTGTAGTGCAATTAGGGTTTTTGACTGTGCAATTTTGTGCTGAAAGTCTTGAAACTTGATATGAGGATGCTTGACCATATTTGTAGGCATGTGAGACTTGATTGGACCTTTGGAAACTTCCTTTTCTTGATCAGAACAAAAACCCTAATTTTGACTGTTCAGGAGGCTCTTGCACTGTGCAACCCTTGGAGAATTTTGTAGCTGGACTTGGCAATTTCTTGGAGAATATGGGAGGTCAAATTTTGGGGTACAACACTAACAAACCAGGACCCAAGAAGATATGGGTACCTAAGGACAAAATTATATATGTAGCAGATATCTTTAGCAGCAAGGCTAAAACACCAGTCATGGTACCTGGACTCTGGATGCTCTCGACACATGACGGGTAGAAAGCATATGTTCCAAAGCCTGGAACTTAAACCTGGAGGCTACATGGGCTTTGAAGGCAATCAAAGAGGAAAGATCATTGGCTCTGGAACAGTAGATAATGGAAATCTTCCTTCTATAAATAATGTGCTATTAGTTGATGGATTAATGCATAACCTGTTATCCATAAGCCAATTAAGTGATAACGGTTATGATATAATCTTTAATCAAAATTCATGCAAAGCTGTTAGTCAGAAAGATGGAACTATCCTTTTTAATGGAAAGAGGAAAAACAACATTTATAAGATAAAACTTTCTGAACTAAAGAGTCAGAATGTAAAATGTCTTCTCTCTGTTAACAACGAGCAATGAGTCTGGCACAAAAGATTGGGGCATGTTAGTATGAGAAGAATATTTTAGATTAACAAACTCAATCTGGTCAGAGGACTTCCTAATTTGAAGTTCATCTCAGATGCTCTGTGTGAAGCATGTCAGAAAGGAAAGTTTGCAAAACCTGCTTTTAAATCCAAAAATGTTGTTTCCACCTCTAAGCCATTAGAACTTATGCACATAGACTTATTTGGACCAGTACAAACTGCGTCTGTCAGTGGCAAGAAGTATGGGTTAGTGATCATAGATGACTATAGAAGATGGACATGGGTAAAGTTCTTAAGACACAAGGACGAGTCACACTCTGTGTTCGTTGCTTTCTGTAACCAAGTTCAGAATGAAAATGATCTTAGAATTGTCAAAGTCAGAAGTGATCATGGTGGAGAATTTGAAAATAAATATTTTGAATCATTTTTTTAATGAAAAAGGCATATTGCATGACTTCTCTTATCCTAGAACCCCCCAACAAAATGGAGTTGTAGAAATAAAGAACAGAACATTGCAAGAAATGGCCAGAACCATGATCAATGAGACCAACATTGCTAAGATCTTCTGGGCAGAAGCAATTAACACAGCGTGTTACATTCAAAATAGAATCTCTATAAGACCTATTATGGAAAAGACTCCATATGAACTATGGAAGAACAGAAAGCTCAACATTTCTTATTTCTATCTGTTTGGATGCACTTGTTTCATTCTGAATACTAAAAACTATTTGAACAAGTTTGACTGCAAAGCATAAAAGTGTATTATGTTAGGATACTCTGAACGCTCAAGAGGGTACAGAGTATACAATACAGAAATACATATTGTTGAAGAGTCAATCAGTGTTAGATTTGATGATAAGCTTGACCCTCAAAAGTCAAAGCAGAATGAATTCTTTGCAGATATAGAAGTTGAATTCACAGGTACTGAAGACAACTCATCAGAAGTTTTCAACAGAGACGCTTCAACAACTTCAGAAAGAAATGTTACAAGCAATCCAACACCTTCTGTTGATCAACTCCAGAAAAGGCTTTCCAGAAGAAGCATAGCTCACCCAGAAGATAAAATCTTGGGAAAGAAGGATGATCCAATCAGAACAAGATCAACATTCAGAAACTCTAAAGAATCCCTCATGGGACTGGTATCTCTGATTGAACCAACATCAATTGATGAAGCTCTTCTGGACAATGACTGGATTCTGGCAATGCAGGAGGAATTAAATCAGTTTACCAGAAATGACGTATGGGATCTTGTTCACAAACCAAAAGGATTCAACGTCATTGGAACAAAGTGGGTGTTCAGAAAAAAACTGAACGAGCAAGGAGAAGTCATCAGAAACAAAGCACGACTGGTGGCACAAGGTTATAGTCAGTAAGAGGGGATAGACTATACATAAACCTTTGCTCAAGTCGCCAGGTTAGAATCTATCAGACTCTTAATCTCATTTTCTATAAACAATGGCCTCACTCTGTATCAGATGGATGTCAAAACTGCATTCCTAAATGGGTATATAGATGAAGAGGTATATGTGCACCAACCCCCTGGGTTTGAGAATTCCAAACACCCAGAATATGTTTTCAAACTAAAGAAGTCACTCTATGGTCTGAAACAAGCTCCCAGAGCTTGGTATGAAAGACTAAGTAACTTCCTGTTAGAAAATGAATTCACCAGAGGGAAAGTGGGCACAACCTTATTCTGTAAGACATTTAAGAATGACATTTTAGAGTGTCGGATTTATGTAGATGACATCATCTTTGGATCCACTAAAACTTCTCTGGGAAGAGAGTTTGCTAAGTGCATGCAGGTAGAATTTGAGATGAGCTTAATGGGGGAACTCAAATTCTTTCTGGGTATTCAGATAAACCAAACCTCAGAAGGAACTTACATTCATCAGAGCAAATATGTCAGAGAACTTCTGAAGAAATTTGATCTCTCAGAATGTAAGCCCTCAAAGACTCCAATGCACCCCACGTGCATTCTGGAAAAGGAAGAGGTAAGTAAAAAGGTAGAACAGAAAGTCTACAGAGGTATGATTGGCTCTCTCCTTTATCTGACGACTTCAAGGCCTGATATTTTATTCAGTGTTTGCTTATGTGCTAGATTCCAATCAGATCCTAGATAATCTCACTTAATAGCAGTTAAGAGAATTTTCAAGTATCTGAAAGGTACTACTAATTTGGGTTTGTTTTATAGAAAATCCAATGAATATAGCTTAGTAGGATACTGTGACGCTGATTTTGCTGGTGACAGAGTAGAGCGTAAAAGCACTTCTGGAAGCTGCCAGTTTTTGGGAGACAATCTGATCTCATGGACCAGCAAGAGACAGTCCACAATAGCATTATCAATAGCAGAAGCTGAATACATAGCAGTTGCTGGATGTAGCACTCAAATGCTCTGGATGAAAAGTCAACTTGAAGACTTCAACATATTTGAGAGTAAATTCCTATCTTCTGTGATAACACTTCATCTATATGTCTCATTAAGAATCCTATTTTTCATTCTAGGGCTAAGCATATAGAAATAAAACATCACTTTATTAGGGACTATATTCAGAAAGGAATTCTTACCTTAAAATTTATTGACACAAACCATCAATGGACTGATGTATTTATAAAACCTCTTTCTGAAGATAGATTCAATTTCATTATGAAACATCTCAACATGAAGTTATGCCCAGAATAAAATGTTTTATTTCCATATCTTAACCCTCAGAACTTTATTGTTTTCTGTGAACATCTGATCAACTTATCTTCAGAAGTTAGAAGTACAGCTGCCTCAGAATCTATCTATGAAGATCTGAACATTTCATTTCAAGGATAAAGGCGTGCAGTTCACATCATCAAACATATGTCATCCTCTCACAAGCCACCTTCTGAGGCTGAACACACGTTCAAATTCTGAAGGGTCCAAGGCTCTGATTGGATGCATTGAGACACTTGTCAGTGGTATCAAATATCTTTCTAAATCCCCTAATCTCAGGTTTCATTAATGCATATAATCATTACTTATTTTCTTACTTACTGCTTACATTTTCAAAAACCTATTATTCATTCACTTTTAATCTCTTCTATATTCTCTCTTGTTTCAAGTTTCATTTTCAAAAACCCTTTCCATCTTCTTTAACAAACCCGTGTGAACAATGGCTTCATCATCAAACCTCAAAAATCTAAGTGCTCCTGAATCTTCATCAACGAAACAATATGAAGAACCCATTAGAACGCTTCTCACTCATGTTGATAACCTGTAAGTTCTCTCTGAGTTAATCATTGATTTTGAGAGTTTATAAGAAAATGGGTTTAATCTCTATGAAGACGTAACTGCACAAGGTTGGAACAGGTATTTTTATCGTCCGTTGGGTCCAATGTTTCCTATTCTCGTCAAAGAGTTCTGGATTCACGCTACATCATCCAACCACCAGGTTACCTCATATGTTATGGGAAAGAAAATAGTGATAATAGAAGATCTTATTGGGAAACTCATTGGATACAATGGTGGTGGAGTTAGATGCATTGATATGGTTGATAGATGTTCTGACCTAAAATCTATTGCCAAGGAAATTTTCACTTTCGGACAGCTATCCAGCAAGATCAAAGACTTGAAGGATCATCACAAAATCTGGGCTAGAATAATTCTGGGATGTATCAATCACAGGAAGCCTATAAGCTCTCCTGATTACATCAATATTGATTAGCAGTTTCTGATCTACTTCATTGCAAATAAGACCAAGATAAACCTTCCACACTTTCTCTTCAACCATCTAAGAACAAGTGTGAAAGAGACAAGAGAAGAATAAAGAACTAAGAGGGATTGGATTCCCTTAGAAAGACTGATATCAGACATTCTAACAGAAAATAGGCTGATAGAACATCTGACAGAGGCTCAAGAAATAAGCACTTTGGAAGCAACTGCTGGGAAGCCTTTGAATGCCAAGAATCTAAAGAAAATGAAGATCATTGAGGACATTAAGAAGGAACCAACTATTGCTTCTCATGAGACCATTACTTCTAGGATAATCCCTCTGAAGGATTTTCCACTATTTTCTAAGATAAATGCCAACCCAGAAATCATAGTCAGATACCTTGAAGCTTACAAGGATGATGGGATTGCTCCAGAAATAAACATCCAAGATCTGCACAAGCCAGCTCCAGAGGTTGTGCTAAAGAAATCCAAAAAGAGGAAAGCAGTAGGAGAAGGATCCTCTCAGAAGGCACCTAAAACTACGAAAACAAAAGGTAATCCATCTTCTGTTTCTGTTATAGAAACAATAGCTGTTACAACATCTGAAACCTTTCCCCATCAACCAATAGAAAATCCTTCACCCCAAACATTTGAGGATTTTGACATAGAGTTTGATCCATCTGTAACTCTAGGAAACTTTTTGAATGAACCTCACTCCCCCAATCAAAATCCAAACCCAGAACATCATCAACCAGAACTTGCCAAAGTTCTATCTGACATTGAACTGTTTTGTTGTACCCCAAAATTTTCCCTCCCATATTTCCCAAGACATTTCAAGAATAATCTCCAAGTGGCTCAAGATTGCTCAAGAGTTGGACAATCAAGCTACCTCCTAAGGCAGTCAATCTCAAATTAGGGTTTTGTGTTGCATCAAGGTCCTTGCATCAAAATGACATCAAGTGCTCCCCAATTTCCTAATATGTTCTCAAGTTCATCCATGTCAAATTTCAAGCCTTGCAGAGGAAGTTTGGTCAGTCATTTGCTCAAGAGGTCCAAAAATCGATTGTGCTAGGGCAAAAGTCAACTGTGACCTATAAACAGTCAAACTTCAAGATTTTTTGTCAAAGTTCTCATTTTGAAGGATAATTCATCATTTTATCAAGGGTTTATCATGATTCATCAAGGATTGCTCAAAATTCATCAATATTCAAAAGTTGCTAAATTAGGGTTTTGCAGGAAAAGTCAACTCAACTTTGACCAAGCATAACATTCTCATACTTTATGAGAAATGACCCATACAAATCTAATTTTTAAGAGGATGAAATTTCCTACAATCCATCTTCACACCCCAAGATCAATAAATGCACTCACAAGAAGTTACAAAATTGGACATTATAGGTCATTTTTGAAAGTCAACAAAAACACCTTTTTTCCCAAAGCTTATAACTTTACAATGGAATATAAAAATGATATGAGACCAAAAGGGTTAGTTAGAGGACATCTCAAGGTTTCTAAAAAGTCCAAGAACACTTCCAAAAGTTCAAAAATGAAGAAGTTGTGCATTGTTGAAGTTGGGTATTTTTCCAAAATTGCCAAAAGTCAACTATCCCCAAAACTTCAAATTTTGTCAAATGGGTCCATTATTTTCCACTTGATTTGGTCTTGTCACACTACACAAGTGTCCTAGCTTCAGCCTCATGCCCATTTATTTATTTTTCTATTTTATTTGATTTTTTTATTGAACTAATTCATTTTAAATCAATTTAAATCCAATAAAATCTAAATATTGATAACTTAGGATCTTTTTGATTGATATAGGTCTTAATTGTCATCATGGACATTATCAAACTCGTATCTCACCATATCATGAATAAATATTGGATATTTGGACAAAATTGGAAAGATTTTAATGGAGGATCAAGCCATATCTTCAAGCATTGATTTACAAAGATTCAAAGTCCAAAACTTGACCTAATACAATGCATTATACATATACAAGGCAGGACGCACGAATTGGATACCTAGAGGCTGCTAAATCACAAGAACAAAACTTGGAAAATTTGGAAAAAAGCCTGAAACTGAAATTGCATATAGAGGTGTTTTCAAGGCCAAATCTCAACACTATTCTCTTGCTGGATATCCATTGAGTGAACAACAATCAAAATCAGGCCATCACACCTTCCCAATCGCGCTGTAAGTCCCTCTGAAAATCGCTTGGCATTTGAAATCGCATATCATTAGTCTTGCATTTTCTTGGAAAAATCTTTACGCAATCATGCTTATCGTTCCATTTAGAAGCTTTTTGCATTATTGAATTGCATTTTCATGGCCTGTAACTCCCTAGCCGAATCTAGGGTTCTTGGATTGTTTTTTTGGGCGTTTTCTATACAGGTAAAATCAGGGCAAACAATGGACATGGATGAAATCGGGATGCCCAGACGAATCGAACCATGGTCTTGGAACTAATTTCCATAGCCTAGAACTAATTTTAGGAGCAAGCTACGAATTTAGCTGCGAATGTAAATCCGCAAGTAAATAACCAGGCTCAAACAAGGAAGACGATGACGCGTCTCCCCCTGATTGGATATTTCAAACTGCGCGCGTTTTTATTTTTTAATTCTGGCATATGATTTGATTTCCAATATTATTATTGGTGTCTAATACACTAACGATAAAAGCATAGTGGCGCAGTGGCCAGGAGAACGTTCAAAATCCAATGGGACCTGGGTTCGAATCCCAGGTCCCCCGAATGCCTATTATTATTTTTTCACAGGTGATCCAGTGCAAAGCCAACTGTGTGGTCCATCATACTCCTTCAAATCTCCAAACGCCAGATGGCCCCAGGCCAGATCTGGTGGCCAAGATTGAACGTGCATCATATGCCCTAGTCAACGTGTGTGCATGGAATTACAGAAGGTCAATACAGGCCAACGTTAATGGGCCTTGAATTTGCTGATTTCACCTCCAATTTGGGCCTGAACCCCCCCGGGTTATTTCTATTTCTTTCTCATAAAATCAAAAATCAAAAAATATATTTTATTTATTAAAATTAAATTCAGCATTTTTTATTTTTGTAAATAAATACTAACTTAGTTAATTTAGTTTTAAATAGGTATAACTTTTAATATTTTTGTAATAATTAAAATTAATTTAGACGATTAGGTTTTTTATTAACTTTGATCGAGTTTATTTTATTTCCTTAAATATTAAAAAATCCAAAAATAATATCTTTATTAATTACTTAGTTCATTAATTTAATAATTAATTTAGATCTAATTCCTTTTAATTCAAAAAATAACAAAAAAATCATTTTCTTTCAAAAGGGTCAAAACCCTAAAAAACCTCGCATTCGATTTAACTTTCCGCACGCGATCTATTTTGCCATATTGATGTATCTGTTTCCCGGAATGTAATAGTTTAATAGGACCTTTAATATTTTTATCGCTTTATTTTATTTTCCGCATTTTAAATTCAAGGGTTGCTTTTGGCGATGTAAATACCCGACGCCTTGTAATAGTTAGATTTAAATTTCCGCAAGTTAATTTCCGCAACTTATAAACTGTTAGATGTTTGATAAATAGGAAATGCATGACAAGATCAAATGTTTAAACCTAAAATCAACATAGATAACCATTGACATGTACAAAGACAAATTAACTGAAAATAACACACTCGCACATGCGCACTCTTAGGGTACACCTCACTTGGTTGCCTTCGAACGTGGTCATTGAGTATAGGAAGTTTTCGAGGTCGTCCTCTTATCAAGAGATCATAGTTGCCTCGAAACGGTTGCCTCGAAAAAATGATCTAAGACATTAGGGTTACCGCTAAGGCGTCCTAACATTGCTTTAGTGACCACACGTCCCTTAATCGAATTGACCCTTAAACTCCAACGACGATGCTACCTACTCATTAATAGTGGGATAGCATTGTCTAAAGGACATTAGCACAGATTAATTCCTTTTTCGAGTAGGTAGATGGTCCTTAAGTACTTGCTCTTTCCAAAACAAAACAAAACTTTTCGCACTTACACTCCTTTCAAACAAAAACTTCTTTCAAACCCACAAACACAAAGAAAAGCAAATTTTGAAAACACTTTGAGCAAGTACCTAAGAGCCCATGGATAACCACGGATAGAAAGGGTGCTAACACCTTCCCTTTCTATAATCTACCCCCCGGACCCGAGAAACATCTCGAAAAAGGAATTTTTCTGTGCTTTTTTCCTTTCCTTGTTGGATAAAATAAAAGACGGTGGCGACTCTTGCTTACCGCGACATTTTGCGAAAACAAACGCAAAACGCGAACCAGCATTCCAAAAACAGTTAGTTCTCTCCCACCGTATCACATGTTTGATCAAGATTTTTCTTCACCAATACTAGAAAACCTAAACACTCAATCTCCACTCCCAGAAAATCCAAACTCTCAACAACAACCAGAAAATCCACAACCACACTCTCCTCAACCAGAACATCTGAACCCCAACTCACCATAACCAGAAAATAGAAACACTCTCTCTCCACCTTCTGAAAACCCATCTTCTGAAATTCCTGAACCAGAAACTCAACACACCTCCGTAAACCAATCTGAAGACTCTCCTTCAGATTCTGAAACCATTATCCAAATCCCTGGAATAACAGAACCCCTTTCGGTTCTCTTACCTCTCACTATTCATGATATTCCAGAAATCCCTTCACCTTATGAATCCACACCACCAAACACCCCTAACACACCAATTATAATTCCTGACTCTCCCACTCCTTCACCCATCAACCATCTAGCTGACAACCTCAGAATTGTCATTGATCCACTAGTGCTGAACAGACTAGCTTCCACCTCACACAAAATTGCCATTCCCATTCCCAAACCTAAACCAACCGCAACCAAATCAGATGTTGGTAAGAGTCTGTTGATTTTTGAAACATAAATGCAGGAATGGATCAATTCTTTGAAGCAAGCAAGCTAGAGATTTCTAATCCTGCTGCTTTTGATTCTCTGTGGGAAAGATTCAGAAAATGGCTAAACTCTGAAACTCTGAAGATGAAAGAATTGGGTTATGAAAGGGCTCAGCAGAACTTCAGTGATTAGCTGAAAGCCTTCCAAGATCAAGTTTTGAGCCAATGGTACAAGAAAGAAATTCTTCTGCTGGATAATGCTCCCTAGAAAGAGCACCATCCTTCAGAAGTTGCTGAACCAGATTCAAATAGTCTCTCCCTGACTACTGCTCCAAAAGACATGACTGTAGCATAAGAAGTGGTTCAATCAGAAGAAGCTGCAGAATATTTTGAACAACATGCAACTCCTGAAGACACACCTGCTTCGTCTCTAGTCATGCAAACTCTGGAAGAGTTAAAGAAAGAGAATGCATTAATCCATGCTAGACTGGATAAGCAAGAGGATACAAACAAAGAGATCAAGGGTATTCTGGATAAATAAGAAGATACTACAAAAGAAATCAAAGACATTATGGGAAAGCAGGAAGAGTCAAGCACTCAGATCAAGAGCTTATTGGAAGCGCTGTTCACACGTCTTCCCCCTCCTTCTTAGATTTTCTTTAAAACTGTTTATCTGTAATCTTTTATCTTTACCTTCTTGTTTCTGAAACTTGTCATTGCATTCCGTTTTCAATATAATTCATATTTTTGACTCTGATTATATTACTTTTTGATAACTGACAAAAAGGGGGGAGAAAGTAAGATATTTTCAATAATAGTATACCGGGAAAAAGTCTCAAACATTCTGAACATTTAAACCTTTACTTTCTGAAAAGCTTGAACATGAACACATTTTGATAAGAATAGAAGGAGATGCATCAAAAGCTCTGACGAGAAGGAACTTCAGGGAAGTAATCAACTCAGGGGGAGTCTCTCTTAAGTTTTTTGTTCTATATTTTTCATTGAAAATCCTAGTTTTTGTCATCATCAAAAAGGGGGAGATTGTTAGAACATAGTTTGATTCTACAACCCTTAATTAGAGTTTTGATGATAACAAACACAAAGAACAAATATGCACTCTAAAATTTTGTTAATGTGTATGCAGAAGTTCTGACCAAAGCAACATCAGAAGCTAAGCTATATAAGCTTTTACGCTGAGGCAATCAGAATCTGCGCTGAAGAATGATGATCAGAACATGCACTGAAGTGAAGAATACTCTGATTCTGAACAGAAGGTTCAGATACAATATGATTCTCACAACTCTAAGTCATCAATGTTCTGAAGCAATTGCAGCATACAAGATTGTAAGATTCTGAAGCGTTACTATTCAATAAAGACAACATCACTTGTAACGGCTTCATTCAGACATGATCTTCTCAATATGGGAACTTCTTAAATGTCCTTTATCATGCTTAATGTTGGACAGGATTCCATTGCCTATATAAATATGCTAAGAGATCAAATCGTTCACGATTTTCCAACACGGCTGCAATTCATCTCAAAAGGATGCAAGTTTACATACTTATTTTCTACGCTCTAATTTGTGTAAAATATCACAGTTGTGGTAACTGTTTTTGTAACGAAAAACAATCATACACAGAATTCTTGTATCTTGATTAAGACAGTTTTTCCTTGAGATTAACCGGATTGTGGTTGTACTCAAGAGGACTTTGAAAGTTGTCAAAGTAGTGATTGTAATCATTTTTTGATTAGTGGATTAAGTCCTCGTTGGAGAGAGGCGAAATCACGTTGACGGGTGGATTGGAGTAGTTTGAGATCAAACGAACCAGGATAAAAATACTGTGTCATTGCGCATTTGATTTTAAGTTTTCAATTCAACCCCCCCCCCCCCCCCCCCTTCTTGTGTTTTTCACTTCTTCAAGAATAACTCTGTAGAGAGAGAATATTCTGTTGGGAGATTCTGCCGATGTAAAGAAATAAACTCTATTGGGGAATGAGCTTCCGCAGTTTGAGAAATAAACTCTACCCTGGAGGAGGTTTTATAACTGTTTGAACTGGGCTGGGGAAAACAGACTTCAGTTGGAGAAGGTAATCCCTTCTTGGGGAAGAAGAGGGCAAAACTCTGGTTGTTTCTTCTTGGTGGGGAACGTAAATGTCACTAGGATGCATGTTGAGGATACAGAGATGACTTCGCATCAGGACGTTTCTTCCCCTGTACCTACTGGAGATTTTGTGGATGGATCTATGCCATGATTGTACTTGAACATGTATTAAATGAGTGTCAGAATGACATCTGTCTCTGGATCATATCTGCACTGTACTTGAAACATGTGTTGAATGGGTGTCAGAATGACATCTGTCTCTGGATCGTATTTGCACTGTACTTGAAACATGTGTTGAATGAGTGCCAGAATGACATCCATCTCTGGATCGTATCTGCACTGTACTTGAAACATGGTCTGAATAAGTATCCGGATGACATCCGTCTCTGGATCGTACCAAAACTGTTGCTAGAGGATAATCTGGAATAAGTAACAGGATGACATCCGTCTTTGGATCGTACCTGAACCGTTTCTAGAATATGATTTGAATAAGTATCAGGATGATATTCGTCTTTGAATCGTACCTGAACTGTTGCTAGAAGATAATCTGGAATAAGTATCAGGATGACATCCGTTCTTTGGATCGTACCTGAACTATTTCTAGATGAGAATCTAGAGTAGGTGTCAGGATGACACCCATATTTGGATCGTACCTGAACCGTTTCTAGATGATAATCTGGAGTAAGTGTCAGGATGACATCCGTCTTTGGATCGTACCTGAACGGTTTTTAGATGAGAATCTGGAGTAAGTGTCAGGATGATATACGTCTATGGATCATATCTGAACTGTACAGGGTGATAAATAGTCATATGCAAACAATGGTATTTTAAGAATGCAAAGCTTATGTCTGTCTAGAAGTTTGAAAATTCATTTTTTTAGTAAAACAAATTTTGCGAGTGATATCAACTCAGGATTTATAGCAAGTCCTACAGAAGTCAGGATACCTTTTGTAACAGTATGCTTCCGAACTAACCTATGCTTCAGTTAGGACTTTTAAGGTTTGTAGCGTGGCCTGGTTCACAGTTTAAGAAACAAAGGATAAAGGCTCATATTTTATTTGTACCCACTAGTTCTTCGTGATGTTCTTCAGTTCTATGCTCAGTTAATTATGCACTCAGATCCCAATTGAGTCTGACATCTTGTCCTTGATGTTTCGGAAATTGAACGTTTGTTTGAGAAGGCAGTTATTTTGTAATCTTTTCTTTTATTGAGGATTTGTAGGACCTCTTTCTTTTTTGATTTTGTAATCCCTGTCTTTTTCCTGAGTTGTTTCTTTTGTGATTACAGCCAGCGGGATGCCCTAGTTTTTTTCTTAAGTCTCCTTCATAGGTTTTGACTTAATGGGCTTTTATTTTGAGATAATGACTGCCTGTACTTAATGATTATGTGGAACCATCACCATCTTTTGGAGAGCATCTTCTACACTATTTGTCGTGTATGAAGGGAAAGCTTGCGATTGAATGCACATTTGAATTAACTGAGAAAAATACCCTGCCCCAGGTTATGATTAAGGGTTTTAATTTGTGTGAAAAGAAAACTCCTAATTCTTAGTCTCAAAGGGGTTGACTAGGGATTATCTTCCTTATAACTCCACTGTTTAGGATTTGAAACAATGCTTGTACATCATCAGCGAAGTCTGTTCAAAAGCACATTATATGGATTGTGGTATCGTTTTTGTCATCCTCCCTCTAAAGGCTTAGAGATTTTGATCGAGAGTTGAATATCACAAAAGGAAAGCAGTTTAAATATAGTGAAAACAAATTAATTCAAGACAAACATGTGTAATGCATTAATGAAATAACAAAGTTTGACATGACAGTAATTGTTTGAACAACAAATGAAATTACAAATGAAAAATAAAAAAATGAACTGGACATTCTCAATGATTTGGCCTAGGAGTAGTGATCACTTTGTGAGTCTCTGGAGGGTCGAACTCAGTCTCTTTGGCGTCAATCATATCCTGAATTTTGTTCTTCAGAGTCCAGCAACCATTGGTATCATGTCCAGGACTATCAGAATGATATGCACACCTGTTGTCGGGGTGGTAACTAGGAGAAAAAGTATTGGGATTTCACAGAGGACCCTTTAACGTAATTAACCCTTCTTTCAACATGTGTTGTAACGCTTGAGCTAGTGACATGTTGATTCTGGTGAAATTTCTCTTAGGCGTGACCTCTTTATGCTGGTTCCCCTGTTGGTGTCGTTGCATAGGTGTAGAGTTAGAGACCAGTATTTCCCCCACATATTGATTGTGGTCGTCGGCCTTATTGAAACCCTTCTGGCCATACACAACATGGGCTTCCCTCTTACCAGCAAATGGCTTCTTCTCAGCATTAGAAGATGCAGCCATCGAGATCTTCCCGCTCTTGATACCATTTTCGATCCTTTCTCTGGTCAGAACCATCTATGTGAACCCAGCTGAGGAACTCCCAATCAGCAGATTAAAGAACGGGCCTGTCAGAGTACCCATGAACATGTCTACCATTTCACGATAATTCAGAGGATGTTGTACCTTGCCAGCTAGATCCCTCCATTTTTGCACATATTCCTTGAACCCTTCTCTTGAGCTCATGGACATATTCTGCAGTTGCACTCGAGTTGGTGCCAGGTCAGCATTGTATTGGTACTGCTTGTAGAAAGCAGCAACCAAGTCTTCCCAGGTATGGATGTCAGTTCCTTCTAGTTGATAGAACCAATCAAGTTGAGTGCTAGCGAAACTTTCTTGAAATAAATAGACCCATAAAATCTGGTCAGCAGTGTGAGGCTGGATCTTTCTGACATATGACCTCAAGTGAAGCTTGGGACAGGAAACACTGTCATATTTTGCAAAGATAGGGACCTTTAACTTAGGTGGGATGACCACCCCTTGAACCAAACCTAATTCTTCGAAATCCAGACTGGGCACCCTTTGAGTCTCCATGGCATTGAGCCGATCCTCCAGCCGTTTGTATTTATTGTCAGTAGGAGGATATTACTCCTCAGAATAGTCAGGTTCAATACTTCCTCAGATGTTGGATTTTTGTCTCCTTCATCTGATTCCTCGTCCTCTTCATCTTGATTATCCCCTCCATTTGATGGGGTTGGGAAATCTAGAGCTTGGTTAGCTGGTCTTCTTCTTCCCACACTCAAAACACGAACTGGTTTCTTTGCCTTCTTAGCCCTCTTTTTGACGATCAGAGCTTTCAGGTATTCTTGCCCTGGGTCAGAGTCAAGAACATTTGTTGGAACTGAGCGTTTTGAGCCTGAAGGTCTTTGACTGTTTGTTCAAGAGCCATTTTTGTACTTGCTGAAATAAACAGCGAATAAGATGAGAAACCTGCTTTAAAACCTGTTTATGCAATAACATGTATGATATGCGTATGCAATGTTTTCAAGGACTCGCGGGGTAAACAAGAAGATGTTAGCAGTTGAAATTTGTAGCTTTGAAGAAATCCGTATTGTTGAAGGTCCTTCTACAAGAGTCAAGATCACCATATCAAGTGGGTCATAGCCCCTGACTCAAGTTGTTGAGTTTTGATCTTTTGACGACATTAGCTAGAGGAAAATAAATCCTCTTTCCCCTTGCTAGATGTCTGATTTATCATAACCTGTATCACAAACCCTTGAGATCCTTGAAATGGTTAAGGAAATGTTGTGGCATCATGTTATGATGTGTATGCTATGTGTTAAGCAAAAGTGTAAGGTGATGTAAGTGAGTAAACCCTACAAGAAATCGAAGTTTTTGGATAATGACTGTAAACAAATCCTGCAAGGAAATCATGTTGTTAGATGATAAAATCATGCAAGTAGTTCAAGTTGAAAGCAAACAAGTCACACAAGCAGCCTTAGGTTTAGTCTTGTATGGGGTTTGTAGGAAAGTACCCTCTTGAAGTTTAGTTGGCTCAACCTGTCCTATAAATAGTAATTGGGTTCTAAGGAGCCTAAATATCACTGACCTTCCCTTCAGAAATTGTTTCAGCTCTGCATCGAAGTATTGCGGCCAAAAAATCCTGAAAGGCCAGCCTCAATGAGTGTAGTATTGAGTATCAACCAATCTTTGGTCGGAACCAAAGCCGGTTATCTCACTACTTCCTAATTGCCAAGTTTTTTCAACTAAGGTTCTAAGGTTCGTTAGTGCTTCACGACACCACGCGGCGCCACCGTATTCTCCTCATTTCAACACAAGGGATACCGGTACCAACCAAAGTGTCACACCAATACATCCCTCGATTCAACCATTTCGGTCTACGCCATACAGTCTCCATGATCTATTGTTGTTTACCTAAAAGTGTGCCCCAAATCCGGATGTAGGATCTATAGTAACAACCCAGACAATCCTCCAAGGATAAAGCAAATAAAGAACAACAAAGCAGTTAAATAATGAACTAACTCTAAGGTAACCCCACTTTTTATAATCCCCAGTAGAGTCGCCAGTTTTGTGATACGGTGGCAGAACCGACTGTTATATACTGGTTTTTGCGTTTTTTGTTTGCAAATGTCGTGGTAAGCAAGAGTCGCCACCATATTTTCTTTTATCCAACAAAGGAAAGGGTGAAAAGAATAGAAAAAGACCTTTTCGAGATGTTTTTGAGTATGGGGGTAGATTATGGAAAGGGAAGGTGTTAGCACCCTTTCCATCTGTGGTTTTCCACGAGCTCTTAGAGGTTTGCTCATTTTTCAAGATGCTTTTATGCTTTGTGTTTGAAAATGTTTTGAAAACTCCTTAGTACGGCGAAATTTTTAATGTTTCTCGGGATAGTGGAGAACGTATACAAAGTGTTTTGAAATGTCTTTTGAAAAGTAGTTTTTATGTGTAAGTGCAAAAATAGTTTGAGCAAACTTCTAACAACTATCTACTTTGTTACTCGAAAAGGGTCATTCTTTTACTCTTTTCCTTTAGACAATGCTATCCTACTATTAGTGAGTAGGTAGCCTTGCTGTTGGATGTTGAGGGACAATCGAAGCGACGTTACAGTCACGAAGGCAATTTATGGAGATGCTTTAACAATTCTATTTTTAGTGACTAGATCATTTACCAAGAAGGCAACTGTAGGGTCATCGAGGGACTATGATCTTTTTGGTTTATGGGTCTTTGCAAAAGCATTCATGCCCCATGACTTTTTTTTAAAGGCAACAAAAATGGGCGTACCTTAGAGGTGTATATGTGCAAGTGTGTTCAATTGAGTTACTTTTGTCTTTTTGTTAAGTTTTCTAGCGTTTAATTAGTAGTCTTATTATACAAGCCTAGTTACTAGCAGTTAATATGAAAAGCAGTAAAAAGATGTAGAAAATAGAGGTCCTACGCTATTACAATACTTCGGGAGGGGACTTACATTTTACAAGGATAATGGGAATAAAGCAGTAAATGTCCTAATTTTAATCTATTACATCCGGTAGGAAGATACAATAATAGTAAAATACGAAATTAAATAAACGCGCATGAAATAGAAAAGACGTCTAAAAAATCCTAAAGAAAAGAAATCTTTTTCGTTGTTTTTGGTATAAAAGAAAACAAGGCCTAAGTCTATTTCATTTTAATTTTAAGAAAAACATGTTAAAATAATTAATTAATTTATTTACAAAATTAATTTAGTTGGAAAAACAACTAGCTTAATATTTTTGTGATTTTGATTTTAATGTAATTTAAATAATAAAAAAAGTCAATAAAGAAATGAAAATAAAAATACAAAGGGTCCTTCGATCCAGGGAAGGGGATTGCCCTTCGATCCTGGGAAAGGGAACATCTTTTGATCCAGGGGGAGATTCCTTCTTTTGATTGGGCCAGGGAGTGCGCGTGAATAGCCTTCGATCCAGGGAAGGGGATTGCCCTTCGATCCTGGGAAAGGGAACGTCTTTTGGTCCAGTGGAGATGCCTTCTTCGATCTAGGAGACTATGGCTTCGATCCAGAGAAGGTATCTCCTTCGATCTGGGTTGCTATACTTGCAAAAGTAAGTTAGCGAAATAAAATGCAGGACCTGGGTATCAAAACCCATGTCCTTCGATCCTGCGCGCGCTGGGGCTTTTCAGGCTAAATCTGCAGCAAGTGTTAGCAAACAAAGAACATGACCTGGGTGCCAAACCCAAGCCCTTTGATCCTGTCTAGGATGACAAATCTAAGGTAACAACAAGTATGGATGTGTTATGTAAATACAAGGTTGTACAATTTAACCTCTCTTACCAGTAGATTGAACTTTCGATTTGGGAAATTTCTGGATGTAGGCACCTTCGATCTGGGACCTCTGGGCGTGGATATTTTTGTTGAAGGGTGGCTTTGGCTTGGAAAATTCTAACAACCTTTGATGGATTTTGTGGGAAGCATCTCTCCAATCTTTTCGTTCCTCCCTCCAATGCAACAATTTGTGATCTCTTTATATAGAGGGGGTAGAGGGGACAAGAAGGCAAAGGTTTAAACAACCTTGATTATGTGTTTGAAAGCCATGAATGAGAATTTGTAACGTTGGCCAAACACATGGGATCTTGTCCCTTTTTTGAATTTTGAATGATATGTAACTGGCCTTCGAATGCGCCCTTTTGAATGGGCTGATGGCCTCCTTCGAATGCTCCCTTTTGAATGGGCCTTTGCATGCTCTTCGAATGGACCCTTTGGAATTCCAATCGAAGGGCCTTTGTCCATACCAATCGAAATCCTTGTTGAAATGCCAATCGAAGGACATTGCTACCATGCCAATCGAAAGGTATTTGTTAAAATGTCAATCGAAAGACCTTATTAACAGGCCAGTCGAAAGACCTTTGTCCATGCCAATCGAAGGGCCCTATGTAGATGCGAAACAAAAATAAATTTGGAGATGCCAATCGAAAGGTATTTTGGAGATGCCAATCAAAGGGAATTTCAGAGATGCCAATCGAAGGGCATTTTGGAGATGCCAATCGAAGGAAACTTGAAAACATCACTCACAAATTTTCCTTTTCTTTAGGCAATGGTTTGTGACCAACCATGCAGGGGAAGACCTTGGAAAACATGAGAGGGAAAATTTTGGGGTACAATACTTATCACCATCTGAAAATAGATCATGCTCTTAAGGCAGTTGCTCAACATAGGCGGAAGCAGTCTCTAGAGAAGACAGAGGCTGCCGAGAAAGTTGTAAAAGACCTCCTAGAGACAAATTTTATTTGTGAAGCCCAGTACACAACCTGGCTGTCCAATGTATTCCTTGTTAAAAACCTAATGGGTAATCGCGTATATGTGTTGATTATACCGATCTCAATAGAGCTTATCCTAAGGATGCTTATCCCCTCCCCAACATAGATAAAGTAGTTGATAATTTTGTAGGTTTTAAATTATTGACTTTCATGGATGCATATTCTGCATACAACCAGATCCCTATGGCAAAGACAAACAAAAAATACACGAACTTCATGACCAAATCTGGAAAATATTACTACAATGTAATGCCCTTTAGCCTGAAGAACGCGGACGCTTCCTATCAGCGCATGATAAACAAGGTATTCCAAGGAGAAATCAGAGACATGCTCGAAGTCTACATGGACGACATGATTGTGAAATCCCAAGGGGAATCTGACCATGCATTCCACCTCTGGAAGGTCTTCGACTAAGCAAGTAAATGTAGAATGTGATTCAACCCATAAAAATGAACCTTTGGTGTGCGAGCAGACAATTTCCTCGGCTTCCACTTAAGATAACAAGGAATCAAAGCCAATCCTGACAAATGTTAAGCATTTTCTGAACTACCAAACTCGGGCTCGAAAAAATCAATCCAAACCTTAAACAGAATGCTTACATCATTGTCCCATTTCATGGAAAAGTATTTCCAACACATGCTCTCCTTTTTCAAACTTCTCCGTAAACAAGCCGCATTTGAATGGAATGATGAGTGCAAGCGCGCCCTCCTCTATCTCAAGTGGGCATTATATTAACCACCAGTCATTTCAAGACCAACCAAGGAAGAAACTTTCTACCTCTATTTGGTCGTAGCTTCTGAGGCAGTCAATGCTGCTCTCATTCAGGAGACTCCCGAGAGGTAGAAGCCCATCTACTTTGCGAGCAAATCCCTACAGGGTCCAGAAGTAAGGTACCATCAGATAGAGAAAGTGGCTCTTGCACTCATCAACGCGTCGAGGAGACTAAGATACTACTTCTTGGCACACACCATCGTGGTTTGCATGGACCAGCTAGTAAAATGACTACTTAGTCAGCCTGATATAGCCGAAAGGATGCTCAAATGGTCGTTAGAACTCTCCGAATTCGACATCAGGTATGAGATTAAGAAAGCCCTTAAAGCACAGGTTGTGTCCGACTTTGGAGCTGAATTGACATCCCAAACCCCCACTAATGGGGCACACAAGTGGAGCATCTTCGTGGACGAAGTTTCCAGCTTGACGAGATATGGATCATGTATCATACTGGAAAACAATGATGGAATACTGATCAAAGTTTCCCCTGCCTTATCCTTCCCAATCTCGAACAACCAAGCAAAATATGAAGCTCTCCTCACTGGGATCTATAAGTATGAAATACTCCTAAGAGGGTGGGGTGGGGGGGGGGGGTGAATTAGGTACTTAAAATTTTATCGATTTTTAGTTGATATTTGGATTATTTTTCTGCTTTATAGTGATTTTATGAAAGTAGTAAAGTGCAAAAAAATGACACAAGGATATATCTTGGTTCTCCTTACAGTCCGAGAGTACTCTAGTCCCCTTTCAACATGAAAAAGATTTTACTATTATTGATAACTTGTACAAGACAAACCAAAAACACCAAGAACAATCCTCTTAGATTCTTACTAAGTACACTAAGAGAATAATCCTCCCTTAATGACTCTCTTGCTTCCAACAATCCTGGACAACAAGGTTACGACAAGTATTCTAAATTTTTATAAGAGTTTGGAATCATATAGACAATGTATCAATAACTTGATTGATCTTCTCTTTCAAGTATACAACTTTATTAATTATAATACAAGTGTTCAATGAATGATATGAAATTTATCTTAATTTTCAATGGAAGCTAGTGCAGAAAATTTCACTAAAAATTATGGTTTTATAAACACTTGAATTTTGAAAAATGAGATGATTAGAAAATATTTGAGTTATAGATAAAATAGGTGTTTTGAAATCTGAAATAATAGAGTTTTTATATCCTCTATACACCTTTATAAAAGAGCATAATTAATGAAAGCGTGTAATGATTTAATTCCAAGAGACACAAATTTTAAATAGAAAGTTTCGGATTTTTACCTCTGTTCAATTGGGTAACCGTTTACTGCATATTGGGTATCCAGTTACCCCCTGTAACATTAATAAATTTTTTGAATTTCGTCTCTGTGTAACCGGTTACCACATATGGTGTACCCGATTACACCCTTTTGAAAAGCTTCCCGAACGTTAAAAAACAAGTCATAATTCTTCAGGTGTATGTGATTTCCTCATATGGGGTTCCCGGGGTACACAAAGCCCAATTTGTAAAAATGCTTCAAAAAATTTATATGTTTTGAAATTTTGTTGATATCAAAATGATTTTAACTTATCATGGTATGAATGAATATTTATATATGAACACTTGTATGCATATAATTGAAAGTTGAATGTCTATACCTTTGGGTAGTAAGATCAATCATGCTTAGATTCTTCAAAACTTGGATAATCCTTTAAACTTGATATGCTAGATTTCTTGAGCCATCCCATTTTGCAATCCTTTTATGTTAGCGTGTCTTCACCAAAACAAGTTGGGAAACTTGACTTCACATTCTACCCCTTTTTTATGATGAAAACCCTTTCTTGAAATTTGATCCAGTCTTGTATTTCTCTAATCTTGAACACTCTCCATAAATCAAATCTCCCCCTTGATTCATGAATGGAAGTCCATTTAAAATTTCCTTGATACAATTTTGTTAGAGAAAAATACATACATACATACACTAACTTTCTCCCCCTTTGTCATTAGCAAAAAGGAATGGGGAAAGAAGATAAAAACAAGAAAACATGATGTATGTTAAGAGTTAGCACACAAATGTAACCATAACACAAACACAATACATAGTTTAAAACATCACAAAATATATGTCTTACAACACACAAAGTTAAACATAACATAACATAACATTGTTCAAAACAAAATATGCTTCAAAAGGAAAGTACTTGAAAAAGAAAATTGAAAAAAACATAATAGCATAAGTATTATAAATGACATTCTTAGCTACTTTCTGACATGTTTTCCTCTTCGTCTTCATCACATTCACCACTTCCTCCTTCACTTTCACCACTTTCTTCTTCTTCCGCTTCTTCTTCTTTTTCTTCTTCTTCTTCTTCATTACTCTCTTAAGTTTCTTCTTGAATTTCTTTCTTCTGGGTTTTCTTTAGAAGAGTTCTCATCATCCTTTTTAAATAAGTGAATTCAAATTTGTTCAACAAAGCAAATTTTGTTGTAAGTCATTTCATGAGAATTATCTGTTAGTCGGAATTGGAGAAGGACGATAAGCAGCCTGAAACTGAAATTTTCCATCTTGGTCTAAAACAATATCGGTATTCCTCAAAGAATTTTTGTCATTAATCTCACAATCCTTCATATCCATGTCCTCACGAGGTTCTCTTTTCAGATCAATATTACAATGTTGCAAAATTTTAGTGATCAACCGAGCATAAGGTAAACCACCACTTAACTGTTGAAGATGGTTCATGTGATACATGATAACATAAGCCCAATTAATAGGAATATTATTTTTCAAGGCATACTGTTGTACCCCAATTTTTGCCCCTAAGATCCCTTCATCATACCATGTTGATTCAATCACAACAAGATCACATTAGGACTTTTGGTTCTTCTCCCTATAATTTAGCTTTGCTCTTTTTGAGGAGTTACCAAGCACCTTGACTTATTTTCTTTTATGATCATGAATATTTTGATTTGATTTTTCTTTTGTTAATAAAATGCAATGTTGGTTTGCCTTACTTGTTAATAATGTAGGTAAAGGCTATGAGGTTTAGCAAGTTGCTTCATGGGTTCATGAGTTTATTTCCATGCCCTAGTCAACATAGCTTGAGGAGTTCAAACTTCACAATTGGAGTGGTTTTGGAAGAAATGGCATGACAAGGCTTATTTTGGTTCAACATATTTCAAAGCTATCAAAATTGATTCAAAAGTACAAGGGGTTGAGGGAAGAAGTTGTCATGATTGGACAAGGTCTTGTTCCTATTGGTCACAAGAGCACATTTCTCTCAAATTTCAAGATATGGAAGTGGTTTTTGTGGCTATGAGTCCTAATCATCATCCTCAATAACTTCTATTCACAAAGAAAGAATATTGGCACAAGAAGTTTATTTAAACTTGTCAAAGTTCCCCAAAGCATTCTCTTGATCTAGAGGCTAGGGTTTTGAACTTCAAAGGAGCATATCTTGCTCACCTTTTGGTATTTTTGATTGATTCCAAAGACATCTTTCTCTTAAAATAGTTACCAACAAATCACTTCAAAAGTTCCAAGGAGTTTTCATGTGGTAGGAACATGGTAAAGAAGAAAGTTTACAAGTCATCCAGGTGAATCCCCAATTTTCCATATGTGACTTCAAATGGTCATAACTTGGTCAATTTTTATCACCTTGAGTCCATTCTTTTTCCATGATGATCTTGAAGATGTGTAATTTTTTCCTTGTTTTATATGCAAAGTGAGAAAATGGATGGAAGTTTCCTTAAGAATGAAAAGGATTATAGGTCATTTCATGATTTTTGGCCAACTTAAACAAGTCATAACTTGTCAATTTTTGGAGATTTTGGGTGGTTCAAATTTTAAAATGTCATTCAAGAGGTCTACTTCATTCCATCTTTTTTAGTCAAGAGCAAATTCTAAGTGGAAGGCCATGTTTGGATACAAAATATTATAGGTCATTTTTGAAGAAGAATTTGAAATATTTCTAAGTATGGAATTTCAACTCTTTTTCCTCAACTTTGACTCCATGTAACTTTCAGCTCAAGAATCCATTTGATTCTATTCTTTTTCCATTGCAAAGCTTGTAACCTCATCTTTACAAATCATCAAGAATTATGCCCTAATACCCCTTGAGTTGGAAATGTCATGGATTTGAATTTGGTAACTTGAAATTGAATTTTTCACAAAGTCGGAATTTTGAAATCTTTGTTTTGGCTTCTAAACACAAGTTTTCCACGCGTTTTTGTTTCTAATCATGATTAGCAACTTCCCAAAAGTGTTTAGCATCATGAAACGCATGATTTAGCTGAGTTTTGATCAAAATTGACTCACACTTTCTTCATGATGCAGACCCACACGAATTCCCTCCAAAACGCATCATTCACTCTTCCTTTTGATCCCATTTGCTTCCCTATAAATAGAGGGTCATCCCCCATCCATTTTCCCAAGTTTAGAGAGCCAATAATATCCGGCCAAAACCTCACACGAACCCACTTTTTTTGAATTAATTTTTTGAAATTTAAGCTTCCCTTTCCAAAATTATTTGTGCATTCATCATCCTTGAACTTCATACAAACTCTCCAGCACTTAAACCAATCAAAACGACCCTTAATTCAAGCTACAGAAGTCCAATTTCAGAGCTTCTTACTTGAACTTCGAAAAGTTAGAATTCCCCACCAATTGAATCCAAATCAAGCACTAATCTATTCTACTCCTTTGTCTGATTCTAATGCTGCTTACAATTTTTAAATCCATTGAGAATTGAGAGAGAAATCTCAAATTGAAGGTGCTCTCTATTTTCTGAGTTTTTGATTCATAACTCTCTCCATAACTTACATAAATTTGGCGCGATGGTTGTGTTAGAATCGTCTTGAAGAGACGAGTTCAATGATGCTAGCATGGGATCCTAATTTTTTCCATTTGAAGGATCTCACAAAATCCCCATTGCAGGGTGTCTGGAGGTTGAAGATGATGACATGTCTCGTCTCAGCCAATGATAGCGTGTCAAGCGTTTTAATTTCATTGGTTGCCCTTTTTCTGATCACATGTGTGTTTCACTAAGGTCCATATCAAGTACAGCGCGTCTGGTCCATTGGATTAGCTTACTAACGTGTTTTGACTTTGATCTGATGGTCCAAATCTTTTTGGTTTTATTTTATTTTCTGATTTTATATTTTATTTGATTAAATTTTCAAAAATTCATAACTCTTTTATTTTTTATCCAAAAATTATGAAAAAATTCACAAAAATACTTTGAATTATTTCTGATCTCCTGAATATTTTTTCACAATTTTATTTTGAAATTTGGTATTTTGTATATTTTTTGTATTATTAGCTTTCTTTTAATTACTTAAAAAATCCTTTCTGACATTTTTTAATTCTGAAAAAATTCATAAATATTATTTTGCATATTTTTGACTTTCTGAAAATTTTATGGAATTTTATGTTGAAGTTTACTATTTTTGATCTATTTTATGTTTGTTTTAGCAATTTTAAATAGTTTAAAAATAGTTTCTGACTTTTAAAAAATCACCAAAATTTTTATAAGAATAATTGGATCCATTTCTGATTTTTCTATGGCCTTATTTTTCATTTCTTGGTTAATTTGAATATAATTGATATTTTCCTCATTATTTTCTATTTTAAAACAATTTTTAACCCTTTTAATGTATATATTAAATATATTATTATTTTGTGATTATTTTCTGGCTGTCTTGAGTTGATTTTTTGATCATGACTTTATTAACATCATTAGATCTTGGGTGTTGAGTTCAACTCCACCAAAATGGATGAATGATTTTAATAATAGTTTGATTAAATTTTTAATTCAAAAGTGGTTTATTAATCTTTTTGCCCTAATCCTCTTCATCTCATCCCCTTCTTATTGCACTAGATGTTGTTGGAGTATGATCTCTATATCATGTCTCAAAACAAATTGTGCATAGATTGCTATTGACCGGCCTCAAAATAGGTGCGACTTCTATATAAGTCCACTTACGATTGCTTAACATCGCGCTAAATTTTGTCCCGATTCGAATAAATGATGATTCGTGGCCCAAACTTATGATTGCAAGCCCAAATATGTTAATTTTATCTCTTTGATCCAATAACCTTGAGATTCATTGTGTGGAGGATTTGGTTCTACAAATCCTCTAATGGATCTACAACACCTTTGGTCGACGCGGATCACTTAAACATTGTTGATCATTAAATGACACTTGTGAGAATTCCAAATGGATGATATACTTGACAAGAAGCAAATGCAACTTATTGTATGGAGGCTTTGATTCTACCAATCCTCTAATGAGTTCCAAATGCAAGATTCAAGATGGTCATCCAACTAACCACTAATTATTGACTTGTTTTATCTTATGCTTTTATTCTTTTTATGCTTCATGTATTATTTATTTTTTAGCATTTACATTTCATGCCATTTTCGTCTTTGCTCATTTGAGCATTTATTTTCTTGTCATTTTTACTTTGCTCACTTGAGCTTTTTCTTTTCTTTTCTTAAGATACTTAATAATCAACATAAACCCTAAAAAACTCTTAATGGTACTTGGACTATTTGGTTACTATCCTTGACATTATGGAGCATGAGACTATTTATTGGACTTAGGATTAGAAACCTTGGCCTATCTTGGAGACCTTGTGATCTTATCTAATTATTTTATATGGAGTTATTGAGGTTTACCTCAAGACATTGGGTTGCTTGTTTGTATTTGTGTGCAGGTTTTTGTGATTACATTCTCTGTTTGTAATCTGGAATTCACTCGTATACAACCGTTACTCTGCCCAATTTTTGTGAAGACTTAATACACTTGAAGAGGTCTAGTATCTTTGCTTGCTTGGTTTAAATCTAAAGAATGGTAATTCTATCTTGGCTCATAATGTCAAACTTTGGCTTCTTGTTGGTTAGATGAATCTTATCCTTTGCTTTTACATTATGCTTTAGGATAGTCTCTTCTTCTCCTCCCATTTTCTTTAATTTCAAAAAATCTTCTCTCTCCTTTTGAAAACCCTTCTTGTTTTGAAACTTGAAACACTTTCATAATAAACTTGGGCTTAGGTCCATGAATTTTCAAAGCATTTTCATCAATAAACTTCAATCAACTTAATAATACCTTGACATTTTTTTGTGAGTGTGATACGGTGGGAGAACTGACTATGGTTTTGCGTTTGTTTTCGCAAATGTTTCGGTTGAGCAAGAGTCGCCACAGACTTTTTATTTTATCCTAAGGAAAGGTTTAAAAAGCACAGCAAAAACCTTTGAGATTATTTTCTTGGGTTCGGGGAGTAGATTATAGAAAGGGAAGGTATTAGCACCCTTTCTATCCATGGTTATCCATGGGCTCTTAGGTACTTGCTTAGATCAACTTGCCTTGGTTTTCAATTGTTTGAAATGGTGCTTTGTGTGTGGCTTTGAAAAGGTTTTGAAAAAGATTCCTTGTTTAGGCTACCCTTGTAACAATTCTTTACTCGAATGTTTTACAAAAGGTGTTTGTCTTTTTGAAAAGATGTTTCAAGGTTTTTTTTTTGAAAGTTTGTTTTGAAAGGTGTTTGTGAAGTGTGGTTTGAAAAATAGGCAAGTGTTTTTGTTTTGCAAGTTAACAAGTACTTAAGAGCTATCTACCCTAAAGTTCTCAAAGATTTTTGTTATGTTTTAACCCTTTTAACAATTTTGTTCCACCATTGAATTTGGTGGACAATCTTGTGTTAGGATGTGAAAGGGACGGGCGCGGGTCATTGTTTAGACCATAATTGCAATGGTGCTAAGTATCTTTGGGCAATTTTTCTTTAAGGGACTTGATCATTTTAAGCAACTTTTCGAAAGCGTCATCGAGGGACTATGATCATTTGAATTGTGTTTGTTTTGCCCAAAGAGACCTAACATGCAATATGGCCCATTTATTGAAGGCAACAAGTGGAATACCCTAGGGGTGCAAGTGTGATTAGTGTTGTCCATTTTCATGCTTTGATTATCTTGAAATTAGGTCAAACTATTTTGTTGTTTTTATTTGCATACAAACCCTAATTCTAACATGGTATATTTAGAAAGCAATAAAGTGCGAAAATTAAAGTTCCTAAGCTATTACGACACAATATGGGAAGGGGGGGTACAAATGTTCGAATGGGGGGTATTTGACAAGGAATTTAAACCTAGCTATTACATCAATTTGGAATTATTTACAAGATAATTGATTGCACAAATTAAATGGAAATAAAATAAATATGCAAGATGCAAAAAAGGAATGTTTTTGTGTGTATGAAAAAAGTATTTTTTTATATGTCAAATAATCAAAATAAAAAAAGAATTATTTTTTGGAGTTTTTTATGTTTAGGGCAAAACCCTAATTTTATTAAGTAAAATGCATTAATTATTTAATATGTACAATATTTAATAATTATATACAAAAATAAAATAAAATGAAGTATATTTATAAAAAAAAGTATTTTTTGAGGTCAAATATTAATAAATGAAAAAATGTAGGTATTTTTGTATTTTAACCTAAATATACTAATATATATATATATATATTTGTATTATTTTCTAAATATGTATTATATATACAAAAATAATAATATTTAATATTTATATAAAAAAAGTATATTTTATATAAAATATTTTCAGAAGATAAAATAAAACAAAAATGAAAATAAAATGTGTTTACATTATTTTTTTAGTATTTTAAGTAAAAAGTGTTTATTTATTTATTTATGTACAAATAACTAATCTAAACAAATAAATACCTAAAAAATTCAAAAATGGTTTAAAAAATTATTTTTATATTTTTAATATCATGAGGAAAAATAAATAAGTCAGGAATAAAAAACAAAAGTCAAAAAATCATAAAAATAAACCAAATGGGCCTAGGGGGTGTCAAAGTAAAAATAGGGTGTGAAGAGAAATAGCACAACAGGCCCAGCCCACCAAGTCTTTCTTCAACCTCCAGCCAGAAATTGTTCAAAAAACGCGCGCCTGTACACTGATTCAAACATCTGGATTCCTTGATTTTTTGCACAAACTTACAACACCAAAAATGTTAAGCATTGAATCACGATTCTGAATATGTAAAGAACTCCTCCCAACTCTCAAAAATGAGAGAGAATTTTATCATTCCCAAATCCTAACCTAACTTTTTATCAATATTCAGACCTTAAATTCTCATAGCTCAGGCAAAATAAATGGAAAGTAAAAGTATGTACAGTTTCAGGGGCATGAGTAGAACACTTCTTATTCACAAACTTAGAGCTAATGATGCCTACATTGGGAGATAGAAGTTCAAGAAGATACCTGTTCAGTTGAAGTTGTATCTGATGATGGAGGTACTTTCAGAGCAAGGTGAAGATTGGTACAGCTTCCTTGATGTCCATGGATGCTATTCCAAGCTTTACTTCGTCTTGAAACCTTTTGAATCGTGCTATAGAAATTCAACTGCAAAACAAGAAAATGAAAATGGTGATGTTGCTTGGGAGTGTTACAGGTCGTGTTTGAGGTTTTGATTAGCTTCAAGGGATGTTATGGGATGTATTTGAGGTGGTTTTAGCAAGAGGGCATGGAAGGTTTGAACTGGGGAACTCAAACTGCAGCAGATGCTCTGTTTGGGCAGTTTGAGGGTGATTCTGGGAATGAAAGTGTTTGGGACTTGATTAGCTCGTGTTCTAGCTTAGGATGGATGTTTAGAAAGTGCACAAAGTATTTTCTTAAGCTTGCTTCTGCTGAGATGAAAGTTGTGTTATGTTATGCTAACTTTCTTCACACTTAAGCAAGCAAATGTCCACTTGAGTTTTAGACAGCTAGAGGCCCCCCTAATGTGCTGCTAACCCTCCCCTTGATCAGTATGTTTTGTTCATAAACTTGTGCAAAAGAGATTTGATTTGTACTTGCTGATTTGCAACTTTGACATAAAGTTTACCTTTTCAAAAATAGATATTATGCTTTATCTAAAAATGGCTTAATCTTGCAAATAATATTTGGACACACAAAATAAGGCTTTGGCACAATGAATATGCATTAAATTATTAAGTGCAAATGGGATTAGAGGCCTGTAATGTAGCATAAACCAAGCTGACTTGAAAATGGCAATGTGTATGAACATGTCTTGGTCAAGAACAAAAATGACTTTTGCCTAACTTGCCAAATTCGATTCTCCCTAACCATGAGGTTGTTTGATGAGTTCTTGGACATTTTGGAAAGCTTGGAATGTGTACTACAATCCATCTTTGAAATGCAAATTGAAATTCCAAGTGGAAGCATGTGAAAAATGGTCTTGAAGTTAGGTAAAAACCTTGCCTAAAATAGGTCAAATTTTCACTAAGTTAAGAATGGTTTAGTACCCTTGTTCCAAAAATTGTAACTTGAGATACAAGTTTCTTTTGGGAAAACTTTGTGAATCAAAGTTGTAGATTATGAAATATGCTACAACTTTCATGTTTTGACTTTTGCTTGAATCCAAATGAATCTTGGTGAGAAAGTGGGACAAAGTTAGAAAAAAATTAGGGTTTTTCATAACTTAGAAAAATTCTAAGTTATGAAAAATCTTCATTTTAAACCCTAATTTGCAATTTTGGATTTCTTGATGAACAAGTTTCATGATTTGGCATGTTTTGATACAAAATGAATCTTGATTCTTGATTTTGACCAAAAAGTCAAAGTTTGACTTTTCAGTATACAGTCAAAATTGATCAATTGACTGGGAAATTCAACTGTCAATCTTGTGCATTTGGGATCTTTTGAACTTGTTGAACATGTCAAGACCATTCCATGGGGTCCTTGAGTCCATATGTGAGCTTGGTTTGCCATTGGCTAGGTCAAACAGTCAAAAATTGCCTTTGTGCAGTCAAAACCCTAAAAATGACCATTTTGCCCTTTTGGTGATCTGATCAAATTTCTTGTGGAATTGTGATCCAAACTTGATCAAATGATCCATATGAGTTCATAATGTTGATGTGGGTCAATTTTCATGAGATTTGACTGTCAATTGGCCACATTTGACTTTTTCCCCAATGCAGCTGATTTCTAGGTCAACTGTCCAATTGACTGGGCAAAACCTGAAATCAAGACTTGAAACTTGATGTGGATAAACTTGGGAGTCCAATATGAAGCATGAAAGTCATCTTAGGCATTTTAGGTCAAAACATCTTTGTGCAAACACAAACCCTAATTTGGGTCAACAGTGCAAGGAGAAGTCTTGAGCAGATGAAACCCTAACTGGATCTTGATCTCCAAGGGCTTTGTGATGAGAAATGTTGAGAAAATGGGAGGGCAAATTTTGGGGTACAACAGTTGCCCCCGTTCAATCTTCTTGAATCCGAAGAGTTAGATTGGCAGGTTTGCCTTTCGCGACTCGAGGGTAAAAGGAGATTGGACACTAGAGTGCCCTTAAATTTGCACTCGTCACAACAATGGATGTGGGAATGGGCTTAGAGATGCCATTTGGAGATGGGCTTAAAGATGCCATTTGGAGGATGACAGAATCTTGTCGGGGATGGGCTTAAAGATGCCATCTGGAATGAGTATCAAGAAGGTGTCCATGTTTTGGACCATCTCCGAACTGGGGGCCTGAACAAGCAATAGATTGACATCCGTATCTGAAGGCATCCGTAAACTGTTTTCAGAGGTTGAGAAGAGTCTGAACAAGCGATAGATTAACATCCGTTGTTGGGAGGAATCCGTAAACTATTTTCAGAAGTCTTGAAGTTGAATAAGCAATAGAGCAACATCCGTTGTTGGGAAGCGTCCGTCAACTGTTTTCAGAAGTTGCATCTGAACAAGCGATAGATTAACATCCGTTGTTGGGAAGAATCCATAAACTGTTTTCAGAAGTCTTTGAGAAGAATCTGAACAAGCGATAGGTTAACATCCGTTACTTGGAGAACCCGTGAACTGTTTTCAGAAGTCTTGAAGTTGAATAAGCAATAGAGCAGCATCCGTTGTTGGGAAGCGTCCGTAAACTGTTTTCAAAGGTTGCATCTGAACAAGTGATAGATTAACATCCGTTGTTGGGAAGAATCCATAAACTGTTTTCAGAAGTCTTGGGAAGAGACTGAACAAGCGATAGGTTAACATCCGTTACTTGGAGAACCCGTAAACTATTTTCAGAAATCTTGAAGTTGAAGAGGAACCAGTGTAGGGTTTCCTGATGATGAGCTCGTGTAAAACTCCATCTGAATGAATCTGGAATAAGCATCAGAATGTTGCCATGTCTGGGTCACATCTGAACTACTTCTAGAAAGAATCTCGGAAGATAATGATTTTTGTCTGTTGACTGATCTTACCTGAAAAGGTAAAGAGTTAGTTATATGCAATGTCATGATGCATGATACAATGTATGTTATATGATATGAATGTAAATGAATGTGCATGTAAGCTGGAGAGCTGTCTTGCGGAGGATAAATGAATCCGAGATGGCTGAAGATAAAAGTATCTTGACTGCTGCCGAAAAGAATAACTCCTGGTTGTTGGGAAATAAGGAGCTTGGGTTGTATACCAAACTACTGGGGAATTCCTGTCTTGAGGAGATCTTTATTGGAGAATCTTTGAATATACAATGAGGAACTGAAAACTGAAAGTCTGCAGATTTGCTTGGGGAATACCAGACCTTCAATCGTCAAAGGGCCTTAGAACCACTTGCGGGGACTTGGAATCTCCTTGGTGACTTGCAGGGTAAGAGAATTTCTGATGATGTCTACTGGGGATTTTAGAACCTGGTAGACTTAAGCTGGGGAGATAAGACTGAGAATCTCTAGTCTAGTGAGAAGCATTTATGTGGGGAAAAGGTTCACTAGTCTGGTTCCGCTGGGGATTGATAGTTTGAAGTTTTAGCTCTGCTGGGGATACTGGAACTTAGTTCTGAGGGGAATTGAGTTCTGGAAGATTCTCTGGCTGGGGATAACAAAGATAAACTCCTCTGGGGATTGTATTGATAAGTCATGTTGGGGAACTCTGATGAACTCCGCTGGGGATAGGAAGAAATTTGCCGAGTGCGATCTTCCGTGGCAATAAGCTGAGGATAACCCAGTTATAAGCCCTTGTGAGGAAAAACTTTGAATAAAGCTCGGGAGAGACGTCCGTACTCTGCAGGGGATAAGCTTCCGGAATCTACTGGGGATAAGCTTCAAGACTTGATGGGGATATGGATTCCAAATCTCCTGGGGGTTTCCTTTGAAAGGGTATCAAGATATCCAACTGTACCTTCAACTTATCAGTAATCCTTTTTCTTGATTCATAAGGAAATGATTATGTTCAAATGCATATGCCTATTTAACAAAACATTGGACGTTTCTCAAAATAAAACAAATAGTACAAGAGAAAAGAAGAAGGAAATGACACAAATTTCTGGGAAAATTATTTGTATTAACTTTCTATGAGTATATTTGTACAAAGGAGACAAACATCCTAGTAAGAGGATTTCATCGTAAATATTGAAAGATTTATACAAAATAAAGATGGCTATGTGAAATAATTCCATGGGATTCCATTCCGCTATAGCCTTTACAACTCTGAATATCTGTCCATTCAACGCTTCGTCTGCCGATGACTGGATTGATCAGGAACTTGGAACTGGTTGATGAAGAGATTGTCTTTTGAAGTGATCCGACGAGACATAGTCATACGCTTTTAATTCCCTAACTTTTGCCTGAATCTCCCTTTCGGGTTTTCGATCCACCGGGAAACCCCTTTTTGCCCAAGCCGCCCTTTCGGGTTTTCGACTTGCCGGGTGTACAGATTTTTTTGTTTTTATCCCTAATTTTTGCCTGAACCGCCCTCTCGGGTTTTCGGTTCACCGGGGTTCCCATTTTTGCCCAAGCCGCCCTTTCGGGTTTTCGACTTGTCGGGTTATTTTATGCGTAGTATCTTTTGACTATGTCTGCGTTCGCAGGGTGCGACAAATCGTCGCCGTCCATGGTGGTTAGAATCATCGCATCACCAGAAAATATGCTCTTGATCACAAATGGTCCTTCATATGTAGGAGTCCATTTGCCCCTGGGATCACTTTGTGGCAAGATAATCCGCTTGATTACGAGATCTCCGACTTGATACACTTGACGTCTGACTTTCTTATTGAAGGCCTTGATCATCCGCTTTTGATACGTCTGACCATGGCATATAGCAGCGAGTCGCTTCTCGTCGATCAGATTGAGTTGATCAAGTCGGGTCTGTATCCAATCATCTTCATTCAAACCTGTGTCCTTCATAATCCTTAGAGAAGGAATCTGAACCTCCATAGGCAGGACAGCTTCCATGCCATATACCAAAGAAAATGGGGTTGCCCCGGTTGAAGTACGTGCCGTCGTACGGTATCCATGTAGAGCAAACGGTAACATCTCATGCCAGTCTTTGTAAGTGACTGTCATTTTCTGAATGATCTTCTTAATGTTTTTGTTCGCAGCTTCAACAACACCGTTCATCTTCGGCCGATAGGGAGATGAATTGTGATGATAAATCTTGAACTGTTCGCACAACACGGTGATCATTGTGTTATTCAGATTTGTACTGTTGTCTGTGATGATCCTGTCTGGAACACCATACCGACATATGAGATTTTGCTTGATGAAGCGGGCAACCACATTTTTAGTAACAGAGGCGAAGGAAGCTGCTTCGACCCATTTGGTGAAGTAGTCAATGGCAACTAGGATGAAGCGATGTCCGTTGGAAGCCGTGGGTTTGATCTCTCCAATCATGTCAATGCCCCACATTGCTAACGACCAAGGAGCGGTCAGAACGTTGAGAGGAACCGGAGGGATATGAACCTTTCCAGCATAGACCTGACATTTGTGGCAAGTGCGGGAATGTTGATGGCAGTCAGCTTCCATGGTAGACCAGTAATAGCCTGCCCTTAGGATCTTCTTAGCCATTGTATGCCCGCTCAAGTGAGTGCCAAATGTGCCGCTGTGTATCTCAGTCATGATCAACTCTGCTTCAGCTTTGTCTACGCATCGGAGTAATACACAATCATGGCTTCGTTTGTAAAGGATGCCGTTGCTCAGGAAGAATTTGGCAGCAAATTTCCTTAAGAACTTCTTGTTATTTACGGAAGCTCCTTCGGGATAATCTCTAGTCTGGAGATACCTTTTGATTTCATGGAACCAGGGTTGTTCCACTACTTCTTCGGTATTAATCTCGTGACAATGTGCCGGTTCATCCATTCGCTCGATGGTGATTTGGGGAGCCTCGTTATCCCAGTTGAGTTTAAACATGGAGGACATTGTAGCCAGAGCATCTGCTAGCTGATTCTCTTCTCGCGGGAAATGCTCGAAGGTAATTTGCTCGAAATGAGGCAACAATGTCAAGACATGTTCTTTGTATGGGATAAGATTAGGGTGCTTGGTATCCCACTCTCCTTTGATTTGACTGATAACCAAAGCCGAGTCCCCAAATACGACCAAAGATTTGATCCCCAAGTCTATAGCAGCCTTGAGACCAAAAATGCAAGCTTCATATTTGGCCATGTTGTTCGTGCAGCTGAAGCAAAGTCAGGCCGTGAAAGGTGTGTGACAACCTTCCGGAGAAATGAGTACTGCGCCGATACCGTTTCCAAGTGCATTTGAAGCACCATCAAAGTACAGGGTCCATCGGGATCCCTTTTCGGGTCAGTCATACGGTCCGTTACTTTCAATGTTGTCCAAATTCATGATATCCTCATCTGGGAAGTCAAATCTCATGGGTTGATAATCTTCGATAGCTTGATGAGCCAGATGGTCAGCTAGTACACTCCCTTTTATAGCTTTTTGGGTGGTGTACTGGATGTCATACTCAGTTAGGATCATTTGCCATCTAGCTATCCTTCCAGATAAAGCAGGCTTCTCGAAGATATACTTGATAGGATCCATTTTGGAAATCAACAAGGTAGTATGAGTCAACATATACTGTCTCAGTCGGCGAGCAGCCCATACCAAAGCGCAGCAAGTTTTCTCGAGCAGTGAGTAGCGAGTCTCACAATCGGTAAACTTTTTGCTAAGGTAATAAATAGCATGCTCTTTTCGACCAGACTCGTCATGCTGGCCCAAAACACACCCCATTGAGTTATCCAAGACGGTCAGATACATGATCAATGGTCTTCCTTCGACGGGTGGCATCAGAATAGGAGGTTCTAGAAAATACTCCTTGATCTTATCAAAAGCAGCTTGGCAATTATCGTTCCATTTGACTACCTGATCTTTCTTCAAGAGTTTGAAAATTGGCTCACAGGTAGAAGTCAGATGAGAGATGAATCTGGCAATATAGTTCAAGCGCCCCAAGAACCCTCTAAACTCCTTTCAGTACGGGGAGCAGGCATCTCTTGTATTGCTTTCACTTTTGCTGGATCGACTTTAATGCCTTTGTTGCTTACAATGAATCCTAGAAGTTTACCAGACCTAACTCCAAAAGTGCACTTACTTGGATTCAACCTGAGTTTGTATTCTTTCAATCTGGCAAACAGCTTTTCTAGATGTTCAAGGTGCTCCTCCTCTGTTTGTGACCGAGCTATCATGTCGTCTACGTAAACTTCGATCTCATGATGTATCATGTCATGAAATAAAGCTACCATGGCGCGTTGATAAGTTGCTCCTGCGTTCTTCAACCCGAACGACATCACCTTGTAACAGAAAGTGCCCCATTGTGTGACAAAAGTTGTTTTCTCCATATCCTTGGGGGCCATTTTGATTTGATTGTAGCCGGAGAATCCATCCATGAAGGAAAACACTTTGTGCTGAGCTGTATTGTCGATCAAAATGTCAATGTGTGGAAGTGGAAAATCATCTTTGGGGCTGGCTCTATTCAAATCCCGGTAGTCCACACACATCCTGACTTTGCCATCTTTCTTAGGTACTGGCACGGTGTTAGCGACCCATTGAGGATAGGACATAACAGCCAGAAAGCCAGCGTCGAATTGCTTCATCACTTCTGCTTTGATTTTTTCAGACATGTCAAGCCTCATTCGGCGGACTTTTTGCTTGATCGGTGGACAATCCTCTCTTGTGGGGAGACGGTGAACCACGATGTCTGTATCTAAACCCGGCATGTCTTCATAAGACCAAGCGAAGATTTCAACATACTCATTCAACAACTGTATTAGGCGTTCCTTGACACTCGGTTCCAGATTGGCACCCACTTGCACCTCCTTCCGATCTTCCTCGGTTCCCAAATTGACAGTTTCCAATGACTCTTCGTGAGGTAAGATGGCCCTTTCCTCTTGCTGTAGAAGTCTGGCTAGTTCCCCTGGTACTTCACAACCTTCGTCATCTTCATACTCGGCTTGATTGACCAGATCTTCGGAGTTATTGAAGGATATAGCAGAATAGTCACCCATGGAATCCGGAGTGGATGGGTACCTGCATTTGTGAGTGTGGGTGTGTGTAAGGGATAGCTATCCTTAAACAAAAAATGCAAAAGGAAAGAAAATGAACACAAGCAGTTTATCAAATGAAAAACGTCCAATGAATCATTAAACATGGCATATGGATATGAAAAATAATCAAAACCCTTACAAATGGACCTACATGCCCCGAGCAAGGCATGAGGTGAAAAGATAGTGTACGGATTGTTCGAAAATAAATATTACAGACCAAATAAGAAATGTTTGACAGATAAATTACTGATGAATAAAAGTGATGGGGACAAAGTCTTTTGCCTCCCAGTTGCACAATCCTCCTTTGACAGTTGGGTAAATCCACTCTTCGATGTTGCTCTCTTTGTCTTCATCCTCCAAGGCGTTGATTCCGTAGGGAGAAATTTTGACTGGCGCTCTTTCAATCTTCGAACGGCGCATAGCTTTCTGACCTGCGGTAGTGAACCCTAATCCAAATTTGTTTGTCTTATGTGGAATATCAGGCAACTGCCCCCATGCTGAATTCTTCCCTTCCTTTATTGCGGCCCTTGCGTCCTCCAGAGATGCCATCATGGCCATCTGCCTTGGTACCCCAGCTGCCAACTTTGCTACTGTTATTTCAGAAAGGACTTCTTCGAAATGCTGGAAAGGCGTCTCAATGAACTCCCCTTCTACCTCCACATACCGGATGGAATTCAAGTGGCTGATCATGTACTCCTCTTCACCATGGACGATAATGATCTTTCCCTTGACAGGATACTTCAACATCTGATGTAAGGAGGAGGTGACTGCCCCAGCATGGTGTATCCAAGGCCTACCCAACAAGCAAGAGTATGACGGACGAATGTCCATCACATAGAAAGTAGATTTAAACACCTCAGTGCCTATCTTGATGGGAATTTCAACCTCCCCATGGACCATTCTCTTCGAACCATCGAAAGCTCTGACAACAATATAACTCGGCTTCAACTCCAACCCTTCACAATCTAGTCGGTCCAAGGCCTTCTTAGGCAATACATTCAGCGACGAACCAGTGTCGACCAAGACATGTGCGAGAGTAGTTCCTCAGCACTTGACTGAAATGTGCAAAGCATCATTGTGGTTTCTACCTTTAGGCGTTAGGTCGGCATCAGAGAAACCTAACCCATTGTCCGCAGTCAGGCTGGCCACGCAATTTTGAAATTGATCTGCAGAGGTTTCCTGGGGCACATGGGCTGCCTTCAGGAATTTTATCAGAGCTTTAGCGTGCGCTTCCGAGCAAAGTAGTAGTGCCAGCATGGAGATCTTTGAGGGGGTTTGCCCCAGCTGTTCTACCACATCGTAATCACTCCTCTTGATTATCTTCAAGATCTCATCCATTTCCTTCTTGGAGGTTTCCGGGATGACCAAGGGTTGAGCCCTCGTCCTGACGAGCTCATCTTGGATTCCCTTACCTTTATCAGCAGCGATAGGAGAGACAGTACTAGGAACAACAACATCTTCAAACAAAGGGGTTCTAGCAGAGAGTTTTATTGGTGCAGGGATGACCTTGTCGGCAGATGAGGGTCCAAAGATTGCTCTTGGAGGGGCAATCTCTGGAGAAAATATTCTCCCGCTCCGGGTGATTTTGCTCGTGCCTGCAATGTTACCAATGCTGGCTTCTTCATCATCCGAACTTTCTTCAGTTATTTCGATTTGTTTAATACCATGGTAGTAGACGTCACCGCCATAGTTCCATGGTATTGACTTCTCAGAAACATAGGGGACAGGCCCTGGCATTGTTATCTTCAAAGGAACAGATTTTGTAGCTGGTGTAATCTTAACAGGCTTTTTGACGGCCTTGGAAAAATTGGCGTGAATGGTTATGATTGAGACATCTTCAATATGAGTTGGAACGGCAGAAACTTTTTCAAACAAAATTTGTCGACTATCCATTAGGCCTTGGATGCCTTTCTTCAGTAACGGACAATCAAACGGCAGAGAGTAACAACAATAGCAGTCTTCTTTACATCCCGGAAAGATCCCGGCCCTTAACAGATTCAACTTGATGGTTAACAATTGAGTTATCAGATCATTGACATCAGCAACATACAAATCTTCTTCAATGGCATTGACATTTCGGCCGTGCTTCGGCATTGGAGCAGATATCACATTAGGCTTCTCCGGAGCGTCGAACTCCACTTCCTTCGCCTCTATCAGGTCTTGGATTTTATGCTTGAGTGCCCAACAATCATTGGTGTCGTGCCCGACACTGTCAGAATGGTAGGCGCATTTAGCATTAGGATGGTAATGCGGAGAGGACGTATTCACATTCTTTGGTGCCTCTTTGATAGTGGCGAGATTCAACTTCAACAGATGGGGAAGCACTTGCGTTGGCGTCATATTAATACGGGTGAACTGCCGTTGTGGCCGTTCCACTCGTTGTTGATTTGGTCTGGACTGGTTATAACGAGGCTGCTCACTTGAAGGGTTTTGAATCATTACGGCCCCCACGGTCGGCCGGCGCTCAGTCTTCCCTGCTCTTCTTTGGAAGTATACAACAGCCGTTTCCTTCTTAAAAGGCTTCTTCTCAACACTTGCAGCAACACCCTTCTGAATCTTTCCTGACTTGATGCCAGCTTCTATTCTTTTGCCTGTTAAGATCAAATCGGTAAACCCCGCGGAAGAGTTACCAATCAGATGATTGAAAAATGGCCCAGATAGGGTCCCTAGAAACATATCAACAAGTTCACGGTCGGTTAAAGGAGGCTGCACCCTGCCAGCCAAATCCCTCCATTTTTGTGCATATTCTTTGAATCCTTCGCCTGTTCCCAGTGACATACCCTGAAGTTGGGTACGAGTAGGAGCAAGGTCAGAATTGTACTGATATTGTTTGTAGAAGGCGGTGGCCAAGTCTTCCCAATTTCGGACGCTGGTTCCCTCCAGCTGATAAAACCACTCCAACTGAGCCCCAGAAAGGATGTCTTGAAAGAAATGGATCCAAAGGTTTTTATCTGCCGTATAGGGTTGGATCTTTCTTACGTAGGACCTGAGATGCATTTTTGGACAGGACAGCCCATCATACCTCACAAAAACTGGCACTTTGAACTTTGGGGGAATCACAATCCCGACAACCAAACCCAAGTCTTCAAAATCCAAACCCGGTACTCTTTGTAGCTCCATGGCGGCCAACCTGTCTTCTAAACCCTTGTATTTATCATCAGCCGGAGGGTACTGTTGATTAGAGTAGTCTTTATCCTCTTCGACCTCCTCTTCTTCCACATCGGACTCGGAAGGTACCGCAGCCCCACCTCCCTTGCTGGTTCCTTCATCAGAAGTAGGAGGAAATTCAAGCACTCTCCGAGCTTCTCCGTCAAATCTTCTCCCTAAAGTAGCCACCCCGAGTCTCTTTTTCTTCTTTTTCACTGGGTCCTTATTCCCCAGCAAGGTCTTGAGATCCTCCTGACCCTTAGCCAAGGTCGTCAGGAGTTGCTGAAACTGTGCATTTTGAGCTTGTAGGTCTTTGACTGTTTGCTCGAGATCCATCCTACTGAAATAAACAGCAGACAGATAAGGAAACCTGGAGTGAGACCTGCTTATGCACATGCTGAATGGTATGCTTATGTATGCAATGCATTCAAGGATTTAGAATATTCAAAATTGTTGCAGACAAAGAAGAACGCACGTCATATTAATAAGAAGAAATTTGTTAGTACATAAATGCCACATGGGCCAAATATTACAAACACTTCTCAAGGTAAAAAGACATTGCGCATCCTCTTTGGCGCGATGTAGGTGTTGAGGACCTCTTGCTCATGGAGTCGGCGGGTAAGCTCTAGAACCTTCTTCTCACTGGCGTAGAAGCTGGCTTCAAAAGTTTTCCGTTCCTCCTTGAGCTGAATCCAACTCTTCTGCATTTCTTCCCACGATGTAGGCATGTCAGGATATAGGACGGTGTAGGGAACCTCTCCTTCCATGACGGGCTCTCTAATCACAAGGAGAACATCAGGATAAGGCATCATTAGACTCTGGGCTCGGGCTCGTACCCACTTGAGATAAGGCTCAAGAGGGATGGAGTTCTTGTGTCCCAGTGTCTTGCTATCAACCTTGTTGGGCCTTCCCCAAGCTCTGATGAATCTTTGGCGGAGTCCTTGCGCATTGTTGTCGAAGTCAAAAACTAGGTCAGGAATCAACATGTCGTGAGGGCCATCCCTCCGTGCATATCCGAATTGCCTCAAATCTAGGCAAGGGTTGTAGGTGATACCTCCTCTGATTCCAAGTAAAGGAACATTAGGAAACTCTCCGCAACGATCGACGATGATGACATTTTCTCTGGACCGAGAACACCAGTGTACATCAGAGTGAGTAAGAGTCATCAACCGTTGGGACCACCTTGAGCGTTGGTCATTCTTCAAGACAGATTGTGGAAGGTGCGAAATAAACCACCTTGCAAGGAGAGGAGTACAACACATGAGAACACCCCTCTTTCTCATTGTTCGTGTGTAAAATAAGTGAAGGATGTCCCCAAGAAATGTTGGTATTGGATTTCTGGACAAGAAGATTTTGACGGCGTTGACATCTACCAATTGGTCAGAATTTGGGAACAAGACCAACCCATAGATAAGGAGTGCCACAATTTCTTCAAAGGCTTGTAGGTCCAATGAATTCCAACATTCTTGTGCCTTCTCAAACAAGAATTTTGCTAAGAATCCTTTGACGCCGCTTCTGGTTTCCCAATGCCCCTTGATGTCGGAGGGTTGTAGATGTAATGCTCGAGCAATTTCCATGACCTTCAAAACAAGAACAAAGATGAAGATCCAAACCCTTGAATTGGTTAGTGAATGCATATGATGTTTTATGATGTTTATGATGTATGCACAAACATATGTACAAGCAAATCACACCAATCCCTAGTTTCAGGCTTGCATGAGGTTTCATAGGTAAGTACCCTCTTGAGTGTAGTTGGCTTAAAAACCTTTCCTATAAATAGTAACCGAGTTCTAAGGAGCTCAATATCATTGGATTGTTTTCATCGTTCATTGTTTTGGTTTAGCCACTTAACTAGCGACCAAAATATTCCAAGAAAACAACCCTCAATGAGTGTAGTATCGAGTATCTACCAACTTCGGACTGCACCAAAGCCGGTCATCTCACTACCCCTAATGTAAGGCCAAGATGGTCAAGTAAGGTTCTAGGTCATTAGTGCTTAGTGACATCACTCAGCGGCCCCGTACTCTCCTTGATTGAACTCAAGGGTTACCGGTACTCACAAATATGTCGCACTAATATAGCTATTGCTTCGACCGTGTCGGTATACCCCGCACAGTTTCCATAACGTATTGCTATCTATGAATGTTTCCCAAAATCCGGATGTAGGATTGCAAACCCAAACAATAGAGCCAAGATATAAAGCAATCAATTCAAACAATTAGTCATGCAAGAGGGTGATCTAAGCCCTAAGGTTACTCCACTTTTAAAATTATCCCCAGCAGAGTCGCCAGTTCTGTGATACAGTGGGAGAACTGACTATGGTTTTGTGTTTGTTTTCGCAAATGTTTCGGTTGAGCAAGAGTCGCCACCGACTTTTTATTTTATCCTAAGGAAAGGTTTAAAAAGCACAGCAAAAACCTTTGAGATTATTTTCTTGGGTTCGGGGAGTAGATTATAGAAAGGGAAGGTATTAGCACCCTTTCTATCCATGGTTATCCATGGGCTCTTAGATACTTGCTTAGATCAACTTGCCTTGGTTTTCAATTGTTTGAAATGGTGCTTTGTGTGTGGCTTTGAAAAGGTTTTGAAAAAGATGCCTTGTTTAGGCTACCCTTGTAACAATTCTTTACTCGAATGTTTTACAAAAGGTGTTTGTCTTTTTGAAAAGATGTTTCAAGGTTTTTTTTTTGAAAGTTTGTTTTGAAAGGTGTTTGTGAAGTGTGGTTTGAAAAATAGGCAAGTGTTTTTGTTTTGCAAGTTAACAAGTACTTAAGAGCTATCTACCCTAAAGTTCTCAAAGATTTTTGTTATGTTTTAACCCTTTTAACAATTTTGTTCCACCATTGAATTTGGTGGACAATCTTGTGTTAGGATGTGAAAGGGACGGGCGCGGGTCATTGTTTAGACCATAATTGCAATGGTGCTAAGTATCTTTGGGCAATTTTTCTTTAAGGGACTTGATCATTTTAAGCAACTTTTCGAAAGCGTCATCGAG
Source organism: Vicia faba (assembly GCA_948472305.1). NCBI lineage: Eukaryota > Viridiplantae > Streptophyta > Magnoliopsida > Fabales > Fabaceae > Vicia > Vicia faba. The sequence continues at coordinate 1,671,777,095 of OX451737.1, forward strand.
GGACTATGATCATTTGAATTGTGTTTGTTTTGCCCAAAGAGACCTAACATGCAATATGGCCCATTTATTGAAGGCAACAAGTGGAATACCCTAGGGGTGCAAGTGTGATTAGTGTTGTCCATTTTCATGCTTTGATTATCTTGAAATTAGGTCAAACTATTTTGTTGTTTTTATTTGCATACAAACCCTAATTCTAACATGGTATATTTAGAAAGCAATAAAGTGCGAAAATTAAAGTTCCTAAGCTATTACGACACAATATGGGAAGGGGGGGTACAAATGTTCGAATGAGGGGGTATTTGACAAGGAATTTAAACCTAGCTATTACATCAATTTGGAATTATTTACAAGATAATTGATTGCACAAATTAAATGGAAATAAAATAAATATGCAAGATGCAAAAAAGGAATGTTTTTGTGTGTATGAAAAAAGTATTTTTTTATATGTCAAATAATCAAAATAAAAAAAGAATTATTTTTTGGAGTTTTTTATGTTTAGGGCAAAACCCTAATTTTATTAAGTAAAATGCATTAATTATTTAATATGTACAATATTTAATAATTATATACAAAAATAAAATAAAATGAAGTATATTTATAAAAAAAAAGTATTTTTTGAGGTCAAATATTAATAAATGAAAAAATGTAGGTATTTTTGTATTTTAACCTAAATATACTAATATACATATATATATATATATATATATATATATATATATATATATATATATATATATATATATATATATATATATATATATATATATATATATATATATATATATATATATATATATATATATATATATATATATATATATATATATTTGTATTATTTTATAAATATGTATTATATATACAAAAATAATAATATTTAATATTTATAAAAAAAAGTATATTTTATATAAAATATTTTCAGAAGATAAAATAAAACAAAAATAAAAATAAAATGTGTTTACATTATTTTTTTAGTATTTTAAGTAAAAAGTGTTTATTTATTTATTTATGTACAAATAACTAATCTAAACAAATAAATACCTAAAAAATTCAAAAATGGTTTAAATAATTATTTTTATATTTTTAATATCATGAGGAAAAATAAATAAGTCAGGAATAAAAAACAAAAGTCAAAAAATCATAAAAATAAACCAAATGGGCCTAGGGGGTGTCAAAGTAAAAATAGGGTGTGAAGAGAAATAGCACAACAGGCCCAGCCCACCAAGTCTTTCTTCAACCTCCAGCCAGAAATTGTTCAAAAAACGCGCGCTTGTACACTGATTCAAACATCTGGATTCCTTGATTTTTTGCACAAACTTACAACACCAAAAATGTTAAGCATTGAATCACGATTCTGAATATGTAAAGAACTCCTCCTAACTCTCAGAAATGAGAGAGAATTTTATCATTCCCAAATCCTAACCTAACTTTTTATCAATATTCAGACCTTAAATTCTCATAGCTCAGGCAAAATAAATGGAAAGTAAAAGTATGTACAGTTTCAGGGGCATGAGTAGAACACTTCTTATTCACAAACTTAGAGCTAATGATGCCTACATTGGGAGATAGAAGTTCAAGAAGATACCTGTTCAGTTGAAGTTGTATCTGATGATGGAGGTACTTTCAGAGCAAGGTGAAGATTGGTACAGCTTCCTTGATGTCCATGGATGCTATTCCAAGCTTTACTTCGTCTTGAAACCTTTTGAATCGTGCTATAGAAATTCAACTGCAAAACAAGAAAATGAAAATGGTGATGTTGCTTGGGAGTGTTACAGGTCGTGTTTGAGGTTTTGATTAGCTTCAAGGGATGTTATGGGATGTATTTGAGGTGGTTTTAGCAAGAGGGCATGGAAGGTTTGAACTGGGGAACTCAAACTGCAGCAGATGCTCTGTTTGGGCAGTTTGAGGGTGATTCTGGGAATGAGAGTGTTTGGGACTTGATTAGCTCGTGTTCTAGCTTAGGATGGATGTTTAGAAAGTGCACAAATTATTTTCTTAAGCTTGCTTCTGCTGAGATGAAAGTTGTGTTATGTTATGCTAACTTTCTTCACACTTAAGCAAGCAAATGTCCACTTGAGTTTTAGACAGCTAGAGGCCCCCCTAATGTGCTGCTAACCCTCCCCTTGATCAGTATGTTTTGTTCATAAACTTGTGCCAAAGAGATTTGATTTGTACTTGCTGATTTGCAACTTTGACATAAAGTTTACCTTTTCAAAAATAGATATTATGCTTTATCTAAAAATGGCTTAATCTTGCAAATAATATTTGGACACACAAAATAAGGCTTTGGCACAATGAATATGCATTAAATTATTGAGTTCAAATGGGATTAGAGGCCTGTAATGTAGCATAAACCAAGTTGACTTGAAAATGGCAATGTGTATGAACATGTCTTGGTCAAGAACAAAAATGACTTTTGCCCAACTTGCCAAATTCGATTCTCCCTAACCATGAGGTTGTTTGATGAGTTCTTTGACATTTTGGAAAGCTTGGAATGTGTACTACAATCCATCTTTGAAATGCAAATTGAAATTCCAAGTGGAAGCATGTGAAAAATGGTCTTGAAGTTAGGTAAAAACCTTGCCTAAAATAGGTCAAATTTTCACTAAGTTAAGAATGGTTTAGTACCCTTGTTCCAAAAATTGTAACTTGAGATACAAGCTTCTTTTTGGAAAACTTTGTGAATCAAAGTTGTAGATTATGCAATAGGCTACAACTTTCATGTTTTGACTTTTGCTTGAATCCAAATGAATCTTGGTGAGAAAGTGGGACAAAGTTAGAAAAAAATTAGGGTTTTTCATAACTTAGAAAAATTCTAAGTTATGAAAAATCTTCATTTTAAACCCTAATTTGCAATTTTGGATTTCTTGATGAACAAGTTTCATGATTTGGCATGTTTTGATGCAAAATGAATCTTGACTCTTGATTTTGACCAAAAAGTCAAAGTTTGACTTTTCAGTATACAGTCAAAATTGATCAATTGACTGGGAAATTCAACTGTCAATCTTGTGCATTTGGGATCTTTTGAACTTGTTGAACATGTCAAGACCATTACATGGGTCCTTGAGTCCTTATGTGAGCTTGGTTTGCCATTGGCTAGGTCAAACAGTCAAAAATTTCCTTTGTGCAGTCAAAACCCTAAAAATGACCATTTTGCCCTTTTGGTGATCTGATCAAATTTCTTGTGGAATTGTGATCCAAACTTGATCAAATGATCCATATGAGTTCATAATGTTGATGTGGGTCAATTTTCATGAGATTTGACTGTCAATTGGCCACAATTGACTTTTTCCCCAATGCAGCTGATTTCTAGGTCAACTGTCCAATTGACTAGGCAAAACCTGAAATCAAGACTTGAAACTTGATGTGGATAAACTTGAGAGTCCAATATGAAGCATGAAAGTCATATTAGGAATTTTAGGTCAAAACATCTTTGTGCAAACACAAACCCTAATTTGGGTCAACAGTGCAAGGAGAAGTCTTGAGCAGATGAAACCCTAACTGGATCTTGATCTCCAAGGGCTTTGTGATGAGAAATGTTGAGAAAATGGGAGGGCAAATTTTGGGGTACAACAGTGAGAAAACTAAAAGTCAATCCATCTCATTTCAAACCATTTTTCCACTTTGGCTTTTATCTTTAAACTTTTCTCAAAAGATTAGACTCTTGTCAATCCTTGTAGTGATGCAAACAACTATACTTCTACAATATGTAGTGAAGTGAGATATTTTCCACTTGGGTGTTGAGTGAGGCATTATTGATTTTAAAATCCAAGCCATATCCTCCACTTTGAGATGATGCAAATTCTCATTTCTCATGATTGTGGGTACTAAGTATGTTTTCCACACGAACAATGACGATGATGTCTTATCTTTTAAAATCAACCAACACACTTGTGTTTTAAATTATTTTTTTAAAAGAGGAACTACGTGTACTCTTATCCCCTATTGCACGAAAGGTGGTACATAGGAACTAAAGGTTCGCAACTGCGGCGGTTGCAAAAATCATAAAAATATTTCTTTTCTCACCTCCACCATCCATTTTATATACAACACATTTTTTATAGCCAAAATATACAGATTTTACAAAGAGGTTCCTGTGGAGTACCGTAGCTGTTTAGGGTGTTAATACCTTCCCTTTGCATAACCAACACCCTTACCTTGAATCTTTCCCCCTCTTTTTGGGTTATTCGCTCTCTTCTCATTCCTTTGGAAACAATAAAGCGTGGTAGCGATTTTTATTTTGATTTGTATAAAGTCTAGTCAATCCAATGGCTTAGTCTTGAACATTTCTGCCGCTACAGAAAAATGGCGACTTCACTGGGGAAAGATTAACCTCTTGCTGGTCCATCCCTAAGTGGGTTGAGCCTATCTTTGTTTATATCTGTATATGTGTTATTGTGTTTATGTGTTATATTTTGTATATATGTGTGTTTGGATTTTCCTGGTTTTTAGGGTGCTTGGTGATTACTCATAAGTCCTATACCCGGACTTGGGCAAACTTTAAGATAGGACGGGCGGTATAGTCATGTTAACTTTGAGGGAGTAATCCCAAAAAAGGAGGCATGAGATCCCCCACTCAATGGAGGCCCCTTTGATTGTAGTGTCGTTTACCGAGTAATCGGGAAGACGTACTGCTTTCGACCTGGGAGCTCGCTGAAACTGAGGACCGTAGAATACCAAACCCATCTTGGCCTTTTAGGTGTAGTGCAGAAGCTATGACGGAGTAATCCGGAAATAGTTGTCACGTGATACTATGCTCGAACGAGTCTTTCTTAAGAATATTACTAATTACCGAGTTAATCGAGAAGTTGGTAATATCCGAAGGAAGGATGTAGACTCTGGGAACCTCTAGAACCTTGTTCGGCAGGTGATAAATTTTAGTCCAACACCTTATGGGTAGTACCTTCGACTTCATACTCGTGACGTTGATTCTATGAACCCTATATGTGTGATCTTGTGTGTGATTGTTGCATCATGCATCCATGCACTCATAAGCATCTTTTGAAGAAAACAAACATTTCAAGGGATTTAAAGGTTGACTATTTATAAATATCTCAGGTACTTTTAACCATGGATTATGGAAAGAGAAAGACCGGGAAATACAGTTTCAAGGATCCTAAGATAGATGAGTTGGTCATTCTAATTCCAGAGACCGAGTGTTTTGCATACTTTCAGAAGAAGTATGGATCCGTTATTCCTCTCATGAAGCTGAAGATGAAGGAGGGTATTCTCTCGACCTTGGTCCAGTTCTATGATCCAGTGTATCACTGCTTTACTTTTCCCGATTATTAGTTTATGCCTACACTGGAGGAGTATTATTATCTATTGGATTTACCTGTTACCGATCGTGTTCCTTTTACTGGTTTAGAGGGTGAGCCAAAACCACATGAGATTGCTGCTTTGATTCATCTGGGGAAGTCTGAGGTGGAAGCCCATATGACTACTAAAGGAGGGATTAGAGGATTACCAGCTCAGTTCTTATTGGAGAAAGCTCGTTACTTTTCCAGAATGAAGAGTACAATTGCTTTTGAGGCCATCTTTGCTCTACTTGCTTACGGATTGTTCTTATTTCCTAATGTGGACAAGTTTGTCGAGATTAACACTATCAGGATTTTCATGATTGGAAACCCAGTTCCTACACTGTTGGGTGATGCTTATTACTCTATTCATCTTCCGAATTCTTATCATGGGGGAATGATTATCTGTTGCACGCCTTTGTTGTACCGGTGGTTCATCTCTCATATGCCTCGGTCTGATGCTTTTTGGGATATCAATAAGGAACCCCGTTGGGCTCCTAAGATCATGGCACTTTCTCACTCAGATATTGATTGGTATCATGGAGCTTACTAGGATGTGGAGATTATTGACAGTTGTGGTAGTTTCCCCAATGTGCCTCTTCTTGGTACAAAGGGAGGAATTAACTATAACCGTGTTCTTGCACGGAGACAACTTGGTTATCCGATGAGAGATAAACCGAACAATATTCATTTGAGTAGTTTCTTTCTGAAGGAAGGAGAAGACCACAGGGAAGCTAGGGAGCAGGTTGCGAAGGCTTGGCGTCACATTCATAAGAAGAGTAGGAAGGATTTGGGACCTAAGGGTGCTGTTTCTTTGGAGCCATATCTTCAGTGGGTCTGATCGAGAGCCATTTAGTTGAAGATGATGTATACTCGGGAGACACCCATGCCTAATATATTTGTGAAGACCACTCCTCCTTTAATAGATGATCTAGAAGAGTTGCAACTCGCTTTGGTTAGGATGCAACAGGAAAGGGATGCATGGAAGAACCAGTTCCAGACTTTAGAGAGTTCCTATAAAGCAGACTTGAAGGAGAAAGACAATTTTATTGAGATCCTTTAGAGTCAAGCGGTGGAGTCTATGGAGAGGAAAGGGGATTTATTTTCCCCTAAGCCTCAAACAGGTGCTGATTACTCACTTTCTGATCCAGATGATTGGAGGGAGGTTGCCATCAGAAATTTGGAAGAAAACTAGAGGTTGAGGGCCCAGATTGCCAGGCTCACAGGGAAGCACCAGTGTACAAATTGATCTTCATCAGTTCCTGTTCTCAGGATCTTAGATTGTATTTTCATATTTTACTTGGGATCATTGAAACTTGTAATCCATTTTGAATTTATTATGATAAAAAATTTCAGTATTTCAAAAGCTTTATTACTTGGATGTTTGCAATATGTCTATAAATTTTAAATCCCTTGAAATATTAAATAATGAAGTAAAAATAATCATGTGCATTTCATATCATGCATCATATTGCACATATTTCTTGCATTTGTTATGCATACCCAGGTGCCTTACCCAGCTTCTTTACTTCATTCAGCAAGCTGACTCATCACTATAATACTCGGGCTAATTTCAAAAATAAGATAGACAACTTAGAACAGGAGAATCGCGAGGTGCACGAAGAAGTTTCTGCTTTAAAGGCCGGCATGGCCAATCTAACTGCTCTGATGGAAGCTCTGGTGGTTGCTCAGAATCAGCCACCGAGTGTTCAACCTCAACCAACAAGGGCAAGTACTAAAGTTCCGACTGTTCCTGTATCCGTTACTTTAGCTGTTGTTCAAAACCGTATGCCTCAAGGTTACCCATGGGGAATGCCAGAGAATTTTGCGCCTGAAGGTCTCAATCTTGGCCCTCAAGATTCTCTAGTGATTCAGACTATTGTTACTCCTGCACCTCATGCGGTGCATACTGTTCCTGCTGCACCTCCTTCGGTGAATTTGGTTTCGTTTGTTAATGAAGATGTGTGTCGTCCATTCCCTCCGCCGAGTGAAGACTTGGGTCTTTATGACAGAATTGATGATTTTCAAGAGCAGTTTGATAGAATGCAAAGAGAGATGAAGGCTCTTAGGGGAAAAGATCTATTTTGGCAGAATGTGAATGAGTTATGTTTGGTCCCAAATGTTAAGATACCTGCTAAGTTCAAGGTCCCAGAATTTGAGAAGTACAAGGGCAACACTTTCCCTCGTGCTCACTTGGTAATGTACGTGAGGAGAATGTCTACCCACACTGATGATCAGCGTCTACTGATTCACTTTTTTCAGGATAGTTTGTCCGGCACAGTGTTGAAGTGGTATATGAGTTTGGACAGCACTAACATCCATACTTTTAATGATTTGGGAGAAGCATTCATCAAACAATACAAGTACAATGTGGACATGGCGCCTGACCGTGACCAACTTAGGGCCATAGTTCAAAAAGACAGGGAATCATTTAAAGAGTACGCGCAAAGATGGCGTGAGGTAGCCACCCATGTGATTCCTCCCATGGAAGAGAAAGAAATGACTAAGATTTTTCTAAAGACGCTAGGCGCTTTCTACTACGAAAGGATGGTAGCAAGTGCGCCAAGTGATTTTACAGAGGTGGTAGGAATGGGTGTCCGCCTAGAAGAGGCTGTAAGAGAAGGTCGTTTGACGAAGCGTGAAGGATCCAGAGGTGTGAAGAAGCCATCTTATGGGTTTACGAAGAAGAAAGAGGGGGATGTAAATGTTGTTATACAAGAGAGGAGATTAAACGCTTCTATAAGGAATTATCAACTTCACCAGCAAGTCACCTCAGTTACTCCTGTAATGAGTGTCGCTCCAACTATCGTTGCTTATCAGAGACCGTCCCAGCAGGGGAATCAAGGGTATAATCAGAGAAGGGAGAATTATGAACCTATTCCCATGAGCTACACAGAGCCACTACCAGCATTGATTCAGAAGATGTTGGTCCAGACACGACCACCTCCCGCTGTACCATCACCATTGCCTTGGTATTACAAAACAGATAAAACATGTGCTTTTCATCAAGGAGCACCAGGGCATAGTGTTGAGAATTGTTATCCTTTGAAGATTGAAGTGCAAAAGTTGGTGAAGTCTGGAATTCTATCTTTCAAGGACATGGGACCTAATGTGAAAGATAATCCTCTACCCAAACACGGGGGAGTGAATGCTGTAAATATGGTGGCCGGTTGTCCAGGCGACTTCTGGATTTTTGACATTAATCTGGTTAGAGGAGATTTGGTGAAAATGCACGCAGACCTCTGTGAATTCAGCTACTATACGTATGACCACGCCGGTTGTGCTGTTTGCAGTACAGACATACAAGGTTGCGAGAAGATAAAGGCTGATTTACAGGAGATGATGGATGAGGGTTTAATCCATATAATAAGGCCTAGGGCAGAGTATGAAGAGGAAGTGAATATGGTTTCTGGATGTCCTGGTTGTAGCGGTAGAAATGTTCAAGACTAAGCCATTGAATTGACTAGACTTTATACAAATCAAAATAAAAATCGCCACCATGCTTTATTGTTTCCAAAGGAATGGGAAAAGAGCGAATAACCCAAAAAGGGGGAAAGATTCAAGGTAAGGGGGTTGGTTATGCAAAGGGAAGGTATTAACACCCTAAACATCTACGATACTCCGCAGGAGCCTCTTTGAAAAATCTTTATATTTTGGCTATAAAATATGTTGTATATAAAATGGATGGTGGATGTGAGAAAAAAAATATTTTTTTTATGATTTTTGCACCCACCGCGGTTGCGAACCTTTAGTTCCTACGTACCACCTTTCGTGCAATAGGGGATAAGGGTACACGTAGTTCCTCTTTTAAAAAAATAATTTAAAACACAAGTGTGTTGGTTAATTTTAAGAGATAAGACATCATTGTCATTGTCCGTGTGGAAAACATACTTACTACCCACAATCATGAGAAAGGATAATTTGGATCATCTCAAAGTGGAAGATATGGCCTGGATTTTAAAATCAACAATGCTTCACTCAACATCCAAGTGGAAAATATCTCTATTCACTACATATTATAGAAGTATAGTTGTTTGCATCACTACAAGGATTGACAAGAGTCTAACCTTTTGAGAAAAAGTTTTAAAGATAAAAAAGCAAAGTGGCAAAATGGTTTGAAATGAGATTGATCGACTTTTAGTCTTCTCACAAAAAGGTGTCAAAGTATTATTAATTTTATTAAAGTTTATTGATGAAAACTTTTTTTTGAAAATGCATGGACCTAAGTCCAAGTTTATTATGAAAGTGTTTCAAGTTTAGAAACAAGAAGAGTTTTCAAAAGGAGAGAGAAGATTTTTTGAAATTAAAGAAGATGGGAGGAGTAGAAGAGGCTATCCTAAAGCATAAGGTAAAAGCTAAGGATAAGGACCATCTAACCAACAAGAAGCCAAAGCTTGACATTAAGGGCCAAGATAAAATTCCCATTCTTTGGATTGAAACCAAGAAAGCCAAGATACTAGACCTCTTCGAGTGTATTAAGTCTTCAAAAAAATTAGGCAGAGTAACAGCTGTATACAGGTGAATTCCAGATTACAAACAAAGGATGTAATCACAAAAACCTGCACACAAAAAAACAAACAAGAAACCCAATGTCTTGAGGTAAACCTCAAGAGCTCTAGACAAAATAATCAGATAAGATCACAAGGTATCCAAGATAGGCCAAGGTTTCTAATCCTAAGTCCAAGAAAAGTCCACTGCTCCACCATGCCAAGGATAGTAACCAAATAGTCCAAGTGCCATTAAGATTTTTTTAGGGTTTGAGTTGGTTATTAAGTATTTTGAGAAAGAAAAAGAAAAGCTCGAGTGAGAAAAGTAAAAATGATAAGAAAATAAATGCTCAAATGAGCAAAGATAAAAATGGCATGAAATGAAAAATGCTAAAATTAAATAGTACATAAAGCATAAAAAAGTATGAAAGCATATGGTAAAACAAGTAAATACTTAGTGGTTAGTTGGATGATCATCTCGAAACTTGCATTTTGAAATCATTAGAGGATTGGTAGAACCGAAGCCTCCACATAACAAGTTGCATTTGCTTTTTGTCAAGTATATCATCCATTTGGAATTATCATAAGTACCATTTAATGATCAACGATGTTTAAGTGATCCGCGTTGACCAAAAGTGTTGTAGATCCATTAGAGGATTGGTAGAACCAAAGCCTCCACACAATGAATCTCAAAGTTATTGGATCAAAGAGATTAAATTAACATACTTGGGCTTGCAATCATAAGTTTGGGCCACGAATGATCATTTATTTGAATCAGGACAAAATTTAGCACTATGTTAAGCAATCGTAAGTGGACTTATATAAAAGTCGCACCTATTTTGAGGCCGGTCAATAGTAATCTATGCACCATTTGTTTTGAGACATGATATAAAGATCATGCTCTAACAACATTTAGTGCAATTAGAAAGGGAAGAGATGAAGAGGAATTAGGGTAAATAGAAAAACCACATTTGGATTAATATTTAATCAAACTATTATTAAAATCATTCATCCATTTTTTGTGGAGTTAAACTCAACACCATGGATCCAATGATGTTAATAAAGCTATGATAAAAAAAATCAACCCAAGACAACTAGAAAATAATATCACATTTAATATATATATATATATATATATATATATATATATATATATATATATATATATATATATATATATATATATATATATATATATATATATATATATATATATATATATATATATTAAAAGGTTTAAAAAATGTTGAAAAAAAGGAAATAATGAGGGAAATACCAATTATATTCAAATTAATCAAGAAATGAAAAATAAGACCATAGAAAAATCAGAAAAGGGGCCAAGTAATTTTACAAAAATTTTGGGAATTTTTAAAAGTCAGAAACTATTTTTAAAAATTAAAATAAATTGGTGAAATAAACAAAAATGGTAAAAAAAAATAGTGAAGTCAGAAACAAAAATAAAATAAAGTTACCAATATTTGTCACAATATCATTGGATCATTCCATAATTTTTTCAGAATTTAAAAATGTGTAAAAGTATTTTTAAACATTTTCAACAAATCAAATAAGTGTAAAATTCATAAAAAATACCAAAACACAAAAATAAATTGTGAAAAAATAAAAATCAGAAAGAGAATAATCAAAAATATTTTTCATTATTTTTTCAGATTTTTTGGACTAAAAATTAATTTTCTATGATTTTTTGAAATTTAAAACAATTAAAATATAAAAATCAGAAAAAGAAAATAAAAGAAAAAGATGTGGACCATTGGATGAGAGTCAAAACGCGTTAGTAATCAAATCCAAAGGATATGGCGCATTGTGCATATCATGGTCTTTACTGAATAAAGCACTGAATCAAATGTAAAATCAGAAATTCAAAAAATACAAATGGCACGCTTTCATTGGTTAGAAGGTGACACGTTGGTCATCTTCAACCTCCAGCCTCACGAATTGCAGGTCTCTCAAACTGTAAAATCAGAAGCTCAGACCTATGCCATTCGCTTCGTCTCTTCAAGACGAAGACAACCACACCTTCGCGCCCAATTTATAAAAACTGTAACTCAAGCAATTTGGAAAGAAAGTTTTGAAAGGGGATTTGGAAATTCATGGTCAAAACGTGCTTCCAGATAAAAGTAAGTGTTGAAACTAGAACCAGGGCAATGAGAGAAACACAATGATACCAAAGTTTTGAAGAATTAATGAAGGAATCTACCTATTGAAGTTGAGTTGCAGAGCTCTAAAACTGGACTTCTACGGAGCAATGTAGGGCACGATTCTTGAATGTAATTGTATGGTTAGGTTCAGGGAAGATCAAGGAAGGTGAATTGATGGAGAAAATGGATTGAAATAGGCTTGAGAATAGGATTCGAAGTAGCTAAATTCTAAGTTGTGAAGCAAGTTTGGCAGGGTGATTCTGGCTATCTAAGCTTGGGAAATTGAATGGGGGATGACCCTCTATTTATAGGGAATCAAATGGAATGCTCAAGCGTGTGGAATGATGCAAATTGGAAGGAAATCGTGTGAACCTGATACACGAGCAAAGTGTGATCTGATTTGCATCAAAACTCATCAAATCCTTGCGTTTCAAGGCTCTAATCCACTTTGGCAACTTGGTTAAACATGTTTAGATCACAAACGCGTGCTAATTAGATATTTAAAGGCCAAAACATGGATTTCAAATTCCGACTTATGGTGAAACTTCAGTTTCAAGTTACCAAGTTCATTCCAATGTCATTTCCACCTCAAGGAGTCTTAGGGCAAAATTCTTGATGCTTTTGAAAGATGAGGTAACAAGATTTGCAATGGAAAAAGAATGGAACCAAATGGATGCTTGAGCTGAAAGTTACATGGAGTCAAAGTTGAAGAAAAAGAGTTGACTTTCCATACTTAGAAATATTTCAAAATCTTCTTAAAAAATGACCTATAATCTCTTGCATCCAAACATGGCCTTGCACCTAGAATTTGCTCTTGATAAAAAAATATGGAATGAAGTAGACCTCTTGAATGACATTTTGAAATTTGAACCAATCAAAATGTCCAAAAATTGAGCAAGTTATGACTTGTTGAAGTTGGCCAAAAATCATGAAATGACCTATAATCTTTTGCATTCTCAAGGCAACTTCCATCCATTTTCTCACTTTGCTCATAAAATAAGGCATGAAGTACACACCTTTAGGATCATCATGGAAAAATAATGGGCCCAATGTGATAAAAATTGACCAAGTTATAACCATTTGAAGTCACATATGGAAAATTGGGGATTCATCTAGGTGACTTGTAATCTTTCTTCTTCACTAAGTTTCTTCCACATGAAAACTCTTTGGATCTTTTGAAGTGATTTGTTGGTAACTCTTTGAAGATAAGAATTCTTTTGGAATCAATCAAAAATATCAAAATATGAGCAAGATATGCCCCACTGAAGTCCAAAACCCTAGCTTTTAGATCAAGAGAAAGCTTGGTGGAACTTTGCCAAGTTTGAACAAAAATTTTGTGCCCATATTCTTCCTTTGAGAATAGAATTTGTTGAGGATGGGAATGGGGACTCATGGCCACCAAAACTACTTCCATACCAACTTCAAAACAGCTTCATTGGTGAGGTTTGAATCTCTCAAGCTTTTACTAGGGCATGGAAATAAACTCATGAACCCATGATACAAATTGCTAATCCTCATTGCCTTTACCTACATTATTAACAAGTAAGACAAACCAATATTGTATTTGTTAATTTAGAGAAAAATGTCAAAGCAAAATATCCATGTTCACCAAATAAAATAAGTCAAGGTGCTTGGTAATTCCTCAGAAGAGCAAGGCTAAAGATAAGGAGGAGAACCAAAAGCCCTAATGTGATCTTGTGGTGATTAAAACAAAATGGTATGATGAAGGGATATTAGGCGCAAAAAATTGGGTACAACATCTGCCCTTATTTAAGTTTCTTCTATCCGGAGATACGAAGGTTAAAAATCTTCGTGTCGACGTGATCGAAGATACTTAAATATAAAACAAACCCTATTTTTGGCCCTAATATGCCATGCAAATGCTTATGCATATGAATGCATATGAACATAACCAAAGACACAAAGTAACATTGGGGATGCAACAAAAATAAAGAAACAAAGGAGCAACCCATCCAGGAAAATAAATCATTGGTAAACCACAAGAAAAGAATCAAAGAGGAGGATAACAAGCATCGATGTTCATTGCCGATGGTCTACCAATGTTTACTGGAGGTAGGAAGAGAATATCATATCACCGCCGTTCACTGACGATGAACTATCAACGTTCACTGAAAATAGAAAAGAGATATCAAACACCGACGTTCACTGCCAATGTACTACCAACGTTCACTGCCAATGTAATACCAACGTTCACTGAAGGTAGGAAGAGAAAATACATCATATCACCGCCGTTCACTGATGATGAACTATCAACGTTCTCTGTAGATAGCAAAAAGATATCAAACACCGACATTCACTGCCAATGTACTACCAACGTTCACTGAAGGTAGGAAGAGAAAATACATCATATCATCGCCGTTCACTGACGATGAACTATCAACGTTCACTGAAGATAGCAAAAAGATATTAAACACCAACGTTCAATGCCAATGTACTACCAACATTCACTGAAGGTAGGAAGATAAAATACATCATATCTCCGCCGTTCACTGACGATGAACTATCAACATTCACTGAAGATAACAAAAAGATATCAAACACTGACATTCACTGCCAATGTACTACCAACGTTCACTGAAGGTAGGAAGAGAAAATACATCATATCATCTCAAGATTCTGGTGTTTTGCCAAGAACGGGTGTCAACTTCTTCTTTAACCAAGGAAATCTTCCTGGAAAGGGTAATACATAATCTGTCTCAAATAAAGAGACTCCCACTTATTGTCAAAGGGGATTTACAAAGAGAAATGACTTTTTGGGGATAGAAATATGACTTCCCGGGGACATGCCACGATATTCCTGCTGAGGAGATAAAGTCTTCCTGTGCAAAATAAATGCACAAACCAGAACTCAAAATTTTTCATAGATCCATAATTCCAATTTAGAAATAAATTGGAGCAAGACGGCTAGTGTAGATACATCCTTTGGGAAATAAACTCAAGAGGGACAACCAAAATCAACTAAGCAAAGAGCGTTGCAGAAAAGGTTAGAACACAATGCTAATGAATGATGGTTTTTTAGTTATGCATGATGTATGTATGAATGTATCAGTGCTATCGTGCATATGCTGGTAAAAGGATACATAATCAGTTCAAATAAATAAAACTGCCTCAGGTACTAACGACAATGGGCTAATCTTCAACCAGAAAGATCAATCCAAGAAAGGTAAAAGCAACTGCGGAAACCAAATCCATTGCCTGCGTTAACTTTACTGAGGAGAAACATAATTCAGATGTAGCCAAATCAAACAAATATTGAGATAGAACATCTTTCTTCCGGTTTTATTGGAGAAAACAGCTTTTCAAAAGCAACATACCTACTGGAGATTTCAAGACCAACCTCAAAAAAGGCAGACTGACACCGACACAACCGAACTTTACTGGGGAATTCAAGCCTAACTCCCCAGAGAAAACTTTCATCACTAATGCTCACTCCGAACAAGAGATTCCCTGGGATAACCTTCCTGGGGAATCAAGAAGTCAATACTTTCATCATATGAGGGAAAACTTGTTGGGGAAGCTGGGATGGAGGCTTCTGACCATGCAAACCCAAAAAGCGAACCAAGACTAGACTGGGGATAATGGGATCACAACCCAATACTGCATCTTGTACCCACTGGTATTGTCTCTAACTATCTGAGAAACACACAAGGATTGCGCACACTAGTAAAATGACTTGAGAAAACTTTCATGAAAGGAGTAAATCTTCTTAAAACAACTAGAGTTTGTTTATTCTTGGGACCACCATTCTTGTTGTCATTGTTTCATCACAAATCCCAAAGTAATCTGAATTGGTAAAGATCTCTTTTCTTTTTGTAGTCTGCGAATGGCGAGACTCCATGGATGATGTCTTTGCAAGCTATTATCAGCAATAAATGATGTCTTTGCAAGCTAAATAAATATAAGAACACAAAAAGTTGGGCAAAAGCTCGAATTTCATTAATAGAATGGTAGTCTGCGAATGGCGAGACTCCATGGATGATTACAAAGTTTGGTAAATGATAATACATAATGGAAAAGATACATTGAGATACAATGACCATTATTCCCCCTAACAACTTTTCAAGTCCTGAGCAGCAGCTTTTGTTGAAGTATGGTGAGGATCCGAGAAGATTGTTGCTTTAACGATCAAGTCTTGTTTGACGTAGTTACTTGCCAAGAAAAATCCCCAACTTTTGCCTAAGCTGCCCTTGGGGTTTTCAACTTAGCGGGAAATTTATTTTGTTTAGGTCTCTAATTTTTGCCTAGACCGCCCTTTCGGATTTTTGGCCTACCGAGACGCTCCTTTTTGCCTAAGCCGCCCTTTCGGGTTTTCAACTTAGCGAGCTGTTCTTTTATTTCTTTAGGCGAAATATTTCTTGACTGCGTCAGCATTCATGGGGCGTGGGAACTCCTCGCCATCCATAGTTTCAAGAATTAATGCACCACCAGAGAACGCTTTCTTGACAACATACGGGCCTTCAAAATTAGGAGTCCACTTGCCCCTAGAATCGGTGTTGAAAGACATGATCTTCCTGACCACAAGGTCGCCTTCTCTGAATTCACGAGGTTTGACCTTTTTGTCAAATGCTTTCTTCATTCTTTTCTGGTATAACTGCCCATGACACAAAGTTGTCATTCTATTCTCTTCAATCAAATTCAATTGGTCAAACCTATTCTGAACTCATTCAGCCTCTGTCAATTTGGCTTCCATTATCACACGCAACGAGGGAATCTCTACCTCGACAGGGAGTACAACTTCCATTCCATACACTAGAGAAAACGAGGTTGCTCCTGTTGAAGTGCGGACAGATATTCGATATCCATGTAGATCAAAAGGGAGCATTTCATGCCAATCCTTATAAGTAACAACCATTTTCTGGATAATTCTCTTGATATTCTTATTAGCAGCTTCAACGGCCCCATTCATCTTAGGCCTATATGGAGATGAATTGTGATGGACAATCTTGAATTCTTCACACAGTTCTGTCATCATCTTGTTGTTCAAATTCGAGCCATTGTAAGTGATGATTCTGCTTGGCACACCATAACGACATATAAGGTTATTCTTAATGAAGCGCACAACCACCTGCTAAGTAACATTGGCATAAGAAGCAGCCTCCACCCACTTGGTGAAGTAATAAATTGCTACTAAGATAAAACGGTGCCCATTCGAAGCTTTAGGTTCTATCATCCCAATCATGTCAATAGCCCACATAGAGAAAGGCCATGGGGAGGAAATCACATTAAGGAGTGTCGGAGGTACATGGATCTTATCTACGTAAATCTGGCATTTATGGCACTTCTTTGAAAATTTGTAACAATCAGATTCCATCGTCAACCAATAATAACCTGCCCTTAGCATCCTTTTAGCCATTGAATGTCCATTAGCATGAGTTCCAAATGAACCTTCATGGATCTCATGCATCAATATGTCTGCTTCATGTATATCCACGCATCTGAGCAAAACCATGTCAAAATTCCTCTTGTATAACACATTTCACTGAGGAAGAAACTGCCTGCCAACCTTCTCAGTGTCTTCCTATCCTTCTTTTACGCACCAAACGGCTATTCCTGAGTCTAAAGAAAATGCTTGATATCATAGTACCAAAGGTTTTTCATCTCCTACCTCCTTTGTTGCAAACACATGAGCGGGCCTATCGAGCCGTCGAACTGTAATTCGGGGTATATCATTCCAAGCATTTACTTGGTACATGGAAGCCAGAGTTGCCAGAGCATCTGCCATTTGATTTTCATCCCTGGGAATGTGATGGAATTCAACTTTATTGAAGAAGGGTAGTAATCTTCTAGCATAATCTTTGTAAGGGATCAAGCCAGGGTGACGAGTGTCCCATTCCCCTTTAATCTGATTTATTACCAATGTCGAATCGCCATACACATCTAGAATTTTGATTCATAGATCAATAGCTTCTTCAAGACCCATGATGCAAGCGTTATATTCTGCCATATTATTAGTGCAATCAAATGTTAACCTTGCAGTAAAAGGAATATGTGATCCAAGAGGAGTAACAATCACAACACCAATTCCTTTACCATAAGCATTCACAGCTCCATCAAATACCATACTCCAACGAGATTCAGGGTCAGACCCATCTCGGGAAATGGCTCGTCACAATCTTTTACTTTCAAGAACATCACATCTTCATCGGGGAATTCATATTCTGCAAACTAATGATCTTTCATCGGCTGGTGAGCAAGGTAATCTTCCAACACACTACTTTTGATAGCTTTTTGAGTGCGGTATTCGATATCATATTCAGACAACAACATCTGCCAACGGGAAATTCTCCCAGTAAGAGCAGGCTTTTCAAAAATATACTTGATTGGATCCATTTTGGAGATCAACCAAGTGGTATGATTCAACATATAATGCCGCAAACGATTTGCCGCCCAGGCCAAAGCACAACATGTTTTTTCTAGCATGGAATACCGCGACTCACAATCAGTGAACTTTTTGCTGAGATAATAAATGGGGAACTCTTTCTTTCCTGTTTCATCCTGTTGTCCCAGAATACAACCCATGGATTTATCTAACACTATTAGATACATAATCAACGGTCTTCCTTCTACGGGAGGGAGCAAGATAGGAGGTTCAAGCAGATATTCTTTAATACTTTCAAATACCCTTTGGCAGTCATCCGTCCACACACAACCTTGATCTTTCTTTAACAACTTAAAGATCGGTTCACATGTTGCAGTCATGTGGGAAATAAATCTGGAGATATAATTCAAACGCCCGAGGAAACCCCTGACTTACTTTTCAGTTCTTGGTGCTGGCATTTCTTGAATTACTTTGAATTTGTCAGGGTCAACTTCAATTCCTTTCTGGCTAACAATAAAACCAACAATTTCCCGGATCTAACTTCGAAGGTGCATTTATTTGGATTCAAGCGGAGACGATACTTCCTCAAACGCTGAAACAACTTCAACAAATCTTTTATATGCCCTTCTTCAGTTTGGGATTTGGAAACTAATTTTCAGTTATTATTTATTTTGAAAGTTTTTTTTTAATTATTACCATTTCCCAAGAAAAAGGCAGAAAATAAAAGACATAATTTGGAAGCAAAGAAAACTTTTATTAATGATCTTAACAGTTATAGCAAACAGATAAGCCCTACAACATTGATACTTCCACCTTGGGCATAGTGAAAGTTTTATAAAAGCAAGAAACAAATTAACAAAACAAATTACTTTGAAATATGTATACAAGAAGGAACATCAATGGTGACACAGTTCTGAGCTCGGACTCCATGCGTCACATAATTCGGTGCTTCCTGCTCTACTTCATCCTCTTCAACAACATTAATTCCAGAACCAATCGGATGGAAGTAGCCTCCGTTGTGGAAAACATCATGATAACTGTTCACAGAAGACTTCAACTTTAGACTTTCGACTTTTCCATTCCTCGAAGAGAAATGCAAACCAGTTCTGTTTTTGTTCACGGGTGGATCCACAAGTCGTCCCCAAACTGCATTGTGACCATTGCGCACAACTTGCTGCGCGTCCTTCAGCGAAACCACGAAATTCTCATTCTTCCTTATGTTGTCAATGGATGGGGCTAGGAACTGGGTTCCAACAGCAGCCTCATCCGCCTCTACAATACTGAAAGAGGATAGAAGGGATATCAACAACACTTACTCCCCGTTTATGATCACTACCTTTCCTTCACGCACAAATTTTAGCTTCTGATGCAGAGTTGAAGTGACAGCCTTTGCTTCGTGTATCCATGGCCATCCTAGCAAACAACTATACACGGGAATAATGTCCATTACTTGGAAAGTTATCAAGAACAAGTGTGGTCCTATATGGATCGACAAGTCTACTTCACCGATGACAGATTTCCTTGACCCATCGAAAGCCTTCACAATAATGTCACTCGGGTGCATAGGTGTTCCATAATACTTTAACTTCATGAGAGTACTTTTCGATATAACATTCAATGCGGATCTGTTATCAATTAGCACATTGGACAACGAATCATTCTTGCAATTCATAGATATGTGGAGGGCCAAGTTGTGATTCCTCCCTTCATCTGGAAACTCATCATCGCAAAAACTCAAGTTGTTACATGACGTAATGTTTCCAATCACGTTGCTGAATTGATCCAACGACATGTAATTCTCTACAAAATCTTGGTCTAGTACTCTCATCAGTGATTCTCTATGAGCGGAGGAATTCATCAATAAAGCTAGGATGGATATCTTTGAAGGAGTCTGCAATAGTTGGTCCACAATTTTGTAGTCGCTAATTTTAATTATTTTCAAGATATAATCCACTTCTTTCTCCAATGTAGCTCCACTAGTCTCTCCTGCAACCTTAGGCTCATCGTTCTCGGCAATTTTCTTTCCAGCAACAACATCTTTTCGAATAACCGGCGCAAGATGGGAACTTCCACCCCATATTCCAAGATTGTAGCGTTGTATTTGTAAGGCACAACCTTATCTGATTTATAGGGAACAGGTCCTGGCAGACTAATTACCAATGGGGTAACAACTGGTTTGCTATGGTACTCCATCTCAAGGTGAGCGGGTGCACCAAAATAAGGTACAATGACATTTACACCTTCCTCGACACAATCAGCTTTCAACAGATCACTTCCGGCAAACAAATCTTCGTCTGAAGAGAAATACTCATCCACGAAGGCATATTCTTCCTCTGACTCTTCTCCCATCAAACAAACTTCAACCATATCAACCTCGTGATAATCATCTCTCTGACCTGTAATCTTGATAGTCCCATTGTCTAACAGCAATTGAACACCCTCTCTCACAATAGAACATCATCGGGGGTCTTGACAACAAATTACGCATGATCCACATTGGTGTTCTACCTGACCAGCGGTACGACAGAAGGTAGCATGCAACTGTACGAGATCTTTATTCAGATACTCCACATCAAAAATTCTGAATTCACCAGGACATCCAGAAACCATATTCACTTCCTCTTCATACTCTGCCCTAGGCCTGATGTGATGCGGTGGGAGAAATGACTTGAGGTTTTGCGTTTGTGTTTGCAAATGTTGCGGTTTAGCAAGAGTCGCCACCGACTTTTATTTTATCCAAAAGGAAAGGTAAAAAAGCACAGGAAAGACCTTTGGGATTGTTTTTGGGTTTGGGGGGTAGATTATGAAAAGGGAAGGTACTAGCACCCTTTTCATCCATGGTTTTCCATGGGATCTTAGTTACTTGTTTTAGATCAATTGCTTATGCTTTTCAATTGTTTGAAATGGTACTTTATGTGTGGTTTTGAAAATGTTTTGAAAAGAGGCCATCGTTGTGGCAACCTTTGTAATGATTCTTGTTAGAATGTATACAAAGGTGTTTGTCTTTTAAAAAGATGTTTCAATGTTTGAAAGTTTGTTTTGGGAAATGTTTTGAAAATGTGTGTGTGTTTGTTTGAAAATAGCAAGGATTGTTTGAAAGAGATCAAGTAACTAGGAGTTATCTACCCTACTCAAAAAGTCTTTCTTGTACATTTTTATTCCTTTGATATTGTTGACCTACTATTGTTTTAGTAGACAACCCTATCTTTGGATGTTTAAACGGGATGGGTGTGGGTCATCGTATGACCATGATAGCAATGGTGCCAAGTATCTTTAGCAATTTGAGGGACCAAGATCATTTGTTTAGGCAACCTTTTGATAGCGTTATCGAGGGACTATGATCTTTTGTTTTGTTTTTTTTTGTTTTGCCAAGATACTTTGCATGCATACCATGGCCATTTTATTTAGGCACCCAAGTGGAGATACCTTAAGGGTGTTAGCGTGCAAGTGTGTTTTATTGCATGCATGATTTTATCTTGAATTAGGACTTTCTATTTCATTGATTTTATCTTTCCATACATATCCTAATTACTAGCATTTACATTTTTGAAAGCAATAAAAATGCGGAAATGTAAAATCCTACGCTATTACAATATTTAGGGGGTGGGGGATACACACTTATACATGGGGGCGGTTCAACGAGAAAAATAAAGAAAAAGAAAAATAACAAGGGAAAGAAAAAGAGAAAGAGAGAGAGAGAGAGGGCTAGCGCGCTGCTGAGAAGAAGTCAGAAGTTCTGACCCAGGCCTGCTGCAGAATATCAACCTGTTAGTAAAAAGGTATGAGTCAGAACTTCTGACTCTGGTGCGCTGCAAAACAAAAATCTGTTAGTGGGGAAGTCAGAACTTCTGACCCTGCTGAGAACACAAAAAATTTCAGAAGTTCTGATATCATTGATAACAAAATAGGTCTCGGAAGTGCTGGCGTCAAAGTCAGAACTTGGTTTCCTGCTGTGCTAGTCAGAACACCTGCAATTTGGTTATTTCTCCCCAAAACAGAAAACATGCCTAGGACAGTCTCAGCAAGTGTCATAGCTTTCAGAAGACAGAACCAAAAAGTCAAAGGAAGGTTTTGTACTGATTCACTTCCTACTTAAACATACAGAGGCGTGAAAGTCTCAAAACATGTACAGCAGGAGCAGCATGATATCTACATTGTGTTTTTTTAGCATGCAATTCTGATGATGCTTGGTAGCGTGGTGAGAGTCAGCAGGTGCTTACCTTGCTGTTTGGAAGAAATCTGTGAATTGGAGCTAGCCTTAGCTCTGATGGTATTCTGGACAGGTTCTTTTTTTGAATGGGTGGATGGAGAAGATGTATGTATGGTCAGAAACTGTATGGGCGTTCTCTAGTCAGGAAGTAATTTGGGTATCAATGAAGTTTGGAGGCAGGAAGTTCAAAGTTATGAAACACTAGGAATTTTGGCAGAGTTTCACAATGTTTTCTTGCTAGAGTTTTTTCTGGATTTTGGACCCGCCCCCTTTCAATGGACAATGGCACCCTATTTATAGGCAAGGCTTTGTGAATTTTAAACGTTAAATGGCGCCAATATCATGCAGTAGGTGTTAACTTGTTCTTGAAGGAAGTTTATGGAAAGTTGTGATAATGGACAGTTTTTCAGCCTAGACTGGAGCTGTAGGCGGAGATTTAGGGAAAATGACACCCCTAGGCGAAAAGTGGCACATAGATCCAAACTTAACCTTGCACGAGGGAGTTGTTATGCTGTACGTGGAAAGGCCCTTTGGACAAATGTTCAAAAGTAGTTGTGAGCATTAATGGGCATTAAATGGTGATGAGATTGGTCAAGACTTAAAAGATCTTAGTGTGGGATTTGCATCATTACCTATAACCTGAGCCAACAGTTCTGCTTTTACAATGCAAACCAAACTTTGACCTTGGCCTCTTGCTGTCCCAGCAAATTCTGAGAGTTTTTCTAGATTTTCCAGCATGTTCTTTTGATCTGCCTCTGAAAACACTGAATTTAGAGATTCTGCTTCAGTATTATACCCACTCTTCTAACCTCTTCATCTTCTGATTCCAGTAGGTTCTGAAGGAGTTTCAGGCTTTGTTGCCTTCTTTGCATTTCTCTAGCAAATTCTGGATGAACTTGCATACTTGCTGAAAGAGCCACGTTCTGTTCAAAGATTATATGCTGAACCATGTTTACAACCTCTAACTGAGTTGGTGTAGTTGCTGAAGAGCCAACTTCTGACTGAATGTTATGTGCTGAGCCGAGTTTGCAACTTCTGACCATTTCTTCCTGGAGGTTGGTTCAGAGGTTGGTTCAGAGGTTCTGAAGTTCCATTTTTCTTAAATACTTAGAAAATCTCAAGTACTTAGAAATTTGTTTTTTTAAATCTTAGCTGGAATACACTTCCTGTTTCAAGCATGTTTTGCTGAAATAAGATTTTTTTGATTTGATTTTTTTAATCAAGAGGTCAAGGTTTGGCCTTTCAGCGTAGATGACTGTTTTGCCCTTGGGAGCGATCTTCATGAAAAATTTATAATCCAAAGCTTGGGATTGGATGGGGAGTAAACCTGAGAAAAAGAGAGGGCAAATTTTGGGGTACAACAGCTGCCCCTGTTCAAACTTCTTAAACCTGAAGAGTTAGATTGGCGGATCCACCATTCGTAACTTGAAGGTGAAAGATGATTGAACACTAGAGTGCTCAGAAATTTGCACTCGAAGATGTATGGTAAATGGGCTTATAGATGCCATTTGGAGGAATGATGGTTGACAGAAAGTCTGAACTGGTGTTTTAACAGAAAATGAATCAGAATAAACCGTTGAGAGGTTTATCTGAACCAGTAATAATTTAGAAACAAATCGGAATAAACCGTTGAGAGATTTATCTGGACCAGAGAAGGTCATAGATTAACTTTGACTGGATAAGAATCAGAGAAATCTTAGAATCGATTTAACTGAGCCAGACAAAAGTCTTGGAGTATCTTCAACTGGAATAAGAATCAGGGAGATCTTAGTGTCGATTTGACTGAGCCAGAGAAGGTCTTGGATTAACTTTGACTGGATAAGAATCAGAAAAATCTTAGAATCGATTTAACTGAGCCAGACAAAAATCTTGGAGTATCTTCAACTGGAATAAGAATCAGGGAGATCTTAGTGTCGATATGACTGAGCCAGAGAAGGTCTTGGATTAACTTTGAATGGATAAGAATCAGAAAAATCTTAGAATCGATTTAACTAAGCCAGACAAAAGTCTTGGAGTATCTTCAACTGGAATAAGAATCATGGAGATCTCAGTGTCATTCTGACTGACCCAGAGAAGGTCTTGGATTAACTTTGACTGGATAAGAATCAGAAAAATCTTAGAATCGATTTAACTGAGCCAGACAAAAGTCTTGGAGTATCTTCAACTGGAATAAGAATCAGGGAGATCTTAGTGTCGATCTGACTGAGCCAGAGAAGGTCTTGGATTAACTTTGACTGGATAAGAATCAGAAAAATCTTAGAATCGATTTAACTGAGCCAGACAAAAGTCTTGGAATATCTTCAACTGGAATAAGAATCAGGGAGATCTTAGTGTCGATCTGACTGAGCCAGAGAAGGTCTTGGATTAACTTTGACTGGTAAGAATCAGAAAAATCTTAGAATCAATTTAACTGAGCCAGACAAAAGTCTTGTAGTATCTTCAACTGGAATAAGAATCAGGGAGATCTTAGTGTCGATCTGACTGAGCCAGAGAAGGTCTTGGATTATCTTTGACTGGATAAGAATCAGAAAAATCTTAGAATCGATTTAACTGAGCCAGACAAAAGTCTTGGAGTATCTTCAACTGGAATAAGAATCAGGGAGATCTTAGTGTCGATCTGACTGAGCCAGAGAAGGTCTTAGATTAACTTTGACTGGATAAGAATCAGAAAAATCTTAGAATCGACTTAACTAAGCCAGACAAAAGTCTTGGAGTATCTTCAACTGGAATAAGAATCAGGGAGATCTTAGTGTCGATCTGACTGAGCCAGAGAAGGTCTTGGATTAACTTTGACTGGATAAGAATTAGAAAAATCTTAGAATCGATTTAACTGAGCCAGACAAAAGTCTTGGAGTATCTTCAACTGGAATAAGAATCAGGGAGATCTTAGTGTCGATCTGAATGAGCCAGAGAAGGTTTTGGATTAACTTTGACTGGATAAGAATCAGAAAAATCTTAGAATCGATTTAACTGAGCCAGACAAAAGTCTTGGAGTATCTTCAACTGGAATAAGAATCAGGGAGATCTTAGTGTCGATCTGAGTGAGCCAGAAAAGGTCTTGGATTAACTTTGACGGGATAAGAATCAGAAAAATCTTAGAATCGATTTAACTGAGCCAGACAAAAGTCTTGGAGTATCTTCAACTGGAATAAGAATCAGGGAGATCTTAGTGTCGATTTGACTGAGCCATAAAAGGTCTTGGATTAACTTTGACTGGATAAGAATCAGAAAAATCTTAGAATCAATTTAACTGAGCCAGACAAAAGTCTTGGAGTATCTTCAACTGGAATAAGAATTAGGGAGATCTTAGTGTCGATCTGACTGAGCCAGAGAAGGTCTTGTGAGGGCATCTTTCTAAGGAATCTGCTGAAACAGTCCTTCAATAGACGTAGTTTTTGAGAGGACTCCTAGGTCATATAAGTAGTCAATGGTATTTATTGATTTGTCTTTCCCTGAAAAGATAAAGAGTTAGTCATATGCAATGTCATGATGTATGAAACGCATGATGTCATGATATTCTCAAAATAAATGAGATTGTGTCGTATGCACTTTATCATGTATGTAAATAGGAAGTATGAAATGTGAAATGTTTATGAATGTATTTTCTTCTGGGAAAATAAATCCTTGACAAATGTCGGGGAGTCTGCTGTTGAAGAGTATGTGTGTCTTCAAACTTTGCTTAGAATGTTTCCACCGGGGATTCCTATTTTGTTGTTTGGGGAGAAACTCCGCTGGGGAATATTGAAAACTCTGTAGGGAGAATGTTTATTCCTGCTTGGAAAAAAGTTCAGGAGTCTCGGTTGTCCGCTGCTCTACTGGGGAGTTGAGGTTGAACTGATATCTGGTCGGGTCCAGGTTTTCAAAGTAACTTGTCGGGGATTGTAGAGTATTCTACTTGGGAAGAGGAGTTGTGGTCTTTTGATTTGCAGTAGTCGGAGAAGCAAACTCAAACTGGGGAACCTGTAGTTTGTTGGGGAAATAAAATTTGTTATCGGTCTACTAGAGAGGTGATGAACTCGTTGGGGAAGTCCTCGAAGATTTTTAAAGTTATCTCCGCTGGGGAAAGGTTTTCAGAGATTAAACTCTGGCTGGGGAAGCGTCCTTTGTCGAAATTTGACGTTCAGTGCCCCAAGTGACGGAGATGGAGACTTGCCCCTGGTTAATCTGCAATTCTTGAGAGGTTTATTGGACTCTTGACTAGACGTCCCCATGTGTGTTGGGTAGTGACATGTCATGTCCCCCTGTTGATAGGAGGAGCGTCATCCTTCTTGAATCGATTTTGTTCATTGGGAGAGCTTTCGTTCACTGGATATTCGTTCTGTGAATTTCTTTGCTGTTCAAACAAATAACCATATGCAAACAATGATATTTAAATAATGCAAAGTTTATGCTTGTCTTGAAATTTTGAAAAAATGCGTTTTTGAAAGTAAAGGAATTTTTGTAAGAAAATTCAATCTCAGGATTCAGAGCAAAGCCTTATAGGAGTCAGGATACCTTTTTATAACAGTATGTTTTCGAACTAACTCATGCTTCAATTAGGACTTTCGAAGGGTTGTAACGTGGCTTGGTTCACGGTTTTAAGAAACAAAAGATAAAGGCTCAAAGTATATTTGTACCCACCCGCTCTTCGTGATGTTCTTCAATCCTAAACTCAGTTAATTGTGCGTTTGAACTCCAATTGAGTGTGGAATGATGTTTTGGTGATGGTTCAGACAAGTTAAGTTTGTCAGAAGGCAGTCATTTTTGCAACATTTTTCATGTTGTCGAGGATTTGTAGTAACCGTTTTCTTTTGATTTGTTATCCCTAATTTTTTTTGCTTGACTGTTCTTGTTTTGAGATTACGGTCAGCGGGATGCCCCTGTTTTCTTAAGTCTCCTTCGTATGTTTTGACTTAGTGGGTTTTTCTTTTTGAGAGATAATGACTGCCTGTGTGATAGGGAACCATCATCGCCTTTCGATTCTATAAGAATGTTTTTGATGTCATCCATTGTATTACGAGATGGGAGTTTGCAGCTAAACGCGCATTTGAATTAACTGAGAGACTATCCTGCCCCAGGTTTTGATTAAGGGTTTCAATTTGTGTTAAACAAAAACTTCTACTTCTTTGGCTCGAAGGGGTTGGCTAGGGACTATCTTCCTTATTACTCCGGTGTGTAGGATTTGAAAGAAACGCCTGTAGATCGTCAGCAAGGTCTGTCCAGCAGCATACTGTATGAGATTATGGCATTGTTTTCGTCATCCTCCCTCTAAAGGCTTGTAACTTTTAGCAAGAGTTGAATGTCATGAAGTGAGTAAAAATCATAGTTTAAATGAGTGTATCAAAACAAACATATGCAATGCATTAATGAAACAAAGTTTGACATTAATAGATAATTGTTTGAATAAAAGAGAAATTACAACTTGAAAATTCAAATGAGAAGAAGCCTCTTTGTCTAAACTTGTCACTTTGGGTGGTGATCCTCTGAAGGATGACAGAAAAATTCAGTCTGGCCACCTTGTGTGAACTCCAGCATTCCTCTGTCAATCAAGTCTTGGTCTTATTTTTCAAAGCCCAACAGTCATTCGTATCATGCCCAGGATTATTGGAGTGGTATGCACATAATGCATCGGGGTGATAGCTAGGAGCAGAGGTATTGGGATTCTGAGGAGGATCCCTTAATGTGACCAAATTCAAGTTCAGCAGGTGTTGTAAGACTTGTGATATAGGTACGTCGAGTTTGGTGAACTGCCTAACGGTTGGGACCTATTTATTTTGATTACCCTGTCCTTGCTAACGAGGTGTTTGTTGGGTTCGTGACTTGGAAGCAAATTGGGAAGGTCTTCTCTCGACTTCTTGTCTCAAAGGAGGCCGAATGATGACTTGATCCCCAATTCTAGATGTTTACCCCATTTGGTTACATCCATCCCGATGAAGCTTGTTGATGAGGGCCCTTAGCTCTTCTTGTCCTTGAGCCAGGTTTTGAATAAGAGCCATCTGGCCCACCAGCTGTCCCATCATCTGGATTTTCATTGTTGCCATTTCAATTTTTAGCCATTCCAACTGGTCATCTCTGT
The DNA here is from genome assembly GCA_948472305.1 of Vicia faba. Classification (NCBI taxonomy): domain Eukaryota; kingdom Viridiplantae; phylum Streptophyta; class Magnoliopsida; order Fabales; family Fabaceae; genus Vicia; species Vicia faba. Next base: position 1,671,805,637 of record OX451737.1, read on the forward strand.
CGTCCCCAGGATTTCCCATGATCATGCCCCTGGCAAGGAGCGCCTTGACCTCTTCTTGTCCCTCGGATAGGTTCAAGAACATTTCTCGAAGTTGAGCGTTTTGAACCTGGATGTCCTTGATAGTCTGTTTTAGAGCCATCTCTACTGAAATAAACAGTAGGGAGATAAGGAGACTTGTATCAAAGGCCTTTTTATGCTTATGGTGAATGATATGTATTCATGCGATGTTTTCAAGGATTTGAAAATTCAAATTTGTGTCAAACAAAAAAGAAAAAATGTTATAAAAAATAGAATTTGTTTACATCAATGCCCCTAGGGTAAAATAATACAAAATTCTAAGATAAAAAGACGTTGCGCATCCTCTTTGGCGCAATGTAGGTGTTGAGAGTCTGCTCTTCATGGAGTCGACGAGTAAGTTCCAAAACCTTCTTCTCACTGGCGTAGAAGATGGCTTCAAAAGTGTTCCGTTCTTCCTTGAGCTGTATCCAACTCTTTTGCAAATCTTCCAATGATGTTGGCATGTCAGGATGTAGGAGGGTGTATGGAACCTCTCCTTCCATAACAAGCTCTTTGATCATAGGCAGAATGTAGGGGTAAGGCATCATAAGACTCTGGGCGCGGGATCGTACCCACTTGAGGTAAGGCTCAAGGGGGATGGAATTCTTGTGTCCCAATGTCTTACTGTCCACTTTGTTGGGCCTCCTCCAAGCTCGGATAAACCTTTGTCGAAGTCCTTGAGCGTTGTTGTCGAAGTCGAAAACTAAACCTTGAATCACCATATCATGTGGGCCATCCCTTTGGGCATACCCAAACTGTATTAGAGCCAAGCAAGGGTTGTAGGTGATGCCTCCCCTAATTCCAAGTAGAGGGACATTAGGGAATTCCCCATAACGGTCAATGATGATAACATTCTCTTTTGATCGAGAACACCAATGAATATCTGAATGTGTAAGGGTCATCAACCGTTGTGACCACCTCAAACCTTGCTCATTCTTCAAGACTGATTGGGGAAGATGAGAAATAAACCATCTTGCCAGTAGAGGAGTGTAACACATGAGAACACCTCTTTTCCTCATTGTACGAGTGTGAAAAGAGTGGAGGATATCCCCAAGCAATGTAGGCACCGGGTTGTGAGCCATGAAGATTTTGACAGTACTCACATCTATAAGTTGTTCAGGATTAGGGAACAAGACTATCCCATAGATGAGAAGAGCTACAATCTCCTCAAAAGCTTGTAAGTCCAATGAATTCCAGCAGCTTTGGGCCTTCTCAAATATAAACTTTGATAAGAAGCCTTTGACACCACTTCTAGTTTCCCAATGTGTTGTGACATCAGATGAGTGCAAGTGTAAGGCTTGAGCAATCTCTTCTGGCTTTGGATCTCTTTCTGTACCGTTGAAGGGTAGTTGATTGAGAATAGGAATCCTCAAGAGTTGAGAAAATTCCTCCAAAGTAGGCACAAGTTGGTAGTCAGGAAATGTAAAGCAATGATGTAAAGGGTCAAAGAACTGGAAGAGAACTTTTAGCATATCCTCATCAGTGTTGGAAGTGACTAAGTGGAGCAGACGACCATGTCTCTTGGTGAATGGAGAATTCTCAGGAATCCTTGAAGCTAGCTCCTTGAGTTGTGGAGGAATTCTTACAAGGTTGATTTGGATAGTTTTCCTGCTAAGTGAATCCATAACCTACAAAACAGGAACAAAGATGAAAATCCAAATCCTTGAAATGGTTAGTTGATGCACATGATGCTCATGATGTCCATGATGTTATGCACAAGTATATATGTACAAACGAGTCACACAAGTTCCTAGTTTAGGCTTGCTGGGGTTTCATAGGTAAGTACCCTCTCGAAGTTTAGTTGGCTCAACCTGTCCTAGAAATAGTAACCGGGTTCTAAGGAGCTCAATATCACTAGATTGTTTCCTTGTTCATTGTTTCAATTCAGCCTCTTACCGGTGACCGAAATATTCCAAGGAACCAACCCTCAATGAGTGTAGTATCGAGTATCTACCAACTTCGGACTGTACCAAAGCCGGTCATCTCACTACATCCTAAAAGGCCAAGTTGGTCAAGTAAAGGTTCTAAAGTTCGTTAGTGCTTCATAACATCACTCAGTGGCCCCGTATTCTCTTTGATTGACTCAAAGGCTACCGGTACCCACAAATATGTCACACTAACATAGCTATTGCTTAGACCGTGTTGGTATACCCCGCACAGTTTCCACAATGTATTGCTATTTACCTATGAATGTTTCCCAAATCTGGGTAGAGGATTTCAAACCCAAACAATAGAACCAAGTGTAAAGCAATCAAAGCAAACAAGATAAGCATGTAAAGGTGATCTAAACCCTAAGGTAACTCTACTTTTATTACAATCCCCAGCAGAGTCGCCAGTTCTATGATGTGGTGGGAGAACTGACTTGAGGTTTTGCGTTTGTGTTTGCAATTGTTGCGGTTTAGCAAGAGTCGCCACCGACTTTTATTTTACCCAAAAGGAAAGGTAAAAAAGCACAGGAAAGACCTTTGAGATTGTTTTTGGGTTTGGGGGGTAGATTATGAAAAGGGAAGGTACTAGCACCCTTTTCATCCATGGATTTCCATGGGCTCTTAGTTACTTATTTTAGATCACTTGTGTTTGCTTTTCAATTGTTTAAAACGGTGCTTTGTGTGTGGTTTTGAAAATGTTTTGAAAAGAGGCCATCGTTGTGGCAACCTTTGTAATGATTCTTGTTTGAATGTATACAAAGGTGTTTGTCTTTTGAAAAGATGTTTCAATGTTTGAAAGTTTGTTTTGGGAAATGTTTTGAAAATGTGTGTGTGTTTGTTTGAAAATAGCAAGGATTGTTTGAAAGAGATCAAGTAACTAGGAGTTATCAACCCTACTCAAAAAGTCTTTCTTGTATATTTTTATTCCTTTGTTATTGTTGACCTACTATTGTTTTAGTAGACAACCCTATCTTTGGATGTTTAAACGGGACGGGCGTGGGTCATCGTATGACCATGATAGGAATGGTGCCAAGTATCTTTAGCATTTTGAGGGACCAAGATCATTTGTTTAGGCAACCTTTTGATAGCGTCATCGAGGGACTATGATCTTTTGTTTTGTTTTGTTTTGCCAAGATACTTTGCGTGCATACCATGGCCATTTTATTTAGGCAACCAAGTGGAGATACCTTAAGGGTGTTAGTGTGCAAGTGTGTTTTATTGCATGCATGATTTTATCTTGAATTAGGATTTTCTATTTCATTGATTTTATCTTGCCATACATATCCTAATTACTAGCATTTACATTTTTGAAAGCAATAGAAATGCAGAAATGTAAAATCCTACGCTATTACAATATTTAGGGGGTGGGGGATACACACTTATACATGGGGGCGGTTCAACGAGAAAAATAAAGAAAAAGAAAAATAACAAGGGGAAGAAAAATAGAAAGAGAGAGAGGGCTAGCGCGCTGCTGAGAAGAAGTCAGAAGTTCTAACCCAGGTCTGCTGCAGAATATCAACCAGTTAGTGAAAATGTATGAGTCAGAACATCTGACTCTGGTATGTTGCAAAACAGAAACCTGTTAGTGGGGAGGTCAGATGTTGTAACTCCCATGCGCTGCAAAACAAAAATCTGTTAGTGGGAAAGTCAGAAATTCTGACCCTGCTGAGAATACAACAAATTTCAGAAGTTCTGATATCATTGATAACAAAACAGGTCTCGGAAGTGCTGGCGTCAAAATCAGAACTTGGTTTCCTGCTGTGCTAGTCAGAACACCTGCAATTTGGTTATTTCTCCCCAAAACAGAAAACGTGCATAGGACAGTCTTAGCAAGTGCCATAGCTTTCAGAAGACAGAACCAAAAAGTCAAAGGAAGGTTTTGTACTGATTCACTTCCTAATTAAACATACAGAGGCGTGAAAGTCTCAAAACATGTACAGCAGCAGCATCATGATATCTACATTGTGTTTTTTTTAGCATGCAATTCTGATGATGCTTGGTAGCGTGGTGAGAGTCAGCAGGTGCTTACCTTGCTGTTTGGAAGAAATATGTGAATTGGAGCTAGCCTTAGCTCTGATGGTATTCTGGACAGGTTCTTTTTTTGAATGGGTGGATGGAGAAGATGTATGTATGGTCAGAAACTTTATGGGTGTTCTCTAGTCAGGAAGTAATTTGGGTATCAATGAAGTTTGGAGGCAGGAAGTTCAAAGTTATGAAACACTAGGAATTTTTGCAGAGTTTCACAATGTTTTCTTGCTAGAGTTTTTTCTGGATTTTGGACCCGCCCCCTTTCAATGGACAATGGTGCCCTATTTATAGGCAAGGCTTTGTGAATTTTAAACGGTAAATGGCGCCAATATCATGCAGTAGGTGTTAACTTTTTCTTGAAGGAAGTTTATGGAAAGTTGTGATAATGGACAGTTTTTCAGCCTAGACTGGAACAGTATGCGGAGATTAAGGGAAAATGACACCCCTAGGCGAAAAGTGGCACATAGATCCAAACTTAATCTTGCACGAGGGAGTTGTTATGATGTACATGGAAAGGCCCTTTGGACAAATGTTCAAAAGTAGTTGTGAGCATTAATGGGCATTAAATGGTGATGAGATTGGTCAAGACTTAAAAGATCTTAGTGTGGGATTTACATCATTACCTATAACCTGAGCCAGCAGTTCTGCTTTTACAATGCATACCAAACTTTGACCTTGGCCTCTTGCTGTCCCAGCAAATTCTGAGAGTTTTTCTAGATTTTCCAGCATGTTCTTTTGATCTGCCTCTGAAAACACTGAATTTAGAGATTCTGCTTCAGTATTATACCCACTCTTCTGACCTCTTCATCTTCTGATTCCAGTAGGTTCTGAAGGAGTTTCAGGCTTTGTTGCCTTCTTTGCATTTCTCTAGCAAATTCTGGATGAACTTGCATACTTGCTGAAAGAGCCACGTTCTGTTCAAAGATTATATGTTGAACCATGTTTACAACCTCTAACTGAGTTGGTGTAGCTGCTGAAGAGCCAACTTCTGACTGAATGTTATGTGCGGAGCCGAGTTTGCAACTTCTGACCATTTCTTCCTGGAGGTTGGTTCAGAGGTTGGTTTAGAGGTTGGTTCAGAGGTTCTGAAGTTCCATTTTTCTTAAATACTTAGAAAATCTCAAGTACTTAGAAATTTGTTTTTTTTTAAATCTTAGCTGGAATACACTTCCTGTTTCAAGCATGTTTTGTTGAAATAAGATTTTTTTTATTTGATTTTTTTAATCAAGAGGTCAAGGTTTGGCCTTTCAGCACAAATGACTGTGTTGCCCTTGGGAGCGATCTTCATGAAAAATTTATAATCCAAAGCTTGGGATTGGATGGGGAGTAAACCTGAGAAAAAGAGAGGGCAAATTTTGGGGTACAACACCTGATTATATGGATTAAACCTTCATCCATCATCTCCTGCTAATCAGCCTTTATTTTCTCGCAACCTTGTATATTTGTACTACAAACAACACAACCGACGTGGTCATGTGTATAATAATTAAATTCATAGAGGTTTGCGTGCATCTTCACTAAATCCCCTCTAACCAGATTAATGTCAAAAATCCGGAAGTCACCTGGACAACCGGCCATTATATTCACAGCATTCACTCCCTCGTGTTTGGGCAGAGGATTGTCTTTCACATTAGGTCCCATGTATTTGAAAGATAGAATTCTAGACTTCACTAACTTTTGCACTTCAGTCTTCAAAGGATAACAATTTTCAACGCTATGCCCTGGTGTTCCCTGATGAAAGGCACACGTCTGGTCCACTTTGTAATACCAAGGCAATGGAGATGGTATTGCTGGAGGTGGTCGTGTCTGGACCAACTTCTTCTGGATCAATGCTGGTAGTAGCTCTGCATAACTCATGGGGATAGGGTCATAGTTCTCCCTTCTCTGATTATTCCCTTGGTTCCCCTGTTGGGACTGTCTTTGATAAGCAACGGTAGTTGGATCGACATTCATAACAGGAGTCACTGAAGCAACTTGCTGGTGACGTTGATAATTCCTTCTAGGAGCGTTTACCCTCCTCTCTTGTATAATAGCATTGGTATCCCCTTCTTTCTTCTTTGTAAACCCATAAACTGGCTTATTCACACTTTCGGATCCTTCACCCTTTGTCAAACGGCCTTCTCTTAATGCCTCTTCTAGGCGGACGCCCATTCCTACCATCTCTGTAAAATCACTCGGGGCACTTGCTACCATTATTTCATAGTAGAAAGCACTCAGCGTCTTCAGAAAAATTTTAGTCATTTCCTTCTCCTCCATATGAGGAATCACTTGTGCAGCCACTTCGCGCCATCTTTGCGCATACTCTTTGAATGATTCCTTGTCTTTCTGAACCATGGCCCTAAGCTGGTCACAGTCAGGCGCCATGTCTACATGGTACTTGTATTGTTTTATAAATGCTTCTCCCATATCATTAAAAGTATGGATGTTGGTGCTATCTAAGCTCATGTACCATTTCATCGCTGCGCCGAGCACGAGGGTAGACATTCTCCTTACATACATCACCAAGTGAGCACGAGGGCAAGTGTTTCCCTTGTACTTCTCAAACTCTAGGACCTTGAACTTAGCAGGCACTTTAACATTCGGGACCAAATACAGCTCATTCACATTCTGCCTAAATAACTCTTTTCCCCTAAGAGCCTTCATCTCTATTTGCATTCTATCAAACTGCTCTTGGAAATCATCCATTATGTCATAAAGACCCAAGTCTTCACTCTTCGAAGGGAAAGGACGACACACATCTTAATTAACAAACGGAACCAGATTCATCGAAGGAGGTGCAACAGGAACAGTATGCACCACATGAGGTGCTGGAGTAACAACATTTGGAACCACTGGAGCATCTTGGTGGCCAAAATTGAAACTTTCAGGTGCAAAATTCTCTGGCATTCCCTACGGATAACCCTGAGGCATGCGGTTTTGAACAACAATCGGAGTAGCGGATACCGAAACATTAGGAACTTCAGCATTTGCCCTTGTTGGTTGAGGTTGAACACTTGGTGGAAGATTCTGAGCAACCACCAGAGCTTCCATCAGAGTAGTCAAATTTGCCAAGCCTACCTTCAAAGCAGAAACTTCTTCGCACAGCTCGCGATTCTCCTGTTCTAAGTTGTCCATCTTCTTTTTGAAATTAGCCCGAGTGTTGTAGTGATGAGTCAGCTTGCTGAATGAAGTAAAGAAGCTGGGTAAGGCACCTGGATATGCATAACAAATGTAAGAAACATGTGCAATATGATGCATGATATGCAATGTATATGATTATTATTATTTTATCATTTAATATTTCAAGGGATTTAAGATTTACAGACATATTGTAAACATCAAAATAATAACGCATTTGAAATACTGAAAACTTTTATTATAATAACTTTGAAATGGGTTACAAGTTTCAATGATCCCAAGTACAAGATGAAAATACAATCTAAAATCCTGAGAAAAGGAACTGATAGAGATCAATCTGTACGATGGCGCTTCCCTGTGAGCCTGGAAATCTGAGCTCTCAACCTCTGGTTTTCTTCCACATGTCTGGTGGCAACCTCCTTCCAATCATCTGAATCAGGAAGTGAATAATAAGCACATGTTTGAGGCTTAGGGGAAAATAAATCCCCTTGCCTCTCCATAGACTCTACTAATCGACTCTCAAGGATCTCTATCAAATTATCTTTCTCCTTCAAGTCTACTCTATAGGAACTCTCTAAAGTCTGGAACTTGTTCTTCCAAGCATCCCTTTCCTGTTGCATCCTAACCAAAGCGAGTTGCAGCTCTTCTAGATCATCTAATAATGGAGGAGTGGTCTTCACAAATAGATTAGGCATGGGTGTCTCCCGAGTATATGGCATCTTCAACTGAATAGCTCTCGATCGGACCCACTGAAGATATGGCTCCAAAGAAACAGCGCCCCTAGGTCCCAAATTCTTCCTACTCTTCTTATGAATGTGATGCCAGGTGTGATCGGTGGAAATAGAACTGACTGTTTTTTAAGTTGGTTCGCGAAATGTCGCGGTAAGCAAGAGTCGCCACCGTCTTTTATGTTCTCCAACATGGAAAGGACAAAAGCACAGCAAAATTCCTTCTTTGAGAATGTTTCTCGGTTCGGGAGGTAGATTTATAGAAAGGGAAGGTGTTAGCACCCTTTCTATCTGTGGTTATCCACGGGTTCTTAGGTACTTGCTCTTATGTTTTCAAAAATGGTTTGCTTTTCAAGTGTTTGTGGGTTTTGAAAAAGTTTCGTTTGAAAAATTTCTAAGTAACTCTTGTATCTGTCCTCAAGAGTGTATGAAAAATTTGTTTGAAAACTTTTTTGAAAGTGTGGGTGCAAAAAGTTGTTTTTGTTTGTTTTGAAAAGAGCAAGTACCCATGAGATCTACCTACCCTAAGGAATTAGGTTGTGTAAGAGTCCTTTAGATAGTGCTATCCCACCATTGAGAGGTAGGTAGCACCATCGTTGAAGTTGTTCGGGTCAATTCGATTAAGGGACATGTGTGGTCACCAAAGCAATGGTAGGACACCTTAGAAGTAACCCTAATGTCCTAGATCCTTTATCCGAAGCAACCGTTTCGAGGCAACTGGATCTTTAGACAAAAGGGCGACCTCTAAAACACCCTACACTTGATGACCACTTTCGAGGCAACCAGTGAGGCGTACCCTAAGAGTGGCATGTGCATGTGTGTTCAATTTCAGTTAATGTTTGTCTTTGCATGTTATTTGTGAGCTACGGATTGGTTTTTATTTGGCATACATTCTTTCATGCATAATTTAACAGTTAGGAGTGCGGAAAATAAATTGCAGAAATGTAAATCTAGCTATTACAAGGCGCTGGTCTATACATCGCCAAAAAACAAAAAAAACCGTTTTGTAAAATAAAGTGCGAGAATTTAAATAAGGCGATAAAATCCTAATTAACTATTACATACTCTGTACAGATACATAAATATAATCAAAATAAATAAATACGCGCGAATAGAAATTTAATCGGGAACTTCCTTAGGGTGTTGACCCTTTTTTGAAATTAATTAAAAATTAATCCTAATTACTAATTAATTAATTATTAAAAGAAAAATGTTTTTTTTTGTATTTTTATGTTTTTAATGGAAATAAAGTAAAAAAAGAAATTAAAAATTGAAATTGAAAGACCTAATTCTAAATTAATTTTACTTATTAAAAAAATGTTAAAATTGTCCTAATTACACAACTAATTAATTAATGTTAGAATTTATTTACAAAATAAGTTAATAAATAGTAAAATGTTTTTTTTTGGTTTTATTGTGAAAAATGTTAATTGGTTAATTAAATACTTAGTAAAACTAATAATTAATAAAAGGCAAATTATGAAAGAAAATAAAATAAAAAAAGAGAAAAAGGAAAAGAAAATAAGAACCCAGGGGGGTGTTTGGGCCAGGATGGGAGTTTGTTAGCAAGCTGAAGCCCATTTGCCTTCAAGCCACGTTGACTTCTTGGATTTGCTGAGCTGGCTTTGACTGAGGAACATGGTGGTCATCCATCCCATGGCCATTAGATTGATCTTTGAGGCCACTTGGCGCCCTGGTATGTGAGGTTTATGGTGCTCACCATTTGGAAACCTACACAAGAATGCATTAGAAAAAATAACATGGAATTATGGGGGACCTGGGATTCGAACCCAGGTCCCAGCGCTCACTACACCAACGCCTTAGCCAGCTGTGCTGCATGTTTCATTTGACATAGTAATAAGAAGTGATTAATATATTGATGAATCAACGCATATGCCTAAAAATAAATAAAAAACCGCGCGTGACTTTTAAACGAGCCAATCACGTTATGACGTATCATCATCTTCTTCCTCAGAATTCCTGGTTATTTACCTGCGGATTTTTATCCGCAGGTAGTTTCATAGGCTTGTCCTAGAATCGTCCCCAGGCCTCAAAAATCCATTCTAAGACCATGGTTAGTCTCGTCCAAGTCTCCTGATCACATCTATGCTCTTGGCTGGCCTTGATTTTCCCTAAAACATAAATGCCTAAAACGCAAGAATGTGAACCCTAGAATCGGGCATCACGATTCAGGGCCTAACAATAAAATTGGCTAATGCAGTCATGTTGGAAATCAATCAAGGAGTATGAATATGCTAACTTTTTTGAGAAAAAACGCAAGAATAAAGAAATCCAATTTCGTGTTGAGAGGCGAGTTTGTGATGACTTACAGTGCTTGATATGGAGTCTCAGGGCGTGGTAAAGGTCTCTTTAGCTTCAGGGTATGGCAATGAGGAAGACTACGTGCTTCTTTTGATCTCAAAGTGCCTGCAACACAGTTTTAGATCTCCCACTTTTTGACAAATTTTGAGTTTTTGTTCTGGCCGTTTGCGCACTATCTAGGTCGTGAATGAGGCTTGTCACACTTGCATATGTAGGTATGAATGAAAATAAGTTACATTATGAGCCAATGATCCATTGCAATGATGTTTTGAGATTCTTCATAACCACCATTAAAGGAACTTTCCAAGTTTGTTCAAATTTGAATTTTTATGCATAATTGAGCTTGGCACGAATTTGGCAACTAGAATATGCTGTATGAAAGCCATTCAAACCACAAGATACCATTCTTTTAATTTTTTTGATTTTATTTAAATTATTATGGATTAAAATGAATTAAATCCACAAAAATTAAATAAAAATGAAAAAATAAAGATATGGTCTTGAAATTAATCATGGGACACGTGTATGGCATGGCAAGGCTGAATCAAGTGGAAGAAAGTGGGCCCTTTTGTCAAAAATTGAAGTTTCAAGGATAGTTGACTTTTGCCATTTCACAAAAATTTCCCAACTTCTCCAATGCATATCTTGCTCAATTTTGATCATATGAACATGTTCTTGGACATTTTGGAAAGGTCTTGAAGTCCTATAACCAATGCCTTTGGTCCCATGTCATTTTGATTTACCAATCTAAAGTTATGGTCTTTGACTTAAAATGCCTTTTTGTTGACTTTTGAAAATGACCTATAATGTTGAAATTGATAACTTTTTGTGGGAGCATTTCTTGGACTTGGAATGTGAAGATGAGTTGTAGGAAATGTCCTCCCCTTCAAAATGAGCATTGGATGGGATTTTTCTGATGAACCATGAAAAAGTTATGCCTTGGTCAAGTTACAGTTGACTTTTTAGCTGTCCAAAAATGGAAACTTTTGCATCTTGATGATTTTTGAGCCATTCTTGTGGAATCATGATCAAGACTTGATCAAATGATGATTGTGGCTTCAAAATAAGATGTTGACCAAAATTTTTGACTTTTGACTTCCAATTGACCATTTTGCCCCTGTAGTTGATTGTGAGGCAATTAGGGCTTTTGACTGTGCAACTTGATGCTGTGAGCCTTGAAACTTGACATGTAGATGCTTGACAATGTGTATAGGCATATGTGACTTGATTGAGCCCTTGAAAACCTCAACTTCCTTGCAAGAACCAAAACCCTAATTTTGATTGCCTTAGGAGGATGCTTGACTGTGTAGCCCTTGAGTAGCCTTGAGCAAATTGAGATGATGCTTGTCAAAACTTTAAAGAATATGGGAGGGAAAATTTTGGGGTACAACACAGGCCTTTGAACTCTGATCCCTAGCTTCCCTGTGGTCTTCTCCTTCCTTCAGAAAGAAACTACTCAAATGAATGTTATTTGGTTTATCCCTCATTGGATAGCCAAGTTGTCGCCGTGCAAGAGTAGGGTTATAGTTAATTCCTCCCTTAGTACCAAGAAGAGGTACATTGGGGAAACTACCGCAACTGTCAATAATCTCCACATCCTGATAAGCTCGATGATATCAATCAATATCCGAGTGAGTAAGTGCCATGATCTTAGGAGCCCAACGAGGTTCCTTATTGACATCCCAAAAGGCATCAGACTGAGGCATATGAGAGATGAACCACCGGTACAACAAAGGCGTGCAATAGATGATCATTCCCCCATGATAAGAACTCCGAAGATGAACAGAGTAATAAACATCACCCAAAAGTGTAGGAACGGGGTTTCCAATCATGAAGATCCTAATGACATTAATGTTGACGAACTTGTCCACATTAGGAAATAAGAATAATCCATAGGCAAGTAAAGCAAATATGACCTCGAAAGCAACTGTACTCTTCATTCTGGCAAAGTAACCAGCTTTCTCCAATAAGAACTAGGCTGGTAATCCTCTAATCCCTCCTTTGGTAGTCATATGGGCTTCCACCTCAGACTTCCCCAGATGAATTAAAGCAGCAATCTCATGTGGTTTTGGATCACCCTCTAAACCAGTAAAAGGAACACGATCGGTAACGGGCAAATCCAATAGATAGGAATAATCCTCCAGTGTAGGCATCAACTGATAATCGGGAAAAGTAAAGCAGCGATACACTAGATCATAGAACTAGACCAAGGTCGAGAGAATACCCTCCTTCGTCTTCAACTTCATGAGAGGAATAATGGATCCATACTTCTTCCGAAAGTCTGCAGGACACTCAATCTCTGGAATTAGACTGACCAACTCATCTATCTTGGGATCCTTGAAATTGTATTTCCCGGTCTTTCTCTTTCCAGAATCCATGGTTGAAAAGTACCTGAGATATTCACAAATAGTCAACCTTCAAATCCCTTGAAATATGGTTTATTCAAAAGATGCTTATGAGTGCATGGATGCATGATGCAACAATCACACACAAGATAACACATATAGGGTTCATAGGTTCAACGTCATGAGCATGAGGTCGAAGGTACTACCCATAAGGTGTTGGTCTAAAAAGTTATCACCTGCCGAACAAGGTTCTAAAGGTTCCCAGAGTCTACATCCTTCCTTCGGATATTACCAACTTCCCGATTAACTCGGTAGTTAGTAATATTCTCAAGAAAGACTCGTCCGAGCGTAGTATCGCGTGACAACTATTTCTGGATTACTCCGTTATAGCTTCCGCACAACACCTAAAAGGTCAAGATGGGTTTGGTATTCTACGGTCCTCAGTTTCAGTAGACTCACAGGTTGAAAGCAGTACGTCTTCCCAATTACTTGGTAAACAACACTACAGTCAAAGGGGACTCCATTGAGTGGGGGATCTCATGCCTCCTTTTTAGGGATTACTCCCTCAAAGTTAACATGACTATACCGCCCGTCCTATCTTAAAGTTTGCCCAAGTCTGGGTGTAGGACTTATGAGTAATCACCAAGCACCCTGAAAACCAGGGAAATTCAAACGAACATATATACGAAATATAACACATAAACAACAATAGCACATATACAAATATAAACAAAGATAGGCTTAACCCACTTAGGGATGGACCAGCAAGAGGTCAATCTTTCCCCAGTGAAGTCGCCATTTTTCTGTAGCGGAAGAAATGTTCAAGACTAAGCCATTGGATTGACTATACTTTATAAAAATCAAAATCAAAATCGCCACCGCGCTTTATTGTTTCCAAAGGAATGGGAAAAGAGCGAATAACCCAAAAAGGAGGAAAGATTCAAGGTAAAGGGGTTGGTTATGCAAAGGGAAGGTATTAACACCCTAAACATCTACGATACTCCGCAGGAGCCTCTTTGAAAAATCTTTATATTTTGGCTATAAAATATGTTGTATATAAAATGGATGGTGGAGGTGAGAAAAAAAATATTTTTTTTATGAATTTTGCACCCGCCGCGGTTGCGAACCTTTAGTGCCTACGTACCATCTTTCGTGCAATAGGGGATCAGGGTACACATATTTCCTCTTTTAAAAAAAAATTTAAAACACAAGTGTGTTGGTTGATTTTAAGAGATAAGACATCATTGTCATTGTCCGTGTGGAAAACATACTTACCACCCACAATCATGAGAAATAAGAATTTGCATCATCTGAAAGTGGAGGATATGGCCTGGATTTTAAAATCAATAATGCCTCACTCAACACCCAATTGGAAAATATCTCCCTTCACTACATATTGTAGAAGTATAGTTGTTTTCATCACTACAAGGATTGACAAGAGTCTAACCTTTTGAGAAAAAGTTTTAAAGATAAAAAAATCAAAGTGGCAAAATGGTTTGAAATGAGATTGATTGACTTTTAGTCTTCTCACAAAAAGGTGTCAAAGTATTATTAAATTTATTAAAGTTTATTGATGAAAGTGTTTTTTTGAAAATGCATGGACCTAAGTCCAAGTTTATTATGAAAGTGTTTCAAGTTTAGAAACAAGAAGAGTTTTCAAAAGGAGGGAGAAGATTTTTTGAAATTAAAGAAGATGGGAGGAGTAGAAGAGGCTATCCTAAAGAATAAGGTAAAATCTAAGGATAAGGACCATCTAACCAACAAGAAGCCAAAGCTTGACATTAAGGGCCAAGATAAAATTCCCATTCTTTGGATTAAAACCAAGCAAACCAAGATACTAGACCTCTTCGAGTGTATTAAGTCTTCACAAAAATTGGGCAGAGTAACGACTGTATACGGGTGAATTCCAGATTACAAACAGAGGATGTAATCACAAAAACCTGCACAAAAAAAAAAACAAATAAGCAACCCAATGTCTTGAGGTAAACATCAAGAGCTCCAGAAAAAATAATCAGATAAGATCACAAGGTATCCAAGATAGGCCAAGGTGTCTAATCCTAAGTCCAAGTAAAGTCCAGTGCTCCACCATGCCAAGGATAGTAACCAAATAGTCCAAGTGCCATTAAGAGTTTTTTAGGGTTTGAGTTGGTTATTAAGTATTTTGAGAAAGAAAAAGAAAATCTCAAGTGAGCAAAGTAAAAATGACAAGAAAATAAATTCTCAAATGAGCAAAGATAAAAATGGCATGAAATGAAAAATGCTAAAAGTAAATAGTACATAAAGCATAAAAAAGAATGAAAGCATAAGGTAAAACAAGTCAATAATTAGTGGTTAGTTGGATGATCATCTTGAAACTTGCATTTGGAACTCATTAGAGGATTGATAGAAGCAAAGCCCTCACACAACAAGTTGCATTTGCTTTTTTTCAAGTATATCATCCATTTGGAATTCTCATAAGTACCATTTAATGATCAATGATGTTTAAGTGATCCACGTTGACCAAAAGTGTTGTAGATCCATTAGAGGATTGGTAGAACCAAAGCCTCCATACAATGAATCTCAAAGTTATTGGATCAAAGAGATCAAATTAACATACTTGGGCTTGCAATCATAAGTTTGGGTCATGAATGATCATTTATTTGAATCGAGACAAAATTTAGCGCTATGTTAAGCAATCGTAAGTGGACTTATATAGAAGTCGCACCTATTTTGAGGTCGTTCAATAGAAATCTATGCACCATTTATTTTGAGACATGATATAGATATCATGCTCTAACAACATTTAGTGCAATTAGAAAGGGAAGAGATGAAGAGGAACATACAAGGATCTGAGAAACATACAAGGATCATGCACATACCAGCAAAATGACCTAAGAGAACCTTCAAGAAGGAAGTAAATCTTCTCAATACAACTAGAGTTTGTTCATTCCCGGGATCACCATTTTTGTTGTCATTGTGTCATCACAAATCTCGAAGTAAATTGAATTGTAAAAATCTCTCCCTTTTTTTGAAAAGTCAATTTTGCTTTTTAATCTTTTTTCTTTGAAAGTTATTATCAATAATAAATGGAGTCTTTGCAAGCTAAATAAAATAAGAACACAAAGAATTGGGTAAAATCTCGAATTTCATTAATAGAATGGTAGTCTGTGAATGGCGAGATTACATGGATGATTACAAAGTTTGGGAAATGGTAAAGCATAATGGAAAAGATACATTGAGATATAATGACCACTGTTCCCCCTAACAACTTTTAAAATCCTGAGCAGCAGCTTTTGTTGAAGTATGGTGAGGATCCGAGAAGATTGTTGCTTCAACGATCAAGTCTTGTCTGACGTAGTTACTTGCCAAGAGAATCCCTAACTTTTGCCTAAGCTGCCCTTACGGGTTTTCAACTTAGCGGGAAATTTATTCTGTTTATGTCTCTAATTTTTGCCTAGACCTCCCTTTCGGGTTTTCAGCCTACCGAGACGCTCCTTTTTGCCTAAGCAGCCCTTTCGAGTTTTCAACTTAGCGAGCTGTTCTTTTATTTCTTTAGGAGAAGTATTTCTTGACTGCGTCAGCATTCATGGGACGTGGGAACTCCTCGCCATCCATAGTTTCATGAATTAATGCACCACCAGAGAAGGCTTTCTTGACAACATACGGGCCTTCAAAATTGGGAGTCCACTTGCCCTTATAATCAGTGTTGAAAGACATGATCTTCCTGAGTACGAGGTCGCCTTCTCTAAATTCATGAGGTTTGACCTTTTTATCAAATTCTTTCTTCATTCTTCTCTGATATAACTTCCCATGACATAAAGTTGTTATTCTCTTCTCTTCAATCAAGTTCAATTGGTCAAACCTGTTTTGGACCCATTCAGCCTCTGTCAAATTGGTTTCCATTATCACACGCAACGAGGGAATCTCTACCTCGACAGGGAGTACAGCTTCCATTCCATACACCAGGGAGAACGGGGTTGCTCCTGTTGAAGTGCGAATAGATGTTCGATATCCATGCAGAGCAAAAGGGAGCATTTCAGGCCAGTCTTTATAAGTAACAACCATTTTCTGGATAATTCTCTTGATATTTTTATTAGCAGCCTCAACAGCCCCATTCATCTTTGGCCTGTATGGAGACGAATTGTGATGGACAATCTTGAATTCTTCACACAGTTCTGTCATCATCTTGTTGTTCAAATTCTAGCCATTGTCGGTGATGATTCTGCTCGACACACCATACCGGCATATAATATTATTTTTGATGAAATGCACAACTACCTGTTTGGTAACATTGGCATATGAAGCCGCCTCTACCCATTTGGTGAAGTAGTCAATTGCTACCAAGATAAAATGGTGCTCATTCGAAGCTTTAGGTTCTATTATCCCGATCATGTCTATACCCCACATAGAGAATGGCCATGGGGAGAAAATCACATTGAGAAGAGTCGGAGGCACGTGGACCTTATCTGCATAAACTTGGCATTTATGGCACTTCTTTGCAAATTTGTAACAGTCAGATTCCATTGTCAACCAATAATAACCTTCCCTTAGCGTCTTTTTAGCCATCGAATGTCCATTAGCAAGAGTTCCAAATGAACTTTCATGAATCTCATCCATCAACATGTCTGCTTCATGTCTATCCTCGCATCTGAGCAAGACCATGTCATAATTTCTCTTGTATAACACATTTTCACTGAGGAAGAAACTGCCTGCCAATCTTCTCAGTGTCTTTCTATCTTTCCTCGACGCACCAATCGGGTATTCCTGAGTCTGAAGAAAATGCTTGATATCATAATACCAAGGTTTTTCATCTGCTACCTCTTCTGTCTTAAACACATTAGCGGGCCTATCCAACCGTCGAACTGTAATTCGGGGTATATCATTCCAAGTATTCACTTGGTACATGGAAGCCAGAGTTTCCAGAGCATCCGCCATTTGATTTTCATCTCTAGGGATGTGATGGAATTCAACTTTATTGAAGAAGGGTAATAATCTTCTTGCATAGTCTTTGTAAGGGATCAAGCCAGGGTGACTAGTGTCCCATTCTCCTTTAATCTGATTTATTACCAAAGCTGAATCACCATATCTAGAATTTTGATTCTGAGATCAATAGCTTCTTCAAGGCCCATGATGCAAGCCTCATATTCTGCCATATTATTAGTGCAAATAAATTTTAACCTTGAAGTAAAAGGAAAATGTGATCCATGAGGAGTGACAATCACAACACCAATTCATT
This sequence comes from Vicia faba, assembly GCA_948472305.1. Classification (NCBI taxonomy): domain Eukaryota; kingdom Viridiplantae; phylum Streptophyta; class Magnoliopsida; order Fabales; family Fabaceae; genus Vicia; species Vicia faba. Next base: position 1,671,823,377 of record OX451737.1, read on the forward strand.
TACCATAAGCATTCACCGCTCTATCAAAAATCATACTCCAATGAGATTCAGGGTCAGGGCCTTCCTCAGGAAATGGTTCCTCACAATCTTTCACTTCCAGGAACATCACATCCTCGTCGGGGAATTCATATTCTGCAGACTGATGATCTTCCACCGGTTGGTGAGCAAGGTAATCTGCTAACACACTACTTTTAATAGCCTTTTGAGTGCGGTACTCGATATCGTATTCAGATAACAACATCTGCCAGTGGGTAATTCTCCCAGTAAGAGCAGCCTTTTCAAAAATATACTTGATTGAATCCATTTTGGAGATCAACCAAGTGGGATGATTCAACATATACTGCCGCAAACCCTTTGCCGCCCAAGCCAAAGCACAACATGTCTTTTCTAGCATGGAATACCGCGACTCACAATCAGTGAACTTTTTGCTGAGATAATAAATGGCGAACTCTTTCTTCCCTGTTTCATCTTGTTGTCCCAGAATTCAACCCATGGATTTATCTAACACAGTTAGATACATAATCAACGGTCTTCCTTCTACGGGAGGGAGCAAGATAGGAGGTTCAAGCAGATATTCTTTAATATTCTCAAATTCCCTTTGGCAGTCATCCGTCCACACACAACCTTGATCTTTCTTTAATAACTTAAAGATCGGTTCACATGTTGCAGTCATGTGGGAAATAAATCTGGAAATATAATTCAAACGCCTGAGGAAACCCCTGACTTGCTTTTCATTTCTTGGTGCTGGAATTTCTTGAATTGCTTTGAATTTATCAGGGTCAACTTCAATTCCTTTATGGCTAATAATGAAACCCAACAATTTCCCCGATCGAACTCCGAAGGTGCATTTATTTGGATTCAAGCAGAGACGATACTTCGTCAAACGCTGAAACAACTTCAACAAATCTTCTATATGCCCTTCTTCAGTCTGGGATTTGGATATCATATCATCAACATATACTTCGATTTCTTTGTGCATCAGATCATGGAATAGGGTTGGCATAGCCCTTTGGTACGTTGCACCAGCGTTCTTCAACCCGAAGGGCATCACTCTGTAACAGAATGTTCCCTTGGGTGTGATAAACATTGTTTTTTCCATGTCCTCTGGAGCCATTCTTATTTGATTATACCCGGAAAATCTGTCCATGAACGAGAATACTTTGAATTTTGTTTTTAGCTATCCACTAACATGTCAATGTGAGGCAATGGAAAATCATCTTTTGGACTAGCTTTATTTAGATCTCTGTAATCTACGCACATGCAGAATTTTCCGTCTTTTTTTCGAGACTGGGACAATATTGGAAATCCATTGAGGATACACTGATGTCACAAGAAAGCCAGCATTAATCTGCTTTAGGACCTCCTCTTTGATTTTTATTACCATATCTGGGTGGGTTCTTCTCAACTTTTGTTTAAATGGCAGACACTCTGGCTTCAACTGCAACCGATGCTCGACAATATCTGTATCTAGACCAGGCATATCTTGATAAGACCAAGCAAAAATATCCACATACTCTTTCAACAACTCAATCAACCCGCTCTTCACATCAGGATGCAACGATGCTCCAATCTTGACTTTCTTCGGATCTTCTTATGAACCCAAATTAATCACTTCCAAAGGCTCCTTATATGGTTGAATGGTATTTTCCTCGTGCTCAAGCAACTGTGAGACCTCTTCTGGAATCTCATTATAATCTTCTTCTTCAGCCTCAAACACAGGACATTCAAAGTTGGGAGAGGGTGTAGGGTCATTGTATTCAACGGGTTTTTTAATTAATCTGCACATATGATTTATGATTGCTTTTAGAAACTGACACATATAACAAGTGATCATGCAGATTAATTTTCAGTTATTATTTATTTTGAAAGTTTTTTTTATTACCATTTCCCAAGAAAAAGCAGAAAATAAAGGCATAATTTGGGAAGCAAATACAACTTTTATTAATGATCTTAAAAGTCATAGCAAACAGATAAGCCCTACAACATTAATACTTCCACCTTGGGCAGGGTGAAAGCTTTTCGAAAGAAAGAAACAGATTAACAAAACAAATTACTTTGAAACATGTATGCAAGAAGGAACGTCAATGGTGACCAAGTTCTGAACTCATACTCCATGCGTCACATAACTCGGTACTTCTTGCTCTGCTTCATCCTCTTCAACAACATTAATTCCAGAACCAATGGGATGGAGGTAGCCTCCACTGTGGAAAACATCCTGATAACTGTTCACAGTAGACTTTGACTTAAAACTTTCGCCTTTGCCATTCCTCGAAGAGAAACCTAAACCAGCTCTGTTCTTGTTCACGGGTGGATCCACAAGTCGTCCCTAAACTACATTATGACCATTGCGCACAACCTGCTGCGCGTCCTTCAGTGAAACCACAAAATTATCATTTCTCCTTATGTTGTCAATGGATGGGGCTTGGAACTGGGTTCCAACAGCAGCCCCATCCGCTTATACAATACTGAAAGAGGATAGATGCGATATCAACAATGCCTGCTCCCCATTTATGATCACTACCTTCCCTTCACACATAAACTTTAGCTTTTGATGCAGAGTTGAAGTGATAGCCCCTGCTTCGTGTATCCATGGTTGTCCTAGCAAACAACTATGTGCGGGAATAATGTCCATGACCTGGAAGGTTATCGGGAACAAATGTGGTCCTATATGGATGGGTAAGTCCACTTCACCGATGACAGATTTCCTCGACCCATCAAAATCCTTCACAATGATGCCACTCGGGCGCATAGGTGCTCCTTGATACTTTAACTTCATGAGAGTACTCCTCGGTATAACATTTAGTGCGGATCCATTATCAATTAGCACATTGAACAGCGAATCATTCTTGCAATTTATAGATATGTGGAGGGCCAGGTTATGATTCCTCACTTCATCTGGTAACTCATCATCACAGTAACTCAAGTTGTTACATGACGTAACGTTTCCAATTACGCTGCTGAATTGATCTAATGGCATGTCACTCTCCACAAAAGTTTGGTCTAGTACTCTCATCAATGATTCTCTATGAGCAGAGGAATTCATTAATAACTCTAGGATAGATATCTTTGAAGGAGTATGTAGTAGCTGATCTACAATTCTGTAGTCGCTCATCTTAATTATCTTCAAAATATCATCCACTTCTTTCTCTAATGTAGCCCCACTAGTCTCTCCTGTAGCCTTTTTAGGCTCATCATTCTCAGCAATTTTCTTTCCAGCAACAACATCTCTTTGTACAACCTGCACAAACACACGACAGCTATGGGTCACCCTGCTACTTTCAGTTATATTTCCAACATCAGGCATTGGCCGGATGGGAACTTCCACCCCATCTTCTAAGATCGTAGCGTTGTATTTGTAAGGCACATCCTTATCTGATTTGTAGGGAATAAGACCTGGCATACTAATTACCAATGGGGTAACAGCTGGTTTGCTATGGTACTCCACTTCAAGATGAACGGGTGCATGAAAACAAGGTACAATAACGTTTACCCCTTCCTCAACACAATCAGGCATCAAAAAGTCATTTCTGGAAAACAAATCTTCGTTTGAAGAGAAATACTCATCCGCGGAGGTATACTCTTCCTCTGACTCTTCTTCCATTAAACAAACTTCAACCATATCAATCTCATGACAATCATCTCTCTGGCCTGTGATCTTGATAGTTCCATTGTCTAACAGCAACTAAACACCCTCCCTCACAATAGAACATCCTCGGTGGTCTCGACAGCAAACTATGCAAGATCCATATTGGTGTTCCACCTGACCAGTAGTACGGCAGAAGGTAGCATGCAACTACACAAGATCCTCATTCAAATACTCCATATCAAAAATTCGGAATTAACCAGTGTTGTACCCCAATTTTTTCCCCTAAGATCCCTTCATCATACCATTTTGTTTTAATCACCACAAGATCACATTAGGGATTTTGGTTCTTCTCCTTATCTTTAGCCTTGGTCTTCTAAGGAATTACCAAGCACCTTGACTTATTTTCTTTGGTGAACATGGATATTTTGCTTTGATATTTTGCTCTAAATTAACAAATACAATATTGGTTTGTCTTACTTGTTAATAATGTAGGTAAAGGCAATGAGGATTAGCAAGTTGTATCATGGGTTCATGAGTTTATTTCCATGCCCTAGTCAAAGCTTGAGAGATTCAAACCTCACCAATGAAGTTGTTTTGAAGTTGGTATGGAAGTAGTTTTGGTGGCCATGAGTCCTCATCCCCATCCTCAACAAATTCTATTCACAAAGAAATAATATGGGCATAAAAAGTTTGTTCAAACTTGGCAAAGTTCCACCAAGCTTTCTCTTGATCTAAAAGCTGGGATTTTGGACTTCAGTGGGGCATATCTTTCTCATCTTTTGATATTTTTAAGTGATTCCAAAAGAATTCTTCTCTTCAAATATATACCAACAAATCACTTCAAAAGTTCCAAAGAGTTTTCAAGTGGAAGGAACTTAGTGAAGAAGAAAGATTACAAGTCACCCAAATGAATCCCCAATTTTCCATATGTGACTTTAAATGGTCATAACTTGGTCAATTTTTATCACCTTGGGCCCATTCTTTTTTCATGATGATACTAAAGGTGTGTACTTCATGCCTTCTTTTATGAGAAAATTAGGAAAATGGATTGAAGTTGCCTTGAGAATGCAAAAGATTATAGGTCATTTCATATTTTTTTGCCAACTTCAACAAGTCATAAGTTGCTCAGTTTTTGGATATTTTGATTGGTTCAAATTGCAAAATGTCATTCAAGAGGTCTACTTCATTCCATCTTTTTTGATCAAGAGAAAATTCTAGGTGCAAGGCCATGTTTGGATGCAAGAGATTATAGGTCATTTTTTTAAGAAGATTTTGAAATATTTCTAAGTATGGAAAGTCAACTCTTTTTCTTCAACTTTGACTCCATGTGACTTTCAGCTCAAGCATCCATTTAGTTCCATTATTTTTCCATTGCAAATCTTGTTACCTCATCTTTCCAAAGCATCAAGAATTTTGCCCTAAGACTCCTTGAGGTGGAAATACCATTGGAATGAACTTGGTAACTTGAAACTAAAGTTTCACCATAACTCAGAATTTGAAATCCATGTTTTGGCCTTTAAACATCAAATTAGCATGCGTTTGTGATCTAAACATGTTTAACCAAGTTGCCAAAGTGTATTAGAGCCTTGAAACGCAGGGATTTGATGAGTTTTGATGCAAATCAGATCACACTTTGCTCGTGTATCAGGTTCACACGATTTCCCTCCAATTTGCGTCATTCCACACGCTTGAGCATTCCATTTGATTCTCTATAAATAGAGGGTCATCCCCCATTCAATTTCCCAAGCTTAGATAGCCAGAATCACCCTGCCAAACTTGCTTCACAACTCAGAATTAAGCTACTTCGAATCCTATTCTCAAGCCTTTTTCAATCTATTTTCTTCATCAATTCACCTTCCTTGATCTTCCCTGAACCTAACCATACAATGACATTCAAGAATCGTGCCCTATATTGCTCCATAGAAGTCCAGTTTTAGAGCTCTGCAACTCAACTTCAATAGGTAGATTCCTTCATCAATTCTTCAAAACTTTGGTATCATTATGTTGCTCTCATTGTCCTGGTTCTAGTTGCAACACTTACTTTTATCTGGAAGCACGTTTTGACCATGAATTTCCAAATCCCCTTTCAAAACTTTCTTTCCAAATTGCTTGAGTTACAATTTATATAAATTGGGCACGAAGGTGTGGTTGTCTTTGTCTTGAAGAGACAAAGCGAATGGCATAGATCTAAGCTTCTGATTTTACAGTTTGAGAGACCTGCAATTCGTGAGGCTGGAGGTTGAAGATGACCAACGTGTCACCTTCTAACCAATGAAAGCGTGCCATTTGTATTTTTTGAATTTCTGATTTTACATTTGATTCAGTGCTTTTACTAACGTGTTTTGACTCTCATCCAATGGTCCACATCTTTTTCTTTTATTTTCTTTTTCTGATTTTTATATTTTAATTGTTTTAAATTTCAAAAAATCATAGAAAATTCATTTTTAGTCCAAAAAATCAGAAAAAATTATGAAAAATATTTTTCATTATTCTCTTTCTGATTTTTATTTTTTCACAATTTATTTTTGTGTTTTGGTATTTTTTTTATGAATTTTGCACTTATTTGATTTGTTAAAAATGTTTAAAAATACTTTTACACATTTTTAAATTCTGAAAAAATTATGGAATGATCCAATGATATTGTGACAAATATTGGTGACCTTATTTTATTTTTGTTTCTGACTTCACTATTTTTTACCATTATTGTTTTTTTAACCCATTTATTTTAATTTTTAAAAATAGTTTCTGACTTTTAAAAATTCCCAAAATTTTTGTAAAATTACTTGGCCCCTTTTCTGATTTTTCTATGGTCTTATTTTTCATTTCTTGATTAATTTTAATAAATGTTGTTAGAGCATGATCTATATATCATGTCTCAAAACAAATGGTGCATAGATTGCTATTGACCGGCCTCAAAATAGGTGCGACTTCTATATAAGTCCACTTACGATTGTTTAACATAGCGCTAAATTTTGTCCCGATTCAAATAAATGATGATTCGTGGCCCAAACTTATGATTGCAAGCCCAAGTATGTTAATTTGATCTCTTTGATCCAATAACTTTGAGATTCATTGTGTGGAGGCTTTGGTTCTACCAATCCTCTAATGGATCTACAACACTTTTGGTCAATGCAGATCACTTAAACATCGCTGATCATTAAATGGTACTTATGAGAATTTCAAATGGATGATATACTTGACAAAAAGAAAATGCAACTTGTTGTGTGGAGGCTTTGGTTCTACCAATCCTCTAATGAGTTCCAAATGCAAGTTTCAAGATGATCATCCAACTAACCACTAATTATTGACTTGTTTTACCTTATGCTTTCATTCTTTTTTATGCTTTATGTACTATTTACTTTTAGCATTTTTCATTTCATGCCATTTTTATCTTTGCTCATTTGAGCATTTATTTTCTTGTCATTTTTACTTTGCTCTCTTGAGCTTTTCTTTTTCTTTCTCAAAATACTTAATAACCAACTCAAACCCTAAAAAACTTTTAATGGCACTTGGACTATTTGGTTACTATCCTTGGCATGGTGGAGCAGTGGACTTTTCTTGGACTTAGGATTAGAAACCTTGGCCTATCTTGGATACCTTGTGATCTTATCTGATTATTTTGTCTGGAGCTCTTAAGGTTTACCTCAAGACATTGGGTTGCTTGTTTGTTTTTGTGTGTGCAGGTTTTTGTGATTACATCCTCTGTTTGTAATCTGGAATTCACCCGTATACAGTCGTTACTCTGCCCAATTTTTGTGAAGACTTAATACACTCGAAGAGGTCTAGTATCTTGGCTTGATTGGTTTCAATCCAAAGAATGGGAATTTTATCTTGGCCCTTAATGTCAAGCTTTGGCTTCTTGTTGGTTAGATGGTCCTTATCCTTAGCTTTTACCTTATGCTTTAGGATAGCCTCTTCTACTCCTCCTATCTTCTTTAATTTCAAAAAATCTTCTCCCTCCTTTTGAAAACTCTTCTTGTTTCTAAACTTGAAACACTTTCATAATAAACTTGGACTTAGGTCCATGCATTTTCAAAAAAAAAATTTCATCAATAAACTTTAATCAATTTAATAATACTTCGGCACCTTTTTGTGAGAAGACTAAAAGTCAATCAATCTCATTTCAAACCATTTTGCCACTTTGGTTTTTATCTTTAAAACTTTTTCTCAAAAGGTTAGACTCTTGTCAATCCTTGTAGTTATGCAAACAACTATACTTCTACAATATATAGTGAAGAGAGATATTTTCCACTTGGGTATTGAGTGAGGCTGTTGATTTTAAAATCCAGGCCATATCCTCCACTTTGAGATGATGCAAATTCTCCTTTCTCATGATTATGGGAAGTAAGTATGTTTTCCACATGGACAATGACAATGATGTCTTATCTCTTAAAATCAACCAACACACTTGTGTTTTAATTTTTTTTTTAAAAGAGGAACTACGTGTACCCTGATCCCCTATTGCATGAAAGGTGGTACGTAGGCACTAAAGGTTCGCAACCGCGGCGGGTGCAAAAATCATTAAAAAAAATATTTCTTTTCTCACCTCCACCATCCATTTTATATACAACATATTTTATAGCCAAAATATACAGATTTTTCAAAGAGGCTCCTGCGGAGTACCATAGATGTTTAGGGTGCTAATACCTTCCCTTTGCCTAACCAACCCCATTACCTTGAATCTTTCCCCCTTTTTGGGTTATTCGCTCTTTTCCCATTCCTTTGGAAACAATAAAGCACAATGGAGATTTTTATTTTGATTTGTATAAAGTCTAGTCAATCTAATTGCTTAGTCTTGAACATTTCTACCGCTACAGAAAAATGGCGACTTCACTGGGGAAAGATTAACCTCTTGCTGGTCCATCCCTAAGTGGGTTAAGCCTATCTTTGTTTATATCTGTATATGTGCTATTTTTGTTTATGTGTTATATTTTGTATATATGTTTGTTTGGATTTCCCTGGTTTTCAGGGTGCTTGGTGATTACTCATAAGTCCTATACCCGGACTTGGGAAAACTTTAAGATAGGACGGGCGGTATAGTCATGTTAACTTTGAGGGAGTAATCCCAAAAAAGGAGGCATGAGATCCCCCACTCAGTGGAGGCCCCTTTGACTATAGTGTCGTTTATCGAGTAATCGGGAAGACGTACTGCTTTCGACCTGGGATTCTACTGAAACTGAGGACAGTAGAATACCAAACCTATCTTGGCCTTTTAGGTGTAGTGCGGAAGCTATGACGGAGTAATCCAGAAATAGTTTTCACACGATACTACGCTTGGACGAGTCTTTCTTGAGACTATTACTAACTACCGAGTTAATCGGGAAGTTGGTAATATCTGAAGGAAGGATGTAGATTATGGGAACCTCTAGAACCTTGTTCAGCGGGTGATAAATTTTAGTCCAACACCTTATGGGTAGTACCTTCGACCTCATGCTCGTGACGTTGAACCTATGAACCCTATATGTGTGATCTTGTGTGTGATTGTTGCATCATGCATCCATGCACTCATAAGCATCTTTTGAAGAAAACAAATATTTCAAGGGATTTAAAGGTTGACAATTTGTGAAAATCTCAGGTACTTTTAACCATGGATTATGGAAAGAGAAAGACTGGGAAATACAGTTTCAAGGATCCTAAGATAGATGAGTTGGTCAGTCTAATTCCAGAGACCGAGTATTCTGCTGACTTTTGGAAGAAGTATGGATCTGTTATTCCTCTCATGAAGCTGAAGATGAAGGAGGGTATTCTCTCGACCTTGGTCCAGTTCTATGATCCAGTGTATCACTGCTTTACTTTTCCCAATTATTACTTGATGCCTACACTGGAGGAGTATTCTTATCTATTGGATTTACCTGTTACCGATCGTGTTCCTTTTACTGGTTTTGAGGGTGAGCCAAAACCACATGAGATTGTTGTTTTGATTCATCTGGGGAAGTCTGAGGTGGAAGCCCATATGACTACTAAAGGAGGGATTGGAGGATAACCAACTCAGTTCTTATTGGAGAAAGCTTGTTACTTTGCCAGAATGTAGAGTACAGTTGCTTTTGAGGCCACCTTTTCTCTACTTGCTTAAGGATGGTTTTTATTTCCTAATGTGGACAAGTTTGTCGACATTAACGCTATCAGGATTTTCATGATTGGAAACCCAGTTCCTACAATGTTGGGTGATGCTTATTACTCTATTCATCTTCGGAATTCTTATCATGGAGGAATGATTATCTGTTGCACGCCTTTGTTGTACCGGTGGTTCATCTCTCATATGCCTCGGTATGATGCTTTTTGGGATGTCAAGAAGGAACCCCGTTGGTCTCCTAAGATCATGGCACTTACTCACTCGGATATTGATTGGTATCATCGAGCTTACCAGGATGTGGAGATTATTGACAGTTGTGGTAGTTTCCCCAATGTGCCTCTTCTTGGTACAAAGGGAGGAATTAACTATAAACTTGTTCTTGCACGGCGACAACTTTGTTATCCGATGAGAGATAAACCGAACAGTGTTCATTTGAGTAGTTTCTTTCTGAAGGAAGGAGAAGACCACAGGGAAGCTAGGGAGCAGATTGAGAACGCCTGTCGTCACATTTATAAGAAGAGTAGGAAGGATTTGGGACCTGGGGGTGCTGTTTCTTTGGAGCCATATCTTCAGTGGGTCCGATCGAGAGCCATTCAGTTGAAGATGTTATATACTCGGGAGACACTAATGCCTGATATATTTGTGAAGACCACTCCTCCTTTATTAGATGATCTAGAAGAGTTGCAACTCGCTTTGGTTAGGATGCAACAGGAAAGGGATGCATGGAAGAACCAGTTCCAGACTTTAGAGAGTTCCTATAAAGCAGACTTGAAGTAGAAAGACGATTTTATTGAGATCCTTGAGAGTCAAGCGGTGGAGTCTATGGAGAGGCAAGGGGATTTATTTTCCCCTAAGCCTCAAACAGGTGCTGATTACTCACTTTATGATCCAGATGATTGGAGGGAGGTTGCCATCAGACATTTGGAAGAAAACCAGAGGTTGAGGGCTCAGATTGCCAGGCTCACAGGGAAGCTCCAGCGTATAGATTAATATCCATCAGTTCCTTTTCTCAGGATCTTAGATTGTATTTTCATCTTGTACTTGGGATCATTGAAACTTGTAATCCATTTTGAAGTTATTATAATAAAAAATTTCAGTATTTCAAAAGCTTTATTACTTGGATGTTTGCAATACGTCTATAAATCTTAAATCCCTTGAAATATTAAATAATGAAGTAAAAATAATCATGTGCATTGCATATCATGCATCATATTGCACATATTTCTTGCATTTGTTATGCATACCCAGGTGCCTTACCCAGCTTCTTTACTTCATTCAGCAAGCTGACTCATCACTACAATACTCGGGCTAATTTCAAAAAGAAAATGGACAACTTAGAATAGGAGAATCACGAGCTGCGCGAAGAAGTTTCTGCTTTGAAGGCTGGCATGGCCAATCTAATTGCTCTGACGGAAGCTCTGGTGGTTGCTCAGAATCAGCCACCGAGTGTTCAACCTCAACCAACAAGGGCAAGTACTGAAGTTCGACTGTTCCTGTATCTGTTACTTTAGTTGTTGTTCAAAATTGTATTCCTCAAGGTTATCCATGGGGAATGCCAGAGAATTTTTCACCTGAAGGTTTCAATCTTGGCCCTCAAGATGCTCTAGTGATTTAGACTATTGTTACTCTTGCACCTCCTGTGGTGCATACTGTTCCTGTTGCACCTCCTTCGGTGAATTTGGTTTCGTTTATTAATGAAGATGTGTGTCGTCCTTTCCCTCCTCCGAGTGAAGACTTGGGTCTTTATGATAAAATGGATGATTTTCAAGAGAAGTTCTATAGAATGCATAGAGAAGAATGCTCTTATGGGAAAAGAGCTATTTGGGAAGAATGTGAATGAGTTATGTTTGGTCCCGAATGTTAAGATACTTGCTAAGTTCAAGGTCCCAGAATTTGAGAAGTACAAGGGCAACACTTGCCCTCGTGCTCACTTGGTAATGTACGTGAGGAGAATGTCTACCCACACCGATGATCAGCGTCTACTGATTCACTTTTTTCAGGATAGTTTGACCGGCGCAGTGTTGAAGTGGTATATGAGTTTGGACAACGCCAACATCCATACTTTTAATGATTTGGGAGAAGCATTCATCAAACAATACAAGTACAATGTGGACATGGCGCCTGACCGTGACCAACTTAGGGCCATGGTTCAGAAAGACAGGGAATCGTTCAAAGAGTATGCGTAGAGATAGCGCGAGTTAGCCGCCCAAGTGATTCCTCCCATGGAAGAGAAAGAAATTACTAAGATTTTTCTAAAGACGTTGGGCGCTTTCTACTACGAAAGGATGGTAGCAAGTGCGCCAAGTGATTTTATAGAGATGGTAGGAATGGGTGTCCGCCTAGAAGAGGCTGTAAGAGAAGGCCGTTTGACGAAGAGTAAAGGATCCGGAGGTGTGAAGAAACCATCTTATGGGTTTACCAAGAAGAAAGAGGGGGACGCAAATGTTGTTATACAAGAGAGGATAGTAAATGCTCCTAGAAGGAATTATCAGCGTCACTAGCAAGTCGCCTCAGTTACTCCTATAATGAGTGTCGCTCCAACTACTATTGCTTATCAAAGACCGTCCCAGCAGGGGAATCAAGGGTATAATCAGAGAAGGGAGAATTATGACCCTATTCCCATGAGCTATACATATCTACTACCAGCATTGATTCAGAAGAAGTTGGTCCATAAATGACCACCTCCCGCTGTACCATCACCATTGCCTTGGTATTACAAAGCAGATCAAACGTGTGCTTTTCATTAAGGAGCACCAGGGCATAGTGTTGAGAATTGTTATCCTTTGAAGAATGAAGTTTAAAAGTTGGTGAAGTCTAGAATTCTATCTTTCAAGGACATGGGACCTAATGTGAAAGATAATTCTCTACCCAAACACGGGGGAGTGAATGTTGTAAATATGGTGGCCGGTTGTCCAGGCGACTTCCGGATTTTTGACATTAATCTGGTTAGAGGAGATTTGGTGAAAATGCATGCAGACCTCTGTGAATTCTGCTACTATACGCATGACCACGCCGGTTGTGCTGTTTGCAGTACAGACATACAAGGTTGCGAGAAGATAAATGCTAGTTTATAGAAGATCATGGATGAGGGTTTAATCCATATAATCAGGCCTAGGGCAGAGTATGATGAGGAAGTGAATATGGTTTCTGGATGTCCTGGTGAATTCAGAATTTTTGATGTGGAGTATTTGAATGAGGATCTCGTGAAGTTGCATGCTACCTTCTGCCGTACTGCTGGTCAGGTGGAACACCAATATGGATCTTGCATAGTTTGCTGTCGAGACCACTGAGGATGTTCTATTGTGAGGGAGGGTGTTCAGTTGATGTTAGAAAATGGAACTATCAAGATCACAGGTCAGAGAGATGATTATCATGAGATTGATATGGTTGAAGTTTGTTTAAAGGAAGAAGAGTCAGAGGAAGAGTATGCCTCCACGGATGAGTATTTCTCTTCAGACGAAGATTTGTTTTCCAGAAATGACTTTTTGATGTCTGGTTATGTTGAGGAAGAGGTAAACGTTATTGTACCTTGTTTTGATGCACCCACTCATCTTGAAGTTGAGTACCATAGCAAACCAGCTGTTACCCCATTGGTAATTATTCTGCCAGGTCCTATTCCATACAAATCAGATAAGGCTGTGCCTTACAAATACAACGCTACGATCTTAGAAGATGGAGTGGAAGTTCCCATCTCGCCAATGCCTGATGTTAGAAATATAGCTGAAAGTAGCAGGGTGACCCGTAGCGGTCGTATGTTTGCGCCAGTTGTACAAAGAGATGTTGTTTCTTGAAAGAAAATTGCTGAGAATGATGAGCCTAAGAAGGCTACAGGAGAGACTAGCAGGGATACATTAGAGAAAGAAGTGGATGATATTTTGAAGATAATTAAGATGAGCGACTACAGAATTGTAGATCAGCTACTGCAGAGTCCTTCAAAGATATCTATCCTAGCGTTATTGATGAATTCCTCTGCTCATAGAGAATCATTGATGAGAGTACTAGACCAAGATTTTGTGGAGAGTGACATGCCATTCGATTAATTCAGCAGCGTAATTGGAAACATTACGTCATGTAACAACTTGAGTTTCTACGATGATGAGTTACCAGATGAAGGGAGGAATCATAACCTGGCCCTCCACATATCTATGAACTGCAATAATGATTCGCTATCCAATGTGCTAATTGATAATGGATCTGCGCTGAATGTTATACCTAGGAGTACTCTCATGAAGTTAAAGTATCAAGGAGCACCTATGTGCCCGAGTGGCATCATTGTGAAGGCTTTTGATGGGTCGAGGAAATCTGTCATCTGTGAAGTGGACTTACACATCCATATAGGACATCATTTGTTCCTGATAACCTTCCAGGTCATGGACATTATTCCCGCATATAGTTGTTTGCTAGGACAGCCATGGATACACGAAGTAGGGGCTGTCACTTCAACTATGCATCAAAAGCTAAAGTTTATGCGTGAAGGGAAGGTAGTGATCATAAATGGGGAGCAGGCGTTGTTGATATCCCATCTATCCTCTTTCAGTATTGTAGAAGCGGATGAGGCTACTGTTGGAACCCAGTTCCAAGCCCTATCCATTGACAACAAAAGGAGAAATTAGAATTTAGTAGTTTCATTGAAGGACACGCAACATGTTGTGCGCAATGGTCATAATGCAGTTTGGGGACGACTTGTGGATCCACCTGTGAACAAGAACAGAGCTGGTTTAGGTTTCTCTTCGAGGAATGGCAAAGGCGAAAGTTTGAAGTCAAAGTCTACTGTGAACAGTTATCAGGATGTTTTCCGCAGCGGAGGCTACCTCCATCTCATTGGTTCTGGAATTAATATTGTCGAAGAGGATGAAGCAGAGCAAGAAGTACCGAGTTATGTGATGCATGGAGTCCGAGTTCAGAACTGGGTCACCATTGATGTTCCTTCTTGCATACATGTTTCAAAGTAATTTGTTTTGTTAATCTGTTTCTTTCTTTCGAAAAGATTTCACCCTGCCCAAGGTGGAAGTATTAATGTTGTAAGTCTTATCTGTTTTCTATTACTTTTAAGATCATTAATAAAAGTTGTCTTTGCTTCCCAAATTATGTCTTTATTTTCTGCTTTTTCTTGGGAAATGGTAATAAAAAAAACTTTCAAAATAAATAATAACTGAAAATTAATTTGCATGATCACTTGTTATATGTGTCAGTTTCTAAAAGCAATCATAAATCATATGTGCAGATTAATTAAAAAACCTGTTGAATACAATGACCCTGCACCCTCTCCCAACTTTGAATGTCCTGTGTTTGGGGCTGAAGAAGAAGATTATAATGAGATTCCAGAAGAGGTCTCACGGTTTCTTGAGCACGAGGAAAATACCATTCAACCATATAAGGAGCCTTTGGAAGTGATCAATTTGGGTTCAGAAGAAGATCCGAAGGAAGTCAAGATTGGAGCATCTTTTCATCTTGATGTTAAGAGCGGGTTGATTGAGTTGTTGAAAGAGTATGTGGATATTTTTTCTTGGTCTTATCAAGATATGCCAGGTCTAGATACAAATATTGTCGAGCATCGTTTGCCGTTGAAGCCAGAGTGTCCGCCAGTTAAACAAAAGTTGAGAAGAACCCACCCAGATATGGCAGTAAAAATCAAAGCTGAGGTCCTAAAGTAGATTAATGCTGGATTTCTTGTGACGTCAGTGTATCCACAATGGATTGCCAATATTTTCCCAGTAGCGAAAAAAGACGGAAAAGTCCGCATGTGCGTAGATCACAGAGATCTAAATAAAGCTAGTCCAAAAGATGATTTGCCTCACATTGACATGTTAGTGGATAGCATAGAAAAATTCAAAGAATTCTTGTTCATGGATGGATTTTTCGGGTATAATCAAATAAGAATGGCTCCAGAGGACATGGAAAAAATAACGTTTATCACACCCTAGGGAACATTCTGTTACAGAGTGATGCCCTTCGGGTTGAAGAACGCTGGTGCAACGTACCAGAGGGCTATAACAACCCTATTCCATGATATGATGCACAAAGAAATCAAAGTATATGTTGATGATATGATTTCCAAATCCCAGTCTGAAGAAGGGCATATAGAAGATTTGTTGAAGTTGTTTCAGCGTTTGACGAAGTATCATCTCCGCTTGAATCCAAATAAATGCACCTTCGGAGTTTGATCGGGGAAATTGTTGGGTTTCATTGTTAGCCAGAAAGGAATTAAAGTTGGCCCTGATAAAGTTAAAGCAATTCAAGAAATGCCAGCACCAACAACTGAAAAGCAAGTCAGGGGTATCCTCGGGTGTTTGAATTATATTTCCAGATTTATTTCCCACATGTCTATAACATATGAACCGATCTTTAAGTTGTTAAAGAAAGATCGAGGTTGTGTGTGGACGGATGACTGCCAAAGGGAATTTAAGAATATTAAAGAATATCTGCTTGAACCTCCTATCTTGCTCCCTCCCGTAGAAGGAAGACTGTTGATTATGTATCTAACAGTGTTAGATAAATCTATGGGTTGTATTCTAGGACAACATGATGAAACAGGGAAGAAAGAGTTCGCCATTTATTATCTCATCAAAAAGTTCACTGATTGTGAGTCACAGTATTCCACGCTAGAAAATACATGTTGTGCTTTGGCCTGGGCGGCAAAGCGTTTGCGGCAGTATATGTTGAATCATACCACTTGGTTGATCTCTAAAATGGATCCGATCAAGTATATTTTTGAAAAGCCTGCTCTTACTGGGAGAATTGCCCGCTGGAAGATGTTTTTATCTGAATATGATATCGAGTACCGCACTCAAAACGCTATTAAAAGTAGTGTGTTGGTAGATTACCTTGCTCACCAACCGGTGGAAGATCATCAGTCTGCAGAATATGAATTCCCCGATGAGGATGTGATGTTTCTGAAAGTGAAAGATTGTGATGAACCATTGCCTGAGGAAGGCCCTAACCCTGAATCTCGTTGGAGTGTGATTTTTGATGGAGCGGTGAATGCTTATGGTAAAGGAATTGGTGTTCTGGTTGTCACTCCTCATGGATTACATTTTCCTTTTACTGCAAGGTTAACATTTGATTGCACTAATAACATGGCAAAATATGAGGCTTGCATCATGGGCCTTGAAGAAGCTATTGATCTCAGAATCAAAATTCTAGATGTGTATGGTGATTCAGCTTTGGTAATAAATCAGATTAAAGGAGAATGGGACACTCGTCACCCTGTCTTGATCTCTTACAAAGACTATGCAAGAATATTATTACCCTTCTTCAATAAAGTTGAATTCCATCACATCCCTAGAGATGAAAATCAAATGGCTGATGCTCTGGCAACTCTGGCTTCCATGTACCAAGTGAATACTTGGAATGATATACCCCGAATTATAGTTCGACGGCTGGATAGGCCCGCTTATGTGTTTAGGACAGAAGAGGTATCAGATGAAAAACCTTGGAATTATGATATCAAGCATTTTCTTCAGACTCAGGAATACCCGATTGGTGCATCGAGGAAAGATAGAAAGACACTGAGAAGATTGGTAGGCAGTTTCTTCCTCAAATAAAATGTGTTATACAAGAGAAATTATGACATGGTCTTGCTCAGATGCGTGGATAGACACGAAGCAGACATGTTGATGCATGAGATTCATGAAAGTTCATTTGGCACTCATGTTAATGGATATTCGATGGCTAAAAAGATGCTAAGGGCAGGTTATTATTGGTTGACAATGGAATCTGACTGTTACAAATTTGCAAAGAAGTTTCATAAATTCCAAGTTTATGCAGATAAGGTCCACGTGCCTCCGACTCTTCTCAATCTGATTTCCTCCCCATGGCCTTTCTCTATGTGGGGTATAGACATAATCGGGATGATAGAACCCAAAGCTTCGAATGGGCACCGTTTTATCTTGGTAGCAATTAACTACTTCACCAAATGGGTAGAGGCTGCTTCATATGCCAATGTTACCAAACAGGTGGTTGTGCGTTTCATCAAAAATAATCTTATATGCCGATATGGTGTGCCGAGCAGAATCATCACCGACAATGGCTCAAATTTGAACAACAAGATGATGACAGAACTGTGTGAAGAATTCAAGATTGTCCATTACAATTCGTCTCCATACAGGCCAAAGATGAATGGGGTTGTTAAGGCTGCTAATAAGAATATCAAGAGAATTATCCATAAAATGGTTGTTACTTATAAAGATTGGCATGAAATGCTCCCTTTTGCTCTGCATGGATATCGAACATATGTTCGCACTTCAACAGGAGCAACCCTGTTCTCCCTGGTGTATGGAATGGAAGTTGTACTCCCTGTCGAGGTAGAGATTCCCTCGTTGCGTGTGATAATGGAAACTAATTTGACAGAGGCTGAATGGGTCCAGAACAGGTTTGACCAATTGAACTTGATTGAAGAGAAGAGAATGACAACTTTATGTCATGGGCAGTTATATCAGAGAAGAATGAAGAAAGCATTTGATAAAAAGGTCAAACCTCATGAATTTAGAGAAGGTGACCTCGTACTCAGGAAGATCATGTCTTTCAACATTGATTCTAGGGGCAAGTGGACTCCCAATTTTGAAGGCCCGTATGTTGTCAAGAAAGCCTTCTCTGGTGGTGCATTAATTCTTGAAACTATGGATTGCAAGGAGTTCCCACGTCCCATGAATGCTGACGCAGTCAGGAAATACTTCGCCTAAAGAAATAAAAGAACAGCTCACTAAGTTGAAAACCCGAAAGGGCGGCTTAGGCAAAAAGGAGCGTCTCGGTAGGCCGAAAACCCGAAAGGGCGGTCTAGGCAAAAATTAGAGACATAAACAGAATAAATTTCCCGCTAAGTTGAAAACCTGTAAGGGCAGCTTAGGCAAAAGTTAGGGATTCTCTTGGCAAGTAACTACGTCAGACAAAACTTGATCGTTGAAGAAACAATCTTCTCGGATCCTCACCATACTTCAACAAAAGTTGCTGCTCAGGATTTCAAAAGTTGTTAGGGGGAATAGTGGTCATTGTATCTTAATGTATCTTTTCCATTAGTATTACCATTTCCCAAACTTTGTAATCATCCATGGAGTCTCGCCATTCGCAGACTACCATTCTATTAATGAAATTCGAGCTTTTACCCAATTCTTTGTGTTCTTATTTTATTTAGCTTGCAAAGACTCCATTTATTATTGATAATAACTTTCAAAGCAAAAAGATTAAAAAGCAAAATTGACTTTTCAAAAAAAAGGGAGAGATTTTTACAATTCAATTTACTTTGAGATTTGTGATGACACAATGACAACAAAAATGGTGATCCCAGGAATGAACAAACTTCGGTTGTTTTGAGAATATTTACTTCCTTCTTGAAGGTTCTCTTAGGTCATTTTGTTGGTATGTGCATGATCCTTGTATGTTTCTCAGATAGTTAAAATGATACCAATCGGTGTAAGGTGCAGTATTGGGTTCGTGATCCCATTGTCTCCAGTAAAGTCTTGGTTCACTTTTGATTTTGGGTTCGCATGGTCAGAAGCCTCTGTCCCAGTTTCCCCAGCGAAGTCTTCCCTCATATGATGAAAGGTTTTATTCCCTTGGTGTGATGAGATGTCGCTCTTTCTGCAGTATTGGCATTATTGTTGGTATTTATTTCCCAGGCAACTAGACCAGGGCAGTATCTTTTTTGAGAAGTATTGAAATGATTATCAACCTTTGGGTTTTCACCCACCAAGTGTTGGGTTGGATTTAAAATCTCTATGGGTTTGACCTCTTTCTATATTGATGACTTTCTGATTCCCCAGGAAGGCTATCCCAGGGCATCTTTTGTTGGAATAAGTTTTCATGATGTAAAGTTTCAATCTGCATCTTTCTCTAGGGAGGTAGGCTTGAATTCCCCAGTGAGGTCTGTTTCTTTCAGCGTCAGTCTGCTTTATTTGAGGCTGGTCTTGCAATCTCCATTAGGTGTGTTACTTTTGAAGAAAAACTGGTTTCTCAGATGAAGCCGGGAGGAGGATGTTCTATCTCGGTATCTGTTTCATTTGTCTACCTCCAAATTATGTTTCTCTTTAAAAAGTTAAAGGCATGCAATAGGTTTGGTTTCCGCAGTTGGCTTTTACCTTTCTTGGAATGATCTTTCTGGTTGAAGTTTACCCAAGTGTTGTTAGTACCTGAAGCGGTTTTGTTTGTTTGTTCCCACTGTGTGTGTATCTGTTTTACCAGCATATGCACGATAGCACTCATACATTCATACATACATCATGCATGGCTAAAATTGACAAATCATTGTTCATTGACATTGTGTTATGACCTTCCTGCAGCGCTCTTTGCTTAGATGGATTTGGTTTTCCCTCTTGAGTTTATTTGTCAAAGGATGTATCTTTGTTGATGTCTTGCTCCAGTTTATTTCTGATTTGGATCTGTGATTGCATGACAATATTAGTTACTTTGGATTTCTGAAAACTTCGAGTTTTAGTTTGTGCATTTATTTTGCACGAGAAGACTTTATCTCCTCAGCAGGAATATATTGGCATTTCCCCATGAAGCCATAATTCAATCCCCATGAAGTCATATTTATTTCCCCAGGAAGTCATATTTCTTTCCCCATGAAGTCATATTTCTATCCCCAGAAAGTCATTTCTTTTTGTAATTCTCCATGATAACAAGTAACAAGTCTCTTTATTTGAGACAGCTTGTGTTTGATCTTTTCCAGGCAGATTTCCTTGGTTAAAGAAGAAGTTGAGACCCGTTCTAGGTGAAACACCAGAATTTTGGGGAAAACTTTATATGATATTTTCTCTTTCTACCTTCAGTGAACGTTGGTAGGACATCGGCAGTGAACGTCGGTGTATATTATCTTTTTTCTATCTACAGTGAATGTTGATAGTCCATCGTCAGTGAACGGCGATGATATTATATTTTCTCTTTCTACCTTCAGTGAACGTTGGTAGGACATTGGCAGTGAACGTCGGTGTATATTATCTTTTTGCTATCTTCACTGAATGTTGATAGTTCATCGGCAGTGAACGTCGGTGTATATTATCTTTTTTTATCTTCAGTGAATGTTGATAGTCCATCGCCAGTGAATGGCGATGATATTATATTTTCTCTTTCTACCTTCAGTGAACGTTGGTAGGACATCGGCAGTGAACGTCGGTGTATATTATCTTGTTGTTATCTTTTTGCTATCTTTAGTGGACGTTGATAGTTCATCGGCAGTGAACGTCGGTATATATTATCTTTTTGCTATCTTCAGTGAACGTTGATAGTCCATTGTCAGTGAATGGCGATAATATTATATTTTCTCTTTCTACCTTCAGTGAACGTAGGTAGGACATCGGCAGTGAATGTCGGTGTATATTATCTTTTTGCTATCTTCAGTGAACAGTAATAGTTCATCATCAGTGAACGGTGATGATATTTTATTTTCTCTTTCTACCTTCAGTGAACGTTGGTAGACCATTGTCAGTGAACGTCGATGCTTGTTATCTTCCTCTCTGGTTCAGTTCTTTTGGTTCACCAGTGATTTATTTTCCTGGTGGGGTTGCTCCTTTGTTTCTTCATTTTTGTGGCATCCCCAGTGATACTTTGTGTCTCTTTGGTACTGTTCATATGCATTCATCTGCATTTGCATGGCATCTTAGGGCCAAAAATAGGGTTTGTTTTATATTTAAGTATCTTCGATCACGTCGACACGAATATTTTCAACCTTCGTATCTCCGGATAGAAGAAACTTAAATAAGGGCAGCTGTTGTACCCTAATTTTCACCCATAAGATCCCTTCATCATACCATGTTGATTCAATCACAACAAGATCACATTAGGACTTTTGGTTCTTCTCCCTATCATTTAGCTTTTCTCTTTTTGAGGAGTTACAAAGCACCTTGACTTGTTTTCTTTTCTGATCATGAATATTTTGCTTTGATTTTTCTTTTATTAATAAAATGCAATGTTGGTTTTCCTTACTTGTTAATAATGTAGGTAAAGGCTATGAGGTTTAGCAAGTTGCTTCATGGGTTCATGAGTTTATTTCCATGGCCTAGTCAACATAGCTTGAGGAGTTAAAACTTCACAATTGGAGTGGTTTTGGAATAAATGGCATGACAAGGCTTATTTTGGTTCAACATATTTCAAAGCTATCAAAATTGATTCAAAAGTACAAGGGGTTGAGGGAAGAAGTTGTCATGATTGGACAAGGTCTTGTTCCTATTGGTCACAAGAGAACATTTCTCTCAAATTTCAAGATATGGAAGTGGTTTTGGTGGCTATGAGTCCTCATCATCATCCTCAAAAACTTCTATTCACAAATAAAAAATATTGGCACAAGAAGTTTGTTCAAACTTGTCAAAGTTCCCCAAAGCATTCTCTTGATCTAGAGGCTAGGGTTTTGAACTTCAAAGGAGCATATCTTGCTCACCTTTTGGTATTTTTGAGTGATTCAAAATACATCTTTCTCTTAAAAGAGTTACCAACAAATCACTTCAAAATTTCCAAGGAGTTTTCATGTGGTAGGAACATGGTAAAGAAGAAAGATTACAACTCATCCAGGTGAATCCCCAATTTTCCATATGTGACTTCAAATGGTCATAACTTGGTAAATTTTTATCACCTTGAGCCCATTATTTTTCCATGATTATCTTGAAGATGTGTACTTTTTTCCTTCTTTTATGTGCAAAGTGAGAAAATGGATGGAAGTTGCCTTAAGAATGCAAAAGATTATAGGTCATTTCCTGATTTTTAGACAACTTAAACAAGTCATAACTTGCTCAATTTTTGGAGATTTTTGGTGGTTCAAATTCCAAAATTTCATTCAAGAGGTCTACTTCATTCCATCTTTTTTGGTCAAGAGCAAATTCTAAGTGGAAGTCCATGTTTGGATACAAAAGATTATAGGTCATTTTTGAAGAAGAATTTGAAATATTTATGGAAAGTCAACTCTTTTTCTTCAACTTTGACTCCATGTAACTTTCAGCTCAAGCATCCATTTGATTCCATTCTTTTTCCACTGCAAAGCTTGTAACCTCATCTTTCCAAAGCATCAAGAATTATGCCCTAAGACCCCTTGAGTTGGAAATGTCATGGATTTGAATTTGGTAACTTGAAATTGAATTTTTCACAAAGTCAGAATTTTGAAATCTTTGTTTTGGCTTCTAAACACAAGTTTTCCACGCATTTTTGTTCCTAATCATGATTAGAAACTTCCCAAAAGTGTTTAGCATCATGAAACGCGCAATTTAGCTGAGTTTTGATCAAAATTGAGTCACACTTTCTTCATGATGCAGACCCACATGAATTCCCTCCAAAACGCATCATTTACTCTTCATTTTGATCCCATTTGCTTCCCTATAAATAGAGGGTCACCCCCATCCATTTTCCCAAGCTTAGAGAGCCAAGAATACCCTGCCAAAACCTCACACGAACCCACTTTTTTTGAATTCAGGTTTTGAAATTTAAGCTTCCCTTTCCAAAATTCTTTGCGCATTCATCATCCTTGAACTTCATACAAACTCTCCAGCACTTAAACCAATCAAAACGACCCATAATTCAAGCTACAGAAGTCTAGTTTCAGAGCTTCTTACTTGAACTTCGAAAAGGTAGAATTCTCACCAATTGAATCTAAATCAAGCACTAATCTATTCTACTCCTTTACCTGATTCTAATGCTGCTTACAATTTTTAAATCCATTGAGAATTGAGAGAGAAATCTCAAATTGAAGGTGCTCGCTATTTTGAGTTTTTGATTCATATCTCTCTCCATACCTTACATAAATTTGGCGCGATGGTTACGTTACAATCATCTTGAAGAGACGAGTTCAATGATGCTAGCCTGGGATCCTAATTTTTCCATTTGAAAGATCTCACAAAATCCCCATTGCAGGGTGTCTGGAGGTTGAAGACAATGACATGTCTCGTCTCAGCCAATGATAGCGTGCCAAGCGTTTTAATTTCATTGGTTGCCATTTTTCTGATCACATGTGTGTTTCACTAAGGTCCATATCAAGCACAGCACGTCTGGTCCATTGGATTAGCTTACTAATGCGTTTTGACTTTGATCTGATGGTCCAGATCTTTTTGGTTTTATTTTATTTTCTGATTTTATATTTTATTTGATTAAATTTTCAAAAATGCATAACTCTTTTATTTTTTATCCAAAAATTATGAAAAAATTCACAAAAATACTTTGAATTATTTCTGATCTCCTGAATATTTTTTCACATTTTTATTTTGACATTTGGTATTTTTTATATTTTTTGTATTATTAGCTTTCTTTTAATTACTTAAAAATTCCTTTCTGACATTTTTTAATTCTGAAAAAATTCATAAATATTGTTTTGCATATTTTTGACTTTCTGAAAATTTTATGGAATTTTATGTTGAAGTTTACTATTTTTGATCTATTTTATGTTTGTTTTAGCAATTTTAAATAGTTTAAAAATAGTTTCTGACTTTTAAAAAATCACCAAAATTTTTATAAAAATATTTGGATCCATTTCTGATTTTTCTATGGCCTTATTTTTCATTTCTTGATTAATTTGAATATAATTGATATTTTCCTCATTATTTTCTATTTTTAAACATTTTTTAACCCTTTTAATGTATATATTAAATATATTATTATTTTGTGATTATTTTCTGGCTGTCTTGAGTTGATTTTTTGAGCATGACTTTATTATCATCATTAGATCTTGGGTGTTGAGTTCAACTCCACCAAAATGGATGAATGATTTTAATAATAGTTTGATTAAATTTTTAATTCAAAAGTGGTTTATTCATCTTTTTGCCCTAATCCTCTTCATCTCATCCCCTTCTTATTGTACTAGATGTTGTTGGAGCATGATCTCTATATCATGTCTCAAAACAAATGGTGCATAGATTACTATTGACCGGTCTCAAAATATGTGCGACTTCTATATAAGTCCACTTACGATTGCTTAACATAGCGCTAAATTTTGTCCCGATTCGAATAAATGATCATTCGTGGCCCAAACTTATGATTGCAAGCCCAAGTATGTTAATTTGATCTCTTTGATCCAATAACCTTGAGATTTATTGTGTGGAGGCTTTGGTTCTACCAATCCTCTAATGGATCTACAACACTTTTGGTCAACGCGGATCACTTAAACATTGTTGATCATTAAATGACACGTGTGAGAATTCCAAATGGATGATATACTTGACAAAAAGTAAATGCAACTTGTTGTGTGGAGGCTTTGGTTCTACCAATCCTCTAATGAGTTCCAAATGCAAGTTTCAAGATGGTCATCCAACTAACAACTAATTATTGACTTGTTTTATCTTATGCTTTTATTCTTTTTATGCTTTATGTATTATTTATTTTTTAGCATTTACATTTCATGCCATTTTCATCTTTGCTCATTTGAGCATTTATTTTCTTGTCATTTTTACTTTGCTCACTTGAGCTTTTTCTTTTCTTTTCTTAAGATACTTAATAATCAACATAAACCCTAAAAAACTCTTAATGGTACTTGGACTATTTGGTTACTATCCTTGGCATTATGGAGCATGGGACTATTTCTTGGACTTAGGATTAGAAACCTTGGCCTATCTTGGAGACCTTGTGATCTTATCTGATTATTTTGTCTGGAGTTCTTGAGGTTTACCTCAACACATTGGGTTGCTTGTTTGTTTTTGTGTGCAGGTTTTTGTGATTACATTCTCTGTTTGTAATATGGAATTCACTCGTATACAGCCGTTACTCTGCCCAATTTTTGTGAAAACTTAATATACTTGAAGAGGTCTAGTATCTTTGCTTGCTTGGTTTCAATCCAAAGAATGGGAATTCTATCTTGGCTCATAATTTCAAACTTTGTCTTCTTGTTGGTTAGATGGATCTTATTCTTGGCTTTTACCTTATGCTTTAGGATAGTCTCTTCTTCTCCTCCCATTTTCTTTAATTTCAAAAAATCTTCTCTCTCCTTTTGAAAACCCTTCTTGTTTTGAAACTTGAAACACTTTCATAATAAACTTGGGCTTAGGTCCATGCATTTTCAAAGCATTTTCATCAATAAACTTCAATTAACTTAATAATACCTTGACATTTTTTTTGTGAGAAGACTAAAAGTCAATCAATCTCATTTCAAACCATTTTGCCACTTTGGCTTTTATCTTTAAACTTTTCTCAAAAGATTAGACTCTTGTTAATCCTTGTAGTGATGCAAACAACTATACTTCTACAATATGTAGTGAAGTGAGATATTTTCCACTTGGGTGTTGAGTGAGGCATTGTTGATTTTAAAATCCAAGTCATATACTCCACTTTGAGATGATGCAAATTCTCCTTTCTCATGATTGTGGGTAGTATGTATGTTTTCCACACGGACAATGACGATGATGTCTTATCTCTTAAAATCAACCAACACACTTGTGTTTCAAATTTTTAAAAGAGGAACTACGCGTACCCTGATCCCCTATTGCACGAAATGTGGCACGTAGGCACTAAAGATTTACAACCGCGGCGGGTGTAAAAATCATAAAAATATTTCTTTTCTCACCTCCACCATCCATTTTATATACAACTCATTTTTTATAGCCAAAATATACAGATTTTACAAAGAGGTTCCTGCGGAGTACCATAGATGTTTAAGATGCTAATACCTTCCCTTTGCATAAACAACCCCCCTTACCTTGAATTGTCCCCCCTCTTTTTGGGTCATTCGCTCTTTTCCCATTCCTTTGGAAACAATAAAGCGCAATGGCGATTTTTATTTTGATTTGTATAAAGTCTAGTCAATCCAATGGATTAGTCTTGAACATTTCTACCTCTACACATACAACATATGCAATTCAAGATTACCAATCCTAGAATGGTTATAGGATTTAGACATAAGCACATAAGCAATAATAAAATGCATCATTTGATCATTAACAGATAAGTTGGATGCATACATAATAAATCAGGAGGAAGACAAGTTTTTTCTTTCCTATAGCTTCTGGCTTAGACATCCGACATATGGAAAAATAGTACTCAAGCGAGTTATAGTTAGGATATTCAGGAATAGTCCCTTGATGCAGAATCTGACCCGAATGAGGAACCCCTAAGTATTTTCCCAAAGTTTCTAAATCCAAGCAAATATCTGTATTTTTTACTCTAGAAGTCAGCACAACATCTTCACCATCATTTTAACCAGGAATAAGGTTAAAGTTCATATAAAAATTCTCGAATCATATCCAGGTAGATATACCCATGATTAACAACTAAACCATCTACCTTCTGAAAACTTAACAGAGCCGTAAAATCAAAGCTATGAGAAGGAAAAGATGGTAAATTACCATATTTTTCCAGTAAAAGTGGTCGAGTTTGAATGTTGATGGTGAGCCTTCAAGCTTTTGTTGATGGTGCATACAAGAGGTTTTCATCTTAATCGGAGCTTGTTTCACCAATTTTGATTTTTCCCTTGAGTTTTATTGAAGCCATGGATGCAGTTGGAGAAAAGCAAAGTTAGGGTTTGGAAAGGGGATTTTCGGATTTCTAGAGAGGAGGAATTTTTTGTGACTTTTAATTTGAGATAAAGGATGGTTATAATGAAGTTTGGATGGGTGGGTTTTAATTTGGGTAGAAGAAATTTGAATGAGAGAAGTTGGAAGGAGTTTGTAGAAGTTGGAAGTAGTTAGAGAGAAGTTTGAAGGATGAAGAGATGAAGAGAGTGTTGGAAAGTGACAAAACTTTATTTGACTTAAAATTAAAACACTTATTTGTAAGAGAAATAAAAGAAATAATGAAAATATAACATATGAAACATGTAAAAAAAATGCCCTGCGTACAACCAATATAACAGTGGGAATCGGTTACAACATGGGGAGCAACTGGTTCCCTCCTCACATCCAAGCCAGCGAATGAAATTTTTGAGAGGGTAACCGGTTACCCTATATGTGGTACTCGGTTACCAAAAGTAGGCAGAAGAAAATAGCTTTATTTCTCAATGCATGAAATGAAATTTTTGAAACTATCATATAGACAAGTTATTATATAATATAACACATTTTTTAATTATAAAAATAGGTCATAAAATTATTTAAAGAAGAGTGTAACTTTGATTCATTAGAATGTTAATGAATGAATTTTTTGGAAGAATCATACATCACCTTCATCTAAAATTCCAAGCTCCCGCCGAATTTTGTAAAACAGTTCTTTTATGAGAGGCTTTGTGAAGATATATGCTAATTGACTATATCTCCTTGAAGCATATGATCATGAAGGAAATGATGTCATATGTCAATGTGTTTGTTTCTTAAGTGCATGACAGGATTCTTTGTAATATTGATCGCACTTGTGTTATTACAAAATAGAGGAATGCATCCAAGATCGAGTCTATAGTCACGAAGTTGTTGCTTAAGCCACATAATTTGTGCACAACAACTACCCGCTGCTATGTATTATTTTTCGGCCGTGCTAAGAGCAAGACATGCTTGTTTCTTGCAATCCCAATATACTAATGCATTTTCAAGAATGTGACAAGTAGCACTTGTGCTCTTTCTATCAGTTTTACACCCTACATAATCCGCATAAGAATAACCAATTAAGTTATAAAAACTACCTTTTGTATGCCATAAGCTGATATTTGTTGTTCCTTTAAGATACTTAATGATCCGCTTTACCACCACGAGATGTGATTCCTTTCGATTTGCTTGAAATCGATCACAAATACAAACACTAAACATTATGTCATGACGACTTGCCGTCAAATATAATAAGGAACCATTCATACCTCGAAATTTTGTAATATCAATGGAAATACTAGATTCATCTTGATCAACATAAGTACCGGAGCCCGTGGGAGTATTCATTACTTTGCAATTATCCATATAAAACTTTTTAAGTAATTCTTTGCAATATTTGGATTCACTGATGAAGATGCCATCCTTTAGTTGCTTAATTTGAAGTCCAAGGAAATAGTTCATCTTTCCCATCATCAACATCTCAAATTCTCCTTGCATCATCAATGAAAATTATTCACACATTTCTTTGTTTGTTGAACCGAAGATGATATTGTCAATGTAGACTTGAATCGATAAAGTGTTACCTTTGATTTTCTTAATAAACAAGGTCTTATCAACTTCACCTTTTTAAAATCCTTTTTTGCATAGAAAATTATTAAGCCTATCATACCATGCTCTTGGTGCTTGTTTCAAACCATAAAGAGCTTTTCTTAACTTAAAGACATGTGAAGGATTCTTGAAGTCTTCAAATCCCGGGGGTTGTTTGACATAGACTTCTTCATCGATGTAGCCATTCAAGAATATGCTTTTGGCATCCATTTGGTAAAGCTGAAAATTTAATGAACAAGCATAAGAAAGTAAAAGATGAATAGCTTCTAACCTTGCAACCAGAGCAAAATTTTCTTCAAAATCAATTCCTTATTCTTGATTGAAACCTTGATCCACCAACCTTGCTTTATTTCAAATAATTATACCATTTTCGTCAAGTTTGTTCTTAAACACCCATCTTGTTCCTATGATGTGTTTATTGCTTGGCCTAGGGACAAGTTCCTAAAATTGATTCCTTTAAAATTGGTTCAACTCTTCTTGCATAGAAATTCTCCATTGGTTGTCTCCTAAGGCTTCATCAAATTTGGAAGGTTCAATTTGAGAGACAAACACCATATTCAAGAAAGCATCTTTTAGATTAGTCTTGTTGAAACTCCTTTGCTTATATCACCGATTACTTTTTAAATTGGATAATCACTATGAGTTCTCCATTCTTGAGGTAGATAATTATGATTTGTATCTTGTTGTAAAACTTCTTCTTGTTATTTTAGTTGATCCTCATTGCTGTCTTTGGAAGTATTTTCTTGAGGAACATCTACTATATCATCATCATCATTACAAACAACAATATCCTCCTTGGAGGGGTTAGATTCATCAAAAGAAACATGCATAGATTCTTCCATTGTTAAAGTCCTTTTATTATAAATTCTATATGCCTTACTAGAAAGAGAATAACCAAGAAAAATACCTTCATCAGATTTTTCATCAAACTTACCAAGATTGTCTTTGTCATTGTTTAAGACAAAGCATTTGCATCCAAAGATGTGAAAGTAAGAAATATTTGGTTTCCTTCCTTTAAAGAGTTCATACGAAGTCTTCTTCAAAATAGGTTTAATATTAACTATATTACTTATAAAACATGTCGTGCTTACCGCATCCGCTCAAAAGTAATTTGGAAGATTTGAATCGCTAAGCATTATTCTTGCAAGTTCCACAAGAGACCTATTCTTTCTTTCCACCACTCCATTTTTTTGAGGAATCCTTGGTGCCGAGAAATTATGAGAGATTCCATGTTCTCTGTAAAATTCTTCAAAGGAAGCATTTTGTAGTTCTCCACCATGATCACTTCTTATGAAGGCAATAGTTAGTGACTTCTCATTTTGAATTTGCTTTGCATATTTCTTGAACGCCTCGAATGCATCACTTTTCAGCACTAAAAAGAATGTCCAAGTGTGTCTAGAGAATCTTCAATAATAACTAAAGCATATACATTACCTCCGAAGCTTCTTGTTCTTGATGGACCAAATAGGTCCATATGAAACAATTGTAGTGGCCTTGTAGTGGACACCACATTCTTAGATTTGAAAGTTGATCTGGTTTGTTTCCTCTTTTGACATGCATCACAAAGTCTATCTTTGACAAATTTTATCTTAGGCAATCCAATGACAAGATCATGCTTGATTAGTTTATTCAAATGTTCCATATGAATACGAGCAATTCTTTTGTGCCAAAGCCATGAGCCATTGTTGTTTTCCATGATACATTTCACCTTCAAAGATAAATCATCAAGGGAAATCATAAATATATTATTAACTCTTTTATCTTTTAGTTTAACCTCGTGTGTGACTTCATCTTCTATCAAGCATTCGTCTTTGGTGAACTTGATCTTGAAGCCTTTGTCACAAAGTTCGATAATACTAAGAAGATCGTGCTTTAGTCCTTCAACATAAAGAACATCTTCAATGGATGTGAAAGGTGGTGCACCAACTTTTCCTATGTCAAGAATCTTTCCTTTATTGTTATCTCCATAAGTAACACAACCCTTGGCCTTAAGCATTAGATTTGAACATTTGTTGATATCTCCCGTCATATGCTTAGAACAATCACTATCGAGATACCATAGATTTGATGTGGTCTTCAAGCATACCTACAAAATGCTCAAGTGGTAAAGCGGAAAGCAAAAAGTAAAGTATTATTTTACAGGGTGATATTTAGGTTATATTCTATCGTGTCCATAGAGTTTGGTTATTGAATTGTCGTTTGACAAATCATTCGTTAATGATTTTGGGGGTAAAATGGGTTTGAAGTAACTGCGGAAATTTAAAGTTATTAACAGAAAATAAATTTATTCTTCTAATGAACAATTTATCAAGCATGCATATAATCCACTCCTCACAAACTTAAACCTATCGACCAGTTATACTCAACCTACAAGACTCGTCAATGT
Source organism: Vicia faba (assembly GCA_948472305.1). Lineage (NCBI taxonomy): Eukaryota > Viridiplantae > Streptophyta > Magnoliopsida > Fabales > Fabaceae > Vicia > Vicia faba. The sequence goes on from OX451737.1 coordinate 1,671,854,441, forward strand.
CATCACGTGTCAAACACTACACGCACTATATCATCTCAACGACGATTTCTCAACCAACCTCAACAATACATAAGTCAATTATGCTACTCGCGTTAATGATCTCTCAGTCAACACAACCAACACAAAGGCATTAATCACAGACACCCAAGTGAATAATAGCACTAAATTTATCTCTAGAATCCAGAAACTATTAGATAATCATCCTAAATAAGAATTTGAGCAGTTTATGTCTATAGCAACCCAAACCCTTAAGCACAGAGCAAAAATCCAGGACAACAATCGACAAAGATTTGTAAATTAAGTTTTATACAACGCCATGGGAGAAAATATACATGAGTTCAAAGTAAATACATATACAAACCATACCAAAAGAGAATACACAAATAAAAATAGAAATGAACCACAAATCTATCGATTTATCAACATCGATCGATGAGCAATCCACCCCGGATCATCCCTATGTAAGCTCCATAGTTGTTATCTAAGCTTATCCACTACAAAAATGAGGTTTATGGAGTTGGGAGATCAAAAACCACACCCAAAACCATAACCAAACAAAACAAAATGAAAATGAAATATAAACAAAATATGATCTACGACCATCGCCCGACAACATAAACACGTCGCCCGACGACACTACCTAAACTCTTGGCCTAAACTACGCCACTCAGGCAGCTGAGGAAAATATCTTCTCTCGCCCGGCGACAGATACACGTCGCCAAATGACACTTCTTCTCCTCGCCCAACGACACAACAGTGAAACGAGGTAAAATCAATTGGAAAATTGGTCATTCCTTGCTCCAATGTCGCCCGACAAGCAGACGTGATTCCCCTCGCCCGACGATGCACACTAGTCCAACAAATTTTGTTGCTTTCTCTGCACAACTTCAAATGGCTCTCTCTTCTTGTCCTTATTCCTTTATTGATCCAACAATGCATCTTGGAGCTTTTATTCCTCTGGCTCTAACAATGCTCAAATACCTACAAAATGAATACAAAACTATCAAACGGTGCACTTTATACACGAAAATGCATTATACACAAAGTTGGGTTATTCAACTGATATTAACAACACAGAGTCAATAACAAAAATTATAAACAAAAATAACTACATTTTGCACTCATCAAACTCTCCCTAACTTGAACTTGTTTGTCCTCAAACAACAAAAAAAAAACAACTTGAAGAAACAAAATCGATCAACCAAAGAATCATGAATCGATAAGTTTTAAATACAGAAAATAAATGCAATGGTTCAAATGAAAAATAATACACACAAAGTAATTACTTAGCACTAAGCTACGACTATAACATAAACACGAAACAAATGCTAAATACAGAATTCATGCCAAACATTCTAAAACAACACTAGTTCAAAAATAAATCACACCTAGCAAAATCGATCATCGATAGATGTGAAACACATAAAAATGAGGTATTTTCACTCATCCAACAACCTTGCAAATAAAAGATTAAATTATACACTCATCTAAAAATCATGTTGAAGACATAAAAGTAAGAATCACATGGGCTTTTCAAGGTTGTAATGTGGGTTGGTTAACAAACAAGAGATAAGTGCTAAAGCTAATCCAAACAAAAACATTCCTAAACCTAAGGGAGTGATCAACTCACAAAAGTTCAAACACAAAATTTCAATCAAACTTCATATTTCATCCCCAATTTTTTACACCAATCACAATACTTATTAACACAACATTATTCCATACTCTTTTTGTTTTTGTTTTTCAAAGCTTTTTCAATTTTTTCTTTTCTTTTTTCTAATATTTCTTTTTCACTTCTTTTTTTTCTTTTTCTTTTTCTATTTCTCAACCTCATAGCAACCAACATATAAATGAGCAAACATTGCTCTTCTCAACTTGAATTCAACCAACATCAAAATGTGAATACTCCATACTTTCTAAGGCAAGTAAAAATTCAAACAAAAAACAATGGTTGAAGGATCAAGAAAACAAAGAATCAATGTCCATACAAAAAGATGAACTCAACACTCATAGAGAAGCATTAAGTAAAAACAACATGAATATCGACAAAAAGTCACAAAGGGAGTTACAAAAGTTCACACACTCACAAGGTGAATTGACTATTAGGCTAGGTAATTATGCTCAAAATAAAACAAAATGCCTTGATTACTTCCATGCTTTCATACAATCAACACAAAATAAAAGATTAAGCATTATAAAATCCAGTTAAAACAAGAATTGTCGCCTTCAACATATATGAACAATGGAAAGCTATCTCTCAAAAAGGGTAGGAACTAAAGTGATTCACAAATGAACAAGTATACAAAAGAATGAATGGCATAAAAATTATAAAAAGTCTAAGTATCATGAATATGCTAAAGTATATATAGCGATAAACACATACCTCGAACGTGTACAAAACATTAACAAAATCATTACCACATATTCGCAAGTCGAAACAATCAAACTTGACAAGTCACCTTAATATCCTCAAGCTATTCACAACAAGCTCAAAGACAAACACAAAAATGAACACAAATAATATACACATACTAAAAGACCGAATGAAATTGTCTAAACAAATTTAAAAGTGAAGATATGAAATTTAAGAACTAGTCCAAGTTAAATTTATTTAGACAATTGCATTCAACTACCTAAACTAACAAAATGACAAACAATAAAACATGATTGTTTTACGTCGTAAGCTCGACGCCTGTTTCTTAAGAAAGTTCCTCCAAGTTGCTTCCACTCGGTTATTCCTAACCAACATACAAGTAAACATGAAAGGAAACAAACAATGATATAAAAAATTCACAAGTATAGAAAACATGTACACATGTGATAAATATAAGCAAATAAATTTACAAGTAAACATAAATAAGTTCATGCATAATTTCTATACAACATCTACATTAATTACAAAACTCAAAAACAAAGTAATTATCACAATACGAAACAATAAACCAATCTCCGGTAATAGATCCATTTTGCTGAAGCGCTAAAGCGGCAAGCAAAAAGTAAAGTATTATTTTATCGGATGATATTTAAGTTATATTGTATCGTATCCACAAAGATTGATTATTGAATTTTCGTTCGAAAAATAATTCGTTAATGAGTTTGGGGGTAAAATGGGTTTGAAGTAAGTGCAGGAATTTAAAGTTATTAATAGAACATAAATTCATTCTTCCAATGAACAACATATCAAGCATGCATATAATCCACTCCTCACAAACTTAAACTTATCGACCAGTTATACTCAACCTACAAGACTCGTCAATGTCATCATGTGTCAAACACTACACCCATTATATCATATCAACAACAATTTCTCAACCAACCTCAACAACACGAAAGTTAACCATGCTACTCGCATTAACGATCTCTCAGTCAACACAACCAACAAAGAGGCATTAATCACAGACACCCAAGTGAATAATAGCGCTAAATTTATCTCTAGAATCCATACATTATTAGTTAGTCATCCTAGATAAGAATTTAAGCAGTATATGTCTATAGCAACCCAAACCCCTAAGTACAGAGCAAAAATCCAGGACAACAATTGACAAAGATTTGTAAAGCAAGTTTTATACAATGTCATGGGCGACAAATATACATGAGTTGAAAGTAAATACATATACAAACCTAACCAAAAGATAATACACAAAGAAAAAGAGAAATGAATCACAAATCTACTAGTTTGTCAATGTCGATCGATGAGAAATCCACCCCGGATCATCCCTATGCAAGCTCCATAGTTGTTATCTAAGCTTATCCACTACAAAAATGAGGTTTATGGAGTTGGGAGATCAAAAACCACACCTGAAACCATAACCAAACAAAATGAAAATAAATATTAAAAAAATTCTTATCTGCGACCATCGTTCGACGACTCAAACACATCGCCCAACGACGCTACCTAAACTCTTGGCCCAAACTACGCCTTGCAGGCAGCTAGGGAAATATCTGCTCTCGCCCGATGACAGATACACATCACTCGACAACACTTATTTTCCTCTCCTAGCGACACAGCAGCTAAACAAGGCAGAATCAATTAGAAATTTGGTCATTCCTCACTCCACTATCGCTCGACGATGCAGACGCGATGCCCCTCACCCGACCATCACCCGACGATACACACCAGTCCAACAAATTTTGTTGCTTGCTATGCACATCTTCAAATGGCTCTCTCTTCTTGGCCTTATTCCTTTATTGATCCAATGATGCATCTTAGAGCTTTTATTCCTCTTGCTCCAACAATGCTCAAATACCTACAAAATGAACACAAAAGTATCAAACGATCCACTTTATACACGAAAACACATTATCCACAAACTAAACGTATTTATACACAAGGTTGGGTTATTCAAATGATATTAACAACAAAGAGCCGATAAGTTCAACAAAAAATATATACACAAATAACTATAATTTGCACTTATCACAAAAAAATTAAGTTTTATTAGGAACCTAAATTGCTTTGGGTCTTTCATAATTAGTATCTTTCTTTACCCACACATAATGCCCACTTGTCACACTAAATTTTATAACATATCAAGCATTACGTGTATGACCTACAATACCACAATAAAAGCAAGTAGGTACAAAATTACTTCTATATCTTGGAGGATAAGATTTCTTTTTAACTGATATTTTATTTTTAGGATAATGAAGAACCACTTTAGGCTTGTTCACATTCACTTGAGTTGTTTGGACACTAGCCTTAACAAAGATAGTTTTGTTGAAACTTGGTTTTTAAAACTTTGAATAGTCATGCCCACTTTTATCATTGGAGTATCTTTATTGACTAAGGATACCTTATAACCCAATTTGTCCTTTTTCATATCTTTCAAGAACTCTTTTTATTTGGACAATTTGGAAAGAAAGTGATTCAAAATTATTGTATACAAAATTATGTTTTTGCTCACTAATCATCTTTTGTTTTTCATCTTTGAAATATTTTTCCACTGTCTCAACTTTTTCTTCTAAATATGAGATTTGTTTCTTTTGAGATGATATAGTTTTATACAGAATTTTGCATTCATTTAATAGTTCATCTATTGCAACTTGTGCATCATTATCATAAAGAGAAAATTCATTACTAACCTCATCATCTTCATCATCGAAATGGTGTGAAGACATCAATGCTAGATTTACACTTTCGTCACTATCTAAATCGGATGAAGAACTTGTCTCATTGTCTTCTCATGCAATATAGTCCTTTTTATTCTTAAACTCCGTTTTGCCTTTGAAACCACCTTTCTTAGAGAGTTTAGGACAATCTGAATTTATGTGACCTTGCTTACCACATTCATAACACATGACATCTTGTGTTTAAGTGGAAGTCTCCTTTTTCCTGAGATGTTTCTTTCTTTTTGCATAAGAAGAAGATTTGTCATTTTTAACAAAGAACTTACCAAGCCTTTTCACAAGAAGCATGAAGTTTTCATCTTCCTTCGGTGCATTATTATCTTGACTTTCTTTTGAATCTACTTTCAAAGTGACGCCTTTGGATTTCTTCTATTTATTTTCACGCTTCTCAAGTCTTCCAAGTTCCATCTCATATTCTTGAAGTTTTCCAAACAATGTTGCGAAAGTCATTGAGGAAAGGTTTTTATTTTCCAAAATTGCCGTCACTTTTGGTTTCCATTCTCTGGTTAAAGATCTAAGCACTTTAAGATTTAATTCATCATTAGTTAATGTCTTACCGAGTTCTTTCAAGTGATTTATCAAATGCATGAATATGTTTTGCAAGTAAAGGATTGATTCTCCGGGTTGCATTATGAATAATTCGTATTCTCTACTTAAAGTATTCAATCTTGATCTTTTAACTTCAATCGTTCCTTCATGAGTCTCTACCAAGGTATCCCATATTTCTTTTGTCATTGTGCATGCCTAAACCCGAAATAATTCATCCATGCTAAGAGCACCTTGAAGAAGATTGATTGCCTTTTTGTCATAGAAAACCTTTTTCTTATCTTCGTCATCCCATGCACTTTTAGGCTTTGATGTTCCAACACTGTTGACAACATATGTAGGACCAAATGGACCATTTTGGACAACATCCCATATTTCTTCTCCTTGTGCTTCTAAATGTGCCTTCGTGCGAATTTTCCAAAAATAAAAGTATTCACCACAAAACAATGGACGCTTGTTATTACTACCACTGTCTCTATAAATTGGATTTTAATTTACGGCAGCCATTCTGGATCTTTAGGAACAAGTTACCTATAACCTGTTCTGATACCAATTGTAAGTATGAATTCACCTAAGAGGGGGGAGGTGAATTAGGTACTTAATTTTTTTTCGATTTTTAGTTGATATTTAGATTATTTTTATGGTTTATGGTGATTTTATGAAAGTAGTAAAGTGCAGAAAAATAAACGACACAAGGATATATCCTGGTTCTCCTTACAGTCCGAGAGTACTCCGGTCCCCTTTCAACATGAAAGAGATTTTACTATTGTTTGTAACTTGTACAAGAAAAATCAAAAACACCAAGAACAATGCTCTTGGATTTTTACTAAGTACACTAAGAGAACAATCCACCCTTAATGACTCTCTTGCTTCCAACAATCCTGGACAGCAAGGTTACAACAAGTATTCTGAATTTTTATAAGAGTTTGGAATGATATAGACAATGTATCAATCACTTTATTGATCTTCTCTTTCAAGCATACAACTTTCTTAATGATACAATACAAGTGTTCAATGAATAATATGAAATTTATCTTAATTTTCAATGAAAACTAAGTGAAGAAAATTTCACTAAAAATTCTAGTTTTATAAACACTTGAAATTTGGAAAATGAGATGATTAGAAAATATTAGATTTGTAGATGAAAGAGGTGTTTGAAATCTGAAATAATAGAGTTTTTATACCCTCTATACACCTTTGCAAAAGATAATAATCAATGAAAGAGTGTAATGGTTTAATTTCAAGGGATACAAAATTTTCAAATAGAAAGTTTCAGATTTTTGCCTCTGTTCAGTTGGGTAACCGGTTACTGCATATTGGGTATCCAGTTACCCCCTGTAGCATTAAGAAAATTCATGAATTTTGTCTCTGTGTAACCGGTTACCACATATGGTGTACTCGGTTACACCCTTTTGAAAAGCTTCCTGAATTTTAAAAAAACAAGTCAAAATTCTTCAGGTGTACGTGATTTCCTCATATGGGGTACCTGGGTACACAAAGCCCAGTTTGTAAAAATGTTTCAAAAAATTATATGTTTTGAAAGTTTGTTGATATAAAAATGTTTTAACTTATCATGGTATGAATGAATATTTATATATGAACACTTGTATGCATAGTTGAAAGTTGAATGTTTATACCTTTGGATATTAAGATCAATCATGCTTGGATTCTTTAAGATTTGGATAATCCTTTAAAATTGATATGCTAGATGCCTCGATCCATTCTATTTTGAAAACCGTCTATGTTAGCTTATCTTCATCAAAACAAGTTGGGAAACTTGACTTCACAGGCTCTGCCTGACTGAGGACGTGGGATCCGAGGAAGTAAAAAGCTTCACAGACTCCCAGCTCGTCGCCTCTCAGGTACGAGGGGAATACTAGGTCAAAAACGACCAAATATCAGAGTACTAGACCCTGGTCAGAGAAAGAATGAAGAAATTCAACTATGTGGACGTGCAACATGTTCCCCGCGAACATAATTCCCGAGCAGATATCTTGTAAAAATTGACCAGCACAAAGAATAAAGGTGGGAACAAATTCGTAATACAGGAAATACCTCCTCGACCAAGCATCTAAAAAGCATCCTCGGCTCCATAAGTGTACGTCATCTATGACAGTAGTTGCTGGATGGCCCTGGTATACAACTACCTCACAAAGGGAGAACTACCATCCGATCAGAAGGAGGCCAGCATGGTCAGATGAAGAGCCTGCTCCTACGTCCTTGTCGAAGGCAAACTGTATAAAAGAGGATTCTCTATAGCCCTCCTCAAATGCATCGAGGAAAACAAGGAAGCCCATATTCTACATGAGATCCACAAAGGATTCAACACCCAACATATGGGAGGAAGATCCTTCGCTAGGAAAGCGTTATGAGTAGGATATTATTAGCCCACCATGCAACATGATGCCAAAGAACACATAAAGAGATGTGACAAATTCCAGCGCCACAAGGACCTACACTTAGCACCATCTAGCAAGATCAAGTACCTCTTATCTCCCTGTCCCTTCGTGTGGTGGGGCTTGGACGTCCTCGGACCATTTTTTGTGGGATCAAACCAAAATAAATATCTGATAGTGGTTGTGGATTATTTCAAAAAATGGATAGAGGCAGATGCACTGGCTAAAATCACAACCCAAAACTTATTCTGCTTTTACAAGAGGAACATCATTGTTTGGTTCGGCATACCCCAAAAATTATCACCAACAATGGGACACAATTCATTGACAGGAATTTCCAGGAATTCGTCGCTAAGTTGGGAACCATCCAACACTTTGCTTCCGTCGAACACCCACAAACGAACAAACAAGTTGAGGTTGCAAATAAGGTGATCCTTCGAGGACTAAAATGAAGGCTTGACAAAACAAAAATGAGGTGGGTCGAGGAATTAAATAGCATGCTCTGGGCATACCAAACAACATCCCACTCATCAATCAGGGAGAGTCATTTCCGACTAGTATACGGAACCAAGTTCGTCATCCCCATCGAAATCATAGAATCGTCGAGACGGACTAAAGCTCCTCTCGACGAAGAAATGAATGATGAAGCCTTAAGGGAAGAGCTCAACCTCTTCGAGGAAGTACTAACTGGAGAAGCCTTACAAGAAGCCACTCTCAAACAAAAAACTGCCACACGATACGATGCCAAAGTCATACAGCGAGAATTCGAAATCGGCAGCCTAGTCCTAAAGAGATATCACAAAGAATATCGTGAGGGAAATATTGCTGTAAATTGGGAAGGCCCGTACCGCGTCCATGTGAAAACATGGACCAGGGCCTATTATTTATAAAACTTACATAGGGAACACCTTTCTCGACCTTGGAACACCAAAAACTGAGACAATATTATAGTTAAGGTGCTAAAAACAATCGGTGTGCTCTGTCAAGATAACAGACACAGAAGTCCCGACCATGCATGCATGCTCAAGTACAAGCATTGTATTCTGAATTAAACAAAGAGATGAATTTCCACTCCTTTTGATGTGAAGATTCTTAGCCCAACATGTAAAACTCAAACGAGCTCCATTTTCACTGTACTATGATGGAATAACATCCAGCTCGTGATGGGAAGTTCACGCCGCCGAGCTCAGGCCCTAAACGAGACCTGAGTTCTGGCTCATGCCTGAAAATTACCCTGGTCGTTCCACCAGTTCCCCTCACTGGCGAACCACGATGAATAACGAGTAAATTCCCCGAAAAACTAAAACAAAATAAACGTCTCCGGCAGGCGAGCATGCAAACATGCAAACATTCAACAATATCAAGCAGTAAACCATGAGCAAATACTTAAACAATATAGATTAAAGCAAAAATGACCATCACAATCCAAATACTAAAAGATGACCATGAGGGCCGCTACCGTCAAAGATATTACATAAACGGAGCCAAAGGCCCCCATCAAAAGAAACGAACGTGTGGCCACAAGGACCCTAATTATTGGGAATTACATGCGACGGGCAAAAAGCCCCAAAAAAAAATTACAACAGAAAATAGCACGCATGCCGACCAAAACAAAGGAATAACAAAGCTCCAATTAATCTGCGGGCTAAGGCTCCTCTTCTGGATGAGTAGGCGCTCCTGCGTCGGGCTACAGTTTCTCGGGTCCTCCCGGGGACTGAAAATAATCTGCCACATTTCCACCCACCATCTCAAGGAAGTCCGGGATAACCATTCAGCCATACACGACGTGATGGAGGAAACAAGTCCCTATCAAATCAAAGTCGACCCTAGGGTTCACCAAAAAATCTGGGCCACCGAATTCTTAAAAGTATCCCCGGCTACCACCAAGGCATCATCGTCGGCCTGCTGAATGCGAGTGACCAACTGAGCTCTGATCGCAAGCTCCTTAACATATTCAGGCTCGTCTTCACCAAGGGCCATGATAGACTCAAGCTTTTTGCTCTCCACTACAAGATCCTCTTTGAGCTTATCCCTCTCCTTGTCTGACTCCTTCTTTGACTTGACCAACGCCTTGTTATTAACCTTTAGCTTTTTATACTTCCCCTCGAGGTGGCTAGAGTCGCCCAAACTTTCCTTAGTTCCACCTCCCGGGGACTCCCCTTCTCGGTATGAATGTTCGTTGCGCTCAAGATCCTCATCAAGGCCACAACATCTTGGGCCAACAACATCCTCTTGTTCGGGCGATCCAACACCTAGTACGGAAGATACTCTACCTTATGGAGACCCATAGAAGAACTTTTGAAGAAGTGCTTGTCGTGAAAGTAGGGGGGCAGCATAAATTTTTCTTTACCTTTTTCCCCGGTCAGATCGACTAAGTCATCAAAATGGGGCCGCTTAACACGTGAGCTCATTGGAAAAGGAGAATACTGCCCTACAGATGGACCCGATGAAGAGGTTCTCGAACTAGCCAGAGGCACACTCGCTCCATCACCGCCCATAATACTCTTGGAAACTGATTCATGTGCTTTCTTGGCCTTGTGTGCGACTGTCATAGAGTAAAATTGAGGAGACCAAGCTATTGAGAAACTTGACTCATAAAGACTTAAGAAGTCACCACCGAACTTTATTATTTCCAAGGAAAAGGGAAAAGATCAAAATTCTATTGTTTAACATGTGATGCAAGAAGTAAATTCTAAAAGTAAAGCATAAGGAAGAGATCCAAGGTACGTTGGTTGGTTATACAAAGGGAAGGTATTAATACCCTATGTATCCATAGTAATCTATAGGAACCACTTATAATATTTGTTTTTGGTTTAAAATTGTTTGTTTGTTAAATTAGTGTGGAGATGGGAAAAGAAATATATTTTTAGGATATTTTTGTTTGAAAAGATATAGTCTTATACCAACGTACCAATTAAGGATCAAAACCTCGTAGTTCATGGTAAAAATAACAAAATGGTTTATTGTGGTTGATTTTAGGAGAAGAGATATCTCATCATCTTTTAGAGAGAAATATCAACTAATACCACCACAAGTATGAGAAGATGAATCTTGCATCACTATGAAGGAATAACTACTAACTTGGATATAAAGATCAACAAGTTTCCAACTAACTTCTTCATGTGGAAAGAATCACATTTACTTCAACAATTACCATGGAGATAGGAGAATTATATCTCAACTATGAAGGGGATTTATATCTAATCTCTTTGAGAAAAAAGGTTTTAAATTGAAAAGCCAAGTGGAAAAAAGATTTGGGTGAGGTTAAGTCACATTTAGTCTTTTGAAAGAGTTTTGATAAGCTTTAACTATATTGAAGCATTTGATTAAAAAATAAAGTTTGAAAATGCAATGACACAGAGTCAAGTTTTTTATATGAAAGTGGTGAAAGTTTGAAAATGATTTTTTAGGGTTTAAAAGGTTCTTAGAGTACGAGAAGATACATAGGGTGATTATTCACAAGAGTTTTATACAAAGGGTGATGCATATGCACATTACTTATAAAGTCAACAAAATTATCCCTTTTCCTTGGATTTTTTACACAAGTACTAATCATGTGAGGTAATGAACATACACAAACATCATGTTATTAAACAAGAGTCAAAACATGGCATGGTAGGATTAATCATCAAGAAAGTCTTAAAGGAAAAGTATAAAAGACATGTTTTTTATATTTTTAATAAAATAAACAAAATAAAACATATTTTTTATATTTTTTCAAATATTATCAAAGTACACAAATAAATCAAGTAGCATGTAAAAAATAAAGCCAAAAGGAGTTGATTTTCTCATCTAAAATCAAGTTGAAAGTTGAAGAAAAGTGTTGGAATCAAGTGCCAAGCAAGCAATGAAAAGAAAATATTTTTGGAAATTTTACTCAGGAAATTGATTCCCTGAAATGGGGAAATCCATTTCCCCTTTGCTGCAAGCCTAAGACAGAAGCGTTGGAAAACAAGATTTTATTGTGGAAATCGATTCCCTAATATGGGGAAATCGATTTCCCCTCTACTGCAGGTAAACAAATAGTTATGGAAATTGATTCCCATGTCTCAGGAAATCGATTTCCTGCACGAAATTTCTAATTTTTCTGGCTTTCAAACACACCATCTTCCACCTCCATCTTCTAAAAATGGAAACTCACTCATTTCTCAAACAAATGCAAAAGTGTAAAGATCAAAGTTGCTTAGTTTTTCACAAGGATTTAAAAAATGTGAACATCATAAATTAATACGGACTGTAGCTCATGAATTTTTGATAAGGCCAGAAGATCTAACATTTTTCAAAGTTGAATCAAGTGACATACAAACTCAAACAATGCCTATTTTTCAACATAAATGTGTCAAAAATGAGTGCAAATGGTAACTCAAACTATGAGTTTAAAGTTAAGAAAGTTTACCAAACGGAGTGAGTCCATTGCCCCTTTAAATGTGATTATAGTAGCAAAGGTATGATGCTCTTAGCTTTCTTGGACCTCAGTGAAGCTATTGATGTGCTTACTTTGCTTTGAAACAAGTTCACACTTTCTAACCAACTCAAAGTGCAAACTCAAAAAGTGAGAAATGGACGTATGGGTTGAGTGGTTATAGAAGCAAACTTAAGGTTATAGTAGCTTCTATATGATATATGGAAGGTGTTTGTATGGTTTGTTTGCAAAGAAATTGCAAGAATTGTGAGTTTAGTGTTTATTGTATGAAAACTTGCAAAATGGGGTTATTGGGAAAATTTTGGTGTTTGAAAGAGATGGTGTTTTAGAGTTATGAATTGGTTGTTATAAAGTGTTGAAATGATCTCTATTTATAGAGAAACGTTAGGGTTTGGAGCTGATCAATTTTGATGTATAAGGTTTGGAAACTTAGTGGAGAAGAAACTTGAAAATCAGGGTCCCAATGCTTAGTACAAGAGGGGTTGGGTGAAGTTACCTTGTTTTCCTTGATTCGTGGTGGAGTGTAATAAGAAAATAAGTAGAGGTCTGGAATCAAGACAAGATTTTTACAAAAAACTTGCTTTTCAAGAATAACTATGGTAACTTTTTACCTTAAATGGCAAGTTATTTGGGTAATGGCTTGTATCTCTTGGGTAAAGGCTTGAAAGCTTGTGTATCCTATTGATATTGGATAGATTTATATGTACTATGGGCTGAAAAGTGATATTATGTAGCATGGCTTGGAGATTTGGTCTTTTGGTTATCACAAAAATGACTTGTAATGCAACCTTAATCACCCATTTTTATAAATTCAAAACTCCTTGCTCAAGTATGACAAATTCATGTTCCTAGACTTTTTGGAAATTTCAAAATGTTATCTACAACTTTCATGTTGAACACTTTCCTTGAATCAATTGGGATCTTGGATAAAAATGACCGTAAAGTCAGCTACTTAACAATATCAGAATGCTGGAAAATTTTCTCTCTGTGTTTGAGATTTTGACAATCTTGAGATGCTAACTTCAATAATTCATATCTCTAAATATATGCATTTCTTTGGTGATCAAGCCTAATTGAAAAAGTTGTAGTATGAATCATGCTCTACCACTTTCTTGTTGAAAGTTTTCCTTGAATCAACTTGTATCTTGGTGAAACTTGCTTGTGAAGATAAGGCTTTTCAAGTGTAATACACTTGATTTTTCGAAGTGTTTAAAAGTCTTCATCTTTGACTTTTGTTGACTATTCTTGATTCTCTTGATTCTTGATGCACAAACTTGATAATTTTGAATGTTTTGATGATCATTGATCCTTTAAGTCCATAGTTGACCAAAAAGTCAAAGTTTAACTTTGGTGGGACAGTTGACTTTTCATTAGTTGATTCCAATTCTTTCACCATCAGTCAAACGTATCTTTGAGAATGTATTGAGTAATGTAATTAGGTCAATATGGTGCATTTGAGTTCTTCGAATCATGCCTCAAGTAATTAGGTCATGCACTGAGCCAAAAGTCAATGATCCATTTTAATCAAAACCTTAATTTAATCAAGACTTGTATTGATGGAGATTTCTTGATTCAAAACCATGTTTGACACAAAGAGAAATCACAAGCTATTTTTTGTATTTTATTAGAGATGTAATGATGCATATGAGGTGGTATCTTAGGTCGAAAATAGGGTACAACAACGGTGTTCTGGAGCATACGTTCCTAAGGAGTAGTCATTTTCTCTGCAACAGAACAAACAAAAATCAGCAAAACATAGATATAAAGATAAGGGAAAGTCAAAAAACAAAGCGACTACCTAAGTAATATTTGGGTTCCTTGCATTATAGGAGCTCCTTAACATTTATGAGCCCCAATTCAAACACGAGCTTCCCATCCATGTCAATGATAGGCTTTCCCCCTTTGCCCGCACGCTAAACATGGGGTATCCCCACGACAAAAGCCAACAGTCAATCATAGCTAGCATGGTCCTCAGGATTAAGCTGATCAACCTTCTTAATATAATGGTCAGTCCCGCGATCAAAAGCTCCCAATTCCAATTAAAGTTAAACCTTTGCACCAACTGCATCATCGGCTCGCCCTTCTCATCCAACACCTGCTGCCAGTCCTTGCCAAAGCTAGGGATACTATAGAACATGTTATGGATTGCCCTCTCTGACACAGGCTGAATCACAATATACATGCTCTTAAAGTCCTGAATGGATTCGAGGTAGGCCTTGAATAACTTCCAATTAGCCTTCTTAAAGGAGACCCATTCGAACTAGTCACCAACTACGCTCATATAAAGATGAAAACAGTAGAAGAAAAAAGGGACAGTGACCCTAATCTGCAGATAGTCACACTTGATCTCGAAAGGCCACAGAAAGGCCATTAAGTTGTGGTAGAGTTGGGAGGGAGCAAGACGGAGATAGTTGAAAACATCCACCTGTAGATCAGAGAAAGGAAACTGAAGACCCATATCCCTATAAAGGATCTCGTACATAAGAATGTCATTTACATCATACTCCGATCAGATCTGATGGAGCTTCCCGTGGATATAGATGACCCATTCCTCCTCGACATCTTCCTGCTTCATCCCCGCAGCCACAATCGTGAACACCTCTTCCCGGTGGTTGGTGAAGTAACATGCAATCTCCCGAAGACTAGCGTCATCCACTCCCTAGGAGCCACAGATGCCCCGATCACGTTTTTCTCAGCAGCATTTTCCCTAGAACACTTGGCTCAGAATTATGTTACCTTGATGTATTCTTCTCGGTCGAGGTACACTCGGACAAATCCAGTTCAAAATCACCTTGCTCGCTCATAACTTCGTCTCCAAGTTTGCTATCTATTTTACCTAAAAAACAGAGGGCGGAAGTGAATTCAGCGTCAAATCAAATCCATCCTTCCACCGCTAATCAATTGAAAGGGCGCACAAAGGAACGAGACCATGTCCCCAAACATAGCACTCGCTCAAAAACAGCGAATAAACGAGCAAAAGGGAGATTCCCTCTAACGAATTGGGGCGCCTTCCCATCAGGCTAAACCCAAACTCGCGTGAGGAGTGATCTCCTCGACGGTTGGGTTTTGAACCTCACGCGGAAACTCATCAGAAATGGCCCAACTTTGCCAAAAAATTCACCGTGAATCACCATTACTAGCCTATGATACGTTGGCAGAACCGACTGTTAATACTGGTTTTGTGTTTTTTGTTCGCAAATATTACGGTAAGCAAGAGTCTCCGCTGACTTTTCTTTTATCCAACAAAGGAAAGGGTGAAAAGAACAGAAAAAGACCTTTTCGAGAGTTTTCTGAGTAAGGGGGTAGATTATGGAAAGGGAAGGTGTTAGAACCCTTTCCATCCGTGGTTTTCTCGCTCTTAGAGGTTTTCTCATTTTTAAAATACCTTTGTGCTTTGTGTTTGAAAATGTTTTAAAAACGCCTTAGTGCGAAAATTTTCTTTGCGTTTAACTCTTGTATCAGTCCTCAAGAGTGTTAACAAAGCAAATGTTTTTTGAAACTTGCTTTTGTTAAGTAGTTTTCTGTGTAAGTGCAAAATATTTGTGCAAACTTCTAACAGCTATCTACTTTGTTACTCGAAAAGGGTCGTTCTTTTCCTCTTTTCCTTTAGATGGTGTTATCCTATTATTAGTGAGTAGGTAGCCTTGTCGTTGGATGTTGAGGGACACCCGAAGGGAAGTTTTACAGTCATAAAGGCAACATATGGAGACGCTTTAGCAATTTCATTTAAGGGACGAGATCATTTACCAAAAAGGCAACTGTTGGGTCATCGAGGGACTATAATCTTTTGATTTTATGGGTATTTGCTAAAGTGTTCCTGCCTCATGACTGTTTTATTGAAGGCAACCAAAGTGGTTGTACCTTAGAGGTGTATATGTGCAAGTGTGTTATGTTCAATTATTTTTTGTCTTTTTGTTAAGTTTGCTAACGTTTGATTATTAGTCTTTTCATACACGCGTAGTTACTAGCAGTTAATATGAAAAGCAGTAATAAAATGCAGAAAATAGAGGTCCTACGCTATTACAACCAAATCAAAAGACAAGTAAAAAGTAAAAATAAAAAAGAGAAAAGACTTCTTCGATCCATTCCATGGACTCCTTCGATTCACCCTTCTTTGGCCTTCTTTCGATTGGGCTTGAGAATTGACGTGGGCAAGCTTCGATTTGTACCTTCTCCAATTATTTCGATTGAGCTAGGGAGTGGGCATGGATAGCCTTCGATTGGGCTTGAGAATTGATGGGGCAAGCTTCGATTTGCACCCTTTTCCCGCCCTCTTCGATTGGGTTTGGGAAGGATATGGGTACACTTTGATTGCAGGGAGAAATGGGGGCTTCTATTCAGAGGAAGAAGGCTACCTTTTGATTATATGAAGGGTGTTGCTGGAAAGGCCTGAAGGATCACCTGTAGAGACACCGCATCTGTAAAATTATTTTAGAAAACTAAAACGCAGGACCTGGGTATTGAAACCCAGGTCCTTCGATCCTGCGTGCGCTGGGTCTTTTCAGGCTATATCTGCAGCAAGTGTTAGCAAACAAAAAACATAACCTGGGTGCCAAACCCAAGCCCCTTGATCCTGTCTAGAATGACAAATCGAATGAAAGAACAAATATGGATGTGTTATGTAAATACAAAGTTTGAAATTTTACCTCTCTTACCAGTAGTTGGAACCTTCGATTTGGCACTTTCTGGATGTGGGTGCCTTCGATCTGGGACTTTTGGGCGTGGATACTTTTGGATTACTTATGAAATTTTTTACAACCTTTGGTGGGTTTGTGGGCAGCGTATCTCTAATCTTTTCGTCCTTTTGCAATGTGTCCTTGGCCTCGTATTTATAGGAGTATGAGGGTGCATCAAAATGGCAAGGGACAACCATTTAACCAGGCCTTTAAAGCCATGAGACAAGAATCAAACATATTAGAATATTTCCTTTTTGAAATATCTATGCCTCTTTTGAAATTTTGGATTAACCTGGACACCTTTTGACTTTCGAATGCCCTCTTGATGGCCTCCTTCGAATGGCCTCGAAGGAGTTCTTCGAATGGCCCTTCGCCTTGATTAATCTTTTAAATTTTTGTACTGGTGTCCCATTCGAAAGACCATTTATCCAAATACCAGTTGAAGGACACAATTAACATGCCTGTCGAAGCTGCCCTGGTTTGAGATGCTAAATCGAAGAATCCCTTACCATGTGTTGTACCCCAAAATTTGCCCTCCCATATTTCTCAAAAAAAACATTTCAAGAAAAATTCACAAGTCCAACCTGGCGCGTCATATTCAGGTATCTTTCGCCAAGATATCTCTGATAACGTATTCTCAAATTCAGGTTCGGCTCAAGAGTCAATTCTTTAAAGAAGGTATCCGAATGTGTGAGTTTTCTTGAAGAAATATAGTGAAAAAGTGTGTTGAAAGTGCAGTTTTTACGCGCTAAAAAATTCATAACTTGAAGATCGTGACTCGTTTTGAACCCGTTCCAGTGGCCAAAATTTCGTCTTGACATTATCTACGTTTTCATCTCTCACGGCTGGAAGCCAATTTCGATCAGAAGGTCTTCAAAAATGTGGATTTATCAAGTATTTTCGTGCAGAAATTTGTGACAGAAGTTTATTTGCGTCATGTTCAAAAAATCATAACTTGGTCGATTTTCATCGTATCGAGCTGGTTCCGGTGCCAAAATTTCACAAATTGAGTTGGCTACATTTTCACAGAAGGTATTGAGTTCAAACGGTATTCAAAAGGCCTTCGTTTTTTGCTCAGAGTGCGTGACACGCTGAAAATCCTGAATGCTGAATATTATTTCATCTGGGCCGAAACTTCGAAAATTCATAACTCGGTCAATTTTTATCGGATTGGGCTCATATTTTTACACAAGGTCCCTGACTCGTAGATCTACAACTTTGCTTCAAAAGTCGAGACCGGATTATGCTCCGATCAATACCAGTTTTTTATTGAAGAACGTGTCAGAGTCGACACTGAAGCCCAAAATAAGTTTGTCTGAGCTGAAACTTCAAAAATTCATAACTAATTCACCGTTTATCCGATTGAGTCTATTTTCGGACAGGAGTTAGTTCTCGATGTCAGCTACATTTTGTTTTCACATTTCAACTTCAAAAAATGCACTTAAGTCCCTGCGATTTAGCCTGGAAAGTGACGAATTCAAGTGAATATTGGAGGCCCAATTGCACATTCAAAGCCCATTTGCTTTACCCTAATTTCCATTATATAATCACCTTCTTTTCACACAAACCAGGAGAAGAGAAAAAGAGAGAAAAAACCTTGCCACAACACTGTTGGAATATCAAACTCTTTCAAGAACCCTAAAACCTTGAAATCCTTATTACAAATCCCTCTCTCACTACAAACAAGTCATCTCAGTTACAAACCAACATCTTATTACTTCTTCAGTAAGGGTAAGGCTGGCTTGATCTCCATGATCCTAATTTTCCAGTAAGGCATAAAAGCATCCAGGTCACTAATTTTCCAGTAAGGGTAAGATTGATTTGATCTACATGATCAAAAGGGTATAATCATTCATACATGCCATATTGTGCCTAAACATTAAATTTCTTCATATATTGGCTTTATTTGCATTTTATGATTTTATTTAATGTGTTCGTGAGATTCAACACTGCAGATTTAGACAGGATCCCATGCAGGTTCATTAAGGAGCGTTGAGGCCAAAAGCCAAATGGCCAAAAGCCAAAAGCCAAATGGCCAAAAGCCAAAAGCCAAATGGCCAAAAGCCAAAAGCCAAATGGCCAAAGTAGAACATTTTATGCATGACACCAATACATGGCGAGGCAGACATTAAGCCAGACATTAAGGAACGTTGAAGCCAGAACACAAATGGCCAAAAGCCAAAACGCAAATGGCCAAAAGCCAAAAGCCAAATGGCCAAAGTAGAACAACTTATGCATGATGAGGCCAAAAGCCAAATGGCCAAACCACTCCAATTCACCTCCAAAAAGGGGACAGAAACCCCCCAAGGTATTGTATTTTCTTTCTTTTCCTTATTTTATTTATTTCAATTATTTCTTTTTTTAATTAATTCCTTTAATTTAACTTATTTTCATAAAATATAAAAAATAGTAAAAAACAGAAAAGTCATAAAAATCAAAATATATTTATTTAATTAATGTTTTTTTGTAAATAAATTTCACTAATAATTAATTATTTATTTTTATAAATCAAAATTGCATGTAAATAATTAGATTAATTTTAGGTTTAATTTTAACATGTTTTTCTTAATAAATAAAAAAATTAGAATTAGGGTTAATATTTTAATTTCATTTAATCTTTCTCATAAAAATACATAAAAAACATAAATACCAAAAACTCAAAAAAAATAATAATTTCTTTTTTCTCTTTAATTTCATTAGTTTAATCATTTAATTTAATTTCATTAAAAAGGGTCCAACGCCCTCGCTTCCAATTTTAATTCCAATTCGCGCATTTTATTTTATTTCTTATAATATTAATGTAATTCTCCCAAAGCCTTGTAAACTCGGACATTTTATTTCTCGCACTTTACTTCTTTATTTTCTGTCAAATCGGATCCTGGATTAAATTTGGCGATGTGGACCCGCGCCTTTGTAATAGTTTAGAACTTTTAATTTCCGCATCTTTTTAACTGTTAATAAATGCATGCAAGAATGAATGATAAAATAAAAACAAACGCATAGATCACCTTGACATGAATAAGACAAAATAACTGAACATGACACACAAATCACACACCACCCCTAGGGTACGCCTCACTGTTGCCTTGCCTCGAAAGGTGATCGTCGAGTAGAGGATGTCTTAGTAAGTCCTCATGATCCGGGAACCTGGCATGAGGGTAGCTTCTAAGGTGTCTTCCTATTGCTCTGGTGATCACCATGTCCCGAACCTCGAATTGACCCGAACACCTCCAACGGTGGTGCTACCTACCTCTCAATGGTGGGATGGCACTACTTTAAAGGACATTTACACAGACGAATTCCTTAGGGTAGGTAGACGACTCTAGATACTTGCTCTAAATTTCAAAACAAAACAAAATACTTTTCACACCAACACATTTTCAAAAAGCTTTCGAAAGCAATTTTTCAAACACTCTTGAGGACTGATACAAGAGTCGAACTGGAATTTTCAAAGAAACTTTTTTAAAACCCACAGTTGAAAAGCAAACAAACCATTTTTGAAAACACAAGTGAGCAAGTATCTAAGAGCCCATGGATAACCATGGATAGAAAGGGTGCTAACACCTTCCCTTTCTATAATCTACCTCCCGAACCGAGAGCAATCTCTATAAGGAATTTTTCTGTGCTTTTGTCCTTTCCATTTGGAGAAAATAAAAGACGGTGGCGACTCTTGCTTCCGCGACATTTCGCGAACCAACGTTAAACAGTCAGTTCCAGATCCACCGATCACAGAACTGGCGACTCTGCTGGGGATAAACTTAAAGTGAGGTGTACCTTAGGGCTAGTTCATAACTGTGTTTTCAATTGTTTTCCTTGTGTGCTTTATTATTGTGGGTTGCTTGGGAGTTCTATAGATCCTAACCCGGATCTGGGGGATACCTTTCTTAGAAAGTAGCAACAAGGCTGTGAGGGAACTGTGCGGGGTATACCGACATGGTTGAAACAGTCTGCTATGTTGATGTGGCATTTTTGGTGTGTACCGGTAACCCTTGAGTTCAGTCAAGGAGAGTACGGGGCCTCCGCGTGGTGTCGTGAAGCATCAACAGACCTTAGGAACCTTAATTGAACAATCTTGGCCTCTTTAGGGTAGTGAGATAACTGACTTTGGTGCAGTCCGAGGTTGGTTGATACTCGATACTACACTCAATTGAGGGTTGCTTTCCTGGAATATTTCGGTCGCCAGTTCAGTGGCTAAATCGAAACGATGAACAATGAAAGCAATCCCGTGATATTGGGACCCTTAGAACCCGGTTACTTCTAATAGGACAGGTTGAACCCACCAACTTCAAGAGGGTAATACCCAGACCCCATGCTGGCCTGAACTCTAAGGGTTTCTCTTGTGTGACTTGTGTGCCTTCCAACTTGACTACTTGCATGCTTGTTATCTAACACAGGAACTACTTGCAGGGTTCGCTTATAGTCCTTAATTGGGACTCATAGCAGGGTTTGCCAAGTTTTTGCAGGTTTTGTCCATAGCCCTTAACTAGGACTCATAACAGGGTTTACTGAATTTCCTACAGGTTTTTGTTTTAGTCCTTAACCAGGACTCATAACAAGGTTTACCAAGTCCTTGCAGGGTTTGTTTATAGTCCTTAACTGGGACTCATAACAGGTTTTACTTGAGCTTCTTGCAGGTTTTGGTTTGCAGTCCTTAATAAGGGCTCATAACAGGGTTTATCTATACTACCCCATGCATCATGACATCATACCATTGCATACATCCTAACCCATTTCAAGGATCTCAAGGGCTTGTGATGCAGGTCATGATGAATCAAACATCTAGCAAGGGGCAAAGAGGATTTATTTTCCTCTAGCCAAAGTTGTCAGAGGCTATGACCCACTTGATATGGTGAGCTTTGACTCCTGAAGAAGGTTCCCCTAACCAAGGTTGTTTGGAAATCAAAACCAGACATGATGATTAAAGTCAGGGGCTATGACCCACTGGATATGGTGAGCCTTTGACCCCTGAAGAAGGAATCTCAGCAAACATGAAGTTCCCTCAATCAAGCTACCTAGTTCTAACAAATTTTCTTGTTTATCCCGCGAGGTCCTTGAAAACATTGCATGCATGTCATACACATCATTATATAGCAGGTATCTTTGTTGCAGGTCACTTACCTTTCTCGCTGTTTATTTCAGCAATGGCTTCCCAACAAGATAACCAGGACCTTCTTACTCAAGAAACTCGGTTCGGGGAAATCCTCCTGAATCTATCCAAGGGGCAGGAGGAGCTAAGGACACTTCTCATGGAGACTTTTGTCAGGAACAGTGCTGAGGATGAAAGGCTGAAACACCTACAAGCTGAGGTGGATGCATTGAAGGTCCAGATGCTGGGGCAGGTGACTGCCATTCAAGGGTTAGCTCAAAGACAAGATGAGCTCGGGGTTCTCGTCAACCAACTGCTTCAGGGCAACCAACTGGGGCAAACGCCTAAGGGTAAAAAGCCAGTCATCGTTCAATCACTGTTGAGACAAGGAGATAAGGGGAGAGCTCCTCAAATGGCTCCAGTGTCACAAATTCAACATCACAACCAACAAAAGAGCGAGAGGAGGCAGTTCACTCGGCTCAGCATGACCTTATCCCAGATATTGCCACAGTTGCTGGATACCAAACTGGTAACTCTAAAAGAGGCTCCGAAGTTTCAAAATACAATGTCACCGAAGTACAACCCCAACGTCCGCTGCGCCTATCACTCTGACATCCCGGGGCATACTACAGATGATTGTTGGAGCTTGAAAAATAAGATCCAGGATCTAATTGATGAAGGAGTAGTAGATTTCACTCAAGTGGGTCAGGCTGAATGCTCCTGCCATCCCTACAGGATCCACCATGTGAAGTGACAAGCCCTGAGACTAGAAAACTTTTGGTTCATTCGAATGTTCAAGTTGAAATTTTCTTTTGTTCAAACATTTATTCATGCTAAACATTGTTATTCCATTAATGCATCGCATATGTCTGTTTTGAAGCAATATATTCGTATTCACTATACGTAAATTATTTTCATATTTTTTCTGATGTCAACTCTCGATTAATAATTCTAAGCCTCTTGAGGGAGGATGACGAAAACGATACCGCTATCTTTACAGTATGCTTTTGAACAGACCCCGCTGATGAAGTACAGGCATTATTTCAAATCCCTAAACACTGGAGTTATAAGGAAGATAATCCCTCGTCAACCCTTCTGAGCCAAAGAAGTAGGAGTTTTTCTTTTCGAAATTTAAAACCCTTAATCATAACCTGGGGCAGGGTAGTCTCTCAGTTGATCCAAGTGCATAACGAATGGCACCAAAAAGGTCCTTACAAAACGAAGAAAGACAGTGATGGTTCCGAATAATCAATAAAGAAAGGCAGTCATTATCTCAAAAAATAAAAAACCCATTAAGTCAAAACCCATGAAGGAGACTTACGAAACTGGGGCATCCCGCTGACTGTGATTCCAAAAAAGGGAAACAGTTCAGGCAAAAAAAGAAAGGGATAACAAAAAAAAAAAGAAGAGGTCCTACAAACCCTCAACAAAAAAAAGGAATGACTGCCTACTCAAAATAAGTTATTAACATCCGAATCATCACCGGAAAATCAAAGCAAAGATTCAAACAAGGTCTAACGTATGATCAACTGAGTTTAGGTTTGGAGAACATCACGAAGAGCGGGTGGGTACAAATAAAATTTGAGCCTTTATCCTTTGTTTCTTAAACCGTGAACCAGGCCACGTTATAACCCTCAAAAGTCCTAGCTGAAGCATGGGTTAGTTCGAAAGCATACTGTACGAAAGGTATCCTGACTCCTTAAGGCTCGCGGTAAAATACGGAGTTGACATCATGTTTTACAAACAACCACTTGTTTTATGAAAAAGAGTGTATTTTCAAAATCTTCAAGACAGACATAAGCTTTGCATTTTTAACATAACTTTGTTTGCATATGACTTTTTGTTTGAACAGCAGAGAAATTCGCACGACGAATGCCTGATGAACAAAAGCTCTTCCAATCAAGGGGCAGGTATGACCATGGTCCATTATCTGGGGCAGTCCAATCAAGATTCGGAGAATCTCTCAAAGGCCAAATAGCCTGGGGCAAATCTCTGCCTGAGTCACTTGGGGCATTCCAACAACGAATCTTGCCTGATCAAATCCCTTGTGGTGGCATGGCAAAACACTCCTAACAAGGGCAATTCCCTACATTCTGAGAGCATGGACATAGTCGAAAAAATACTACGCACAATCAAAGACCCGCTAGGTTGACACACCTAGGAAAAAATAAGGGCTTCCCGGCGAACCAAAAGGGTTCGGGCAAAAATAAGGGATGAAATGAAAAAATTTGTACACCCGGCAAGTCGAAAACCTGAAAAGGCGGCTTGGGCAAAAATGGGTATCCCGGTGGACTGAAAACCCGAAAGGGCGGTCCAGGCAAAAGTTAGGGATCAAAGCGTACGACTATGTCCTATCATATTGTCACCTGTCTACCAGAAGAAGGTTTGTCTATCAACAACTATCAGCACCTCACAGGTCTTCCTCTCCCACCTCAGAAACAGGGGCAATAATGGGTGATCTAAGCAATCTAATTGTTCCGTCCTCCAAGGTATCAAAGTGAGTTCAGTTGAAGAACATAACCAGATATCCTAATTCCCCAGAGAGTGAGTCAGCAAGTCAGTGCACTCTCCTATACTACCAGACTTAAGGAAGTTGGGTACCCTCCAGCAGATCTCAACCTTCCCCAGCAGTACATATATTTTTAACAAGCATCCCCGGCAATCCTGGTCTAAAGATTGTTCCCCGGCGGTATACCAGACATTCAAAGGAATCACTTCCCCAGCATATCAAAACTTCCCCAGAAAGTCCAATCCAGTTTCCCAAGGAAAGTTGGAGTCCATCTCCCCCAAGCAGTAAGCTTATCCCCAGTAAATTCTGGAAGCTTATCCTCGCAGAATACGAACGCGTCGTCCGGCTTTATTCAAAGAGTCATTTCCTTAACAGGATATAACTGGGTTATCCTCAGCCAAAAGCCACTGAAAGGTCGTCGTTAACGTAGTTCTTTCTTATCCCCAGCGAAGTCTATTCACACTTCCAATACAACAAAGATATCCCCAGCAAGTTACCATCAACAATTCAGCAAGAGCATCCCTCTCCCCACAGAGTATCACTCCCCAGCATGGTCGCTAGAGTATTTTTCTCCCCGCAGAATCTTCCATTTGCCAAGTTTATTCCTCAACGGAGTCATCTTCTCCTACCGGTATTCTTGCAGTTATCATCCCCAGCGGAAGCAAAATCTACTCTTCAATATCAGCCCAGGAGTGACTTCCCGGCACCCGTCAAGGATTTACTTTCCTAGACGAAAGCATACATAAACCTCATATACATCATTATAGCATGCATAGACGCATCATATCATACGAATCTCATTTATGTTGAGAACATCATTGCTTGATCCATATCATGCATTGCATATGACTGACTTTTACCTTTCAGGAAAGATGCAGTTAAATCCTCAATCATATTTCGAGACCTAGACCGGTTCAGTTAATCAACTCCAAAGATTTCTTATCCAGTCCAAGGCCTTCTCTAGTCCAGCTAAATCGACTCCCAACAGATTTTTCTGATGAAGACTCGGTAGAAGTTATCAGATTGTATTGGTCCTCTCCCCGACGGTGTGTGAGATGTAATTCCATTTTAGGTTATAATTTCCTTTGGTTCTCTCTCCGACGGTGCATGAGATGTAATTCCATTTTAGGTTATGATTTCCTTTGGTTCTCTCTCCGACGGTGCATGAGATGTAATTCCATTTTAGGTTATGATTTCCTATTGGTCCTCTCCCTGACGGTGTGTGAGATGTAATTCCATTTTAGGTTATAATTTCCTTTGGTTCTCTCTCCGACGGTGCATGAGATGTAATTCCATTTTAGGTTATGATTTCCTTTGGTTCTCTCTCCGACGGTGCATGAGATGTAATTCCATTTTAGGTTATGATTTCCTTTGGTCCTCTCCCCGACGGTGTGTGAGATGTAATTCCATTTTAGGTTATGATTTCCTTTGGTCCTCTCCCCGACGGTGTGTGAGATGTAATTCCATTTTAGGTTATGATTTCCTTTGGTCCTCTCCCCGACGGTGTGTGAGATGTAATTCCATTTTAGGTTATGATTTCCTTTGGTCCTCTCCCCGACGGTGTGTGAGATGTAATTCCATTTTAGGTTATGATTTCCTTTGGTCCTCTCCCCGACGGTGTGTGAGATGTAATTCCCTTTCAGATTATAATTTCCTATGGTTCCCTCTCCGATGGTGCATGAGGTGATAATTCCTTTCGAGATTATAATTTTCTATGGTTCCCTCTCCGACGGTGTATGAGGTGATAATTCCTTTTGAGATTATAATTTTCTATGGTTCCCTCTCCGACGGTGCATGAGGTGATAATTCCTTTTGAGATTATAATTTTCTATGGTTCCCTCTCCGACGGTGCATGAGGTGATAATTCCTTTTGAGATTATAAGTTACTATGGTTCCCTCTCCGATGGTGTGTGAGGTGATAATTCCCTTTTAGATTATAATTTCCTATGGTCCTCTCCCCGACGGTGCGTGAGATGTAATTCCTTTTCAGATTATAATTTCTTTTGGTTCTCTTCCCGATCCTGCGAAGATGGTAATTCCCACCAAGATTTTCTCAACGAGCGTTGTTGAAGTTAAAGTCACCCAAGGTTCTCTTACCATTCATGCTAAGGTAGTAACCATCCCTGGTTCATTCACCATCTTGTGAGGCTCCAGACTCAGCTCCTGTAACCAGTCAGGACATATCTATACCAAGCATTTGAAAACCAACTCCTGCAACATGTCAGGTACTCATTTTTCTGTTTTGCAGGTACGCAAGTTCTCGCTAAGGAATCTCTTACGCGATCAAACATCCAGATGGCATCTATAAGCCCATCATCCCCCATCAATCTCCGAATGGCATCTATAAGCCCATTTCCACTATGTGAGCGCAAATTTCTGGGCACTCTAGTGTTCAATCATCTTCTACCCTCGGATTACGAAAGGCACGTCAGCCAATCTGCATCCTCAGGTCTAAGAAGATTGAACAGGGGCAACTGTTGTACCCCAAAATTTGCCCTCCCATATTTCTCAAAAAAAACATTTCAAGAAAAATTCACAAGTCCAACCTGGCGCGTCATATTCAGGTATTCTTTCGCCAGGATGACATCCGTCTTTAGACCGTACCTGAACCATTTCTAGATGATAATATGGAGTAAGTGTCAGGATGACATCCGTTCTTGGATTGTACCTGAACCGTTTCTAGATGAGAATCTGAAGTAAGTGTCAGGATGACATCCGTTCTTGGATCGTACCTGAACCGTTTCTAGATGAGAATCTAGAGTAAGTGTCAGGATGACATCCGTCCTTGGATCGTACCTGAACCGTTTCTAGGTGAGAATCTGGTTTATTCAGAATTTGTATGTTGGGGAATCCCGAGAAAGTGCCAAGGAGTTAGCGTCAATAGTTCCAAATGATTCTCCATTCACCAAGAATTATGATCATCTCATCAACTTGGATATCTTAAATTTTGAAGGAAAAATGATGGGGATACTCTTTCAATTCTTTGACCCTAAGCACCATTGCTTTACATTTCCTGATTACCAATTAGTGCCCGCCATGGATGAGTTTTATCAACTCTTAGGAGTGACTATTCTTAATCAGTTACCCTTCACTGGCATTGAGAAAGACCCAAGACCTGAGGAGATTGCTCTAGCTTTACATTTTCAACGGTCCGACTTTGTAGAAAATTAGGAAACAAGAAGTGGTGTTAAGGGTTTTCTAGCCAAGTTTTTGTTTGAGAAGGCTCAACAATTTTGGGATGCTTTGGATTTGCAAGCTTTTGAAGAAAATTTTCCTCTTCTACTCTATGGGATGGTACTATTTCCTAACCCGGACCAACTCCTAAATGTGAATACGGTCAAAGTTTTTCTATCTCGTAACCCGGTGCCTGCCTTACTTTGAGATATTCTGCATTATTTTCATACTCTCACCATGAAGAGAATGGGGATTCTTATGTGTTGTACTCCTTTGTTGGCTTGGTGGTTTATTTGGAACCTTCCTCAATCAATTTTTAAGAAAGAGCAAGGCATGAGTTGGTCTTAAAGGTTGATGTCACTCTCGCATTCAGATATCAATTTGTGTTCTCGGTCTTTGGAGGATGTCACCATCATTGATCGTTATGGGGAATTCGCTAATTCCCTTCTCTTTGGCATTAGGGGAGGTATCACCTATAATCCTTGTTTGGCTCTATGACAGTTTGGGTATGCTCGGAGGATGACCCTCATGACGCGCTTGTCCAAGGTATTGTATTTGACTATGAGAGTGATGTCCAAGGTTATCGTCAAAGATTTATACGAGTTTGGGGAGTGGTGAACAAAGTTGATAGCAAAACTTTGGGGCACAAGAACTCTATTCCATTGGAGCCTTATCTCAAATGGGTGCGAGCTCACGCTCAAAGCCTCATGATGCCATATCCTGCCATATTACCTATCATCATGGAGCCTGCCACCGAAGGATATGTTCCCTACACTATTCTTCATCCTGACATGCCTACTACTCTCGAGGAGTTGCAAAGATCATGGATTTAACTCAAGGTGGAGCAAGAAACCTTTGAAGCCCAGTTCTATGCAAGCGAGAAGAAAGTGTCAAAGCTCACGAGGAAACTCCACGAGGAGCAGAACTTGAATGCCTACATTACTCTAAAGAGGAAGCATCCATGGGAGACTTGAGCCTTTTGTATTAGTTCATTTTGTTTATTTCTCTTTCATTGTAAGCCCAAGAGGCGTTTTTTATAACCGTTTGAACTTATTAATACAATTAATGTTTGTTCCTTCTTTGTTTAAACAAATTTAAATCTTAAAGATCCTTGAAAACATTTGCATTCACATTAGAAGGTTTTTCGACACAGGTTTCCTTATCTTTCTACTGTTTATTTTAGTAAGATGGATCTCGAGCAGACTGTGAAGGACTTCCAGACACAAAACTCTCAATTTCAAGAAACCTTGCTCAATTTGGCTAAAGGGTAGCAAGAACTGATGTCACTTCTGGTTACAAATAAAAAGACCAAAAAGAAGGCTTTGATCAACATGGGAAAGAGATTCAAGGGCCTCGTTCGACAAGTTTATGTGGTAGAAGACTCCTCCAAGGAAGATGAGAATCAGGATGAATATGCAAGGAGCACTTATGCCGGGGGTGGTGACAATCCAATCTCTGACGATGAGAACTACTTTGACGAATAATATCCATCGGCTGAAGACAATTATAAGCAACTGGAGGGCAGATTGAAGGCTATGGAAATTCAAGTTGTGCCCGGCCTAGATTTTGGTGATTTGGGTTTGGTTCCTAGGGTAGAAATCCCCCATAAATTCAAGATTCCAGTTTTCGCCAAGCACGATGGCATTTCGTGCCCGAAGCTTCACTTAATATCTTACATCCGTAAAATTCAACCGCATACCACTGATAAGAAGTTGTGGGTGCACTTCTTTCAAGAGAGACTGTCTGGGACTCAATTGGAGTAGTTTTACCAGTTAGAAGGTTCCAACATCCATACCTAGGAGGACTTGGCCATCGCTTTCTACCGTCAGTATCAGTATAATGCTGACCTGGCGCCAATTAGAGTGTAATTACAAGGAATGACCATGGGTTCCAATGAAGGCTTCAAAGAATATGCACAAAAATGGGGAGATCTGGATGATAGGGTGCAACCACCATTGACTGATAGGGGATTGTTAAATATGTTCATGGGAACATTGACTGGGCCATTTTTCAACTTACTAATTGGGAGCTCATCATCTGGTTTCACTGAGTTAATCTTAACTGGTGAAAGTTTTGAGAGTGGTATTAAAAGTGTAAAGATTACCATGACCTCTGCCTCTACATCAAATACTATGAAGAAACCTTTTACCAGTAAAAAAGAAACTAATGTTGTGTATGGGTCAAGGGGCCATATCAAGAATGACCATCGTCAGTCTGTTAATGCAGTTCTGATCTCCAATCTGACCTCTACTCAAAGATCACAACAACAAGCTAACTACCAAAGACCTGATATTCTAAGAAGACAATTTACAAGGATCAACATGTCACTATCTGAAGCACTACAACATCTGTTGAAGGCTAATTTGGTAACATTGTGTGATCCCCCTTCAAATCCCAATATTTCATCTCCAAGGTATAACCCGAATGCCACATGTGTTTACCACTCCAATAGTCTCGGACATGATACTGATCATTGTTGGGCACTAAAATGCAAGATCCAAGATCTCGTTGACAACAAGACCATTGAATTTGATCCTCCTCCAACTCCGAATGTAATCACCGCAACTATGCCAAATCATGGCAAAGGTGTCAACGCTATTGAAGATATTGTCTTTGTTTCCTCTGTTAATGACTTAACCACTCCACTGAAGTTTGTCAAAAACAATTTGTTGAAAGTTGGGGTTTTCCCTGGTTGCCTTGAAGATTGTTATTATTGTGCTGTGAAAATCAATGGTTGTAAATGGCTGGAAATAGGTGTCCAACACATAATGGACAACCATGAGATACTATTTGAAAGAACTCCATCCATAAAAATTTTGACTGAAATTGTACCTCAAGAAATTGAAGACATGTCCATCATAACTATTTCCAATAAACCTATTAGGATAACTTCAAAAGGTCCTATTAAGATTTCCAATGAACTGAAGATAGCTCCCTTGATAATTACCACATCAGAGCCAGTCCCTTATTCTTCCAATGAGGTGGTACCTTGGAATTATGGCGTTGAAGTATAATACTATGGTATTAGACAAGACTCCTGGATTGATGAAGACAAGACTGCTGATATTACCAACATTTCTGGGTCTAGCAAGGTGACTAGAACGGGGAGAATTTTCTCTCCTGATATTTCACCTCCAACAACCACAACTACACATGTTCGCATTACTAGTGACAAACCTAGTACTGATGCTAGGGGAAAAGAAGAGATGATTCAGCCTTCCAGGATGGAGGCGCCTGCCAATGACATTATTACTGAGGAACCCTCTACTCAGGAGATGGAGGAGATTTTAAATATTATAAGGAAAAGTGATTATAAGATAGTAGAGCAGTTGGGGTAAACCCCCTCAAGATATCTATGTTATCTTTATTATTATGCTCAAATGCGCATGCTCAAGCATTGATAAATTTTTTGAAGAACGCACATGTTCCTCAAGAGACTACGGTTGATCAGTTTGAAAACTGTGTAGCGAGTTTGACTGCCGATAATGGTTGGGATTCTCAGATAATGATTTAACTCCCGCCGGAAGAAATCATAACAAAGCTTTGCATGTATCCATTGAATGCAAAAGAACCACTCTAGTCCATGTATTGGTGGATATTGGGTCCTCTTTGAATGTTCTACCCAAAGGTGCCCTAGACTGGTTGGATTGCGAAGGTTTGGTGCTGAAGCCAAGTGACATTGTGGTAAGGGATTTCGACGAATCCAAAAGGATGGTCCATGGGGAAGTTGATCTCCCCATCAAAGTTGGGTCTCAGATTTTCTATTCAACTTTCTATGTGATGGATATCCGTCCTGCTTACTCTTGCCTACTTGGACGCCCCTGGATACATGGGGCAGGAGCAGTGACTTCTACGCTTCATCAAAAGCTAAAATATTCGGTCAATGGAAAGATTGTTACCATCTGTGGCAAGGAAGGGTTTATGGTTATCCATGTGAATTCGTTTAAGTATGTTGAGATGGATGGTGAGTTCATAGAAACTCCTTGTCAAGCCTTCAAAGTGGTCTCTCCTATGGTTGTTGCTGCCAAGGCTACCCCTGATGTTCCAAAATCTGTTAAAGATGCTCGCACTGTGATTGAAGATGGAGGTTGTACCATTTAGGGACAACTCCATGACATCCCTTTTAAATCAGACAAATATGGTTTGGGTTTCACTGCCAAAGCTCAAAAGGAGGTCAGACGTGCTCGTGCATGGAAACCACCTCTTCGCATCAGTAATCATGAAGTGAATGCTCTTGAAGATTCTGACAATGACTGTGACTTTGATGATTGGATCTACCCGACTTCTAATGAAGGACTCAACAACTGGCGTACCAAGAACTTCATTCCAATCTCCTTCAACAAGGAGTAATTACCATTTACTGTTTTGTTAATTTAAGAACTATGTCTGTAATTTTAATTGAAATAATGACTTTAAGCCATGTGCCATTCCCGGGGCACCATGGTCCATTTGTTAAGGGTTTGTTCATTTTAATATGCCATATGATCATTTAATGAAAAACATTGGACTCTTTTGCATTCAAATTTTGCGCTCATTGTCTTTCTTTTAATTATTGCATTTTCAAAATAGCAATGTGACCTTACATGCACACGCGCACATTTGCAGATCCACATCCATTCTGGATCTCATTGACAACGACTCTGCTATTGCCATCTGTGACTTTGAACATCCAATTTACCAAGTCGAAGTAAAAGGTGAAGAAGATTATGAAATACTTGGGGAACTAGCCAGACTTCTGATGCAAGAGGAAAAGTCCATTCAACCGCACAAGGAACCAGTTGAAGTAATCAACCTGGGTACTGAGATAGACAAGAAAGAGGTCAAGATTGGCACCAACTTGGAATACGGTGTCAAAAGAAGATTGGTCCAGATATTGCACGACTATGTTGAGGTATTTGCTTGGTCATATGAAGATATGCTGGGGCTTGATACTGACATTGTGGTCCATCGTCTACCAACAAATGAAGATTGTCCTCCAGTCAAGCAAAAAGTCTATCGTATGCGGCCAGACAATACTGAAAAGATAAAAACTGAGGTATGAAGCAATTCAATGTAGATTTTCTGGCAGTGACGTTGTATCCCCAATGGGTTGCAAATGTGGTACCAGTGCCGAAGAAAGATGGGAAAGTATGTATGTGTGTAGACTATATGGATTTGAATAGGGCAAGTCCTAAAGATGATTTCCCACTACCGCATATTGACGTCTTGGTCGACAACACTGCTCAACATAAAGTTTTCTCCTTCATGGATGGTTTCTCCGGCTACAACCAAATCAAGATGGCTCCCGAGGACATAGAGAAGATCACCTTTGTCACACAATGGGGCACTTTCTGCTATAAGGTCATGCCTTTCGGTTTGAAGAATGCAGGGGCAACCTATCAACAAGTTATGATAACTCTATTTCATGATATGATCCATCACGAGATAGAAATATACGTTGATGATATGATTGAAAGGTTGCAAGCTAAGGAACAACACCTTGATCATATTCATAAGTTGTTTGAGAGGTTGAAGAAATACAAGCTAAGGCTGAATCCCAACAAATGCACCTTCGAGGTAAGGTCTGGAAAACTTCTAGGTTTTGTTGTCAGTAGAAAAGGTATCGAAGTCGTCCCTACAAAAGTAAAAGCCATACAAGAAATGCCATCTCCCTATACTAAGAAGGAAGTCGGGGGTTTCTTAGGTCGACTCAACTATATTTCCCGGTTCATATCTCACTTAACTGCTACTTGCGAGCCAATCTTCAAACTGTTGAAGAAAGACCAAGTAGTCAGATGGAACGACAACTGCCAAGCAGCCTTTGACAAAATTAAATAAGATATATAAGAACCTCCCATCCTGATGCCCCAAGTTGAAGGAAGACCTATGATTATGTACTTGATTGTATTAGATAATTCAATGGGGTACGTGTTGGGCCAACATGATGAGTCTGGCCGAAAAGAGCATGCAATATACTACCTGAGCAAAAAGTTTACTGACTGCGAAACAAGATATTCACTGCTCGGGAAAACTTGATGCACTCTGGCATGGACTTCTCGCCGGCTAAGACAATATATGTTGACTCACACCATTTTGTTGATTTCTAAGATGGAACCTATCAAGTACATCTTCGAGAATCCAACCCTCTCCGGACAAATAGCTAGACGGCAAATGATCTTGACTGAATATGATATCCAATACACTACACAAAAGGCCATCAAAGGAAGTCTGCTAGAAGATCATTTGGCCCATCAAGTTGTTGATGATTACCAATCCATGAACTTTGAATTCCCAGATGAGAATATCATGCTAGTAACTGACTGTGAAAAGCCTGGACCATATGACGGACCTGAAAGAGGATCATGATGGACTATGGTTTTTGATGGAGCTTCCAATGCTTTAGGTAACAGAATTAGTGTTGTGATTATTTCCCCCAAAGGTGGCCACACGCCTTTCACTTCCAGACTATGCTTCGACTGTACAAACAATATGGCCAAGTATGAAGCGTGCATCTTGGGTCTTAAGGCTGCCATTGACCTAAGAATCAAATTCTTAAGCGTATACAGAGATTCAACTTTAGTAATCAGCCAAGTTAAAGGATAATGAGATACTAAACATCCAAATCTGATCCCTTAAAAAGAGCTTGTGTTAAGTTTTATCCCATACTTTGAGGAGGTTACCTTTGAACACTTCCTAAGAGAAGAAAACTAGTTGGCAGACTCCTTAGAGACAATGTCATCTATGTTCAAAGTCAATTGGGACAATGAAACTCCCAAAGTTACTATCGAAAGATTTGACGAACCTGCACACTTTTATGAGATTGACACTGATGAGGAGAAGCCTTTGTATCATGAAGTGAGGAGGTACCTCAAATCACAAGAGTATCATGAGGGAGCTTCAGTCGATAACAAGAAATTCCTATGAA
Organism: Vicia faba; assembly: GCA_948472305.1. NCBI lineage: Eukaryota > Viridiplantae > Streptophyta > Magnoliopsida > Fabales > Fabaceae > Vicia > Vicia faba. The sequence continues at coordinate 1,671,889,282 of OX451737.1, forward strand.
GGTTCTCAGCCAAATTCTTTCTAAGCAATGGGATTATGTACAAACACAACTATGATTCTACTCTGCTCTGTTGTATGGAACAGAAGGAGGCAGAGAAAATCATGGAAGACATGCACGAAGGTGTCTTTGGAACTCACTCTAGCGGGCATATTATGGCCAAGAAGATTCTAAGAGCTGGTTACTATTGGTCGACTATGGAAATTGATTGTCACCATCACTCGAAGACTTGCCATAAGTGTCAAATCCATGCCGACAAGGTTCATGTGCCTCCAATTCCTTTGAATGTCATGACTGCTTTGTGGCCATTTGCAATGTGAGGCATTGACATTATTGGAGAGATCAAGCCCACTGCCTCTAATGGACATCATTTCATCCTCATTGCCATCGACTACTTCACCAAATGGGTCGAAGCTGCTTCATTTGCCTCAGTCACTAAGAAAGTTGTAGCCCAGTTTATCAAGCATAACCTCATCTGCCGGTACGGCATCCCTGAAAGGATCATCACTGATAACGGAACCAATATCAACAATGCTATGATCACTGAACTTTGTACGCAGTTCAAAATCAAGCATCACAACTCTTCTCCATATAGACCTAAGATGAATGGCACAGTGGAAGCTGCCAATAAAAGCATAAAAAAGATTGTGAAAAAGATGGTAGTCACCTATAAAGACTGGCACGAGATATTACTGTTTGCTCTTCATGGTTACCGTACTTTGGCTCGAACATCAACTAGCGCAACTCCTTTCTCTTTAGTTTATGGCATGGAAGTTGTCCTACCCATGAAAGTTCAGATTCCTTCCTTAAGGATTATGAAAGAAGCAGACTTAGGCGAAGATGAATGGATTCAGACTAGGTCGGATTAGTTGAACCTAATTAATGAGAAGAGATTGGCTGCTGTTTGTCATGGTCAAATGTATCAAAAGTGTATGATCAAGGCTTTCAACAAAAAGATCAAACCTCGAGTGTATTAGACTGGAGATTTGGTAATAAAGCGCATCATTCTTCCTCAAGGCGATCCCATGGGAAAATGGACTCCCACTTACGAAGGGCCATTTGTTGTTAAAAAGTATTCTCTGGTGGTGCCATGATGCTAACTACTATGGACGGTGAAGATTTTCCGCATTCGATAAACGCGGACATAGTTAAAAAATACTACGCATAAAAATGACCCGCTAGGTTGACATACCTTGGCAAAATAAGGGCATCCCGACGAATCAAAAAGATTCGGGAAAAATTTAGGGATATATACAAAAGATTGTATACCTGGCAAGTCGAAAACCCGAAAGGGCGGCTTAGGCAAAAAAGGGTATCTTGGTGGGCTAAAAACCCGAAAGGGAGGTCCAGGAAAAATTTAAGGATCAAAGCGTATGACTATGTCCTGTGAAATCACTACAGCCGACTTTATTACCAAGGTTCAAGTTCAGTGGTATATGATCAATTCAATCAACCTCTTTTAACGACAAGGGATGTTGTTCGAAGACATAGGGGCAATGGCGTAGTTGGAACCAAATGAGATCACTTCCACATGGCTATTATTTTGTTTTCACTTTGTATTTCTTTCATTATTTCGACGATTTCCTCTTACTAGGACTTCTGTCTCCTTGTACAAAAATGCTTGTTTATAGGCAAAACATCAATACAAATATATACTTCGAAGTGCAAACTTTTTGTTTTTCTGTATTGAGTGCAAAAATGTCCAACGTTTAAAATTGAATGAATATATGCCATATGAACATGATTAACTATTAACAAATGTATGTAATTGGGATATCCCCACATAGTTGCTTTAATAAGATTATCCCCACAAAGTATAGTCTCCTGAAAACCCTCTCCCCAGCTGAGTTGGTCTTAACTGAAAAAGAAACCTTGCGGAGTTCTCCCCAAAAGAATTCATATCAATAAGATCTTCAAAATATTCTCCTCAACAAGGTTTATTTCCCCAACAAACTACAGATTCCCTAACACGAGTCTTTTCTCAAACTATTACAAATCAACAAACAAAACCCTTTTGTCCCAAACGGAGTCGTTACTATCCCCAATAAGTTACTGCGAAGCCTGGAATCCGACCAGATAACAGTTTAACTTCATTCTCCCCAGTAAGTTGTTGCGAAGCCTGGAATTTGACCAGATAACCGTTTAACTTCATTCTCCCCAGTAAGTTACTGCGAAGCCTGGAATTTGACCAGATAACAGTTAACTTCATCATCCCCAGTAAGTTGTTACGAAGCCTGAAATCCGACCAGATACCAGTTAACTTTTATCCCCAGTCAAGTTATAATTCCCCAGTAGAGTAATGGATAACCAAGATTCCTGAACTCTACCCCTCAAGCATAAATCGACATTCTCCGCAAAATTTCCTCAAAACAACGAGACAGGAATCCCCAACGGAACACTCTAAACAAAGTCGAAGATACACATACTCCTCATCTTCAGCGGAAGCCTGGAATTTTTATTCCCAACGATCCCTAGAATTTGTCAAGGATTTATTTTCCTAGACAAAGATACATTTCAATAACATCCACACATCATAGCACATACATGATAAATGCATACTGCATAATCTCATTTATTTTGAGAACATTATTACGCCATGCATACATATGCATGCAACTAATCCTCTTCCTTGCAGGAAAAGTCAATTAACAAAAACAAAGACCTCTTCTGGTTAGATTCACTTCTTCCGGTTAAAGATAGGCAATCAACAGACCTCTTCTGGTTAGATTTACTTCTTCCAGTTAATAATAGGCAAATAACATACCTCTTCTGGGTTATATTTATTTCTTCCAATTAAAGACAGGAAGACGAATACTTCTTCTGGTTTAGATTTATTTATTCCAGTTAAAGACAGGAAGACAAATACCTCTTCTGGTTTAGATTTATTTCTTCCAGTTAAAGACAGGCAGACGAAGACCTCTTATGGTTTAGATTTATTTCTTCCAGTTAAAGACAGGCGAACGAAGACCTATTATGGGTTAGACTTATTTCTTCCAATTAAAGACAGACAGATGAAGACCTCTTCTGGTTTAGATTTATTTATTCCAGTTAAAGACATGCGAACAAAGATCTCTTCTGGTTTAGATTTATTTCTTCCAGTTAAAGACAGGCGAACGAAGACCTCTTTTGGTTTAGATTTATTTCTTCCAGTTAAAGACAGGCGAACGAAGACCTCTTCTGGTTTAGATTTATTTCTTCCAGTTAAAGATAGGCAGACGAAGACCTCTTCTGGTTTAGATTTATTTCTTCCAGTTAAAGACAGGCAGACAAAGACCTCTTCCTGTTTAGATTTATTTCTTCCAGTTAGAGACAGGCGAACAAAGACCTATTTTGGGTTAGATTTATTTCTACTAGTTAAAGATAGACAGACAAAGACTTCTTCTGGTTTAGATTTATTTCTTCCAGTTAAAGACAGGTGAACGAAGTCCTCTTCTGGTTTAGATTTATTTCTTCCAGTTAAAGACAGGCGAACAAAGACCTCTTCTGGTTTAGATTTATTTCTTCCAGTTAAAGACAGGCGGACGAAGACCTCTTCTGGTTTAGATTTATTTCTTCCAATTAAAGACAGGCAGATGAAGACCTCTTCTGTTTAGATTTATTTCTTCCATTTAAAGGCAGGCGAACGAAGACCTCTTTTGGTTTAGGTTTATTTCTTCCAATTAAAGACAGGCAAACGAAGACCTCTTCTATTTAGATTTATTTCTTCCAGTTAAAGACAGGCAGACTGTGACCTCTTTTGGTTAAATTTATTTCTTCCAGTTAAAGACGGGAAGACGAAGACCTCTTCTAGTTAGATTTATTTCTTCCAGTTAAAGACAGACAGACGAAAGACCTCTTCTGGTCACTCTAGATGGAATCTATAAGCCCATCTCTGACAAATCTTCATCGTCTTTGGATGGCATCTATAAGCCCATCTCCGATAAATTCTTTATCATTTCTCCAAATGGCATCTTTAAGCCCATTTCCGACACAATCAACTAACACAATAACAAATGCAAATTTCTGGGCACTCTAGTGTTCAATAATCTTCCACCTTCAAGTCACGAATGACGGACACGCCAATCTAAATCTTCAGGTTTAAGAAGATTGAACAGGGGCAGTTGTTGTTCCCCAAAACTTTCCCTCTCTTTTCTCAAGACATTTCTCACAAGATCTTCAAATAGCTCAAGTTTGCACAAGTGTTGACTAGGTCAAACCACCTCCTAAACACTGATAACCCAAATTAGGGTTTTGATTTTCACAAGGACAAATGGACTTCTAATGTCTCAAGTGACTTTCATGGATCATTATAGACCTCCAAGAATACTCATGTCAAGTTTCAAGTCTTGAATTACAATTTTGCTCAGTCAATTGGTCAGATGACTAAAAAACAATCGTATTGGTTAAAAAGTCAATTGTGGTCAACTTACAGTCAAACTTCAAGGTTTTTGACCAATATAAACAATTTGAAGTCATATTCATAAATTAATCAAGTTTGGATCATAATTCCTCAAGAAAAGTGTGCAAATAATCAAAAGGGCAAAATGGTTAAATTTATGGTTTTTGACTAGAATGATTGATTTTTGACTTTTGAGCTAATACCTGACTTATTGGTTTGAAACATGATTTCAAAGGCTCAAACACAATATGTTGACTTAATTTCATGACTCTAATCATTTCTCAAGATCAAAATATTTATAGTTGAATTTTTGACCGACTGATGAAAAGTTAACTAATACACGAAAAGTCAATCTTTGACTTTTTGGTCAACATTAAATTTTAAAAATCAAAATTCATCAGGATATTCAAAGAATCAAGAAAGTCAACAAAAATTCAAGATTCTCAATACTTAGAAAATTTCCAAGTGTCTTTAACCTTGATAATTTCATTACTTCATGACGATTTTTCACCAAGATGCAAGATGATTCAAAGAAAACTTTCAACATGAAAGTTATAGATCTTGATGAATTCTTCAACTTTGTATTAGAGGGTTGATGTCCAAAAAATGCTTAGATTTGAAGATACAGGCTCATGAAGGCATGACATTTTTGTATAAATACTTAGAGAAATTTTCAGCAGGTTTGGTCAAGTTTTTGTCCCAACTTCTTGGCCAATTTTCATCAAGATCCAGTTTGATTTAGCCAAAGTGGTCAACATGAAAGTTATAGACAATGTTTCAAGCTTTCCAAATCATCCAAGATCATGAATTTATCATACTTGATCTAGGATATTCAAAGGCATGAAGTTGGACATCCATTCTCGATTTACAAGTCATTTTGGTGAAGAACACATAACCCATTCTACATGCTATGCTGCATAATCTTATTTTGCAGGACTTCTAACTTGAAAATTTCACCATAATTAATTGTTTACACAAACGTTTGAGCTGTGATCCAAGTGGTTAAGGCATTATCCAATCCATTTTGCCATTTATGGTACAAAGGCACCATTGCCATTTACAAAAGGCTTGCTTTTGCAAAATGTCAATGCATTGAGCTTTGTAATGGTTATATTTGATCATAAGAAAGCTCAAAAGCATATAGAAAACCATGTGCATCCAACAACTTCAGAACATGCTTGTACTTGAAGCATCGAAACTATGGAAATTTATCAAACTTGGTTGTTTCATATCAACCAAACCAGAATTCTTCAACTTGACAACATGATCAGCCTTGCCCTCAACCTCTTCCCTATAAATAGAGGAAGTGTTTACATAAAATAAGGAGAGGGAGAAAAAATAGGAGAGAAGGAACAAGCACTCCAAACCCCTTGTACTCACAAAAAACCAGAACTGTTCACAAAAACATCCATCTTTGAGCTTTAAAACCCAAATCTTCAAATCCCTCAAAACTTGTAAGTTTTATCAATCAAACTATCCAAATACTTCACATATATCTTATATAAGTGGTCCAAACACTTGAATAACTTCTGTAACATTATTATCACCACCTTCCAAACTCAAAAACATTGTCTTGCAAGTTGACTCGGTTGGAGAGATTCAAACACTTTCAGCACAAAGTAAGGATTGGAACAACTTCAGGGAAGTCTAAGGAAGCTCAATCAATCATCACATTGCACTTGGAAACATCCATACACATTTTGAGTTTTCATTTCAAGAGGTAAGTTTTCTCAAACTGTGATATCCTTGTTCATACATCATTTCTCTTTCGTTTTCAAAAGAATAAAACATGACAAATCAAGGTGAGAAAGTGCAAGCATACAAAATTACAAAAAAATGATTCAGGAGCCTTGACACAGGTGGTCGTGTCACCTGACACGGACCGTGTCATGGAGGAAGATGATTAATAAGGAAAGACAAAACACGACACGGGTGCCCGTGTCACGCGACACAGCCCATGTCAATTCACCTGGAACTTGAAAACATGCAGGAGTAAAAGGCAGATTCTGACACGGGTGCCCGTGTCACACGACACAGCCCGTGTCAGCCAAGGCACCAGAATTCTTGATTTTTGAGATCTTGTTGTGATTTTGAACCATTAAGGATACATTGGACATATTGTATTGCTAGGAGATGATCTTACCATATAAAACTCTTTTTAAACAAAATATCAAGAACATTTTCCTAAACAATTAATTTAACTTAGACCTAGGTTTTTCTTCAATCAAATTAATTTTCCTTTAAAATTCGTTATAAAACTTTTTTTCCCATCAAAATTCAAACAAAAACAATTTTCTTTCCAATTTCCTTACTCTATATTTCTTTGCATATTTTATTATTTTGTACATTATAATGTAATTGTCAAAGTCTTGTAATAGTTAAGGTTTATTTTGCTTATCATCCCCATTTGTAAATTTGTATTCCCCATCCCCTCAAGTATTGTAATAGCGTAGGACACTTAATTTCCTCAATTTATCGCTTTCCATATTATTGCTAGTAATTAGGGTTTGTATGGCAAGACTTAAAATCAAACAATAGATAATCCTAATTCAAGACAAATGCATGAAAACAAAGCACTTCGCACACTTGCACCTCTAGGGTTAACCTCACTTGTTGCCTGAGAATAAAATAAGTCATGTCACGCAAACGTGGGATACTTTAGCAAAAACAATCAAATACAAGATCATAGTCCCTCGATGACTCTTTCAAAGTTTCCTTCATAAATGATCTTAGACCCTTACAAAATTGCTAAGGTATCCTATAACATTGCTTGCTATGACTATACGATGACCCATGCCTGTCCCTTCACATCCAATGATAGGGCTTCTTATCAATCAATGGTAAGATAGAAATATCCAAAGGAGGAGGAAAAGAACAAAGATTTCTTTTGAGTAGGTAGAATGCTCATAGTTGCTTGCTCACAAAACTAAAACCATTTCCACACTCACACTTTCAAAACATCTTTCCAAAACCAAACATCTCTTTGAACTATTTTCAAAACCAACACTTTGTATACATTCTTATAGAGACGAGAATCATTACAAAGTTTACCGAAATAAAGGCGTTTTCAAAATACTTTCAAACAAACACAAACACATTTCACAAAGCATTTCAAAGTGAGATAGCAACTAAGAGCCCGTAGATAACTACAGATGAAAAGGGTGCTAACACCTTCCCTTTTTGTAACCTACCCCCCGAACTCAAGAAAAATTCTCAAAATGTCTTTCTTGTTCTTTTCACCCTTTCCTTTATTGGATAAAAGAAAAGTCGATGGCGACTCTTGCTATCCGCAACAATTACGATAAAATGCAAAACACCCAAGTCAGTTCTTCCACTGTATTACACGAGCACAACAAGCATCACTCGGACTCCTTACACGAAGTTGTCCATGAAACGTCCCTCTTTATGGGTATGTCTTAAGTCGTCATTCCTCTGCCCGAAAGAAATAACTTGGGGGATTCCTATTATGGACCGGCCCAATGACTAGAATTGGTCAAATCCACTTCTACCTCAGCATGGCCCAAATAGCTTTGGCCCACCAACTCTGATTCTCGGTCGAGCACACTTAGTCGACCACATCATGAGAATGTCGAGGATCACGATGCCCTGACCATGCGTCTACCTGCATCAACATCCAATTCTAAGTCGGCTCGTTACTCGTCGAACAGGAAACCAGGAAGACACTCATAACGCGGCTGCCCGTCATCTCACCCTTACTCGAAGCAACGACAAGTTACGGGCATGATCACCTGTTTTGACCAGGTCATGACAGTTACCTATTTTTGAGGAACCTAATATCTAGACCCAAAAATAGGAACCAGTGGCTACGTGCCGGGAGCATTATATAAATTGTCACACTTGTGAGGGTCAAGTATCAAATATTCATTTTAAAAACTCTAATCTCTTTTTTGTATCTCTTTCTACTCTTATTGTCTTTAGCATCAGAGTGCCTTGCAGGTACATCCACTCTTCTCCTTAAATTTCCAGCCTAACAGACTCATCTTTCGACTCACTTTTAGGTTCTGATCAATCGATAAGATCATGAACTATTGTATGTTATGTCATCGCAAACACTTTAACAATCTACGGGAAAATGTGTTGTTTTTCAATTAGTTAAGTATATTAACACTACAATATATGCGACTAATTGAAACATCTACAATTAAATCAATAAATGTATAAATGTGTTTCATTATGTAAATACGGAAAAATACATCATTAATTTAAATACGAGAGAAATGTGTATCACATAAAAGTTGATTAATAAAATACTTTAACAATAATTTGTAGGGGTGGTAAATGAGCATGTTTGTCCAGTTTAGGTTTGCCCAATAAAAGCCGACAAAAACTAGAGCGGAGCAAATCAAGCCGAGTAAAGAGAGTGGGCTTACAACATTTTCACGCCCCGTAAAATAATGAGTGTGGGCGAGGGCCGGCCCAACGAGAACTACATTAAAGCCTAAAACTTGCAAAATCTCATGTTCACCATATTAATGTTCGCACCAACAAAAAAAACAGCGAGGCAGGCATAATATTAGGTGCATCCCTAAACCTAGTCTCGATCTACGAAAAAATGCACGTAAAATAGGTCATCTCACGATCCAAATATATTTTATTGCTCATAACAATTCGTATCACTAATTATATAAAATATTAAGTATTAAGTATTATTTTGATATGATGCTCTAAAATGCTTCATTTATCTTAATATGTTTTTTTTGTTAATTTTATTGTTGAAATTCAATTTTGAATTTGTTATAATAATTTATAAATTTGATATGAAATGGAAAAAATAAATTATTAGTTTATATATTAAAATACAAAAAATTTATTTGATATAATATTAATTAATTTGTATTTTTAATCATATCTACTTTATTTTGACAGATAATCATATTTACTTATAAATTTCATTATCTATATTTTACTATACAATAAATATTTAAGGGATACATCCGTCAATTTTAATTTTTTAATTTTTCTTTTCTATCCTCTTCCTATTTAACATTTCAAATGTAAACGAAATCTTTTATAATATAATCTAATTTAATATCAAATCCTCTCTATCTTAATTAATACTTTTGTTAATATTTATAGAGATTAAATGTATTGAATGACAATGTTAAATAATTTTAAATTATCATCTAATAAAAATTTATCACTCAATCAAGTTATATTAATAATTTAACATTTATTATCTAATTTAACATAATATATAATGGTGATTAGATGAATGTGTGAATTGTTAGTGCATAACTTTTTTTAATCATATTTATATATATTTTTTCTTCATATTTTCCCTTTGTTAAGAATGTCTAATACTTTCACTCAAATCAATCTATATTAATAGTGTGGACTAAGAGAACTTGAGTTGGATTTATATTGATGTGCACTGATAAATAAAAAATAAATAAAATAATAGTTTGTAATAATATAAAATATAAGAAAAAATTTATAATTTAAAAATTATTAATGTACTATTCAAATACAGTTTTTTTATGCTTTTAAATAATATTTAATAAATTGAGCAACAAAATATTATTAAATATTATCATAGATATAATCATATGGAATTCGCATCTAGCACGGAAAAATATTTTGACATATTGTCATTTGTAAAATAATAAATATTTTATTAAATCACTATTTTTATAATATCTCTTTTATATTTTAATTACAAATCTACGGAGTTTAAAAATGTTTGCTAGTTTATGATTAGATTAATAGAAGTACTATGATAATAGGGTTTTAATAAAAGTATTTTTTTTCTGTTTTATGTTTACAGTTTTTTTTTATCTACAGAAATTTATGCAATTGAATCAATTATTTACAAATAAATGGAATGAATTATATAATATTGTCTTATTTATAAAAAAAAGTTTATTTTTTAAATATATTAAATAATTAATATATTTAAACAGTATATAATCTAGTTATTTAATATTATTTAAAAAATAATTTTTTAATTATAAATAAGGTCAGGGATAATAGTTGTCTGTGAAGAGCATGCAGAGTTGTACGCCATAACAAGTTAATTGGAGTTGTTGTCAGTTGTCACAGTCAACAAGATGCCCTGTCCCATCATCAAGTTTATCAATATAGTTTTTTCTCTTCTTAAAGAAAAACTATGCTAACACAATTTTTACGTAGAGAACTTTTGTTACAAAATGTACTCCTACAGAGTATTAATTTAGAAATAATAAAAAATAAAATAACACTTATAACTGTGAGATATAAATATAAAATACTATTAATATACATTTAATATGAGATGAAATAATATTATTGTTTTGACAACACAAGTCAGTTACCCCGTGCAATACGCAAAAAGTACTAGAACTCAAGAATTAAATACATGTCTATATTGGTTATATGGTTTATAACGTAAGAATTGATTAAAAAAAATCATGAAATACATATAATAATAAGCTATAGTTTTATTGCAGGCATATCATGTGCATAATTAAATACTTATCATGAGTACTTTACACGCACTACAATAAGTAATATCCACCAACGAGTAGGTCCAGAAGAAAAGTACATATTCTTACTGTGTCACAAATTTATATTTAAGTTACACCTAAATGATATACTTACCGTTATTATCTAATCTCAAATAAAATTATCTAAAGTAGTAAAAGGTAATAATATGGTTCATTAAAAAAAATTGAAGTATTCACTCGTGCACATAAATTGTGCCAAATAGCATTGCAATGCTATATTCAGGATTTTTATCTAGGGCCAAAGAGTTTTTTTGGTAACATAAGAAAAAGAAATAAAACAAACAAAAATATTAAGGAGATGATTATTAATCTTAGTTTAATGGATATGCTACTCTCTTTGTCACTTGTGAGTTAATTGTCTGTACTATATAATTTTTTTAATGATTGATCTGTTGATAGATAATTTTTCTTAGTGATCATATGTCTTTTTTTGGTCTGTCCTTTTTTTAAGTGGTAAAGTTAAGATAAGGGATAGTTTTGTTATGATTTTACACATTATAGTGTATACAATTTTAAAAGTATGTACTGATGTCATTTTTAATGATGTTAAAAAAACTTAGAAAGAAATAGAAGAGAATAGTATTCTTTTTTTACTCAAAAATAGTTTTTAGGCAGATCTAGGAAGAACTCATGCATGTATTTTCACTGACTTTAAAATCAAATCTTCTACTTTACCTTATAGCAGACTGAGTGTTTGCTTTGATTTTGAAGTAGTGGTTTTGTTTTTCTCTTAGTGGAGTTTGATTTGTCGATGGTGATTCTCGCAGTGAACTCTAACGTGAATCTTAAAGGGTTGATTTTTAGCTGCTTTGGATGCTTTTCTTTGTCTTTTCTTTTTCTGTTTGGATTTGTTTAATACGATTTGAGTATGATATTGCATTTGAATATTTGTCTTAGCCATCTATTGAGTGAACACAAGGTATATATACAATATAGCTTGTTTGAGTCTTAAGTAACAAACTAAACTAAACTTAAATAACTAACTTAATTGTAAATATAGTTAATAGAATATAGTTTAATGCCCTCCTCGAGATGGAACTTAATTAATGAAGATCTTAAGCTTGTATAAGGTGAGGAAAAAAAAGGATGAAGATCAAGAGGTTTAGTGAATATGTCAACCAATTGTGCTGAGGTGGTAATCAATAATAATTGAAACAATTTAGCAAGTAGTTTTTCTCGTACAACATGAAAGTCAATTTCAATATATTTGGTCATTTCATGGAACGTGGCAGTGTGTCTAGCTGATTGATTGTCAAAATACAGAAACACAAATGTGCTGAAATCAACATGGAAGTCATGCAGCAAGTATGTGAGCCATTGTAACTCACGCACAGTTGAAACAAGAGCCTGATACTCTACCTCAAAAGAAGATTTAGAAACTATGATTTATGATCGCGAACTTTATGAGTTTGTCGGGTGTAGTGACTGCAAGTGCACAGTCTATCGCGTAGTTTTAAAATATATCGAACCCATAAGGACTGATGGTCAAACTACTGTTATCTTAGGATCACTGTATAAAGTTAAGGCTAATTAAAAATTTAGGTGTTTGAGTTTAATCGAGAATGAACTAAAATCTAATAATTAATAACGGGACACCGGTATGTAGTTTGTCAACTTCAGAGATTCAATAAGTCATTCGCATTTGTTTTCAGTATTAAAACACTGTTTCAGTGGAAACTATTTATTTAAAAACCCTCATCTCACACTTTAGTTCTATCGATTCAGGTCATATTATTAAACTCAAAATGAGCGCTCTCGCTGTTTCATTTAAAATTCAAAAGTATTTTTTGAAAACAATTAGAGTCCAATTAATTTTAAAGCGCTCTCGCTGTTTTTAAAATTAATGTTTAATAACCATTATTTGGTTAAAATCTTAAACTCTCGCTCTGTTGATTTTAACTTTAGACTGTCTTTTACTTCCGTACAAAAACAATTAAATATCCAAATTGGAAATTAAAACCAAAAAGTGCTTTTGTAAGAAATACTAATGCCAATTAATACTGAATCCCTTCGATTAAGATTTACATACAGGTATCAGGGAATTTAACCAGACATAATTTTATTGCAGGATAACATAAAATTAAAACATAAATTTAATAACGCATGCATGGTAAGAACAAATAAATTATACTTTAAAATAGGAATCTGAAATTAAATACTGAAGTAAATAATCTGAGCAGTGCATATCCTCCACAAGCCGACATGATTGACTTGTACAAAATATCTTGAGTTAAATAAAATGGACCTAACGAATTCTGGAAGCTATGAAAAAAAACTAAGGTTGCAGTATCCCTTAAATGTGAAGAAATACTACTTTAATGGTGCGGTTTTCTAGGCTTACAAGAATTCTACGAAACTAGAAAACAGAGTACTAAAAACTATGAAACTGAAAATAATAGTAAATTTGCGAAACTGGAAAATAGTAGCAGTTACAGTACGTAGAAAAAATAATGGAAATTGGTACAAAAGTCTAGACCCGAACAATATTGGTAACCGCCTCCTTTAATAGATTCCAAGAGAGAGCAAAAATAGGAAGAATCCCTGGATCCTCGTTCTTCATCATGGAGAAAAATCAGGTCAAAACCATCTGTTTCGTCCGCTTCGTGGCAATAAATCTGTAGCAGTTGTATGGGTCGTGGCGAGCGTCATGCGCGTTGTGACGTGGGGGACATATCTTTAAGATGTGCTGGTCGTAACATAAAGCATGCAGAGGGGCACACTTCTTCAAACTGTTCTGGGCGGGACGCGCCTGTGGCGGGCAGCACGCCTTCTAGTGCAGAATGCTCTAAAATATTGCTAAATGGCCGTTTCTTATTCATTTCTCCATTGTTTTTCTTCCTTTTCTCATTTATGCCTTGCAAAAGCTAAGTACCTGAAATATATTATAAATACTACAAATAGAGATAAAATGTGACATAATAAACGAAGAAACGAAAGATTAATCTATGTAAAACGGGCGGAAAATGCTATATCTTTTTGTGCTATCAAACTCCCATAAACTTGAACCTTTGCTTGTTCTCGAGCAATAAAGTTAGTATAAAAAACCAATAAGGCGCAAGTTAAATGCAATTTTATGATGAAATTCGAATCGTAAGAGGTTGCCAATGTTTTTGCGGAAACATAAGCTCAACATAACACAAAAGATACGGTAATAACACTAAACGCCCCCCATTGTGTAAACAAATTCCAGTCATGCCATTATAGCTCAACCTAATTGTTTTTGCTTAATTTCACCAGTTTTCATTCTAGCGCAATCATATTAAGCCCTTTATCTTTACACGCACATAGTAGAGTAACCAGTTAGTGACTATGATCCTTTTAAGCATGAGGTTCTGGAACATAAATGTGGTAACCTCCTTTAATTTGGCCAATTGTAAGTTGTAGGGGATCGGACCGTAGCCCGCCCTACCAAGTTCAGTACCAGACACCTCTGAACCAACTGACCACGGGTTTCTATGTTATATCATGTAGGTACTACATCCGTTGGATTAAGTGACCGGTTGAGGGTCGCCTAACTTAATTGGTGCATTCCCTATTTTCTTACAGTAAAGCATGTATCTTTTAAATACTTTGGATCATTCACTTGTATTCATCGACTCCATACGTGGTTTGTGTTTAAGACGGTGCTAACTACTAAATAAAATACTCGGGGCTACTTTAAAACTAAAGTTTAAGGTTTCAGTATAAAGGGTATTGAAATCGATCTAGCACAATTTGGGGATTTAGAGTGTTACGACGGTATCTATCATACTTCTGTTTCACTCAAGGTTTCTCGTATATATTTAAAAAGTGATTAGTCTTTATACTCTTCGAATGCGCCATATTATGCAAGTGACGATCAAAATTTTTGTTATGGCTCAAGAAAGTGAGGAAATTAGATAGCAGCGGAAAAATTGCATAAGCGAACTCGAAAATACAAAGATTTTTTTTATTACAAGAAATACAAATGGGAATGAAATATCTACTTAGAAAACAATAAAGAGTTCCCTAACTAACTAGCTCTCCTAAGCTTGAAACAAGCAATGCCCCAATGCTTAAAAACAAAAGGAAACGGGAAGAGAAGCAAAATCGATCTACTCTTGCTCATTATCGCGTCCTCTTCCTCGTCCTCGTGCTCGGCCACGTGTACTCGGAGGATGAGGCATAGCCACATGGTATATATAATCTTGAAAACCATCCATGCGTACAGTTAAGGCTGCCATTTCCTCGGTTAATCTTGCAGCCCTGTGCTCATTTCTTTCGTCATATTCCTGTTGCTGAGTTTACATGGCCAGCATAAGTTGCATCATTACACTTTGATTGTTTTGCATAGCTTGCACTCTCTCATCCTGTTGCATGATAGCAGCCATAATGTCATCATTTGAGACTGATACTCTTTCGTGTCTCCTTCCTGCAAAGCTATTTAAATTAATTTTAAAAACAAAGACCAAAACAGAAATTTCAAATTAATTAATTAAGCCAACGTTGTTACCGAGTCTCGTCGGAAACGACGGTCCTCACATAGTGGACTCAAAACTATTTAGTCGGACATACTTAAAGAAACAAACATGCAATTATAATTATTAACCATGAACATAGGCCTATTTAGATTTGTAAGGATAAAACAATATTATAAGAACAAGAAAATAAAATAATTGCAAATAAATAAACCTGGAAGTAAAACAAATGAGATAAACTTGAATAAAACTATGAACGAAATAAATCTTGAAACTTGAATAGAGCTTTGAAATAATATCGGCAATATTGATCCAAACGTTACACAAATTATAGGCCTACACTAATAGTATGGTAGTTCCTCAATGTGAGAAACTACCACTTTTACATGAGCAATTTGCTGCCTAAAACTATGAACAACGCTTCTGCATACAAAACTTGGATCCCTAAAACTAATTTCTAAGATCCTATATATAAAGAAATAAAATGGAAGTTACTTCAAGTTTATGTGAAAAGTAGTGGAGATAATGGAGAAAGTGGAGAAAGAAGTGGAAAAACGGAAAGTTGAAAATATCATGGGGTGATAATGGGAAGTTGAGCTTCGTGAGTGGTTACGTGAAGAAGACATGGAGAAGACCAAAAGAATAAAATATGTGGCGCATAAAAGAGCCTGTAGCGAGGGGGTATTCCTTGTGTGCCGTGAGGCATACAAACTTCCAAACTGTGGCGAACGTAACACCATGTGTGCCGAGGGGCACACATATTTTCATGGCATGGCGCCCGATATGAAGGCTATGACGATCATCACATTCTTCTGTCATGCATTTTCCTGCTATTTTTCATAATTTCTTCAATTCTTCTCAGTGTCTTGGCCATTTCTCGTTCTTTTTTACATGGAAGCTCTATGTCAGCATGTACCTAAAATGAAATAGAAATATTGGTATAATATGACCTAAATAAACAAAAACGATAATAAAATACATGCAAGTCGAGGCAGAAAATATAATATAATTTTGCGTTATCAACATGTAAAGATCATGGAGCAATTACCATGAAGATCGACAACATGCAAGCTATCAACCTGGCGTAGAATCTAATAGCTCATGGTCAAAGCAAACACATCAAAATAAGGTTCTACTATCTTCGGGAGTAGGTACCAGATGGGAAGATGAACTTGAAACACTGCAGAACTTAGAATCAGATTGCATACATCATGACGAAGGGTGTGTAGGTCAAAATATTTCGAAGACTAAGAGCTATGATGGATGTAGATAGCTTAGACACAATTAATTAGGTGGTATGTTCAAAGTAATTCCTTGTGTCAAAGCAGTTTGCTCGACAGAGAAGTGTCGAAACATGGTCAGTCGAAGATACTGTACACATATTTAATTTGATTTTAGATTTAGATAGATTTGATTTAGATCTAAAATAGAATAGATTTGATTTAGTTCCAAAATAGGTATTTTGGGCTTTTATAGTTTTGGGCTTTTGACTTAGAGAGCAAGCTAACCTAAACCTATAAATATATGGACTAACCCCTTTTTTGTAATCAAGTCAATCAAGTTGTATTCACAGAATTTGTAGTTGCAAATGAATAATAAATTTTCCACAGTTTGTGGGCAGAGAGAAACTCTGCAGAAAAATACTTTCTTTCTTTCTTCATCTTTTATTTTTCATTGTCATTGTATGGTGATATCAATCTTTTTCATCAAGATTGGTAGAAATTCATCATAGATATTTGGTGGATTTCCAACATCTTTGAATTAGTTGGTTTTATTTTAAGTTAGTCATAGTGGCAAAATGATGAACTTATGTTTTGCAGTTTATTTATCAAATACAAAAATATAAAGACTTAGGGTCTGTTTAGTAAAAATAGAGATTGACTGATAAGCTAACTGATAGCTTATAACTTATAACTTATAACTGATGTCTGATGACTAATAGCTTATAGCTTATAGTTGATAGTTGAGACTGATAGCTAATAAACTAATTGGAGTGTTTGATAAAATTAACACTTCAACTAATTTATAAATGTAAAATGACTTAAAAAATATTTAATATATAATTATTTTATTTTAAATTAAAATAAATTATAGAGGATAAAAGTGATTTTTTGTTAAAATAATAAGGATAAAAAATGGAAGAAAAAATAATAAGAAATAAGTTATAAGCTAAAATGAAATTTGAAATAGCGTCTGGAAAATAAACTATACACTAACAAAATAAATTATAAGCTTGTGATTAAAAGATGGTTTTTTTTAAATAACCACTTTTTTCAAAAACAATTCTCAAATAACAACTTTTTCAAAAAAAAATTACCAAAGTAACCACTTTTCAAAAAAAAAATCGCCACACAGAGGTCAAACCACTATGTGTGACACATGCATGTAAATTAGAAAGGAGATACCATACTGCATGGCCTGTCCTCTTATGTAGTGCCGTGTAGTGTGGCACATGCATGTAATTTTAAGGAGGAGGCGCCACCTTAGATGGCTTGACATTTGTTGTTATTAATTTTTTTAAAATAATAATAAAAGTAATTGAAAATATTTTATATTAATATTTTAAATTATATAGTGCATAAATACATATTTTTACGGACGCCCCCCTTAACCTAAGTGTGTCCCTGTATGACATAAACGCCCTCGCCTTTGTCTCACCCCTTGCCTCACCACTCTCTATTGAATTCCCTGAGGTGTTTAGGGTCTATTCTGACTCGCTTGATGTTGAGGTGCTTTATGTGATGGTCCTGGTACATAAGGATCATACATCTCATCGATCATTTCTCCCCACTGTGTTGTGCTTTCAAAGAGATCGGTGCCCATGTTGTTGAAGTTTTATATTGTTGATTGTGATATGTGTGGGTGGGGTGGTTTATAAAATTGGGATGTTAAATCATTTTGGAAATGAAGCAATGATTCTTGAGGTGTCTGAAATTTGTATGATGGTTGGGTACTTCGATGGTGTGATGTTTGACTGTATGTAGGTTGAGTTGTATGGTAGGAAGGAGAGGTATCATATATGTTTTCAGTGTTGTGGTAGGATGCGAAGGGTGAATATTATTGATGGTGGGTCGGGTCATGCTCTTGGTATTGTGTTTGTGTGTGTGGCATAAATTGATGACGGGTTTAGTTAGATGTGGTGGTGTATGGTTGTTGGATTTGAGTGGGTTGATATTGTTGTTGGGTTTGGTATTGTTAAGGGGTTGAATGTTGGGGTTATTATTGGACGTATGATGCAACTCTTTGGCGTAGGTCGATCAAATATGTCTCATGAGACAGAAACAAATGTGTTAAAACCGATGTGTACCATGTCAAATATTGGAGAGTTGGTTTTAAGTCATCTTGGAAGATCGGATCCCTTAGGACCAATTTACGTCGATGCCTCTATTGACGACATTGATTTCTACAAAGTCTCTTAAATCAATAAATCTCCATTTGTCATCAACTTCGAGTAGATGCCATTATCCCAAATACGTAGGGGGTCTGGGATACCCTGTTGCATGCCAAATTGTAGCTTCACATGATCACTGTGGTGCATCTCCACAGTAGTGAACCTGATGAGCTCTGTTTTTGCAGTCCAGACTTCAGCATTTGCTGGGTTAATCTCATGGTCGAGATCCTCATACGGCCTCATATTAAAGGTTGGTTCAGTGTAGAGGAGACAATGGATCATAATAAGGGGAGGCTAAGGGGATACTATCGGGTTGAACTAGATAGAAGTTGGTGCGATTGTGGAAAGTTTCAAGCATTCTACATGCCTTACTCTCATGTCATAGCCGAATGTTCGCATGTTTGCTTGGACCCAATAGGACATATATCCTTCGTTTACACAATCAATAGCGTTTTAAGTGTGTACATTAATACCTTTTCCGTGTTGGCAAAGGAGGATTATGGGTCTGCTTATCAAGGGGACATTGTTTGACACAATGAACAAATGCGAAGGAAGAAAAATGGGCGCCCCAATAACACTCGTATTAGAATTGAAATAGATACGACCAACAAAATGATAAGATTATGCAGTACATGTCGTCTTCCCGGACACAATCGAAAACATTGTTCGAATATTTGGTCTAGCTCTGCAACCTAATTTTTTTATAGCAAAATTTATGGAGTGATTAATTTGTTGTAAGCAAGAAATTTCAACTTAAATTTGGATTTTCATTTCGTGTTCAAGTTAACATTTGATTACAACAACCTTCAGATAATGGTCCAAAAAATTACAACACGACAAACTCAGGACAACTACGCAAAATACAACAACATATTAAACAGACAAAACAACTAAACACATCATAATATATAAGAGATAAAAACCATCAACACAAAATCGTCTGGTCCAAGCATCATCATCACGACATCAGCGTCACATCTCACCTTTTCCATGAATGACTTACTCCATTTTCGTTCCTCACTATAATTTACCTTTCTATTTTTCTGTTTTGTTCACCTTCAGGAATGTCTCCTTCTAACCAGTGAATCAAGTCCCTCTGAAAATGATCGAATGTCTGCACGTTCCAGAGTTTGATCTTCATCGGAGGCTTTGTCGCCAAAAAAATAACATGAGCATCTCTTTTGATCAGTGAAAACCTTGACAATGGAGTGGAAAACATTGACAAGGGAGTGGAAGACATTTTCTAAGAGTGATGTGAGAAATAATGTGAAAATGGTGAAGATGGGTGATTGCATTTATAAAAATCCAAATACAACTGTCAAGTCATCTAAGGTGACGTCTCCTCCTAAAAATTACATGTATATGCCACACTGCATGACACTACATAGAAGGACAAGTCATGCAGTATGACGCCTCCTCTCTAATTTACGTGCATGTGCCATACAAAATAGTTTAACCTCTGTGTGATAGATTTTTTATTTGAAAAATAATTACTTTGATAATTAAAAAAAAAATATATATATTTAAAAAAGAAATTTAAAAAAAATTATTTAAAAAGAAAATTCTCAAAAGACCTTATCAAAAAGTCTAAAATATTATATGAGCTTTTAAACTATATCATATAAGCTCATAGATTATTTTTATAAAAAAAAAACCCTTAATATATTTTGACAATAAAGTTAAAATTTGAAAGTTGACCATAAATTTTCACAACAAATCCTATATATTCAATGAAAGATAGTACACCAAAAAGTAAAAGAGAAACAATGAACATGTTTTGTCAAGAGCGTTGAACATCACGCGCTATAACAGTGAGATTGGGTAAATGTGATTATATTTATGATGTGTCGCTTTCAGTGTAATATTAATAATTAACAATAACTTTATTCACTAAAAAATCTGATCATTTTTGTGTTGTGTGTGACGCACCAACAACAAAAAAAGGAATAGTATAAATCTTTAATAGATTAATAGATATTTTAGTTTCTTTAATCTTTTTGGTTTTGGTTGTATGCTTATCTAAAATCTTTTGTATTTATTTATTTTTTTTAAATATTTACTTATTATTTTTAATTACTATGAATCAAAAGTTTGAATCATGTAGTACACAATTATGTGGGAATTTCATGCTTATTACCGGATTATTATTATTTTTAAATAAGTAAAATAAAGTGATTAATAATTGACAATTGTATTTTATTTTAATCGGAATAAAATAAAAAACTTCATTCTCAATAAAAAGATAAAAAATTGTATTTTTGATATACGTTCTTCATAAGAATAGCAACCGAACAAATATACACAATTTAAACCTTTCTCGTAAAAGTTTGTATAAAAAAAAGACAGAATCGAATAAATATAATTGAATATGTGAGATTAAAAATCTACACTAATTAATATACAATTGAATATATATATATATATATATATATATATATATATATATATATATATATATATATATATATATATATATATATATATATATATATATATATATATATATATATATATCATTTAATCAATTAATTTTAATTCATATAATAAATCAATTAATTTAATTTTATAATTCAGAAAAACGACTCACTAACTAAACATAATTTTCATCAAAAATTAAAATTCAAATAATTAGTCATCAGTGAGAAAGTTTATAAACAGTAAAATGAAATCAATATATTTATAGAAATTAATTATATATTTAAATAAATTAAATTTTAATGGATATGAAAAGTACACGAGCAAATAGAGTCAATGGACTAAATGCTTTTGTTCGGTTCGTTCGGACACCACATGAGTACAAACGACAGCACGTACCGTTTGCCGGATCCGATATTATTTTTTTCAAATTCCCGTGTCTTGATAAATCACGAGAAATTCAGCAACGAGATATATTCCTTTTATTAACAAGTGAGGTCCATAATTTGTTCTCCCATCCCCTTCCAACTCACTCTATCTTCCTTTTCTAGTTTCCCATTTTTGTCGTAAACTTTATTTTTTTAATAAAAGTTGTCGCAGACTTTTCCAATAAGAATATTTCGATTTTGTTAGCGTATCTTTTTATATAGGAAAAGTAAATTTATATGAATGCAACTTTTTTAGGACGGTCACACGTTCAAAAAAATATGTAATTAAGAGTTCCGTTTCACACTTTGGTTTTTTAATAACGTTGATATAAAAAGAAAACAAAACATAAAGAGGGGATTCCACTCATCGCGTCGAGGATATATCTTTCGAGGACATCCTCGCCACATGACTGTCGAAGATGATCGACGGTATTCAGGAGGTCTTTGCGAGCACCTTCTTCGTAGGGTAGGTACTCAACGTCCTCGGATATTACAGAGTCCTCTTGACTCTGAAAAGATTGCATCCACCTCTCTTTGATAGTTCGGAGCGATTCATTCAGGATGGAGACCGCGTGCTGGTCTCCACTACACACGTAGATTCTGACAGTCTCCATTTTGGACCTACTTAACCAGCCTAACATGGGGACCTTGATCCAGCGCTGAGGGTTATAAACACCCTATCTCTTGAGAGGGTCAGGTATTCATTCATTCACTCTTATTATAGTTCTTGCACTCTGATTGTCCATATTCTTACTTTGGCATCAGAGTCCATTGCAGGTACACCCCATCCACTTCACTCTCAACAATTGTCGTTCAATTTGAGCTTGTGGGCCAGTGACAATTCCTTCTGATCGGGTACGATCAGTGGAGCTGTCTGTGGGAATTCAACTTCCGTATATTTCATTTACCTAAGACCAAAGAAACTCTTTCTCAACCTTCCGATCGTCATGGCCGACCAAGCTAACAATGGTGACAAAACATTTATTTCGCCGATGCTGGCAACAACAATAATGTTGCCGCTCCTGAGCACGACCTCAGGGACGTGATGACTGCATCCTCCTCCACCCGCTCGCAACCTCGTGACAATCCTCCTCGACAAGACTACGAGCCCATGGTATATCAGGAGATTCCCGTTCCTGAAAATGCTGACCTACGAACAAGGCCCTGTTCGCGACAATCAACCAAACCAGCTACGTGATCTTCACGCAGGATGAACGCATTAGAATGCTAGAAAAGAACCGCCAGTACCCCCAAGAAACACCGAAGACCAGATTCACGAACTCCGTCTTCCCGACGGCATAAGGACCGCTCCCGATCTCCCCCGCAGAGACACAAACGAGATGATTCTTGAAGCCCTTCTCCCCGTCGCACTAGGCGAGGCCGTGCGTTGGAGAGGACCCATCCCGAAGCTGTTAAGAAGCGTGGCCACACTCCCCATCACAAGGAACGATGATCCCCTGAACGTAAGAGGAACAAAGGCGATAAAGAGAAGAAGACACGGTCAAGGAATCCTCCTCGACATAAAGGCCACTGCTACAGCCGTTCCCCCTCTCGCTCCCAGAACGAAGAAACAAAGACAAACCCCACAGTCCACTGTCCCATGCCATTATGGACACCCCTATTCCTAAGGAAATGGAGAAATCCCCCCTTGAAGGAGTATGATGGCGTTACAGACCCCGTCGACCACCCCAATGACTTCGAGGTGATGCTCCATTATCACAACTTCGGGGGTCCTATCAAGTGCATGATATTCCCCATGCCACTGAGAAAAACGATCATGGATTGGTATAAAATCCTCCACTTGGGAGGATCACCTCGTGGAGGAGTCTGAAGAGCCAATTCACGAGCAGCTTCAAAACGTCTTGCCGACACCCTAAAACTGAATTCGCCCTCGAGGCAATCATCCAGATGAGCGATGAAACTCTCAGAGAGTACATAGATCGGTTCAATCGCGAGGCCATTCATTTCCCTAGCACCGATCACATGAAGAGGTATCTGCTCGATAGGGGACTCCTCTCGGGCATTGAATTCAGAAAGGCAGTCGGCATCAAGCCTCCCAGGTCTTTTGACGCACTCTTCGATAAAGCCCGGGCATACATGACCTATGAGGAAAAGAAGGCCGCCAATAACGCCCACGATTCAAGGTACCGTAGACCGAATGGTTCCCTACGACACATTGACGAGGGCCCTTCTCGATGAACATGGGATAAAAAAAGAGAAGGGAGGCCTCGCGACTCACGCGAGCACCGAGGGATAGTCGGGCAGTTCACCGAGTACACCCTGCTGACTGCTCCCCGCGAGCGTATCCTTACAGAGTGCGCCAACTCCGAATTCAAGGAAGGCGGGGTCAGGCACCCGAGACTGACTCCTGCCAAGCCCGGGGTCGACAGGACAAAATTCTGTTTGTAACACCGGAGTCACGACCAAGAGACTGAGGCTTGTGTCCACCTAAAGGATGCTATCGAGACTCCCATCAAGGTGGGGAGACTCGGGCAGTACAGGAGGAAAATTCCCCTCATCGTGATACCCGTGAGGTAAAAGAAATTGAGGAAGATGCTCAGCCAATCGATGAATCTGGCCCCCTCCAGTTTGCTTTCTATGTCTTCCGGCCCGAAGTCTTCTACATTCCCGAATGCTTAGAGGACGACGAGCCCATGTTCACCTACAACAGGTGAGAGAAATTACCCTCTGCCATAGTCATATCTAGTCGGGGATTCAATAAGGTCTCGATAAATTCAACAAAGAGGAAATTCAGCGAGCTGATAGATGCAGCCCCAGTCCAGGCTGTAACCCTTGAAAAGTTCAATGGAAAATATGAGCGAATCACTTTTTACCTCGAGAAGCTTCTCGACGGAGCCCACAACTCCAACATCCCCTTTCCCGTGAGGGAAAGGATGGCCAACTTTGATGTACATCACATCCTGGTTGACGAGGGAAGTTTCGTCGATGTCATGTACACCCATCTGTTCTGCATCCTACAGCTTGACAGTTCTCACCTATTACCATACATGAGGTTCGATCTGTAAGGTTTAAACGGTTCGACATCCAAGCCATGGGGTTATGTCGAGTTGTTCGCCATTTTCGGGGAAGAAACCGGTCCCAACAGGTCAAATTTGTTTCCTGGTGATCGACCGACCCTCTCTCTACAACTGCATCTTGGGGAGACCAACGCTAGCCGAGCTGACCGCCATACCCTCTACGGTGCACTTGAAGATGAAATTCTTCACCAAGAAGGCACGAGTCGCCACCATCCACTGAGACATCACAGCTGCCAGGAGGTGCTTCAATGCAGCTTTAAAAGGGAAGAACATGGTCAACGCCAGAGTATGACCTTCTCATAGAAAAACCTCATAGACAACAGCAACTCCCTCGACAGATAAACCCGCTCGAACTGAAGAACAACAAGCTCCACCAAAGGTCGACTCCATTGACCTCGACACCCGCTTTGCAAAAGGTGAAGTCAAGGCCCCCAATGGAGAACAGGACCATCTCCGGCGCGTACCCGACGAAGAATTCGAATTCATCCCCTCGGAGAGGACCCGAGTAAAGGTGTGAAGATTGGAGCTGGACTCCCCGACCTGGCGAGGAAGCAGCTCAAAACCTTCCTGAGGGAAAACACTGATTTGTTCGCAGGAGCGCTTTGGAGATGCCCAGACTCGACCCTGAGGTCTCCTGTCACTAAATTACTATGGATCCAGCCGCTAGGGAAGTAGTATAACGTAGGCGTAGGCAGTATCCCGAGAAAGCAGAGGTTGTTGAAAAAGCTGTAAAACACCTCCTATAGGTAAATTTTATTTCTGAGGCCAAGTATTCAACTTGACTCTCTAACATTGTACTTGTTAAGAAAAATAATGGAAATAACATATGTGTGTTGACTATACTTATCTCAATTAGGCATGCCCCAAATATGTATTTCCTTTACCTAACATTGACATGCTGGTCGATAACTCGGTCGGGCTACAAAATTTTATCATTTATGGACGCGCATTCAAGCTATAATGAAATCCCCATGGCGATGAGCGACAAATATTACACTTCTTTCATGACTGGGTCGGGAAATTACTACTATAATATAATGCCTTTCAGCCTAAAAAACGCGTAGTGGATGATGAACAAAGTCTTCCACGGTGAGATCAGGGACATTCTCAAGGTACACATGGATGACATGATCATCAAGTATCAATCATAAATCGACCATGCTGCCCATCTGAAAAGAGTTTTTGACCAAGCAAGACGGTGCAAGATGAGGTTCAACCCATAGAAATGCACCTTCGAGGTTAATGCGGGAAAAAATTCCTCAATTTCTATCTAACCGAACGGGGAATTGAAACCAACCCCGATAAATGCAGATCTTTCTTTGAGCTTCCCATGCCAAACTTGAAAAAATCCATACAAGTGTTGAACGACATGCTTACCTCGCTCTCCCGCTTCATGGAGAAGTCCGTGCGACACGCACTCCCATTTTTCAAACTCTTGCCTAAAGAGGAGGAATTCAAGTGGACCGAGGAGTGCGAGCAAGCTACCCTCCACCTCAAACGAGCCCTTTCACATCCGCCCATGTTATCACGGTCAGAGAATGGGGAAACTTTGTTCTTTTACCTGGCTGTCTCCATCGAGGCCATAAGTGCGGCCCTCGTTCGCGAGACACCAGATGGGAAGAAACCAGTGTACTTTACTTGCAAAGCGTTGCAAGGCCCTGAGGTCAGATATCAACAAATCGCAAAGGTATCCCTATGTTTCTGCGTGAAACAATTGCTAGCCTGTTATTAAAGGTTACTCGCAGGATCAGCTACAATAATCCTAGACTGTGTGTTTAGAGTGTTTTTAGGTTGAAAAAGGATAAAGGGGAAAAAGGTAAAGACAATTGCAAAGCAAATAGATTAAAGACAAGGCTTGTAATTTAAAGTGAAAAGACTGTAAATTACTATGATTTTAAATGTGGAAGCATTCATATATTGTTAAACTTGAACTCGTTTCTCTCTTAGATGCAGGTACTTTGAGTGTATTGCTATTAAATGTGAAGAAATGTGGCCCCTAATACAAATACAATTTTTTTCTTAAATAGTCATCCTACATATGTAACTGTTGGCGGTTACTAGCCCATGTTTGGGCTTCGTGGAAACTTTTCGAATCTTTCCACGTTCTTGATGGCTTTCACGTTGGTAACCGTTCCCGCCAATATGAATCCCTGCATCGTCGACCTTTGTACCTGTCAACATTTACCTCTGATCTTCTGATCCTCATCGATTGGCTCACTTGGTTGATGTCCCCCCTTGCTCAATGCATCTTATTGTTTTTTCACCAATCTATGACTCTTTAGCCAAATAAAACCCACAACTTAAGGTTCATTACCCTAGTCGAAATTTTTTTGTCAACAAATTTCCCCCCAAAATGTCATGTTCGACGAAGTCTTGTCGATGAGAGAATCTTGACGTTTTCTCTTCTATATTTTCGACTTGATTTATTTTTCATTAATTTGAATATCTTAAAGCATAAGTTTATACTTTTTCCATATTTACCGTTTACTTTCAAGATTCTTTGATCTCATATGCATTATTGGTAAATGCTTGTAGTATTTGGAATGGTCCTTCCCAATTTGGTGACCACTTCCCCAAAGTTCTATCTTTCTGATCCATAGGAAGAATAACTTTCCATATGTAATCATCGATCACAAACATTTTTACCTTGGCCTTTTTATTGTAGGCTCTTGAAACTCGCTCTTTCTATCGAATTAGCACGTCTAGCGCAACTAATATTTCTTCATCTAAATTCCTCGTTTCATCCAACATCATATTCCAATATTGTTCCGACGAGAGTTCATGTTGGCGTTGCACTTGTACTGATTGCAAGTGTATCTCGACTGGTAAAACCACATTATGTCCAAACTCCAGTAAAAAAGGTGTCAACCCAGTCACTTCTTTGGGGGACGTTCGATAAGCCCATAAAACTTGATCCAACATCTTGTGCCAGTTCTTGGGTTTCTAAGAGACGTGTTTCTTAATCATCCCAATTATCACTTTGTTGACAACTTCGGCCTAACCATTGGCTTGAGTGTAATAAGGCGTGGATGTTACCAACTTAAAACTTGTTTCGGCTGCAAATTGTTACATCTTTTGCCCAATGAAAACTGAGTCTTGGTATGTGGTAATTATCTCAGGAATCCCAAATCTATAAATGATATGCTCCTTGTTGTACCCCAAAATTTTCCCTCTCAATTCCTCAAAGATTCTCTCATAAGATCTCCATTGATTCAAGACTACACAAGGATTGATCAGCTCTAGATACCTCCCCAAACACTAATAACTCAAAATTAGGGTTTGAGTTTGTATAAGGACAATTGGACATTTATTACTTCATATGACTTTCATGGATCATTTTGTACCTTCAAGAATGCTCATGTCAAATTTCAAGTCTTGTAGTTCAAGTTTGCTCAGTCAATTGATCAGATAACCTAAAATCAACTGTACTGGGTAAAAAGTTAACTGTGGCAAATTTATAGTCAAGCTTCATATTTGTTTATCCATACCAACATATTAAATTCATATGAACCATTTGGTCAAGTTTGGATCACAACTTCTCAAGAAATTTGATCAAATCACAAAAGGGGCAAAATGGTCAAAATTAGGGTTTTGACTGAGAAGGCTTGATATTTGACTTTCGACCAAATACGTGACTTGTTGGTTTGAGACATGATATCAAGAATCCAAATGCATCATTTTGACCTAATGACATGGTTCAAAACATTTCTCAGGATAAATTGATTAATAGTTGAAAATTGGTCAACTGATGAAAAAGTCAATTGTACATTGAAAAGTCAAACTTTGACTTTTGGATCAAAATCAAGTTTCAAAAATCATATTTCACCAAGACATGTCCAATTATGAAGATTGTTCATCAAGAAATCAAAAATAAAGATTACTTTGAAAAAATTCAAAGTTCTAAACACTTAGAAATTTTTCTAAGTTTTAAGAAAAATATGATAATTTCATAACTTTGTGCCAAATTTTTACCATGATGCAAGATAATTCAAGAAAAACTTCCAACATGAAAGTTGTAGATCTCAATGATATCTAAAACATTGAAGGGCAAAACTTTTTCTAGAAATGCTTGAATCTCAAGTTATAAATCCATGAAGACATGTCTTTGAAACTAAAACACTTAGTAAAATTCTGAGCATTTTAAGTCAGAATTTTGATAGAACTTCTGGGCCAAGTTTCACACAGTTACAGTGGGAGTTTTCAAAAGTGATTCAAAGAGGGATTGCAGATCATGTTACAAGCTTTCTAAAAAGTCTAAGAACTCCTTCAGATCATGCTGGAGCAGGGAGAATCGAATATCAGAAGTTGGGCATTCATTCTTAAATTATAAGTCATTTTCATGATGAACATCTGATCCAATTCCAAGCAATGCTTCATAAGCCCACTTTTCAGGCCCTCTAACTTGTGTATCTATTCTTAATGAGAAGATTACACGAGATTTTGAGCTATGAATAACTTGATTTAAGCTTTGTCCAATACACCTTGCCATTTAAGGAAGAAAGTTCACACTTCCATTTTAGAAAAGTGACTTTAATCATAAAGTCCACTCTCCTTGAGCTTTGTGTTTGTTCTTTTTGCATAAGCATCCCCTACAAACTTAGAGCAGGCGTGTTTAAAGTTTCTAGCCACCCTACCTTGCCTTGAAACCATGTTTGTCTAAGCTTGCTTCAAAAACAAGTCAAAAATCCACAACATGTGATTTTATACTTCTGACTTCTCCAAGCTTCCAAACCCTTTGCCTATGAATTAAACCTTCATTTGCAAGCTGAAGGAGGATTGGACAAGCCTTGAAACTCACTAAAATTCCCAGGAACCAGAATTTGTAACACAAGTACAAAAACTTGTCATTTCTGATTTTTGAACCCAATCTCCAAATTCTCTCGTGCGTTTCTTGGCCAAATCATCCACAAAGCTTATAATACACATATAGAAGCTATCCCAACCTCTGTTTTCAAACTGTCACATCATCTTCACCAAACTCCATTTTCAAAAACCGAGCATTACATCCTGACTTCTCCAGAACATTTCATCCATCCATAGCTCAAGCTAAGGGTTGTATTAGCTTCCTGAGAACTTGATGAAGTTAATCAGATCATCACAACAACTTGAATCAAGCTTTAATTCAGAACACGATCTTCAGTTGCAAGGTGAGTTTTTTTTCCTGATTTTTATCTCATTATTTAGGCATTGTTAGGTTTGCATTTTCAAAGACAAAATGTAGACATCATTGCCTAGAAACTGTACATATTCATAGATTTCATTTATATGGCCTGAGTAGAGAGAATTTTGGATCAGAACTTCCTGAAAAAATTAGGTTTCAGATTAGGGCTAGCAAAATTCATGTTTATTTCTGATTTACAATTTTAATGCTTTAAAGTTCTGGAACCATGATGAAATTTGCCATCACTTTCATGTTTCCATTTTCCATTTTGGTTGAGAAATGAATGAGTTGTAGATGTTCTGGCTGGCGCGAGGAAGAAGATGAAGTTCATCATCATAACCGCTCTTGTAATATATCTTTATGTTTTTGTTTATAATACCAGATGTATAGCCACCCTAGTGGTAGAGAGCGCACGCTTAAGGCATTAGAGTTAAGGGTCATGGGTTCTAGCCCTAGGAGCACCTTTTGTTCTTATTTCTTAACATTTTACCCTATTTACCTGTTAACAACACACCTAGGCTAGAACTTCCAGGCCTTCTCATTCTTGCTTCCAGTATCCCCTCCTATTTACCTGTTAACAGCACGCCTAGGCCAGAACTTCTAGGTTGTCCCATTTTTTCTTCCAACATTCCCCCCATTTACCCGTTAACAACACACCTAGGCCAGAACTTCTAGGCTGTCCCATTTTTTGCTTCAAGCATTTCCCCCATTTACCTGTTAATAGCACGCCTAGGCCAGAACTTCTGGGCTTTCTCTTTTTGTTTCCAGCAACACCCCCTCATCCATTTTTTTCACCACGCAGCCCAACATAACCTTCTTTTATTTTCTTTCTGATTCTGATCACAAAAATACATTTGGGCCTAAACCAAACAGAAATCAGTTTTACTTACAAACATCATTTCCACTTTCTAAACTCCCCTGACTTTAATTTTATATTTTTATTTTATTTCCTTTCTTTTATTATTTTAGTATCATTACTATTATTTTCATTAATAAAAAAATACCAGAAATATATTATATTAAATATTTAAATTATTTAGTTTATTTTTGTTTAACTTCTCAAAATAAAAGACCAAAAACACTTTCCTATTTAATTTCTTTTCTTTAACTTAATTTTAATTTTTCTTATTTTAGTTAATTATTTTTCTTTTAGTTAATTAGGTTAAAAACCTCTTTTATTAAATAAAATACAAAACAAATTCCATTTCTTTTCCATTTTTATGCATTATATTCATTCCATTTCTTGTACATTTTATACATTTCAATTCTTGTACATTATTCAAGTTCAATACGATTGTAATAGATAATTAGGTTTAACTTCTTGCAATCCTCTTGTACCCCAAAATTTTCCCTCTCATTTCTCAAGGAATCACCCTGGATCCTCAAGTTTGCTTCCATCCAATTCCAAGCCTTGAACTGCAATTTTTCAAGAAAGTCATTCGCAAGGACAAAATGGTCATTTGCATGCTGAAAGGTCAAACTTTGACTTTTGGATCAAAACCAAGTTTCAAGAATCATATTTCATCAAGACATGTTGAAATATGAAGTTTGTTTCATCTAAAAAATTCAAAAGTCAAATTTACTTTGGAAAAGTCAAATTTCTAAATGCTTGAAATTTTTTCTAAATGTTTAAGAAATATGGCAAGCTCAGAACTTCTGATCAGGTTATCACCATGATGCAAGCTGATTCTAGATCAACTTTTGACACAATAGTTTTAGATCTCAACAAGATCTGAAATATTGCAAAACAGAACTTCTCCTAGAAATGCTGGGATTTCAAGTCATAACTTCTCAAAGACACGTCCATGAAACTGAAACACTCAGCAAATTCTGGACACTCTCAAGATAGAGTTTGGTCAGAACTTTTGGGCCAGTTTTCACAAAGGTTCAGTCAGAGCTTGCAAGAGCAGTTCAAAGAAGGTTCACAAAGCGTGTTACAAACTTCCTGGAAAGTATGGAAACTCCTTCAGAACATGCTGGAGCCAGAAGATAAAAGGATCACAAGATTGGATGCTACGCTGAAGCAGAACTTTTGATCCAGAATTAAGCAATGATGTAGAATTTCACATGGCGGGATTTCTAATTTGATAAATCTCATCATCATTTAATGCTCATTTAATGCTCACAACCACTTTCGAGTCTTTATCCAAATGATTTCCACCACGTGTACCTCTACTGTCTTGGGATAGAAAACTTTGATACTAGGCCCATGCTTTGGTTTTGCTTTTCCTTAAATTCTGCTGACAACTCCAGTTTAAGCATGGCTAAAAGCTACTAACCAGCAGCTAATTCAGCCTACGCCTGCATCCTATAATTGCACCAAACTAGCATACGAAAACAGTGATGAAAAAGCAAGGGAGCAGGATGCCAAATTAATTAAAATCCCATTTGTCCCCCCCCCCCCCCCCCCCCCAAATCACAACAAATTCACCTATAAATACTTGGCTCCATCACACGTTCAGGGGGCTGACTTTGGAAGAGAGATTGGTAAAAAAGGGAGAGAAAAGGAAGTTGAAACCTTCATAAAAAATCCAGAAATCCCAAACAAAAAACCAAACCTTTGTTCTTCCTTTTAAATCAAAGAGCTTGGCACTTCCTCTTCCGTTACTCTTGCTGATTCCAGAACATCCAAAGGTAGCAGCTCAAAGCTCCATGCCCACGTTCCAGGTTCAAGGTAAGTCTTTCTGACTTTGCATCTTTTTCATTCTGAACATCATTAAACATGTAAATATCATAGTATTGATGTTGTTCATATCATTGTATAAGTAGAAAAAACCGTGGATAAGAGTTTCTTGATTAGGTCTAGACTCAGATTTAGGATTAGAACTTTTATAAGCTGTTGTGTTGTTATCCTTCTGATTTGCTGTTTAATAAGAACTGAATGAATTGCTGGTGTGCTGATTAAAAGTCAAAATGTAACACATAACTTATGTTTTTCACTCACCATTTTAACACACAAAACTTCTAGGATTTTCTCACTGTTTAAGCACGCAGAACTTCTGAGTTCTCTTCACTGTTTTAACACACATAACTTCTATGATTTTTTCTCACTGTTAACACACATTGAACTTCTGATTCTTACATGCTGATAATGCACTGAACTGCTAATGTTCACCCACTGGCTCAACACAATACAAAACTTCTGATGATTCACTCACTGTTCTAACACATACAGAACTTCTGAGTTCTCCTTACATGTCAAATACACTGAACTTCTGATGTTTCCATTTGCTGTTTTCAAACACTCAGAGTTTCTGATTTTCATATTCTGACAATACACTGAACTTCTGAAGTTTACTCACTATTTTAGTGTAATACAGAACTTCTGACTTGTGGTCCAATGTCTGAATACCACCCAGAATTTCTGTGTTTTCCCTCTAACGTTTCTTGCAGGACCTCAAGTGTACGAATCCAGAACTTATGATTCCATTGACGTTCCTTTCTGAGTCATCACGCGCCTGGCTTCAGAACTTCTGATCCCTGTTTGTTTTTCTTGTAGTAGCACACTGTTTCTGTCTTTCATTTATTTCCCTTTTCATCATTTTTAATATTAACATAAAAAGACATAAAAATATTTTATTTTATTTTATTAATTTATTTATTTCTTTTTCATTAAGACAAAAACATTCTCTAAACAAGTCCATTTCTTTCTTATATTGTACATTTCAATATGGTTGTAATAGTAACTTAGGAGTTATTTTTACTTGCAACCCCCATTCATAAATTTGTACACCCCACCCCCCTAATGATTGTAATAGCACATGACTTTACATTTCCGCAACTTATCGCTTTCAAATGTAAATGCTAGTAATTAGGGTGTGTATGGAAAGATATGAAAATCAACAAATAGATCACCCCAATCAAGACTAAAATGCATGCAATCAAAACACACTTGCACACTAGCACCTTTAAGGTAATCCCACCTTATGGCCTGTCGGAAAAATAATCATGTCCCTCGAACATGGGCGTTTTAGCAAAAGACCCTTGATAAAAGACCGTAGTCCCTCGATGACCCTCGATGTTTTCTTCGATAAATGATCTAGTCCCTAAATTGACATTGCTAAAACGATCCATGGGTTGCCTTATATGACTATACAAACGTCCCAATGCCCGTCCCTTCACATCCAACGATGGGGCTTCTTACCAAAACAATGGTAAGATAACAACATCTAAAGGAGGAGCAAAAGCACATCTAAGACCTTTTGAGTAGGTAGGTTCGCTCTCAGTTACTCGCTTGCTCACAACAAAAACATTTTATGCACCAACACTCTCACTTTGAAACATTTTCAAAAGACAAACACTTTGTACGTGTTCTTATAGAGACGAGAACCATTACAAAGAATACACCTTTTCAAAATACTTTTAAAACACATCTCACAAACACATCTTTGAACTATTTTCGAAATAAACACTTTGTATGCGTTCTTATAGAAACGAGAATCATTACAAAGTTACATTTTCAAAATACTTTCAAAACCCACACCACAAGCACATTCAAACAAAAGCAAGTGATCTAGCGAGTAACTAAGAGCCCATGGAAAACCATGGATGAAAAGGGTGCTAATACCTTCCCTTTTCATAATCTACCCCCCGAACTCAAGAAAACATCTCTAAAGGTCTTTCCTGTGCTTTTTCACCTTTCCTTTTAGATAAAAGAAAAGTCGGTGGCGACTCTTGCTAAACCGCAACATTTGCAAACACAAAACGCAAAACACCCAAGTCAGTTCTCCCACCGCATCACAGAACTGGCGACTCTGCTGGGGAATTTCTAAAAGTGGGGTTACCTTAGGGTTAGATCACATTTACTTGCTTACATTGTTTGATTTGTTTGCTTTACATTATGGGTCCTTTTTTGGGTTACTGTTAAAAATCCTACAACCGGATTTGGGGACACCTTTTAGGTAAGTAGCAATAAACTGTGAGGAAACTGTGCAGGGTATACCGACATGGTTGAAGCACTAGCTACGTTGATGTGGCACTTTGGTTGGTACCGATAACCCTTGAGTCAATCAAGGAGAGTACGGGGCCGTCGCGTGGTGTCATAAAGCATCAACTGACCTTAGAACCTTTAGATTGCACAACTTGGCCAATAGGACGTAGCGAGGTGGCCGGCCTTGGTGTATTCCCATGTTCGACAGATACTCGATGCTACACTCATTGAGGTTGGACTCTTGAGCTTTGTTTGGTTGTGAGTCAATCGCATATTGAACGAAGCTGGGAGAAAGATCAGTGATATTGAGATCCCTTAGAACCCGGTTACTATTAACTAGGACAGATTGAGCCAACTAAACTTCAAGAGGGTACTTATCTACAAACTCCACGCAAGCCTAAACCTAAGGACTTGTCTACTTTGTGTGAATATGATTATTTGTATATAAACTTGCTTACCTCTCATATTTGTACATAACATCATAACATCATACCATAGCATTTTCAATAGCCATTTCAAGGATCTCGAGGGCCTATGATGCAGGGTCACGTTGAACCAAACGTCTATCAAGGGACAAGAGGATTCATTTCCCTCTAACCAAACAACGTCAAAGATCAAGTACAACAATTTGAGTCAAAGGCTACAACCCACTTGACATGGTGAGTTTAATTCTCGTGGAAAGACATCCACCGATACAAAGTTCTCCAATCCAAAACTGTAAGTGACTACTAACCCTGCGAGATCCTTGAAAACATGCATCCACATACCATGCATCATATCATGACAGGTTTCTCCCATACACGCCTCTTTATCTTCTTACTGTTTATTTCAGTAAGATGGATAAGGAACAAACGGTGAAAGGCATCCAGGCTCAAAACGCTCAACTTCAAGAGATGTTCTTGAACCTATCCAAGGGACAAGAAGATATGAAAGCTCTCATCACAAGGGGCATGGTCATGTGGAATCCGGAGGACACCATGGATGATCAGTTGGAAAGGCTACAAATTGAAATGGCAACAATGAAAGTCCATATGATGGGACAACTAGTGGGCTAGATGGCTCTTATTCAAAACCTGGTTCAAGGACAAGAAGAGCTGAGAGTCCTCATCAACAGGCTGCATCAGGACATATACAACCAAATGGGGGCAAACATCTAGGATTGGGGATCAAGTTATCATTCAGCCTCCCATAAGACAAG
Source organism: Vicia faba (assembly GCA_948472305.1). NCBI lineage: Eukaryota > Viridiplantae > Streptophyta > Magnoliopsida > Fabales > Fabaceae > Vicia > Vicia faba. The sequence goes on from OX451737.1 coordinate 1,671,925,157, forward strand.
AAGCCGATTTAAGGGAGAGAAGACCTCCCCAATTTTCTTCCACGTCACAAACCCAACAACCACCTCGTCAACAAGGATGGGGTAACCAAAGAAAACAGGTCCCAGCCGTTAGGCAGTTTACCAAACTCGACATGCCTATATCGCAGGTCTTACAGAACCTGCTGAACTTGAATTTGGTCACGTTAAGGGATCCTCCTCGGAATCCCAATACCTTTGCTCCTAACTATCATCCCAATGCATTATGTGCATACCACTCCAATAATCCTGGGCATGATACGAATGACTGTTGGGCTTTGAAAAATAAGACCCAAGACTTGATTGACAGAGGAATGCTGGAGTTCACACAAGATGGACAGACTGAGTTCTTCTGCCGTCCCTCAAAAGATCTCCACCTAAAATGACAAGTTCAGACAAATAGGCTCCTGTTTATTTGAATCTTCAATTGTAATTTCTTTTATTATTTAAACAATTATCTATTAATGTCAAACTTTGTTTCATTAATGCATTGCATATGTTTGTCTTGATTTGATCAACTCATTTTCATTACATTTAAACTATGATTTTTACTCTCTTTATGACATTCAACTCTTGCTAAAAGTTATAAGCCTTTAGAGGGAGGATGACGAAAATAATACCATAATCTCATACAATATGCTTTTGGACAGACTTTGCTGACGATGTACAGGCGTTTCTTTCAAATCCTAAACACTGGAGTTATAAGGAAGATAATCCCTAGTCAACCCCTTCGAGCCAAAGAAGTAGAAATTTTCTTTTTTTACACAAATTGAAACCTTTAAATCAAAACATGGGGCAGGGTAGTCTCTCAGTTAATTCAAACGCGCGTTAAGCCGCAAACTCTCATCTCGTAATACAACGAATGACATCAAAAACATTCCTCTGAAATCAAAAGACAATGATGGTTCCCTATCGCATAGACAGTCATTATCTCTCAAAGAGAAAAGCCCACTAAGTCAAAACCTACGAAGGAGACTTAAGAAAAATTGGGGCATCCCGCTGACTGTAATCTTAAAATAAGACCAGTCAGGCAAAAATTAGGGATAACAAATCAAGTAAAAAGAGGTCACTACAAATCCTCAACAACATGAAAAATGTTGCAAGAAATGACTGCTTTCTGACAAACTTAATTTGTCTGAACCATCACCAAAATGTATTTCCAGACTCAATTGGAGTTCAAACGCACAATTAGCTGAGTTTAGGACCGAAGAAAATCACGAAGAACGGGTGGGTACAAATACACTTTGAGCCTTTATCCTTTGTTTCTTAAACTGTGAACCAAGCCACGTTACAACCTTTCAAAAGTCCTAATTGAAGCATGGGTTAGTTCGAAATCATACTGTTACAAAAGGTGTCCTGACTCCTGTAAGGCTTTACTCAAAATCCAGAGTTGAATTACAAACTTCTTTACTTGCTAAAAATGCATTTTTCAAAACTTCAAGACAAACATAAACTTTGCATTATTTGAATATCACTGTTTGCATATGGCTATTTGTTTGATAGTGGAGAAATTCACAACGAATATCCAGTGAAAGAAAGCTCTCTCAATAAACAAAATCAATTCAAGAAAGATGACACTTCCATTGACAAATCTCCTATCAACAAGGGGACATGACATGTCAGTATCCAGCACACCTGGGGCAGTCCAGTCAAGATTCCAAGAAATCTCTCAAGAATTGCAAAGTAACCAGGGGCAAGTCTCCATCTCCGTCACTTGGGGCATTTAACGTCAATCCCGACAAAGGGTTACATACAGTCAAACATTTCCAGGCAGTGCCACAAACACTCGCTACTAGGGGCAATGATAAGTCTCCCCAAAGTCCCTCTCATAGGATAATTTCCCAGCAAGAGTTTAATCTCTGAAAACCTTTCCCCAAGCTGAGACAACCTCAAGAATCCTCGAGGACTTTCCCCAATGAAGTCGTCACCTCTCAAGCAGACCGGCAACAGGGTTTATTTCCTCAACAAACGGTAGGATTCCCCAACTTGAGTTTGCCTCTCCGACTACTACAAATCAAAGGACCACAACTCCTCTTCCCCAGTAGACTACTCTACAATCCCCGACAAGTTACTATGAAGCTTGGACCCAACCAGACATTAGTTCAAATTCGACTCCCTAGTAGAGCAACGGACAACCGAGACTCCTGAACCTTTCCCCCCAAGCAGGAATCAATACTCTTCACAGAGTTCTCAACTTTCCCCGGGCAGAGTTCTCCTCAACAAAACAGGAATCCTTGGTGGAAATATTCTAAGAAAAGTTTGAAGACTCACCTACTCTTCAACAATAGTCCGAGATTTAATGACTCTCCAGCATTTGTCAAGGATTTATTTTTCGGAAAAAGATACATTCAAATAAACATCTCACATTTCATATATCATATTACATACATGACAAGTGCACACGACACAATATCATTTATTTTGAGAACATCATTACGCAATGCATACATCATGACATTGCATACAACTAACTCTTTACCTTTTCAGGAAAGATCAGTCAACAGATAAAGGTCATCATCTTTTTGGAGTAGTAGTCATCCAAGATTCCTTCATCATCCTGCTGAGATAGTAATCGTCCAAGATTCCTTCATCATCTTGCTGAGCATTCAGATATAGTCCAGATACGATCCAGATTTGGATCTCATTCTGTCACTCATTCAAAATACAGTCCAAATACGATCCAGATTCGGATGTCATTCTGTCACTCATTCAAATACAGTCCATATATGATCCAAATTCAGATGTCATTCTGTCACTCATTCAAATACAGTCCAGATACGATCCAGATTTGGATGTCATTCTGTCACTCATTCAAATACAGTCCAGATATGATGCAGATTCGGATGTCATTCTGTCACTCATTCAAATACAGTCCAAATATGATCCAGATGTCATTCTGTCACTCATTCAAATACAGTCCAGATACAATCCAGATTCGGATGTCATTCTGTTACTCATTCAAATACAGTCCAGATACGATCCATATTCGGATGTCATTCTGTCACTCATTCAAATACAGTCTAGATACGATCCAGATTCAGATGTCATTCTGTCACTCATTCAAATACAGTCCAGATACGATCCAAATTCGGATGTAATTCTGTCACTCATTCAAATACAGTCCAGATACGATCCAGATTCAGATGTCATTCTGTCACTCATTCAAATACAGTCTAGATACGATCCAGATTCAGATCTCATTCTGTCACTCATTCAAATACAGTCCAGATACGATCCAGATTCATATGTCATTCTGTCACTCATTCAAATACAGTCCAGATACGATCCAGATTCGGATGTTATTATGTCACTCATTCAAATAAAATCCATATACGATCCAGATTTGGATGTCATTCTGTCACTCATTCAAATACAGTCCAGATACGATCTAGATTTGGATGTCATTATGTCACTCATTCAAATACAGTCCAGATACGATCCAGATTCGGATTTCATTCTGTCACTCATTCAAAATACAGTCCAGATACGATCTATATTCGGATGTCATTTTGTCACTCATTCAAATATAGTCCAGATATGATCCAGATTCGGATGTCATTCTGTCACTCATTCAAAATACAGTCCAGATATGATCCATATACGGATGTCATTCTGACGCTCATTTAGTACATTTCACATATACGAGTCAGATACAATTCATTTATGGATATTATTCTGATACTCATCCCACAGACTCATCATCAACCAACCCTACACAAGTTCTTCCTATTTTCCAAGATGAAGTTTCATACGGACTCATCATGAAGCAGCCATGCACAGGCCCATCATAAATTGAAGAATATCCAAAACCTCTACTAGTTCAGTGTAAATCTCTCAATGGTTTATCCTGATTCTCTCCGATAGACTTCTTCTCTGGTTCAGATAAATCGCTCCAAGATTTATTCAGATTCTTTCCAGTTAAAGAAAATTCAAGACCTCTACTGGTTCAGTTTAAATCTCTCAATGGTTTATCCTGATTCTTCATGGTAGACATCTTCTCTGGGTCAGATACGTCGCTCCAAGATTTATTCTGATTTCTTCTCCAGTTGAAGTCAGAATTTAGACTTAGTCTAATTTCCATGAACAATCACTCTGGATGGCATCTATAATCCCATCTCCAACAACTATCCATCACTTCTCCAAATGGCATATTTAAGCCCATTCCCTACATAATCAACTAACACATCTTCGAGTGCAAATTTTCTGGGCACTCTAGTGTTCAATCATCTTCCACCTTCAAGTCACGAATGGCAGATTTACCAATCTAACTCTTCAAGTGTAAGAAGATTGAACAGGGGCAGCTGTTGTACCCCAAAATTTTCCCTCTCATTTCTAAAGGAATCACCCTGGATCCTCAAGTTTTCTTCCATCCAATTCCAAGCCTTGAACTGCAATTTTTCAAGAAAGTCATCCGCAAGGGAAAAATGGTCATTTGCATGCTGAAAGGTCAAACTTTGACTTTTGGATCAAAACCAAGTTTCAAGAATCATATTTCATCAAGACATGTTGAAATATGAAGTTTGTTTCATCTAAAAATTCAAAAGTCAAATTTACTTTGGAAAAGTCAAATTTCTAAATGCTTGGAATTATTTCTAAATGTTTAAGAAATATGGCAAGCTCAGAACTTCTGATCAGGTTATCACCATGATGCAAGCTGATTTTGGATCAACTTCTGACACGAGAGTTTTAGATCTCAACAAGATCTGAAACATTGCAGAACAAAACTTCTCTTAGAAATGCTGGGATTTCAAGTCATAACTTCTCAAAGACACGTCCATGAAACTGAAACACTCAACAAATTTTGGACACTCTCAAGACAGAGTTTGGTCAAAACTTCTGGGCCAGTTTTCACAAAGGTTCAGTTAGATCTTGCAATAGAAGTTCAAAGAAGGTTTACAAAGCGTGTTACAAATTTCCTGGAAAGTCTGGAAACTCCTTCAGAACATGCTGGAGCCAGAAGATAAAAGGATCAGAAGATTGGATACTATGCTGAAGCAGAACTTCTGATCCAGAATTAAGAAATGATGTAGAATTTCACATGGCAGGATTTCTGATTTGATAAATCTCATCATCATTTAATGCTCACAACCACTTTTGAGTCTTTATCCAAAGGATTTCAACCACGTGTACCTCTACTGTCTTGGATATCAAACTTTGGTACTAGGTGTGATCGGTGGGAATAGAACTGACTGTTTTAAAGCTGGATCGCGAAATGTCGCGGAAGCAAGAGTCGCCACCGTCTTTTATGTTCTCCAACATGGAAAGGACAAAAGCACAGCAAAATTCCTTATTGAGAATGTTTCTCGGTTCGGGAGGTAGATTTATAGAAAGGGAAGGTGTTAGCACCATTTCTATCCATGGTTATCCATGGGCTCTTAGGTACTTGCTCTTATGTTTTCAAAATGTTTGTTTGCTTTTCAAGTGTGATTGTGTTTTGAAAAAAGTTTCATTGAAAAGTTTCTGAGTAACTCTTGTATCTGTCCTCAAGAGTGTATGAAAAATTTGTTTTGAAATCTTTTAGAAAGTGTCAGTGTGAAAAGTATTTGTTTTTTGAGAGAGAGCAAGTACCTATGAGTCATTTACCTACCCTAAGGAATTAGGCTGTGTAAGAGTCCTTTAGATAGCGCCATCCCACCATTGAGAGGTAGGTAGCACCATCGTTGGAGGTGTTCGGGTCAATTCGATTGTAGGGACAGTATGGTCACCAAAGCAATAGTAGGACACCTTAGAAGTAACCCTAATGTCTTAGATCCTTTTTTTTAATCCGAGGCAACTGTTTCGAGGCAACCAGATCTTTAGACATAAGGGAGACCGCTAAAACACCCTATACTTGACGACCACGTTCGAGAGGCAACGAGTGAGGCGTACCCTAGAAGTGGCATGTGCATTGTGTGTTGTTTTCATGTTATGTTTATCTTGGATCAGGCAATCGTGAGCTACGAGTTGTTTTAATTACCATTCATTCTTTCATGCAATTTAGCAGTTAGGAGTGCGGAAAATTAAAGACGGAAAGATAAAAGCTACGCTATTACAAGGCGCGGGTCTATACATCGCTAAAATACAAAGACCCGTTTTGATAAAAATGCGGAAAGTAAAGAAAAGCAATAAACCTAATTACTATTACATCTCGGAAACAATTACATAATAATCAAAAGAAATAAAAATAACGTGCGCGAAAGAATTAAATTGGACGTTTTTTAGGGTTTTGACCCTTTTGAGAAAATTATGAATTTTTGGTCCTTTGCTTGAATTTAAAATTAAACCCTAATTATTTAATTAAAGAAAAGAAAGTGTTTTTTATGTTTTTTGTATTTAATGAAAATAAGAAAAGAATTTAATGAAACCCTAGTTCTAAATTATTTTAATTATTAATGAAAATATTAAAGTTAACCTAATTTAAACTAATTAATTAATTTACATGTTTATGTACAAAATAATAATAATTAATAATGATAATAATAATTAATTGAGAAAAAGATTAAAAGTGTCAAAACCTAATTCTATATAATATTTATTTATTAAGAAAAGATTAAAATTAAAACCTAAATTAAGCTAAGTTAATTATTTAGAATTTATTTACAAAAATAGGTTAATGGTGAAATAAATAAATAAATAAAATATTTACAATTTGATTTGCTGATTTTTATTAGGAAAAATTAATTTTATGGTGAGTTAATAATAATAATTAAAACAATTAAAAGAAATAAAAAGAAAAGAAAATAAATTAAATATGCAAACCAAAGGGGGTGTGATGGCCCAAAGTGGAGGTGCTTTGAAGAAATTCTGGCCCAACAGCAAGAAGCCTTGTTTGACTTCCAGGGATCCTGTGCACGCATTGACCAAGGCATTGAGTGTTCATCACCTCCTGACCTTCAGATTGTTGATCAAGGCCACATGGCAAGCTGACGCGTGAGGCCCATGGTGGAACGTTTGAGAGGCACTGCATTGGAACGGGTTAAGAAAAATATCAACAATTATATGGGGGACCTGGGAATCAAACCCAGGTCCCAGTATTTGCCAGCCACGTCTCTCACCATCTGAACCAACTGCAATTGTTTGTAAACAAAATAGATAATGACAATAATATGCAAAACAACAATTATGCTGGGAATTTAAAAAAGGCGCGCCACATATTTGAATGCACCAATCACGTCCATCCACGCATCATCTTCTTCAGCTGGCCTGAAATAAAAAGCAATCAAATAGCGGGGGTTTTAAACCCCCACAAACTAGAAACATCAAAATAGCAATTAGGCATACAATCAATATAAAAAGGGCGCGATGGTGTCAATGGTTTCATCTTGTTCTGACGAATTTATCCACCTAGGTCTTGAGGTCTAATTTTATAGTATACGTAAAGCCCTAATTCTCAAGCTTTGAAAACCCTAGATATCTCCCATGGTGGATTGTGATTCTACGCGTTTCAGTGCAATTAATCCATGCCAAAAGGTTCTTGTATGTTCAAACAATGCAAAAAAAACAATCAAACATGTTAAATGCTCATGAGATGCAAGTTTCGATTATGAAAAATAAGGATGAACCGTGGATCTGTTTTGGGCAATTTCTTGAGTGTTAACGTGTGATTGGGATCTCTACGCGTTCCTGGAAATGTCAGCAATCTATTAGAAACAAAAGCAAGCTTTGAATCACGCTGCAATATTGATTTCAGTTTTCCAAAAATTTCTTGAATTTTGCAACTTGGTTATATGGTTTCAGCAGCAATTGTGCGTCTCTAGCTTTAGGGTTAGCTCTTGCATTTGTATTGGAACAGAATTAGGTTAAAACCTTGGCCCAAAAGTCCATGAATTAATGTTTTCAATCCTTGATTTTCAATCATACAATTTCCAATCTTTTTTGAATGAAACCTTGCCAAATTGGGAGATCTTGTCCCCTTGAGTGATACACGAGATCTTCAGCATATATGGAGTGTATTTGCTTCATAAAAAGATTTGACAACCATGTTTAGATATTTTCCTACAATTAAAACCAATTAAACGAATTATATAAATAAAAATTCAATTAATTAATTAAAAATAAGAAAATAAATCATTTTAAATTCAATGGGTCGTGCATAGGCTTTGGGTAAAGATTCAAGAAAGAATTTGAGGCCCATTAGCAAAATTGAAGTGTTTTAGGCAAAGTTGACTTTTGAAAGTTCCCAAAAATTTCCCAACTTCTCCAATGAATATCTTGCTCAATTTTGAAGCTATGAACATGTTCTTGGACATTTTGGAAAGGTCTTGAAGTACTATAACAAATGCCTTTGGTCCCATGTCATTTTGATTCACCAATCTCAAGTTATGGTCTTTGACTTAAAGTGCCTTTTTGTTGACTTTTGAAAATGACCTATAATGTTGAAATTGATAACTTTTTGTGAGAGCATTTCTTGGACTTGGAATGTGAAGATGAGTTGTAGGAAATGTCATCCCATTCAAAATGAGCATTGGATGGGAATTTTATTATGAACCATGAAAAAGTTATGCCTTGGTCAAGTTACAGTTGACTTTTCAGCTGTCCAAAAATAGACACTTTTGACATCTTGAGACTTTTTGAGCCATGCTTGAGAAATCATGATCAAGGCTTGATCAAATGATGATTGTGGCTTCAAAATAAGATGTTGATAAATTTTTTTGACTTTTGACTGCCAAATGACCATTTTGCCCCTGCAGTTGACTATGAAGCAATTAGGGCTTTTGACTGTGCAACTTGATGCTGTGAGTCTTGAAACTTGCCATATGGATGCTTGGAAATGTCTATAATCATATGGAACCTGATTGGGCCCTTGAAAACCTCAATTTCTTTGTAAGAACCAAAACCCTAGTTTTGATTGTATTAGGAGGCAATTGGACTGTGCAATCCCTGATCCATTTGAAGCTTGATCTTGACAAATCTTGAAGAATATGGGAGGGAAAATTTTGGGGTACAACAGTTGCCCCTTTTCAATCTTCTTAGACCTGAGGATGCAGATTGGCTTGCGTGCCTTTCGTAATCCGAAGGTGGAAGATGATTGAACACTAGAGTGTCCAGAAATTTGCACTCACATAGTAGAATGTCAGCAGTGTGATGGCGGGAATGGGCTTACAGATGCCATTTGGAGAGATGATGGATAGGGGGATGGGCTTATAGATGCCATCTGGAGGTGTCGATCGCGTAAGAGATTCCTTAGCGAGAACTTGCGTACCTGAAAAAAGAAAGATACTTACCTGGCCTGTTGAAGGGGTTGATCCTCAAACTCTTTATGTAGATATGCCCTGGCTAGATGCAGGAATCGAATCTACAAATAATCGCTCACAGACGTGCCCTGGCTTGATACAGGAATCGAATCTGGAACTTTAAAAAGGTTGCTTACAGACGTGCCCTGGCCGGATACAGGTGTCGAATCTAAAACAAACACTCACAGACATGCCCTGGCTTGATACAGGAATCGAGTCTTCAAACTCTTCAGACGTGCCCTGGCTTGATACAGGAATCGAATATGGAATTAGTCGTCAACAGACATGCCCTGGCTTGATACAAGAATCGAATCTTCAAACTCTTCAGACGTGCCCTGGCTTGATACAGGAATCGAATCTGGAAATAGTCATCAACAGACATGCCCTGGCTTGATACAGGAATCGAGTCTTCAAACTCTTCAGACGTGCCCTGGCTTGATACAGGAATCGAATCTGGAAATAGTCATCAATAGACATGCCCTGGCCGGATACAGGAATCGAATCTTCAAACTCTTCAGACGTGCCCTGGCTTGATACAGGAATCGAATCTGGAATTAGTCATCAACAGACATGCCCTGGACGATACAGGAATCGAATCTTCAAACTCTTCAGACGTGCCCTGGCTTGATACAGGAATCGAATCTGGAATTAGTCGTCAACAGACATGCCCTGGCTTGATACAGGAATCGAGTCTTCAAACTCTTCAGACGTGCCCTGGCCGGATACAGGAATCGAATCTGGAATTGCGATAGTAATCATCTTTGTATTGACCTTTCCTGAAAAAGGAAAAACATTTGTTATATGCAATGTCATGATGCATGAAATGCGTGGTGTCATGATGCTTATAATAAATGGGATTGTATAATGTGATGTGTATATGTATGTATAAAATGTATGAAAATGTGATGTTTGCGAATGTGTTTTCGTCTAGGAAAATAAATCCTTGACGAATGCCGGGAGCTTATCCTGGGCTGATGCTGAAGAGAGAGTTCTTCTCCTCCGCTGGGGATGATAATTGCAAGGATAAGCCTGTAGGAGGAGATGACTCCGTTGGGGAATAAACTTGATGGAGAGATTACTCTGTGGGGGAATTACTCTGGCGACTTCACTGGGGAAATTACTCTATGGGAAGAGAGGTACTTTGCTGAGATGTTGATGATAACTCCGCTGGGGATACCATTGTTGAGTTATGCTGGAAGGTTTGATGAACTCCACTGGGGATAGGAAGACTTCGCCGGGGACGATCTTTCCTTTGTACTTACTGAGGATAACCCAGTTATAGGCTCGGGTGAGGAATAACCTTGGAATAAAACTGGGGAGAGATATGTACTCTGTAGAGGATAAGCTTCCAGAATCTACTGGGGATAAGCTTCCTACTGGGGATACTGATTCAACTCTCTTGGGGAGACTTTAGACTGTACTGGGGAGTGGCTCTGCTGGATGTCTAGATTCCGCCGGGGAACAATCTTATATCAAGACTGCCGGGGATGCTTGTTGAGGAATAACCGTATGTTCCGCTGGGGAATGTTGAGATCTTACGGGGATATCCACTTCCTTGAGGCTGACTGAAGGCTAACTCTGCTTGGGGAGAGTATCGCTGACTTGCTAGGGATATGCTGTGCCTTCTCGGGGAAGAGTATTGCTGAACTTTGTCTCGCTCTATGGGGAATGAAGGTATCTTGGTTACATTCTTCAGCCGAACTTACCTTGGTACCCTTGGTAGACAGAGCAACTAGATCGCTTGGACAACTCATTATTGCCCCTGTTTCTGATATTACCTGTAATTAGTCCTTTGTTTCGCAAGCAAATATTTATGAGTTAGCAATTAGTGTCAAATGCATATATCAAAACTGAACATTGGACGTTCTTTGCAAGACAAAACAGAAAAGGGAAAAATAATTGGCAATTTGTCTGAAAACGTGGATTTGTATTGATTTTTGAATTTGCCTGAAAATAGGCGTTTATGTACAAGAGGCTGACGTCCTAGTAAGAGAACGCCGCCGAACAACATAGAGTTTAACATTTTGAAAAGGAAAACAAAACAGCTATGTGAAAAATGATCCCACTGGGTTTCAACTCTGCTATCGCCTTTATGTCTTCAAGCGTCTCATCACTTGGCTGCTTAGTTGACGATGAAGCTGATTGCTTGATGCCGTCTGAACCTGATAGCTGATACCGGATTCTGGATGCAAGGTGATCCAATGAGACATAATATTACGCTTTATCCCTAATTTTTGCCTGGACTGCCCTTTCAGGTTTTCAGTCCACCGGGATACCCATTTTTGCCCAAGCCGCCTTTTCAGGTTTTCGACTTGCCGGGTGTACAAATTTTTTCATTTCATCCCTTATTTTTGCCCGAACCCTTTTGGTTCGCCGGGAAGCCCTTATTTTTGCCTAGGTATGTCAACCTAGCGGGTCTTTTATCATGCGTAGTATCTTTTGACTATGTTTGCATTGGCGGGGTGAGGAAGGTCGTCACCATCCATAGTGGTTAGAATCATAGCTCCTCCTGAGAAGTTATGTTTAACCACAAATGGCCCTTCGTACGTGGGGGTCCATTTGAATACCTTTGTCGCTTACGACGAAGCCTAGCAATTTTCCAGATCTCACCCCGAAGGTGCACTTGTTCGGGTTCAACCTCAGCTTGTACAACTTCAGACGGTCAAACAACTTCTGTAGATGGTCAAGGTGTTCCTCCTCAGTTTGGGAACTTGCAATCATGTCGTCGACATACACTTCAATCTCATGGTGGATCATGTCATGAAATAAAGCAACCATGGCACGTTGGTAGGTTGCCCCATCATTTTTCAACCCGAATGGCATGACCTTGTAGCATAAGGTGCCCCACTGAGTAACAAAAGTGGTCTTCTCCATGTCTTCAGGAGCCATCTTGATTTGATTATAACCTGAGAACCTATCCATGAAGGAGAACACCTTGTGCTGAGCCGTGTTGTCAACCAGAACGTCAATGTGAGGCAGAGGGAAGTCATCCTTGGGGCTGGCCCTATTCAAATCCCTGTAATCAACACACATTCTGACCTTACCATCTTTCTTCGGCACCGGAACCACGTTGGCAACCCACTGAGGGTAAGAAGTCACTGCTAGAAACCCGGTGTCAAATTGTTTCATAACCTCGGCCTTGATTTTCTCGGACATCTCTGGGCGCATACGGCAGACCTTTTGTTTAACCGGAGGGCAGTCTTCCTTGGTAGGCAGATGGTGAACCACAATGTCGGTGTCCAACCCAGGCATGTCTTCGTAAGACCAGGCAAAGATTTCCACATAATCATGCAACATTTGAATTAACCGTTGTTTCACACTGGTCTCCAGATTGGCACCAATCTTGACTTCCTTTCTGTCTGTCTCAGTACCCAGATTTACCGTTTCCATTGGCTCTTCATGTGGCTGAATAACCCTCTCTTCCTGGAGTAACAGTCTTGCAAGCTCACCAGGCACTTCACAATCATCTTCACCTTCGTCTTCGGCTAAGTTGATCGGATTTTCAAAGTCATAACTGGCAGTAGCATAGTCGTTACCAGTGAGATCCAGAGTGGATTGGAACCTGTATAAGTGAGTGTGTGTAAATATAGTTGTTTTGCAACATTATAACAAAGAAAGAAAGGGAGCACAAGATTTGAAATGCGAAAAACGTCCAATGTTTTTATTCATGATATATGAAGATGACAAATAATAAGCCCTCACAAATGAAGCCACGGTGCCCCGGGTAAGACACCGGGCCATAAAGTTTCAAATTATTGTTTATTACAACTTAAAAAAACAAAGGAGTTCATTACTGAGCAATAAAAGTAACAGGTATGTAGTCTTTTGCAGTCCAGTTGCTCGGTCCACTGTCGTCCGTTGGGTATATCCAGCTGTTGAATTAAGATTCTTCCACTTCTTCACCATCCCTGATAGCATTCACCCCCGGGTTGGTAATGAATACGGGAGGTCTTCTAGTCCTTGCATGATGTACAACCTTCTGAGCCTCTGTAGTAAAACCCAGCCCAAACTTGTCGGTCTTCAAAGTAAAATCAGGAAGTCTGCCCCAGTTCGCACACTCACCCTTCTCAATCACAGCCCAGGCATCCTTTAAGGAAGCCATCTTCAACGGAGGATCTTCAATCACAGATTCTGCTGCTGCCAATGTCTGAGGCACCTCTTCAAAATGTTGAAAGGGGGTCTCAATGAACTCCCCGTCCATCTCGATGTACCGGAACGAGTTCAGATGGCTGACCATGTATTCTTCTTCCCCCTGCACTGTAACAATCTTCCCTCTGACCGGGTACTTGAGCTTCTGATGTAGGGTGGAGGTCACAGCTTCTGCCTTGTGGATCCAAGGGCGACCCAACAAGCAAGAATAGGACGGTCGGATGTCCATCACATAGAACGTTGAATCAAAGACTTGAGACCCAACCCTGATCGGAATATCTACTTCACCATGTACCATCCTCTTCGACCCGTCAAAGGCCCGGACAATAATGTTACTAGGCTTCAACTCCAAACCCTCACAATCCAACCTGTCTAAGGCCTTCTTGGGTAGCACATTCAACGAAGAACCAGTGTCAACCAGCACATGGGCAAGGGTAGTGCCCCTGCATTCAATAGAGACTAGCAGGGCGTCATTGTGGTTCTTTCCCTTAGCGGTCAGATCAGCATCAGAGAAACCCAACCCATTGTCAGCAGTTAAGTTGGCCACACAATCAGTAAATTGGTCGGTAGACGTCTCTTGTGGCACATGAGCCGTCTTCAGGAAGGAAATCAAGGCCTTGGCGTGGGCCTCTGAACACAACAGCAGTGATATCATAGAGATCTTAGAGGGGGTATGCCCCAGTTGCTCAACGACGTTGAAATCACTCTTCTTAATGATCTTGAGGATCTCTTCCATCTCTTGCTGGGAAGCTTCAGCATTAACAGTCTTCGGTGCCTCCATCTGGGCAGGCACATCAGTAGCAATCCCCTTACCCCGAGTGTCAGATGACTCGGCCGCAGGGGTAGAAACTTGATCAGGAGGGGAAACAGGCACACTGGCAGGTGTGATAATAAGAGGTCTCTGAATAACTGGAGGTGCAATATCAGGCGAGAAGAGCCTGCCACTGCGAGTGACCTTAGTGGGACCGGTGATGTTACTGATGCCGGTGCTAGTATTGAACTCTTGTTTTACTCCGAGAACATAAACATCTGCCCCATAGTGCCACGGGACAGCTTTGTCAGATTCATAGGGGAGGGGCCCCGGAACAGTGATGACGATAGGAGCAATCTTATGAACAGGCATAATTTGAACGGGCTTCTTCGGGGGAGCCTTGGCAGGATTATTGAAAATGGTGACAACGAACACTTCTTCGGTAGGAACCACAAGAACAGTAATCTTCTTGAACAAAATCTCTTTGCTATCCATCAGGTTTTGGATGCCTGACTTTAGCAAAGGACAACCAGCAGGGGAAACAGCACATAGAAGGCAACCCTTACTACATCCCGAAAATAAACCGGCTAGCAACAGGTTCCTTTTAACGGACAACAATGGAGTAACGATCTCATCCACGGAGGCTACATATGGATCTTCTTCCACATCATTCACTCCATGCTGGGGCATGGGAGCAGTCAGCACATTGGGCCCTACAGGCACCTCAAACTGTATTTCCTTCGCATAAATAAGGTCCTGAACCTTATTCCTTAGGGCCCAACAGTCATCAGTAGAATGCCCCGGGCTATCAGAATGATAAGCACAACGGGCGTTGGGGTTATACTTCGGAGACGTAGTATTCATAACCTTTGGAGCTTCCCTGACGGTTACCAAATTGGTCGAGAGCAGTTGTGGCAAGATCTGAGAGAGAGTCATGCTAAGCCGAGTATACTGCCTTTTGGGTCTTTCACCCCTTGGTTGGTTGTATTGCTGAGGAGCAGCAGCATGCTTAGAAATAACCACCACGTTGACAGCTTGGCGGTGTTCCGGCTTATTCTGTCTTCTAGGACCATACACAGCGCTAGCTTCCTTCTTGAAAGGCTTCTTGTCAGAACTTGAAGATGAACCTTTCTGTATCTTCCCCGATTTCATACCAGCTTCTATCCTTTCACCAGTCAGAATAAGGTCTGTGAACCCTGCAGAAGAATTACCAATAAGGTGGTTGTAGAACGGCCCAGATAGGGTCCCCAAGAACATGTCTACAAGTTCACGATCAGTCAGCGGTGGCTGTACCCTACCAGCCAGGTCTCTCCACTTCTGCGCGTACTCTTTAAAACCTTCTCCCGATCCTAACGACATACCCTGGAGTTGGGTACGTGTAGGAGCGAGGTCGGCATTGTACTGATACTGCTTGTAGAAAGCAGTAGCCAAGTCCTCCCAGTTTCGAATACTGGCTCCATCCAGCTGATAGAACCACTCGAGTTGAGCCCCTGAAAGGCTCTCCTGGAAGAAATGGATCCACAAGTTCTTGTCCGCCGTGTACGGTTGGATCTTCCGCACATAGGATCTGAGATGCAGCTTGGGACAAGATGCCCCATCATACTTAGCAAAAGAAGGAACCTTGAATTTGTGTGGGATTACCACCCCAGAAGATAAACCCAGATCTCTGAAATCTAACCTAGGCACGTGTTGAATTTCCATGGCATTCAGACGATCCTCTAGTTGCTTGTACCGGTCCTCAGCTGGAGGGTACTGCTCATCATTATAATCTGTCTCATTGTCAGAGACCACAGGACTTGGGACCCCTCCCCCTTGGGGACTACCTTTCCCAACAGAGGAAGCAGCTTGATCAGCATCATTTTGCAACGTGTTACCAAACCTCCTACCAGAGTTAAACATCACAGTCCTACCCTTCTTCTTCTTCTTCATCAGCAGAGTCTTCAGCTCTTGTTGACCCTGGGCCAAGCTCATGACCATCTCTTGAAACTGGGCGTTTTGGGCCTGGAGGGCCTTGATAGCTTGCTCGGTAGATGATTCAGGATTCATGATGATTGCTGAAATAAACAGCGAAGAAGATTAAGCAAACTGTAAAAAGAGTACCTGCGATGCATATGATGAATGGGATGCGTATGATTTATGTTTTCAAAGACAATCGGGATTCAACTTTGTAAACAAAACAGAAACACACTTTATTAGATTCAAACTTTAAATTGTTCAAGAAATTGCCCTTAGGCGTTACATAAATGGAAATACTGAAAAGGAAATACAAACTGTAAAGGAACATCCAAGGCTCATCAGTGATCCCATGGTCTCTTCTTCTCAGTACGGATGTAGTCATTCAAAGTCCGCTCGTTCTCCAACTGCTTTGTCAGCTTCTGGATCTTCAATTCTTACTCGTTGAACTTTTCCCGATAAGAATCCCGTTCTTCTTGTAATTGCGCCCAAGACCTCTTTAGTGTATCAACATCAGTAGGTATCCGAGGAGGGAGTACAGTTGGAGGAACCCCGTCTCTATCAGGAAACTCAAGGATGATAGGTCTGACAGCTTCGTATGGCATACCTAAATTCTGAGCACGGATGCGGACCCATCTGTAGTAGGATTCCATAGGCAGAGAAGTCTTCGGGCCCAACTCCTGTGGTTCAGCTTTATGAACTTTGTCCCAGGCCTTGATGAACCTACGACGCTGCTCGTCACTGTCCATCTGAAACTCAAAGCTGATGTGGGGTACTAACATCTCATGAGGCCCTGTACTTCTGGCCCTTCCAAACTGTCGGAGAGCTAAACATGGATTATAAGAGATTCCTCCTTGGATACCGAGCAGTGGAACATTTGGATATTCTCCGCAACGATCAATAACATCTACTTCATCCATACCTCTGAGGGTCCAAATGATGTCATTATCAGTGAGAGACATTAACCTATGAGCCCAACCTCTTCCTTCTTGGTTCTTCAACACGAACTTAGGGAGGTACGAAATAAACCACCTCACTAACAAAGGAGCACAACACCACAGAGTTCCCCGTCTTCGAGCAGTACGAGCATAAAGTTGTTGCAAGATATCACCCAAGAGAGTGGGCACCGGATTCTAAGACATGAAGATCCTTATGGCATTGACATTAACAAAGTTGTCCGGATTCGGAAACAGAACCAAACCATAGATTAGGAGGGCCAGAATGTCTTCGTACACCCTGAAGTCTAAGTCATTCCAGTAACTGTTAGCTTTACCAATCAGAAACTTGGCCAAAAAGCCCTTAACTTTGCTTATGGTCACCCAGTTGTCCATTACTTCTTTGGTGGTCAAAGGAAGGGCTGCAGCAATCTCCTCAAGCCTAAGGGTCTTTTCCCAACCAGTGAAGGGAGTCTGATCCAAGATAGGGATACCAAGCAAACCAGAAAATTCTTCCAGGGTAGGGACCAGCTGGAAGTCTTGGAAGGTGAAGCACTGATACAAGGGATCGTAAAACTGGGTCAGGACACTTATCAACTGTTGGTCCCACTTTGCAGTGACTAAGCCGAGGAGAGAACCATGCCTCTGGATGAAGGAAGTAGTGTTTGGAATCCTGTCAACCAACTCTTTAAGCATCTCAGGTGGGTGAACAAAGTTGAGCCGGATAATGTTCCTTCGCACAGGCATCATGATGTCCTACAAAACAGAGCAAAGGTGAAACCCTCTTGTCTTTGAAATGGGTCAGTCCTTATGCAGGATGCATGCAATGTTATGATGGCATGATGATATGATAAAGAAAACCACAAGTATTCACAAAGGCAAACATGACAAGGCACACAAGGCACACAAGACATCCCTTAGAGTGTAGGCCGGCATGAAGTTCAGGTACTACCCTCTTTCAGTTTGTTGGTTAAGACCTGTCCTATCAAAAGTAACCGGGTTCTAGAGGATCCCAATATCACTGACTACCCTCAATCGGTAATAACTCCAGCATCGCAATCTTTTCTTGTGGCCAGAACCATCGCGAGAGTTTAGCCTCAATGGGTGTAGCATACTGCTACTGTTCTATTGGCCAAGTTGGGTCAATTAGGGTTCTAAGGTCGGTTGGTGCTTAATGACTCCTCAGAAGACCCATATTCTCCTTGTTGCGACACAAGGGATATCGGTACAGACCAAGGTGCCACACCAATGTAGCCACTGCTTCACCCGTGTCGGTCTACGCCGGACAGGTCCCTCACAGCTTATGCTACCTAAAACAGGGTATCCCCAGATCCGGGTTAGGATCTATGAAGCTCCAAGACAAAAACCCATAATATTAAATCGAGCAAAGCAATCAATTGAAAACATAAGTATTATCTAATCCTAAGGTACACCTCACTTTAAAAATATCCCCAACAGAGTCGCCAGTTCTGTGATCAGTGGGAATAAAACTGACTGTTTTAAAGCTGGATCGCGAAATGTCGCGGAAGCAAGAGTCGCCACCGTCTTTTATGTTCTCCAACATGGAAAGGACAAAAACACAACAAAATTCCTTATTGAGAATGTTTCTCGGTTCGGGAGGTATATTTATAGAAAAGGAAGGTGTTAGCACCCTTTCTATCCATGGTTATCCATGGGCTCTTAGGTACTTGCTCTTATGTTTTCAAAATGTTTGTTTGCTTTTCAAGTGTGATTGTGTTTTGAAAAAAGTTTCATTGAAAAGTTTCTGAGTAACTCTTGTATCTGTCCTCAAGAGTGTATGAAAAATTTGTTTTGAAATCTTTTAGAAAGTGTCAGTGTGAAAAGTATTTGTTTTTTGAGAGAGAGCAAGTACCTATGAGTCATTTACCTACCCTAAGGAATTAGGCTGTGTAAGAGTCCTTTAGATAGCGCCATCCCACCATTGAGAGGTAGGTAGCACCATCGTTGGAGGTGTTCGGGTCAATTCGATTGTAGGGACAGTGTGGTCACCGAAGCAATAGTAGGACACCTTAGAAGTAACCCTAATTTCCTAGATCCTTTTTTTAATCCGAGGCAACTATTTCGAGGCAACCAGATCTTTAGACATAAGGGCGACCGCTAAAACACCCTATACTTGACGACCACGTTCGAGAGGCAATGAGTGAGGCGTACCCTAGAAGTGGCATGTGCATTGTGTGTTGTTTTCATGTTATGTTTATCTTGGATCAGGCAATCGTGAGCTACGAGTTGTTTTAATTACCATTCATTCTTTCATGCAATTTAGCAGTTAGGAGTGCGGAAAATTAAAGACGGAAAGATAAAAGCTACGCTATTACAAGGCGCGGGTCTATACATCGCCAAAATACAAAGACCCGTTTTGATAAAAATGCAGAAAGTAAAGAAAAGCAATAAACCTAATTACTATTACATCTCGGAAACAGTTACATAATAATCAAAAGAAATAAAAATAACGTGCGCGAAAGAATTAAATTGGACGTTTTTTTAGGGTTTTGACCCTTTTGAGAAAATTATGAATTTTTGGTCCTTTGCTTGAATTTAAAATTAAACCCTAATTATTTAATTAAAGAAAAGAAAGTGTTTTTTATGTTTTTTGTATTTAATGAAAATAAGAAAAGAATTTAATGAAACCCTAGTTCTAAATTATTTTAATTATTAATGAAAATATTAAAGTTAACCTAATTTAAACTAATTAATTAATTTACATGTTTATGTACAAAATAATAATAATTAATAATGATAATAATAATTAATTGAGAAAAAGATTAAAAGTGTCAAAACCTAATTCTATATAATATTTATTTATTAAGAAAAGATTAAAATTAAAACCTAAATTAAGCTAAGTTAATTATTTAGAATTTATTTACAAAAATAGGTTAATGGTGAAATAAATAAATAAATAAAATATTTACAATTTGATTTGCTGATTTTTATTAGGAAAAATTAATTTTATGGTGAGTTAATAATAATAATTAAAACAATTAAAAGAAATAAAAAGAAAAGAAAATAAATTAAATATGCAAACCAAAGGGGGTGTGATGGCCCAAAGTGGAGGTGCTTTGAAGCAATTCTGGCCCAACAGCAAGAAGCCTTGTTTGACTTCCAGGGATCCTGTGCACGCTCATTGACCAAGGCATTGAGTGTTCATCACCTCCTGACCTTCAGATTGTTGATCAAGGCCACATGGCAAGCTGACGCGTGAGGCCCATGGTGGAACGTTTGAGAGGCACTGCATTGGAACGGGTTAAGAAAAATATCAACAATTATATGGGGGACCTGGGAATCGAACCCAGGTCCCAGTATTTTCCAGCCACGTCTCCCACCATATGAACCAACTGCAATTGTTTGTAAACAAAATAGATAATGACAATAATATGTAAAACAACAATTATGCTGGGAATTAAAAAAAGGCGCGCCACATATTTGAATGCACCAATCACGTCCATCCATGCATCATCTTCTTCAGCTGGCCTGAAATAAAAAGCAATCAAATAGCGGGGGTTTTAAACCCCCACAAACTGGAAACATCAAAATAGCGATTAGGCATACAATCAATATAAAAAGGGCGCAATGGTGTCAATGGTTTCGTCTTGTTCTGACGAATTTATCCACCTAGGTCTTGAGGTCTAATTTTACAGTATACGCAAAGCCCTAATTCTCAAGCTTTGAAAACCCTAGATATCTCCCATGGTGGATTGTGATTCTACGCGTTTCAGTGCAATTAATCCATACCAAAAGGTTCCTGTATGTTCAAACAATGCAAAACAAACAATCAAACATGTTAAATGTTCATGAGATGCAAGTTTCGATTATGAAAAATAAGGATGAACCGTGGATCTGTTCTGGGCAATTTCTTGAGTGTTAACGTGTGATTGGGATCTCTACGCGTTCCTGGAAGTGTCAGCAATCTATTAGAAACAAAAGCAAGCTTTGAATCACGCTGCAATATTGATTTCAGTTTTCCAAAAATTTCTTGAATTTTGCAACTTGGTTATATGGTTTCAGCAGCAATTGTGCGTCTCTAGCTTTAGGGTTAGCTCTTGCATTTGTATTGGAACAGAATTAGGTTAAAACCTTGGCCCAAAAGTCCATGAATTAATGTTTTCAATCCTTGATTTTCAATCATACAATTTCCAATCTTTTTTGAATGAAAACCTTGCCAAATTTGGATATCTTGTCCCCTTGAGTGATACACGAGATCTTCAGCATATATGGAGTGTATTTGCTTCATAAAAAGATTTGACAACCATGTTTAGATATTTTCCTACAATTAAAACCAATTAAATGAATTATATAAATAAAAATTCAATTAATTAATTAAAAATAAGAAAATAAATCATTTTAAATTCAATGGGTCGTGCATAGGCTTTGGGTAAAGATTCAAGAAAGAATTTGAGGCCCATTAGCAAAATTGAAGTGTTTTAGGCAAAGTTGACTTTTGAAAGTTCCCAAAAATTTCCCAACTTCTCCAATGTATATCTTGCTCAATTTTGAAGATATGAACATGTTATTGGACATTTTGGAAAGGTATTGAAGTCCTCTAACCAATGCCTTTGGTCCCGTGTCATTTTGATTCACCAATCTCAAGTTATGGTCTTTGACTTAAAGTGCCTTTTTGTTGACTTTTGAAAATGACCTATAATGTTGAAATTGATAACTTTTTGTGAGAGCATTTCTTGGACTTGGAATGTGAAGATGAGTTGTAGGAAATGTCATCCCATTCAAAATGAGCATTGGATGAGAATTTTCTGATGAACCATGAAAATGTTATGCCTTGGTCAAGTTACAGTTGACTTTTCAGCTGTCCAAAAATAGACACTTTTGGCATCTTGAGACTTTTTGAGCCATGCTTGAGAAATCATGATCAAGGCTTGATCAAATGATGATTGTGGCTTCAAAATAAGATGTTGATAAATTTTTTTGACTTTTGACTGCCAAATGACCATTTTGCCCCTGTAGTTGATTGTGAAGCAATTAGGGCTTTTGACTGTGCAACTTGATGTTGTGAGTCTTGAAACTTGCCATATGGATGCTTGGAAATGTATATAAGCATATGGAACTTGATTGGGCCCTTGAAAACCTCAATTTATTTGTAAGAACCAAAACCCTAGTTTTGACTGTATTAGGAGGCAATTGGACTGTGCAATCCCTGATCCATTTGAAGCTTGATCTTGACAAATCTTGAAGAATATGTGAGGGAAAATTTTGGGGTACAACACTAGGCCCATGCTTTGTTTTTGCTTTTCCTTAAATCCTGCTGACAACTCCAGCTTAAGCATGGCTAAAAGCTGCTAAGCAGCAGCTAATTCATCCTACGCCTGCATCCCATAATTGCACCAAACTAGCATACAAAAACAGTGATGAAAAAGCAAGGGAGCAGGATGCCAAATTGATTAAAATCCCATTTGTCCCCCCCCCCCCCCCAAAAAAAAATCACAACAAATTCACCTATAAATACTTGGCTCCATCACACGTTCAGGGGGATGACTTTGGAAGAGAGATTGGTAAAAAGGGAGAGAAAAGGAAGTTGAAACCTTCATAAAAAATCAAGAAATCCCAAACAGAAAACCAAACCTTTGTTCTTCTTTTTGAATCAAAGAGCTTGGCACTTCCTCTTCCGTTACTCTTGCTGATTCTAGAACATCCAAAGGTAACAGCTCAAAGCTCCAAGCCCACGTTCCAGGTTCAAGGTAAGTCTTTCTGACTTTGCATATTTTTCATTCAGAACATCATTAAACATGTAAATATCATAGTATTGATGTTGTTCATA
Source organism: Vicia faba (assembly GCA_948472305.1). NCBI lineage: Eukaryota > Viridiplantae > Streptophyta > Magnoliopsida > Fabales > Fabaceae > Vicia > Vicia faba. The sequence continues at coordinate 1,671,947,960 of OX451737.1, forward strand.
TCATTTCATAAGTAGAAAAAACTGTGGATCAGAGTTTCTTGATTAGGGCTAGACTCAGATTTAGGATTAGAACTTTTATAAGTTGTTGTGTTGTTATCCTTCTGATTTGCTGTTTAATAAGAACTGAATGAATTGCTGGTGTGCTGATTAAAAGTCAAAATGTAACACAGAACTTCTGTTTTTCACTCACCATTTTAACACACAGAACTTCTAGGATTTTCTCACTGTTTAAGCACGCAGAACTTCTGAGTTCTCTTCACTGTTTTAACACACAAAACTTCTATGATTTTTTCTCACTGTTAACACACACTGAACTTCTGATTCTTAAATTCCGATAACTCACTGAACTGCTAATATTCACCCACTGGCTCAACACAGTACAAAACTTCTGATGATTCACTCATTGTTCTAACACATACAAAACTTCTGAGTTCTCCTTACATGTCAAATACACTGAACTTCTGATGTTTCCATTCGCTGTTTTCAAACACCCAGAGTTTCTGATTTTCACATGCTGACAATACACTGAACTTCTGATGTTTACTCACTGTTTTAGTGTTTACAGAACTTCTGACTTGTGGCCCACTGTCTAAATACCACCCAAAATTTCTGTCTTTTCCCTTTAACGTTTCTTGTAGGACCTCAGAATGTACGAATCCAGAACTTTTGATTCCATTGACGTTCCTTTCTGAGTCATCACACGCCTGGCTTTAGAACTTATGATCCCTGTTTGTTTTGCTTGCAGTAGCAGGCTGTTTCTGTCTTTCATTTATTTCCCTTTCCATCATTTTTAATATTAACATAAAAAGACATAAAAATATTTTCTTTTATTAATTAATTTATTCTTTTTCATTAAGACAAAAACATTCTCTAAACAAGTCCATTTCTTACTTATATTGTACATTTCAATATAGTTGTAATAGTAACTTAGGACTTATTTTTACTTGCAACCCCCATTCATAAATTTGTACACCCCATCCCCTTAATGATTATAATAGCGTAGGACTTTACATTTATGCAACTTATCGCTTTCAAATGTAAATGCTAGTAATTAGGGTGTGTATGGAAAGATATGAAAATCAACAAATAGATCACCCTAATCAAGACTAAAATGCATGCAATCAAAACACACTTGTACACTAGCACCTTTAAGGTAATCCCACCTTGTGGCCTGTCGGAAAAATAGCCATGTCCCTCGAACATGGGCGTTTTAGCAAAAGACCCTCGATAAAAGATCATAGCCCCTCGATGACCCTCGATGTTGCCTTCGGTAAACGATCTAGTCCCTAAAACGACATTGCTAAAACGTTCCATGGATTGCCTTCTATGACTATACAAACTTCCCAATTCCTGTCCCTTCACATCCAACGATGAGGCTTCTTACCAAAACAATTGTAAGATATCAACATCTAAAGGAGGAGGAAAAGCAAATCTAAGACCTTTTGAGTAGGTAGGTTCGCTCTCAGTTACTCGCTTGCTCACAACAAAAACATTTTATGCACCAACACTCTCACTTTGAAACACTTTCAAAAGAGAAACACTTTGTACGTGTTCTTATAGAGACGAGAACCATTACAAAGAATACAGCTTTTCAAAATACTTTCAAACACATCTCACAAACACATCTTTGAACTATTTTCGAAACAAACACTTTGTATGCGTTCTTATAGAAAAGAGAATCATTACAAAGTTACATTTTCAAAATACTTTCAAAACCCACACCACAAGCACATTCAAACAAAAGCAAGTGATCTAGCGAGTAACTAAGAACCCATGGAAAACCATGGATGAAAAGGGTGCTAATACCTCCCCTTTTCATAATCTACCCCCCGAACTCAAGAAAACATCTCTAAAGGTCTTTCCTGCGCTTTTTCACCTTTCCTTTTGGATAAAAGAAAAGTCGGTGGCGACTCTTGCTAAACCGCAACATTTGCGAACACAAAACGCTAAACACCTAAGTCAGTTCTCCCACCACATCACAAATCCCCATTCGTAAACTTGTACACCCCATCCCCAAATGATGTAATAGCATAGGATATTTACTTTCCGCAATTCACCGCTTTCATATAAATGCTAGTAATTTAGGATTTGTATGGAAAGATAAAACAAATACTTAGAAAAACCCTATTCCAAGATAAACCAAGCATGAAATACAAACACTTGCACACTTTGCACCTCTAGGGTTAACTCCACTTGTTGCCTTAAGAAAATGGTCATGATACGCATGTAAGACATCTTAGCCAAAACAAATCAAAAGTACAAGATCAAAGTCTCTCGATGACGCTACGATTGTTGCCTTACAAATGATCTTAGTCCCTTAAGAGAAATGCTAACATATCTCACAACATTTCTATTCATGAGTATATGATGACCCACGCCCGTCCCTTACATCCAAAGATAAGGCTACTTACCAATAAATGGTGAGATAACAATATCAAAGGAAGGAATAAATGAATAAAAGACTTTTTGAGTAAGTAGAACGTTCTTAGTTGCTTGCTCACAACCCATCTTCAAAAAACAAACATCTCTTAAAACACGCTAAATAATTTCAAAACATGAAATATTTTCAAAAAGTACAACACTTTGTATGCATTCTTATAGAGACGAGAATCATTACAAAGATTGCCTAAACGAAGGCGCTTTTCAAAAGTACTTTCAAAGGGTGCTAACACCTTACCTTTTCATAATCTACCCTCCGAACTCAAGAAAATATCTCAAAGGTATTTCCTGTTCTTTTCACCCTTTCCTTATTGGGTAAAAGAAAAGTGGGTGGAAACTCCTGCAAAACCGCAACAATTACGATAAAACTCAAAATCACCAAGTCAATTCTCCCACCGTATTACAGAACTAACAACTCTGTTGGGGAATCACTTAAAAGTGGGGTTACCTTAGAATTATACCACATTTACTTGATTTCATTGTTTGATTTGTGTGCTTTACATCTTATGGGTCTTTGTTTGGGTTTGTATTGATCCTCTAATCGGATCTGGGAACACCATTAGGTAAATAGCAAAGATTATGGAGACTATACGACATAGGCCGATATGGTTGAGACAATAGATATATTAGTGTGACATATTTGTGGGTACCTGTATCCCTTATTGCGAATTAAGGAGAATACGGGGCCACTGAGTGATGTCATGAAGCACCAACGAACCTTAGAATCTTTAATTGAACAACTTGGCCATTAAGAAGTAGTGAGGTAGCCGGTTTCGATGGAAAGCTGAAAATTGGTTGATACTCGATACTACGCTCATTGAGACTGGACTTTTGGGATATTTTGGCCGCAAGAAAAGATTGATTGTGCTAAAACGATGCCCAATGAAGAAAGATCAGTGATATTGAGATTGCCTAGAACCTGATTACTTTCTAGGACAGGTTGAACCAACTAAACTTCAAGAGGGTACTTACCTATGAAACCCATGCAAGCCTAAGCCTAAGGTCTTTGTGTGCTTTGTTTGTGATTATTATTCATGTCATCATAAAACATCATAACATCATAAAGCAATCTCGCTAAGCATTTCAAGGATTTATGAATTTATCTTTGCTCTGTTTTGTAGGTCATGGATTCCACTCATAGGAATACCATCCGAGTCAACTTAGTGAAAGTGAATCCTCAACTTCAAGAGTTAGCATCAAGAGTGCCTGGAGATTCTCCTTTCACCAAGAAATATGGTCGACTTCTCAACTTGGCTACCTCAAACTTCCAAGAAGAAATGATGTGTGTGTTTTTCCAATTCTTTGATCCTATGCATCATTGCTTTACCTTTCCCGACTACCAATTGGTGCCTACATTAGGAGAATTCTTTCAATTGTTAGGAGTGCCTGTGTGTTGTACCCCAAAATTTTCCCTCTCAATTTCTCAAAGATTCTCTCACAAAAAATCTCCATTACTCAAAATTGCACAAGGTTTGACTAGCTCAAGACACTTCCTTAATACTGGGCTAAAATTAAGGATTGGGTTTGGATAATTACAATTGGACTTTTAATGCCCCATATAGTTTCCATGGATCATATTGGTATCTCAAGCATTAGGTCGAAGAAAGGAGGAAGAAGAAACTATCGAAAGGGCAAAGCAGATCGAAAAGAGTGGCTGCAAATAACAGTTCGAATTCAAAATCTGGTTCAGGCTGTTCGAATCATATGACAAATCAAAGAAGAGCAAGATTTCTTCGATCCACAAGCTTCGATTGGGAAATGGATATCTTCACGCTTGCTTTGATTCACAAGCTTCGATTATGCAATGTCTATCTTCATGCTTGCTTCGATCCACAAGCTTCGATTGGGCAATGGCTATCTTCATGCTCGCTTAGATCCATAAGCTTCAATTGGGCAATGGATATCTTTATGCTTGCTTCGATCCATAAAGCAATGACTTCCTTCATGCTTGCTTCGATCCACGAGGCAATGGTTTCCTTCAAGCTTGATTCGATCCACAAATCAATGGTTTCCTTCATGCTTGCTTTGATCCACAAGGCAATGGTTTCCTTCATGCTTGCTTCGATCCACAAAGCAATGACCTCCTTCAAGCTTGCTTCGATCCACAAGGATAGTTGGTTGTGGAATTTGAAGGTTGTGGATCTATGTGATCAAAACGAAAGGACGGAGTATTCCACCAGAGTAAAGAAAAAGATCAAATCCATAGGCCATGCTACATGATCTTGCTTTGCAGGCCTCAAACTTGTGTTTTACTCCATAATTAATTGTTTATGTAATGAATTAAGCTCTTACCCAAGTTATTAAGCCATTGTCCAAAAGATCTTTCCATAAAGTAAGCTTGTTGGTACAAAACTTGTCTTGATCCCATACATTGCTTACTTCTGATCATGGAAAGTAGCCCCTCTATACCAACAACTTTGGTACTTCATCTTGGGATCATGGAAAACTTGACATAACTTGGCATTTGCATTCGAACCAAACCATTTTTTGTTATCTTACAAACTTGGTTACTCCAACTTCCCAAACCTTTTCTCTATAAATAGAGAGGCCATTTTCAAGCTAAAGGGTCCAGATTCTTGTGTGTTCAAAAATCCTCAAACAATCTCAAACTCTTAAAAAAACTCAGAACCTGCACACAAGCACAAAACTTGGCACATCCTGACTTTACACACAAAAGTATCAAGTCCCTTCATGCGTTAGTGAGCCTTTAGATTCACTCCCAACTTCCATATACAAGCCTTTCGATTCACTCCCAGCTTTCGTATACCAGCCTTTCGATTCACTCCCAGCTTCCATATACCAGCCTTTCGATTTAGTGACTTTTAAAGCAAAGCAGTGACCCCACTAGCTCAAGGAAGGTCCCTGCAAGCTTAATCCATCATCGAACCATTTCTGGAGGTCATACAGAGCTCATTCAAATTGCACTTCAAGAGGTAAGATTTCTTAACTGTGATATCTTGATATAAGCATTTTCAGCACATACAAATAAAAAGAAAAGATGTAGATGTCATATCTAGGAAGCTGACCATACTCTCAGTTTTGATTTTCATTGTTTGTGTATGAAGAATTTCAACTCTGATCAGTTAGGTTCTTAGTTTTGGTACTGAAAAAAATTCATGCTAACCTATGATCCATAACTTTTAGAAGTTACATGGTTAGATTCGTATTAAAATTTTGAGCAGGTTTGATGCTTACAATCTTTCGATTTGGCTGAGAAATGAAGTCTTTCGAAGATTAACAATGGAGTTATGCATCCCTGCGTGCGTGAAGGAAGAAGATGAAGCCATGTTCAAATATTCAGAAATGTGTTCATTTTATATTTAGTTCAAGTTGTATAACTAACGAATGAAACAGACCACCCCAGTGGTACAAACAACGCGCGCTAAAACCTTGCCATGTATAAGGTCCTGGGTTTAAGCCCCCAGCGAGACCGTTTGTATTTATTTTTTCATTTTTTCCAAACTAACATGTAGTTTTATGACATATTGAGTGTTGGCTGTTTTGAATGGAAGATGTGGAGAACCCGGGTTCAAACCTTGGCAGGACCAAAATAATTTTTTATCACTTGTTTGTTTTCATCCTTTTTAACAAACTTCAAAACTTTTCCAACCAATCAAAACAACTCCTTTTGAGTTGTTTTTTGCACACTGTTTATTTACAATGTCTATTTTATGAATATATAAATATATCACAAAAAATATTTTATTTTCATATTTATTTAAAAAAACCAAAATCCATTCCCTTTCCATTTCTATCCTTGTACATCATATACATTTTAATTCCTTGTACATTATTCAAGTTTCAATATGGTTGTAATAGATAATTAGGATTTAATTTCTTGTAATCCACATTTGTAAATTTGTACACCCCATCCCCAAATGATGTAATAGCATAGTAAATTTACTTTATGCAATTTATCGCTTTCATATAAATGCTAGTAACTTAGGGTTTGTATGGAAAGATAAAATCAATGCTTAGAAAACAACAATCCAAGATAAATAAAGCATGGAAAACAAACACTTTGGACACTTGCACCTCTAGGGTTAATTCCACTTGTTTCCTTATGAAAAATGGTCATAATATGCATGTGAGATATCTTAGCAAAACAATATAAAAAAAACACAAGATCAAAGTCCCTCGATGACGCTACGATTGTTGCCTTACAAATGATCTTAGTCCCTCAAGAGAAATGCTAAGATATCTCACAACATTGCTATTCATGACTATACGATGACCCACGCCCATCCCTTTACATCCAAAGATAAGGCTTCTTACCAATCAATGGTAAGATAACAATATCAAAGGAATAAATGAATAAAAGACTTTTTGAGTAGGTAGAACATTCTTAGTTGCTTGCTCACAATCCATCTTAAAAAACAAACATCTCTTCAAACACGCTAAATACTTTCAAAACATGAAATATTTTCAAAAAGTCCAACACTTTGTATGTATTCTTATAGACAAGAATCATTACAAAGTTTTCCTAAACGAAGGTGCTTTTCAAAAATACTTTCAAAATCCACCACAAACACATTTCAAACAAAGCAATTTCAAAAGTGATCTAGCAAGAAACTAAGATCCCATAGATAACTATGGATGAAAAGGATGGTAACACCTTCCCTTTTCATAATCTACCCTCCGAACTCAAGAAAATATCTTAAAGGTCTTTCCTGTTCTTTTCACCCTTTCCTTATTGGATAAAAGAAAAGTCGGTGGCGACTCTTGCTAAATCGCAACAATTGCGATAAAACGCAAAACCACCAAGTCAGTTCTCCCACCGTATTACATTCCTTAATAAAGTCAATCATTGTTTATTGGTCGACATTGACCAATGGCACCGCTTCTATCCATTTAGTAAAGTTGTCTATCCCTACTAGGATGAAATTTTATTGCTTCGATGACATTAATCGAATTTCTCCTATGACGTCTAGCCCCCATCCCCAAAACAGCCATGGCTTAATAACCGTGTGCAATTTGCTTGCAATTACATGTTAAATTCTTGCATGCTTTTGGCATTCCTGACAGCCCTTAGCAAACTCAATATAAACTTTCAACATACTTGGCCTATAGACACCTCGTCGAAATAGCAGCCATTTCATTTTATGGCCGACTTGGTGAGCCCCATAGGCTCCACTATGGATTTCGACTATTGCCAAATATGCTTCAGTATCTCCTAAGCATTTAAGCAAAACTCCTTCAGGAGTATTTTTGAACAATTCATTGCCTATGCATACGTAGCTCAAAGCTCTATATTTTATTTTCCTATCCACATTTCCAGTTGGAGTTTCCAAATAATTCATAATTGGCTTTCACCAATCTGTGTATGACAAATTTCCAATAGCAAAAATTATAAAATTTTCAAAATTTTCACACATATCATCTTCCCCTCCCCCAATTTTTGAAATTGGCAATGTGAAGGATGGTGTTGAAACTACCTTGTCTCTCACCTCGACAATACTTTTCATCTTGTCAGTGGATACTTTGTACCCATAGGCAATTTGCGCCAAATTATTGGCCACTTGATTCTCCAATCTAGGTACATGTGTAACACTCACAACTTAAAAATATTCCAATAATTGATTGACCATTGAAAAATACAAGAATAAGTGCTCTTTGATGCATTCGTATTCTCGAGTGATTTGCTTAATCACTAATTCCGAATCTCCTTTGATTTTGACCCTTTCTGCACATAAGTATTTAACCAGTTTAAGCCTTGTAATCAACGCTTCATACTCTACTTCGTTGTTGGAGCATTTTCCATCTACCCTACATTTGAATTTTGTCGGTACTCCTTTTGGAGATATAATCAGAACTCCGACACCAGTTCCATTTTTATGGCTCGACCCATCGAAATACAATTTCCAAGGGTCAGTGTCTACCATATTCACTAGTGGTTTTATTATGGCTTGATCGACTATAAAGTCTGCCACTATTTGGCCTTTCATGGCTTTTAAAGGCATGTAAAATAATGAAAACTCAGTTAAAACCAATGCCCATTTACCAATTCGACTATGCAAAATTGGTTTGGACAACATATGTTTAATGACATCACAATGAGACGAAACATAAACATAAACTAGTATAATATATTGCTTAAGTTTAATACATGAGAAATACAAACAAATGCATAACTTTTCTATAATGCTATACCTAATTTCTGTATCTATCAATACTCCACCAAGGTAATATATGGATCTTTCGACTCCATTATCATCCTCTTGAGGTAACTTGCTCCCTATCGTCAAATATGACACAACTATGTATAGTCTTATGTTTTTATTTTGACTAGGCGGCAATAAAATAGGAGGCGTCGTCAATTATTCTATTATCGTGTCGAAGGCCTTTTATTGGTCCTTTCCCCAATGAAAGTCGCCTTCCTTCTTGATTTTTAGCAGTGGCGAAAAACCTTCATTTTTCCACTTAGATTTGAGATAAATCTTCTCAAGAAGTTAATTTCCCCCAACAAAGACTGCAACTGTTTCTTTGTCGAAGGATGCTTGAGATCCAAAATTTATTTTGTTTTTCTTTGATTGATCTTGATGCCTTTTTTGTGTACTACAAAACCTAAAAAATCTCTAGCATGTACACAAAAAGCACATTTTAGTGGATTCATTTTCAATCCATATTTCCTCATTCTTTCAAAGGATCGTCGAAGATGGTCTAGAAGACCATTCTCTGATGAAGATTTTATTACAATGTCATCAATATATATCTACATGAAATGTTCTATAAAATCTTGAAACATGGCATTCATTTCCCTTTGATAGGTGGCTCCGGCATTTTTCAGACCAAACGACATTACCATCCATTCATATGTTCCTAATTCCCCTGAGCATCTAAATTTCATTTTGGGAACATCTTCATCTGTTAAAAAAGATCTTGTTATACCTAGAATATCCGTCGAGCATGCTAAGATATTCATACCTTGCAGCTGAATCGACTAGCATTTCTACCACATGCATTAAATATTCATCGTTAGGCGTAGCATTATTCAAATCCCTAAAGTCGATACAAACTCTGAGAGTTCCATTTTTCTTAATAAAATGGACGATATTTGCTAACCATTCGGTGTACCTTGCAGTTCTGATGAACTTACTTTTGAGCAGCCTTTCAATCTCCTATTTGATTTTCAAAGTAATATCAAGGGCGAACCTCCGAGGATGTTTCTTCACTGGTCTTTTACCTGGCTAAATAGGCAGTCGATGTTACACCAAAATTCAACTTAAACCAGGCATCTCACTATAATCCCAGGAGAAGCAGTCTCTATACTCCTTTAGTAGCTTGATCAGCCTGACTTTCATTTTCGACTCAACTTTGGTGCTGATGTTTATTGGCCTCTTTGTTGTGTCGACTCCCAGATCAACTTCCTCTAATGAATCTTGGGCTTGCATCTTCTTTACTGAATTTAGTGGGTCCTTTTCAAACCCCAAAGGTTCATTGTCATATATATAATCTATCATCTGGCTTTCTGAAGCTGTTGTTTGGCCCTGTTGGCCTTCTTCTTGATTCTTTGTTTTGGCTTCGACAACCATATTTGTAGCTTCTCAGCTTCCAAAGCCTATTTACTTTTGTATTCATCCACATAAGATGAAATTCGAGCCAAACTTTACAACTCATTGATCATCACATTCGACCACAGACCACCCCATAGGTGGTATAGACTCCCTAGGTACCATTTCCTCTTCAGAATCCCATGTAAAACCATGATCAGGATCCAAACTTAGAAAACAATTTGAGTTTTCATTGGCAGTGTAATTCTAATCATTGAAAGGCGCTACATTCGCCAAATGTTGGTCGAAGAACTTCTTTCCACCTTTAACCTCATCGAGTTTGTAGTAGCTTTTATCAGCTTCTATGTTCTCTACTACACCATCTTTCCTCCAAATGAAAATTATTTGGTGCAAAAGTCGACAGGACTCCACCTATTTCATGTATCCATTCACCGCCAAGTAATATATTAAATTTGGCTTTGGAATTTATAACCATGAACAATGTTGATTTGGTTATTGTCCCGACAACCAATTCTACTTGGATGATACCCAGTATGCTACTGGTTTTTCCTTCATAGTTTGATAAAACCATGTTGTGAGGTTGAAGCTTTGACCCACATTTCTCCATTTTCTTAAATAGTATGCGTGGCATTAGATTCACAGTTGCCCTGCCATTGACAAACACTTTGTTCAATGGCATGCCATCTACCTTTTCCCTTATGAATAAAGGCTTGAGATGATACAACATCCATGGGCTTGGTTTTTCAAACACAACCTTCTATTCTTTGACCACACCATTATTCACCATGTAGTAATATAGAGGCTTTTCATCAGCCGTTTCATCGGAGGTAAAATCTTCTTCATTTTCTGATACCTCTGACACTCTACCATATTCTGTAGGTAGAATTGACACAATTCCATAATTAATGATGAAGTCTTCACCATAATCATAGCCATCATCCACCATGTCATCTTCTAGCGAAGGCTTATAGTTAGGTTCTTCTTCTTCTTCTTCTTCTTCTTCTTCTTCTTCTTCTTCTTCTTCGTCTTCAGATGTAGGAGTTTACTCAGGCGCAAGAGTATATTCCATATATTGTGTTGCCACCAGCTCTGTGTTACCTAAAGGAGCTACCCTCTTAGCCATTCTTTGATTTTCTATGGACTTTTCTTTTTCATTCAGATTCAACTTGGGATAGTACACCTTTGTAATTGGAAACTCTATTAGCTTAGTGGCTTCTGCTGGTAGTATGTCTTCGACATGACTATTTTCTTTGACTGGCTTCAACTGAGATGTTAAAGCTTCCTTTGATTCCTTTTTGTTACTTTGATAACTCCTCCACTGAGTCCTTGTCATTGGGTTTTTTCCCTTATAATTGGGAGACACTTGATAACACTTCGACTCAGATTTCTTTTCCTGGGCCTCAGCTTCATGTACAATCACCTTCCACTTTGGACTCTTGCCCCCCTTTTGGCTTACTGATTCCACCCATTTTTCTTGTGGAATATCTGATGGAGGGTGAAAGGTTTTTGGACGAGGTTGTTGAAACAATTTTTTGTACTTCTTGTTGCATCGAGGATTTCCTTGCTTGCCGAAAACAAACCTTGAGACTGGAGGCTTTTCTTGCTTAAGATCCTCTTTTTGACAGCTTCATACTTATCATCTGCTTCTTCATCAAGCATAGCATTGCATCTTGGGCATAATTTTGCTTTCGACCCTTTCACTCTGCAATTCTCTTGAAAGTCAACCAAGCTTTCTTCAGGTTGAGGGTACACTGCCTATAATCCCTCTTCCATATTTAGGTTGAAACTATCATTGGTTCTGACCATCATAACTTCTATGTCACCAATCATTATAACCTCTCTATCGAGGCCCTCAGTAGCTTCGACCATCATGAAATCCAGAGGCTCTGAGTATAAAGCCTCTTCAACTTTCAAAGGGTCAGTGTTTACTTGCATCTTTGGCTTCTCGCCAAACTGGAGTCTGCCATCTTTCAAAGCTTTCTGCACCAAATCCCTGAAAAGAACACACTAAAAAGTTTTATGACCAAGAAAAATATGAAATTTACATAATCTCCTTCTCTTCTTTTGTTCAAGTGGAGGATTCTTTAGGCCCCGAGGGACCACAATTTAACCATCAGCTACTAACAAATCAAATATTTCATCAAATTTTGTTATGTCAAAAGTATAGATCTTGGTGAAGGCTTTGCCATTATTTTCGATTTCGACGGGGTTTTTCTCGTTCGATGGTTTCAAAAGTTTACACACATAAAGAGGTCTCGGCTGGAGTTCAACCACATTAACCTCTGTTTCTTCCCCTGACCTATCTTCGTCAGAAGAACATTCCTCGGTTGCTACATAAGTAACTTTTCCTTTTTTGTGATACTTGGTTGGCTTGGTTTTTTTCATCATTCAAACATTCGATCAGTCGTACTTTGATAGCTAATTGATCCATATCCTTCAAAGACTAAGTGTCCATCAATTTCTTCCTAACGGAATACTCTAACCCATTTGCGTCCATTTCGACCAACTCATGTACAAGGACTTGTGTAAAGCATCACGCTTTCAGAAGCCTAAACCTGTTAAGGTGTTGGTCTATTGACTCAGTGCTCTTTCGTTTAACACTGGACAATTCTGTTAGGCTTATTTTGGACTACCCCATATAGAATTTCTCATGGAGAAATTTCTCTAACTAGATCCATGTTTGGACGGACTGCGGGGGCAACATCGTAAACCAAGTGAATGCATTCTTTGTGAGAGAATTGGGAAAATATTTCATCCTTAAATCCTCATTCACTACTAAATCACCAAGTTCTATTTGGTATCCGGAAACATGTTCAACAGTAGATTCTTCGACATCTCCTAAGAACTTAGTGAATTTTGTGAGTTTCCAACCTCTTAGTAACTCCGTTTGTAACACGAAATTTGGAAACGGGCAAACATATGTAGTCCTCTAACGGCCAGTATTTATTCCATTTCTCACCATTATTCATTCGACAATGGCTTCTAGGTTTCGTTCCCCAGCCATTGTTTCACGTCGAACCTGCCTGACCAGTTGGTCGGTATTCTGGTTTCGGTTTGGTGTTACTACTGGGGGTTGTTGTACTAACCTAAGTATAGGGTCAACACGTGGAGGAATCGGTGGATCCTGTTTGACCTCCTCATCGAAAACCTCCTTGTACTGCACTGGTACCTCACATGTTTGGGGTGCAACTTGTTGAATTGGTGCTCTGGGAGCACCAAGAAAATCTCCCATGCAAGTCATCTGAGTTGCTAACGTCTAATAACTATGCAACAAATTTTCAATTAACGGTCTTAATATGAGACTCATCTGTTGAGTGAGAATATTTACTATTTGATGGTTACTTTCATCCATCTGTTGCCTCATGACAACAACAATACATGGGGATAAAGTAGGCATAATTTGGTTGGAAAATCCAAACCTAGTTGAATGCCCAAATTGGCTTCCCGACAGCCCTGGAGGATGGTTGTTGACTGGAAATTTAGACTACATGAAGTATTTGCTGAAATGATATATGGTGAGAGGAATGTGTTTCAAAACAGAGATCAGAGAAGTCTTTATAAAGTTTCAACAGACAAAAATCTAATTAAAGCTTTGTTTTGCTAAGCATTAACACAAGGTTCGTATGTGAACCATAGAGATTTCAAGTTATTCGAAATATCATTAAGCATATTTTGACCGTCACATTTTGGCGTTTGAAAACAAGGAGTTTTCAACTTCAAAAGGTTGACCTTATCTGTAATATGGTGGGAGAACTGACTTGGGTGTTTTGCGTTCGATCATAATTGTTGCGGATAGCAAGAGTCGCCACCGACTTTTCTTTTATCCAATAAAGGAAAGGGTGAAAAGAACAGGAAATCCCTTTGAGATTTTTTCTTGAGTTCGAGGGGTAAGTTATGAAAAGGAAAGGTGTTAGCACCCTTTTCATCCGTAGTTATCTACGGGCTCTTAGTTGCTTGCTAGATCATTTTTGCTTTGTTTGAAATGTGCTTTGTGGTGTAAGTTTGAAAATATTTTGAAAACGCCTTTGTTGAGACAAACTTATTAATGATTATCGTCTCTATAAGAATTTATACAAAGTGTTGGTTTTGAAAATCGTTCAAAGAGATGTTTGTTTTTTGAAGATATTTTGGAAGTGTAAGTGCGGAAATGATTTTTGTTTGTGAAAAAGCAACTACGAGCGACTTACATACTCAAAAGGTCTATGTTCTTTTCCTCCTCCTTTAGATGTTGCTATCTTACCATTGATTGGTAAGAAGCCCCATCATTGGATGTGAAGGGACAGGCTGGGTCATCGAAGAGTCATAGAAGGTAACTTATGAGACATTTTAGCAATTTTCGTAAGGGAAATATCGTTTACCGAAGGCGACATCAAGGGACGTCAAGGGACTACGATCTTTTTTTTTTATCGAGGGTCTTTGCTAAAAAGTCCATATTTGAGGGACATGACTATTTTTTGAGGCAACAAACGATATTACCCTAGAGGTTCACGTGTGAATAGTGTGTTTGGTTGCATGCAATTTTTATCTTTGAGAATAGAGTTTTGTAGCGGGTGATTTTATTTTGCCATACACACCCTAATTATTATCAATTTATATTAAAGAGATAAGTTGCAGAGATTAATCCTAAGCTATCACATCATTAGGGGAGTGAGGGTACAAATTTACAAATGGGGATTGTAAGAAATTAAACCCTAATTATCTATTACAATCATATTGAATTTGAATAATGTACAAGAATTGAAAGGAATATAATGTACAAGACAAAATGGAAAAAAGGAATAGATTTTCTTTTGTTTTTGTTAAGAAAAGATTTTTATCATAATAAACTAAAAAGAAATAATTAGTTAATAAAAGAAATTTAAACTAATTTGATTTAAAAAGGAAATTATTTTTTATGTCTTTTTTATATTAATAAAAATAATACTAATGATAATAATAGAGAAAATAGGAAAGAAAAAAAAATAAAGAAAATAAGTCAGGAAGGGGTGAAAATTGAATTTGAGGTATTTTTGTGTTTAAAACAGTTTTTGTGTAGAGAACAATTTTGGGTTTGGATCCAGGGCCTGTTTGTTAGTTAGTAAGCAGGGGGTCAGAGAAATAGAAATGTCGAAGCCCAACTGTGGAGGCCCAGGTGTGCTTCCTTCGACAAGGCAAACTTTAGCGCATGCTATTTGTACCAATGGGGTGGTATGTATCATCTGTTTGTAGAACGAACTTGTTTCTGAATGGTAAAATGCCCAGCTTTCTCTCCCTTGTACGCATAGGCCATGATGACTCCATTTTTAAGCTTTTAAAAGCCTTATTTCTCAGTCGACTAAAAAAATGTAAACACCAAATCTGCCTAAGATTTAAATATGAACCTAACCATATAATTTTCGACAGCTATGGATCTAAGGCTAGCGTGAATTTTATTCAATACCAAAACTAAGACCTAATTGCTCAGAGATGAAATTTTTAATGTACAAGCAATGATAATCGAAACTATGGACATGTTCAGCTTCCTAGACATGACATCTACATTTTTACTTCACAAAGTATATACAAATGATGTTTGAATGAAGAGTTCCAAGTTTAAGAAAACTTACCTCTTAGAGTGAAACTTGAGGGACTTCGACAGAACCTCCAGGAACGGTTTGATGATGGATTAAGCCTACTTCGACCTCCCTAAAGCTATTCCAGTCGCTACTTTTCTTTGAGGACGGCGCCAGGAAACAAGGTGTGAGGTTATATGTAGATTGTGTTTAGGAGTTCTTGGAAGCAAAAGGCCAAGAGAAATAACAAGTGAGGTCGAATTCAAAACTCATGAGTGGTAAGTTTTGAAGTGTTTGATGATTTTGTTTGAGACTGTTTTAAGGGTTTCAGCTTCCCCTTTTTTACTCTCTCTTTTTCGCCTCTCTTTTTCTCTCCTTTTTCCTTGCCAAAAAGCCCCCCTTTAAGTGTTGTGGAAAAAAATCATTTATAGAAGAGTCTTGATGGGGTTTTGGGGGGAAAAACAAATAAAATTTGAACAGTTTGGGTATGTTATTTTCATAGCTTTCGAGGTGCAACTCTTATATGCTAGTTTGGTGCAAATACAGGACTAGTTTAGAAGCAGCATAACAAGACTGTTTTGCAGCAGTTTTGGAGTGTTGTGGTAGCTTGGTGCAGGGCTCTTTCATAGCAGTACATTGCACTGTTTTTGACATGGTTTTAGGCTGTTATGTGGATAGTACAACAAACTTGGGCTTGGCACCATATAGGACTTTGTTCAGCATCCTTCGACCAAACTCATCAAAAGACAAGACAATATTTGTTTCCACCAATTGCGTGTTCTTTGAATGGACCAACAATTGTATGTTCTTCGAATGGACCACATGTACCACTTACTTTGTCCTTTAATTTTGATCACATAGATCCACAACCTTCGACCAAACTCATCAACATACGAAACAATATTTGTTTCCAGCAATTGCATGTCCTTTGAATGGACCATATTTATTTGAATGTACCACTTTGAGTATGCAAGATGATCTCATTGGCATAGTCAAAACGCAAGAATTTCTGGATTACTTTCCTACCAGTAACCATCAGTTGATTAAGTGGTCTAAAGTTCAAATGTCCAAACCTCAAATTGTAATTCATAGTGTAGAAACTATGTGTTTCGAAGGGTTTAGAGGTGGAATCGAAGCAAGAATGAAGGAAGCCATTGCCTTGTGGATCAAACAACATGAAGGAAGCCATTGCCTTGTGGATCGAAGCAAGCATGAAGGAAGCCATTGCCCAATCGAAGCTTGTGGATCGAATTAAGCATGAAGGAAGCCATTGCCCAATCGAAGCTTATGGATCGAAGCAATCTTGCACCCCTTTCGATTTGTCATGAAGTTCGACCAGCCTGAACCGGATTTTGACATAGTTATCTACAACTTCACACTTTTTTCTTTTATCTGCTTTGCCCTTTCGACGATTTCCTCTTCCTCCTTTCAAATATTCAGAAGTTCCATCTTTCGAACTGGTGCTTGAAAGTCCAATATTATCCATGGAAACTATATGGGGCATTAAAAGTCCAATTGTACTTGTGCAAACTTGAGCTTTTTTTGAAAATCTTTGTGAGAAATGTCTTGAGAAAAGAGAGGGAAAATTTTGGGGTACAATAACTGCCCCTGTTCAATCTTCTTAAACCTGAAGAGTTAGATTGGCGAGTCCGCCATTCGTGACTTGAAGGTGGAAGATGATTGAACACTAGAGTGCCAAGAAATTTGCGCTCGATGATGTATTAGTTGATTGTGTTGGTGTTGGATCCTAAATTCGACACCTTTGTTTGATTGATGTCAACCATTAAAAGCTGAAAGATGCTTTCGACTGGTTAAGTCTGTCGAAGTGCCTGTCGAAAGATGGCAAAGTATTTAGAAGACTTCTTCCAAGGAAGAAGGCTGATTGCCTTCGACGTCGAAGGAGTTTCTCGTCGAAGATGTCTCTTGACGAAAGTGTTCGATGGTTCAGAGTGGAGCAGTTTGAAATTCAAGCGTTTGGAGGGAAAACGGTTTCCAGCAGTTACCACGTGCAAACGTGCAAGGATCTGGAGCGTCGAGCATGGAGAACGTGCCAAGTGGATTGATCTCGAAGCAGTGTAACTGCCCGACGGTTACTTGGGATGTTTTAGTATAAATAGGAGTAGACATGTAGTTTCTCGCGTGTGTTCACAATTCTATACATAGTCACTCATTTAGATTCGAGTACCCAGCGTGTGAGAAAGAATTGTTGAGAAGTGTATGTGTGAAACACCAATTTTATCAATTAAAGTCATTTACTTTTCCAGAATTTTACTTGCTTTTCTCTTTACATTTCCTGTCGAACCTTTTACTTTCAGCCTTGTTTATTTTACCAAGTTTTTCCTTCTTGCAATTTACTTGAAGCCTTTTATTTTAAAGCCTTATCCAACTTAATCAAACTTCAAAATCAACCTATGTCCTAGGATCAATCTGATCGATCCTGCGAGTAACCAAATAAGTAACCATTTGGAGGATCAGCGGTTGTTTACCAAAACCCAACGTAAACAAATTGGCACACCCGGTGGGACTGTGTGTTGATTGTTGAAAATAATCTCATCTTTTCGAGTTGTATGTTATTGAGAAGTGGTAGAATATACACTAACGATAACAATACTGCCAGAAGAAGGGAAGAGATGGCGAATCCGCCAAACACTAACGAAATCCCACAAACGAGTGTGGGAGCAACGGTTAATATGACCGTAAGTGAAGCGACAAATGTTGGTTCGACACCAGCGGTATCGGTCACAACCACGGGGCCAATAACTTCGTTAACAGGCCCCAGAATACCTTTGGGAACTCCCCCACCAAGGGGAAATTTAGGCACAAGGCCTGTGGTTCCCCCAGGATTTATTCCATTCTATGGTATGCCAACTTCTGAAGTGGCAAGCCTGACGAATGCTGCGTCCACTTTTTCAGACCCTTTTGTGAGTGCCTCTTCGCCACTCCAAGGCTCTGGAGTAGGCATGGCGAATAGAAATAGGACCCAACTCTTAGGAGGAACGTCCCAAGTAGCCCATGGCCTTACAAATGCCTCGACAGCAGTCTTGAGGCAACAAATGGACGAAAGCAACCATGATATGGTGCAAATGTTGGCACAAACTTTGAGTACAGTGCTAAATCCTCTAATACAAAACACTACTCAATCGAATCAGCAAGTTACCGCGCAAATGACGCGTTTGGCTGACTTCTTTGGAGTACCCCCACCTATTCGACAGCCTCAAAGGGCGCAAATAAGGGGAAATCAGGGGATATTTGTAGAGGAAGAAACCACCATTAACCAGGCTCAACAGCCTGTCGAAGAAAACCTTAGGGCACGATTGGAACAACCCGTCGAGGAACCTAGGGTAATAACCCCAGAGGTAAGGTTAGTTAACAGAAACCAAAACGCTGACGAAGTGGTTCAGCATATCCAATACCAAAACATGGGCTTGGAAAACAATCTGGCAACCATGATCGAAAGGATCATGACTCAGAATGGAATGAACATGGGCTTTCGAAGGCCCAACTTTACATCTCCATTGTCAGAATACGTGTTACAAACGGACTTACCTCCTAGATGCAAAGTCCCCAAATTTACCAAGTTCTCTGGGGACACGACAGAATCTACTGTCGAGCATGTGGCAAGATACTTGATCGAAGCAGGAGACATTTCGAATAACGAAAACCTAAGGATCAAGTACTTCCCAAGTTCTTTAACCAAGAACGCTTTTACTTGGTTTACAACTCTCCCCCCCAATTCGATCCATCATTGGACCCAGTTGGAAAGATTGTTCCATGAACAATTCTACATGGGGCAAACCAAGATAAGCCTGAAAGAACTGGCCAGTGTGAAGAGACGTTTCACTGAACCTATAGACGAATATCTGAATAGGTTTAGGTTGCTCAAGGCGAGATGTTTTACACAAGTGCCAGAACATGAGTTGGTCGAAATAGCCGCAGGCGGTTTAGATTATTCCATTAGGAAGAAGCTAGACACCCAGTACCTAAGAGACATGGCCCAACTGGCCGATAGAGTTCGACAGGTCGAACGCCTCAAAGCTGAAAAAGCTAAGGCAACGAAAACTCACAAGAGAGAAAGGATAGCGTACGTTGAGATGGATGACGAAGATCTAGAATCCTTCGACGATACTTTAACTGTCGAAGAAGGAGAAGTCGATTTAGCAGAACTAAAACAAGGGCCACCATACTCTTGTAAACTGTTAGTCCCCTCAAATGGGAAAAATCCCATTGGTCCAGAAAAGACCAACGATAGGTTCCCAAAAAAGACTTATAGTTTTGACATCACAAAGTGTGATGAAATATTCGACTTGCTAGTTAAAGATGGCCAAATGATAGTACCCCCAGGGGTAAAAGTGCCTCCTCTTGATCAAAGAAAGAAGAGAGGTTTTTGCAAATATCATAATTTTTTGGGCCATAAAACTTCTCAATGTTTTCTTTTCAGGAATCTTGTGCAAGACGCTATTGAGGAAGGGAGATTAAAGTTTGCAGACAAATCCCCCATGGCTGTCGACTCCAATCCATTGAAGGCTGAAGCCCACTATGCTGAACCCTCTGAGGTGAACATGATAGAGGCAACCAGGATCCAGTCGAAGAAGCCAGGAATTACCATGGTCGAAGTCTCAAAGGACCACATCAACATGCCAATCTTTGGCAGTTTTTCTGGAAATCTATCCAGGAAGACAATAGAAGCTGTCCAGAAAGCGGTCGAAAACCCGAAGTCGGAGACTGCTGAAGCACAAAAAACTGGATCAAAACCCAGTTCCCACTTGGCCACTGTTCAAGGCCAGACGGAGAATCTGGAGATACAAATGAAGCAGTTAACTCTTGCTAACAAAGATACAATGAATATCAACATGGTTGAACTTTCTGACCCAAAAGCATCAGAAGAGGCCATAAGGCAAGAGCAGGCTAATAAGACGGCTTTCCCTCGGGAAAACGAAAACTTGGCAGATTTTTTACAAAGATGCCAGAAAAAGAAATCAGAGGTGATGCTGTGTCCAAGATGCAGTTCGATCTTTGATAAAAAAGCTGCTGAGCACATTCAAGGCGTGAGAGCAGCGAATAAGAGAAGGGAGAATGCTGACCTTCGACATGATCCCAGAAGGGGTTCTAACCAAGACAAGAGGCCATTGACTTTTAGGCCTCCAACAAATGTGCCAGTAGACACTTGGTACAAAACCTCTGGCCGGAAAAGGCCAAGTGAGGAGAAATGGCATTCTTTCGATGTGCCAAGAGGTTCCTCTTTGACTCAAAAGAAAGAGCCTCAAGTTGCTGCACCTAAGGTTACACAAGTGTCCAGCAACTACAAGGGTAAAAATCCTATGTCTCGATCTCAATGGAGGAGATATCAAAGGAGACGAAAAGCTGAAAGGGAGGCTGCCAACGAACCTAAGGCAGAAACTAGTTCGAATGTTCCTCAAAGGAAACAAAGAAAGCCTCTAGAGAGAGAGCCAGTTACCAACAGGCTAGTTTGGCCTAACCAAAGTGAAGTCGAAGACGAAGATGATGCTGAGTCTGACGATACTTTGGATATAATGGTGAATATTGTTTCAGTGCTGCCCAGGGAATTAAATCGACAGGTAGAAGTCGAAGCAAGTGACTGGGAGGTGGAGCAAGAAATGGCCAAACATAGGCCAGTGTGCTATTTTGTCATGGACAATGGCACTACTGAGGAACAAAATGGCTTCTTCGAGCCACCTACTGAGGCGATGAAAAATCACCTCAAGCCTTTATTCATAAGGGCTAAACTCGAAGAAACTACTGTGAATAAAATATTGGTCGACTGTGGGGCAACCATTAATATTATCCCTCACTCTATGCTAAGGAAGATTGGCAAAAGAGATGAGGACATTAAACCTCACAATATGGTCTTGTCGAACTATGAGGGCGGCATTGGGACCACCATGGGAGTAATCCAGCTAGATATCAAAGTTGGGTCTATCCTTCGACCAACGATGTTCATGGTCATATCGGCCAAACCTAACTACAACCTTTTGTTAGGTCGTGAATGGATTCATGGTGTTGGCGCTGTGCCTTCATCGATGCACCAAAGGCTGCTGCTATGGCGTCCAGATGGGATGGTCGAAAAGATAGAGGCAGATCAGAGCTACTACCTTGGCGAAGTGAATCACTTGGGCGTGGCAGATTTCGACAAAAATTTGGCTCATATAGGGCCATGTCCAACACCTGACTTCGACATGGCGCCAGCGCCGAACACCTTTTGTTCCCTATACCTGCATCCTGAGCATGGTTTCCAATGGGACAGAGAAGACTTGTCCCACATAGACTTCAGTGGGTTAACTGATATCCAACCAACTGGTTGGGGAAGTGAATTCAGTGATAATGACTGAGTCACTATCTTTGAAGCGAATTTCGGCTTATGTAGCCGAAACCAAGATGATAACGGCTCTCGAAGCCGAAGTAAAGTACATGGCCACACAGGCCAATGATCAACAATTATCTGCTGTTGGCCCAGGAAAGGATTTCGATCCAAAACCCCCTGATATCATGCCAGAAGAAATGCAGGAACAGAGGCTCGACGCCATCTATGACGATGAGCCTTTGGGCTTCGAAAAGGATCCCTTGACGAACAACATTAAAATGTTAGCACAAGACCCTTTAGAAGAAATCAACTTAGGCGAAGGATCAGAGAAAAGGCCAACTTACATCAGCGCCAAAATCGATCCAAAACTTAGGTTGGAAGTAATCCAATTGCTGAAAGAGTTTAAAGACTGTTTTGCATGGGATTATGACGAAATGCCTGGTCTCGACAGAGGATTGGTAGAACTTCAGTTGCCAATCAAACCTGGGAAGAAGCCAATCAAGCAAAATCCAAGGCGCTTCGCCCCAGAAATACTGTCGAAGATCAAAACGGAGGTCGAAAGACTTCTGAAATGGAAATTCATCCGTGTTACAAGGTATGTCGAATGGATTGCAAATATTGTGCCAGTAATTAAGAAAAATGGTACGTTAAGGGTATGCATAGATTTCAGAGATTTGAATGCTGCCACCCCCAAAGATGAATATCCTATGCCTGTGGCGGAAATGCTAGTCGATTCTGCCGCTGGCTATGAATACCTGAGTATGCTCGATGGTTATTCAGGATATAATCAAATATTCATTGCTGAAGAGGATGTGTCGAAAACAGCTTTTCGATGCCCTGGGGCCTTAGGCACTTACGAATGGGTAGTGATTCCTTTTGGCCTAAAGAACGCTGGGGCAACGTACCAGCGAGCAATGAATACTATCTTCCATGATTTTATTAACACTTTTATGCAAGTTTATATTGATGATATTGTTATAAAATCTGTTTCCAGGAAGAATCACATTGACCACCTTCGACAATCATTCGAAAGAATGAGAGAACATGGTCTGAAGATGAACCCTTTGAAGTGTGCGTTCTGCGTGAAAGCTGGAGATTTCTTGGGCTTCGTTGTCCACAAGAAAGGAATCGAAATCAACCAGAACAAGACGAAGGCAATTCTGGAAGCGAAAGCGCCGTCGAATAAGAAGGAATTGCAATCTCTCTTAGGCAAAATAAATTTCTTAAGGAGGTTTATATCTAATCTAAGTGGGAAAGCTCAGGCCTTTTCACCCTTACTTCGACTGAATAAAGAGGGGTTCGAATGGGGGCAAGAGCAACAAGAAGCCTTCGACAAAATCAAAGGGTACCTTACTAAGCCACCTATTTTGGTGCCTCCTTGTAGCAATAGGAGTATGAGATTGTACATAGCTGCATCTGACAAAACTCTGGGAAGTATGTTAGCCCAAGAGGATGAGAATGGAGTCGAAAGACCCATTTATTATCTCAGTCGAGTTTTGAATGATGCAGAAACTAGATATAGCGAAGTTGAAAAATTGTGTCTATGTCTGTATTTTTCTTGTACAAAACTCAAGCAATATATAAAACCAGTTGATGTTTATGTTTCGTCTCATTTTGATGTCTTCAAATATATGTTGTCGAAACCTATCTTGCATAGTCGAATTGGCAAGTGGGCATTAGCATTAACTGAATACTCCTTGACCTTTATGCCTCTTAAGGCAGTAAAAGGACAAGTGGTTGCAGATTTCATAGTCGACCACTCAATTCAAGTCGAGGATATTAATTATGTGGAGATAGAGCCTTGGAAATTCTACTTCGATGGTTCCAGCCATAAAGATGGAACAGGGGTAGGAGTCTTGATTATTTCTCCAGATAAAATTCCAACAACATTCAAGTACAAAATAGCAGGTTCTTGTTCGAACAATGAGGCTGAGTATGAAGCTCTAATTACTGGCCTTGAGATATTGTTGGAATTGGGGGCAACTCGAGTCGAAATAATGGGAGACTCAGAGTTAGTCATTAAGCAAGTCACAAAGGAATATAAATGCATAAGAGAAAATCTCATTATGTACTTTGTGATAGCAAATCGTTTATTGAAACAATTTGAAACGATCAATATTCGACACATACCCAGAGTCGAAAATCAAATAGCCAACGACTTGGCACAGATTGCATCTGGGTATAAGATTTCAAAAACGAGATTACAAAGAGCAATCGAAGTTCGAGAGAAGATAAAAGCAACTTGTCTATCACCAACAGACTTGGAATCGACGAGACTAGGATATGCTGATCACAGTAACTTCGAGATTTCGTTCATTGATAATTTGTCAGAGCAAGATTGGAGGAAACCTATTGTGGACTACCTTCAAAATCCAGGAGCTTCGACAGAACGAAAAACAAAATACAGGGCGTTGAGTTTTGTACTCATGGGTAATGAGTTATTCAAGAAGACGCCTGAAGGGGTGTTGCTGAAATGTTTAAGTGAAACTGAAGCATACATAGCCCTTTCGACGACGCATGCTGGGGCATGTGGGGCTCACCAAGCAGGCCATAAGATGAAATGGTTGTTGTTTCGACAAGGACTATATTGGCCCACTATGCTGAAAGATTGTGTTGAGTTCGCCAAGGGTTGTCAAGAGTGTCAAGTTCATACAGGCATCCAACATGTACCAGCAAGCGAACTTCACTCGATAGTGAAGCCTTGGCCCTTTAGAGGATGGGCGTTGGACCTCATTGGAGAGATTCGACCAGCATCATCAAAGAGTCAGAAATACATATTGGTAGGCATTGATTATTTTACTAAGTGGATCGAAGCTGTCCCTTTAGTCAATGTAGACCAAGAAAATGTCATTGAATTTATTCAAAAGAACATTATCTTTAGATATGGAATCCCTGAGACAATAACAACTGATCAAGGGTCAGTTTTCACTGGTCGAAAGATGCAGGAATTTGCTCAGGAGACAGGTTTCAAACTCCTAACATCCACGCCTTATTATGCACAGGAGAACGGTCAAGTCGAAGCAGCTAACAAAGTAGTGATTGGCTTGATAAAGAAACATGTTGGGAAGAAACCAAAGAATTGGCATAAGACGTTAGACCAGATTTTATGGGCTTGTCGAACGTCCCCAAAAGAAGCCACTGGCACAACACCGTATAGGCTAACTTTTGGCCATGATGCAGTGTTGCCAGCAGAAATTTGTCTTCAATCTGCAAGGGTTCAGAGGCATTATGATATTCCTTCTGAAGTTTATTGGAACATGATGTTAGATGAACTGGTGGATTTAGACGAAGAGAGATTACAAGCTCTCGACCTACTCAGGCTTCAGAAGAAAAGAGTAGAAGACTCTTACAATAGAAAGGTAAAACCTAAGGTATTTTTGCCTGAAGAGCTAGTTTGGAAGGTAATTCTTCCCATGGATCGAAGAGATCGAAGCATGGGGAAATGGTCACCCAAATGGGAAGGACCCTTCAGAGTTATCCAAACTTTTTCTGGTGGAGCCTATGAAGTCGAAGAGTTAAGTGGAGATAAAAGGCTCTTGAGAGTAAATGGTAAATATTTGAAAAAATACAAACCTATACTTCAAGAGATAAAAATAAAATAATAAAAGAACAAGTCTAAATTAACCATAAAAAAATGCCAAAATGGAAATTTTATTAATTTCAGCCAAGTTGGCAATTGTTGTTGAATAACGATTACAGAAGATGGTTACAAAAGAGAATCAATCAAAAGGTAAGAGAGTTCTTGAGTCGAAGATACTTGGCTTGCTGCAGCTCCAACCTCTTCTTGCACCAGGAGTTTTCCTGCACTAGTTTGGCAATTTGAGCGTCGAGGCTTTGGGCCCTTTCAGCAAATTCCAGGCCGTGTTTGATCTCAGTCTGGCTCTCGGTGTCTGAGATGGTCGAAAGAAGTTCCTCCTTGAGTACAGTGTTGGCGTTTATCTTCGCCTCTATTTCTGCGATTTGCGCCCGGAAGGAAGCATTCTCTCGATCAATGGCATCGACTCTTTCCTGCGCAGACGTTTTTTGTTTCGACAACTCAGCAATTCGAGAAGTCGAATCTGAGACAGCAGTCCGCGCAGAGGAGCTTTTGCCATACAACACCTCAAGCTGACTGTTAAACCCTTTTTGGCGCCTGTAATCTGCTGAAACTTGATCGATCATAGAGTGTAACTCCATGATCAAGTCTGAGATTTCTGGGGCTACAGCTTCAAAGTCGACAGCATTCAAGACCTCCTTTAAGCATGATGGAGTAGTGGGGTCCCCCTCTAAAGTCTTCATCAAGTCCCTCTTGAAGAACTGGGCCTTAATCTTCGCCAAAGCATCATCAAGAGGAGAAGTTTCAGTAGACTTCCCCGACAGGGTAGGAATTTCCTGACTAGTGTCAGACGAACTCTTACTCTCGATGATTGCATTGAGGTAGCTAACAGGGTCAGTTTGTTTCAAGAGTTCCAAGTCCTCTTTTGACCTGTGCTTCGAGGAGGTAACCCTTGCAATAATATTATCTTGGGTTTGAGGCTGTTGATTGCTAAGTGTCTCGACTGGTTGCTCTTCGACTCGGACTGAGGCAGTACCAGCGTCGACTTGTGGTTCTTCGCTAGCATCACCCTGGGGCCCTTCGCCAGCGTCTTCTTGGTGTTCTTCGCTAGCGTCACCCTGGTGTCCTTCGCCAGTACCACCTTGGTTCTCTTCGTCGGCAGCATTTTGATTTTCTTCGCCATCATTGCCTTGGTCCCTTTCTTCATGATTCTCTTCTGACAGGTCCACCACCTGAACCGTTTTTGGCTGTGGTTCCTCCGTTTGAGGCTCCTCCACTGGTTTTTCTACTGTTTCAGCATTGGCCTCATTCTCAGTATGGGCTTCGTCATTGCCCAAGCCTTTTTCCTGAGGCCTGCTAAGTTCAGCAGATTCCAACGTTTCTGAGGTCCTTGGCGGAGAACTCTCAGTAGTGTCCTGAAAAGGGAAAGAAGACAAATCTTCAGATGTCGAAAGAGACACAATCGAATATGGGTGTCTATGCCTAAGTTATAAAAAAGGTCTAAGGGATTACCTGTGGATTAACTTCAGCCCCAGGGCTGGAATTGTCACTCTCGACAGGCTTGTTAAGAAGAATGTTTAGTTCCTCCTCAGTTGGCTCCTCGATGATCACTGGAGGTGGCCTAGGCTTTCTCCCAGCAACCTTTATTCTGAGGGTTCGACCTTCAGGAGCAGGAGCGGGAACAGGAGCATCCTTCGTTAACTTTCGCCTTTTCAGAAGGACAGGAGGAGAATCGCTTTCTTCATCACTCCCAGATTCGACCACTAGTGATGGCCGTTTCTTGGGCGAAGGTGCCTAGAAAACCAATGGGAATTCGATTTAATAATTACATCGAAAATCAAAATCGAAAGCCAGAAGAAAAATGAAGAAAGTCTGGTTACCGATATAGGAGGCCTCTTCGAAGAGCCTTCCCCCTGTTGGTTGCCTGTGGTCTTCGCCGGCGCTGTAGTCTTCGCCGGCGGTGGAGGTTTTGTCGAAGGGCCTCCTCCTTGTTGGCCTTCTGTAGCCTTTTTGGCTACAGGCTTTCGAACAACTGAAAGCAAAGAAAAAGTTAACAGGCTAGCAGTCGAAGAGAAAGACAAAAAAGTAATGTGGGAACGTGAACTTACATTTCTTTACTTTGTCCAACACAAGGACAAAAGACTTCTGCAGCTCATCTATGAAGTCCTTCTCGTCGAAGAAGTACTCAGCATAATAGCTTCTCCACCACTCCTCGAAGGATGGTGAGCAAAGGAAATTAAGCTGGTAGTCAAACAACGAGAGGATTGTTCGACCAGCATATCTTCCGATATGCTTGATGGCAGCTTCTTCTGTATAATCATTGCAGAAGTACAGCATGGACTTCTCTCTTTGAAAAATCGGAGAAGGTAGGGTTTGGATAATACCAAACTGGCAAGATACCAGATTTGGTTGGTAGGCAATCAGACTCAAATGAGTCTTAGAACTCTTGAATCGAAGAGGCATGATCCTTGGTGTAAGGAACGCCTCCCACAGTATTGTGTGTTCATCAACATTGGGACCACTCGACTCCTTTGGATGTGGCCTTGTGAACCATGCTGGCCCCACCTGCCGTTGAGCAAATGGAGCCATAGTTGAAACAAATTCCTTCCTTCGAGCGAACATTAGAACGAAGTTGGTGAAGGTTTGTTGAAACTCCAGTCCATCGTCCGTAGGTGTCAGCAGAGCCAGCCTGATTCCTTCGATGCGTCTATTCACTATCGCTGGAGCCTGTTCATTTATTTGAACCTTCTTGGGCAAGAAAGATTCAAAAGTGGCATTGAGCCACAGTTGAAGTAGCCAAAAAGGCCCAGCGAGTAGCAAACTGGCCCTATCCTCGATATGTTTCAGAAGAGTTGCCCCATTGCTGATCGAATCATAGAGGCTGGCCAGAATCAGTTCTGCCAAACAGATGTTTTGGCGGTGATGCAGTTGGGTAGCAAGAGTGACCATCTTTTTGGTCACTTGTAGAGACTTCGAGCAAAACACAAAGCGAGTTAGCCATAAGGCTAGAAACGCTATGTGTTCGACATCCGACACAGTATCTGTCGACCTGTCGTGATAATGGTTGATGAAAGTGGTGTATGTTGGCTTGGTCTCAGAGAAGCCAATTTGATCCTCCGACATTTCCTCCGGATCGAAGTAATCGCCGGTTGGTCGAAGGCCAGTAATAGCTGCCACATCGAAGAGTGTGGGGGTGAGCATCCCACATGGAAGATGAAAAGTAAAATGGGAGTAGTCCCAGAACAACAGTGAAGCTATCAGCATCTCCGGGGAGTAGTTCAAACCCGTCTTCGACAGCATCACTAGGTCGAAGATTCCCATATCCTTCCAGATCGAAGTTTGGTGCTTCTCCAACTTTGTTAGCCAAGCAACATAATCGGAGGTCAGATTAGGGCAAGACCTGAAGACCCTAACCCCTCTGTTGAAGAAGCGGAGGTCGATTTTTTCACGCGTAGGGTCTTCATTGTCTTCTGCGTCTTTCTTGGCGCATGCTACTGGCTTGAGTTTCTCGACTATTGGGAAATAGCTCTTGATCTTCAGAGCTTCAGAGATGCTTGGATTCATGGGGCCAGACATTGCAAAGATCTGGTTGGAGTATCCAACCGGGATCATCAAGTGGCGTGAGTAGGCGTCGCGAACGGCGATGTCAGAAGGTTCAGGAACCCTTCGTTTGCCTGTAGAGTTTACTACTGGGGCAGTGACGAAGACCTTGGGTTTAACCTGTTCAGTTGGTGCGTTAGCACTAGGAGCAGTAGAAGCAGAGGCCATTGTTTGAAATGAGGTTGAAGATGAAGTGAAAGAGGAAGAGTTTCTGCAAAGATAACAAGCTTGTACGAAAATAAGGAAGTTTGAAGGCTAGATGGCGTAAAAAGTCCCACAATGGGATATTCACTGCTATTTATAGTAGTGGGGAAAATCCCCAATAACGAGGACATTAAATGCCATTTAATGCTGCAGGAGTTAGTGGGACGCGTGGCAGTCTCCTGTTGTTTTGGCCGTTTCTGCAGAAATAGAGGGACGCAGCGTGCGTCCTTGTTTTTGGGATTTGTCATAATGACAAATTCTGAAATGACGTTTGGTACTGCACGCCGTACTGAAAGTGATGTCCTAGGATCAAATCAATGATGGTTTCTTGGGATTGCCAATAGTTGGTAAAAAGCAACAAAAAGTGCACAAGTTAACTTGTGACTAAGCGTGGAAAGACAGGTGTCGAATGGCGTTTCAAAGAATGCCTTTTTCTTTCAGAGTCGAAATAAGGCATTCTTGGGGGGCAATTTGTTGGCTCCTAAATTCGACACCTTTGTTTGATTGATGTCAACCATTAAAAGCTGAAAGATGCTTTCGACTGGTTAAGTCTGTCGAAGTGCCTGTCGAAAGATGGCAAAGTATTTAGAAGACTTCTTCCAAGGAAGAAGGCTGATTGCCTTCGACGTCGAAGGAGTTACTCGTTGAAGATGTCTCTTGACGAAAGTGTTCGATGGTTCAGAGTGGAGCAGTTTGAAATTCAAGCGTTTGGAGGGAAAACGGTTTCCAGCAGTTACCACGTGCAAACGTGCAAGGATCTGGAGCGTCGAGCATGGAGAACGTGCCAAGTGGATTGATCTCGAAGCAGTGTAACTGCCCGACGGTTACTTGGGATGTTTTAGTATAAATAGGAGTAGACATGTAGTTTCTCGCGTGTGTTCACAATTCTATACATAGTCACTCATTTAGATTCGAGTACCCAGCGTGTGAGAAAGAATTGTTGAGAAATGTATGTGTGAAACACCAATTTTATCAATTAAAGTTATTTACTTTTCCAGAATTTTACTTGCTTTTCTCTTTACATTTCCTGTCGAACCTTTTACTTTCAGCCTTGTTTATTTTACCAAGTTTTTCCTTCTTGCAATTTACTTGAAGCCTTTTATTTTAAAGCCTTATCCAACTTAATCAAACTTCAAAATCAACCTATGTCCTAGGATCAATCTGATCGATCCTGCGAGTAACCAAATAAGTAACCATTTGGAGGATCAGCGGTTGTTTACCAAAACCCAACGTAAACAGTTGGGAATGGGCTTAAAGATGCTATTTGGAGAGGTGATGAAGAGTTTTCAGAGACGGGATTACAGATGCCATCCAGAGTGACTGTTGATAAGTATAAAGCTTGACTGTGACATATAATGAAGGAATCTGACGACTACTACTTCAGCAGGTAATGAAGGAATATTTGACAATTACTACTTCAACAGGTAATGAAGGAATCTCTAATGACTATTACTTCAACAGGTAATGATGGAATCTTTGACTACTACTACTTCAATAGGTAATGAAGGAATCTTTGATGACTACTACTTCAACGGGTAATGAAGGAATCTTTGACGACTACTACTTCAACAGGTAATGAAGGAATCTTTGACGACTACTAATTCAACAGGTAATGAAGGAATCTTTGATGACTACTACTTCAACAGGTAATGAAGGAATCTTTGACGACTACTACTTCAACAGGTAATAAAGGAATCTTTGACGACTACTACTTCAATAGGTAATGAAGGAATCTTTGACGATTACTACTTCAACAGGTAATGAAGGAATCTTTAACGACTACTACTTCAACAGGTAATGAAGGAATCTTTGACGACTACTACTTCAACAGGTAATGAAGGAATCTTTGACGACTACTACTTCAACGGGTAATGAAGGAATCTTTGACGACTACTACTTCAACAGGTAATGAAGGAATCTTTGACGACTACTGCTTCAACACGTAATGAAGGAATCTTTGACGACTACTACTTCAACAGGTAATGAAGGAATATTTGACGACTACTACTTCAACAGGTAATGAAGGAATCTTTGACGACTACTACTTCAACAGGTAATGAAGGAATCTTTGACGACTACTACTTCAACAGGTAATGAAAGAATCTGGGTAGGATGCTTCAGGATGAGTCCGTGTGAAACTTCATCTGGAAATGTATGAGAAGGAACTTGGGTAGGGCTGCTTCAGTTGGTCGTGTAGATAGTTGTCCTGTCTTGTTTCAGGTATTAATCTACAATCAGTTGTTCACAGATAACTGTCTTGTCTTTTTTCAGGTATTAATCCAGAACCCACTTTTTATTGATCGTAGAGATAGTTGCCCTGGCTTGTTTCAGGAATTAATCTCTGGCCTATTTGAGAAAAGGTCGTGATATTTTCCAAAAGAGGACTTTTGTTGATTTCCTTTTCCTACAAGGAAGAGGGTTAGTTGTATGCAGATGTATGCATGGATTGATGATATTCTCAAGTAAATGAGATTATGCATTTATCATGTATGTAATATGATGTATGAATGTGAAATATTTGTTGCAATGTATCTTTGCTTCGGAAAAATAAATCCTTGACAAATGCTGGGGAATTTTGGGAAGTTAAATTCCATAATGTTGTTGGGGATGAAGAGTATGCACATCTTCAAACCTTATTTAGAATTTTTCCACTGGGGATTCTCGGTTTGTTGTTTGAGAAGAAATCCGCTGGGAAGATTGGCTTTGGCTTGAGAAATATTTGTGGAGAGTGTTAATTTCTTCTTGGGGAAAAGAGTTCAGGAGTTTTAGTTGTCCGTTTCTCTAATGGGGAGTAAAGGGTTTTGTCCGTTGATTTGTATTGGTCTAGTGGATTTGTAGTTTGTTGGGGAAATAAACCCATTTGACAATCTGCTGGGGAGGTGTTTTCTTCTAACAGAAATCCTTAAGGCTTTCTCTTAAGACCAATTCAGCTGGGGAGAGGTTTTCCGGAGGTTGAGACTCTGGCTGAGGATCGCATGGATCCAACTTTATGGGGATATCCATGAACTTGGCCTTGTGGGGTTTGTACCCTTATCTATGAAGATTATTTTGTGGGGATAACCTTATAGAGGTGGCTCTTGAGACTTCAACGTGGATCACCTTATGAAAGAGATTTTGTGGGGATTTGTCATTGTCCATAGTAGTAAGTGTTGTAGTTACTGCCAATTTTTTTTTGCTTGATTGTACGTGCCCCTTTGATGGAATTCATGTTCAATGCCCCCAGTGATTCGAATGGAGACCTACCCCCGACTATGAGAGATTTCTTGGAATCTTGACTTGACTTCCCCAGATGGGTTGGAGAATAATCATGTTATGCCCCTTTATTATGGAAGATTTGTCAATGGAAGTGATTTTGTTCATTGAGAATTTACGTTCATTGGATATTCGCCGTGTGAATTTCTCTGCTGTCAAACAATTAGCCATATGCAAACAACGATATTTTAACAATGCAAAGTTTATGCTTGTCTTGAAGTTTTTAGAATGCAGTTACAACAAATAAAGAGTTTTGTAAGAATATGAATTCAACTTAGGATTTGCAGTAAGCCTTATAGGAGTCAGGATACCTTTTGTAATAGTATTCTTTCGAACTAAACCATGCTTCAATTAGGACTTTTAAAGGGTTGTAGCGTGGTTTGGTTCACGTTTTAAGAAACAAAGGATAAGGCTCAAAGTGTATTTGTACCCGCCCGTTCTTCATGATGTTCTTCAGTCCTAAACTAAGTTAATTGCGTGTTTCGAATCCCAATTGAGTCTGGAATGACTTTTTGGTGATGGTTCAGACAAGTTAAGTTTGTTGGAGAAGGCAGTCATTTTTGCAACATTTTTCATCTTTTTTCGAGGATTTGTAGCGCCCTCTTTTTTGATTTACTGTCCCTAATTTTTCCCTGTCTGTTCTTGTTTTGAGATTACAACCAGTGGGATGCCCCAGTTTTTCTTAAGTCTCCTTCATAGGTTTTGACCTAGTGGGATTTTCTTTTGAGAGGTAATAACTGCCTATTTTTTGGGGAACCAACACCATCTTTTGATTCAGAAGGCTATTTTCATTGTGAAGTGACAAATTGTGATTGAACGCGCCTTTGAATTAATTGAGAAAATACCCTAACCCAGGTTTTGATTAAAGGTTTAAATTTGTGTGAAAAAGAAAACTCCTACTTCTTTGGCTCAAAGGGATTGACTAGGGATTATCTTCCTTATAACTCCAGTGTTTAGGGATTGAAAGAACGCCTGTATATCGTCAACAAGGTCTGTCCAAAAGCATACTGTATGAGATTATGGTATTGTTTTCGTCATCCTCCCTCTAAAGGCTTGCAACTTGTAGACGAGAGTTGAATATCACAAAAAGGAGTAGAAAGACAGTTTAAATATAGTGACAATGAATGAATTAATTCAAAACAAACATATTCAATGCATTAATGAGAATAACCAAAGTATGACATAAGGACAAATGTTTTAACAACCAAAGAAATTACAATTGAAAATTCAAAATGAACTGGACACTCAATGATTTGGCATGGGAGCAGTGATCACGTTGGGAGTTGCCGGAGGGTCGAATTCAATTGTCTTGTTATCAATTAGGTCTTGGATTTTATTCTTTAGAATCCAACAATCATTAGTATCGTGTTCGGGGCTATTTGAATGGTAAGCACATTTGGCATTAGGGTTGTAATGAGATGAAGATGTATTAGGATTTTGTGGAGGGTCCCTTAGTGAAATGAGCTCAGCTTTCAGTAAATATTGTAGGGCTTGTGGTAAGGACATACCAATCTTGGTGTATTGTCTCTCTTGAAATTTCATCCTACGCCTACCCTATCGTTGCGATTGAGTAAATGTGGGATTGGAAATTAAATCTGCCCCTACTGATTGGTCGTGGTTACTCTTGTTACGAACCTTTTGGTCGTACACAACATTGGAATCTTTATTCCCGTTGTAAGGCTGCTTCACTGCACTTGAATATGCATCCCTTTGAATCTTACCGCTCTTGATACCAGCTTCTACTCTTTCACCTGTTAATATCAGCTCAGTGAATCCAGCTGAAGAGCTTCCAATCAGATGGTTTAAAAATGGGCCTGACAAAGTACCCAAGAACATATCTACCAGCTCTCTATGAAATAGAGGAGGCTGGACTCTTCCCGCAAGATCTCTCCATTTTTGGGCATAATCTTTGAAGCCCTCACTGGAACCCATGGACATGCTTTGAAGTTGTGTATGGGTTGTAGCGAGGTAAGTATTGTATTGGTACTGCCTGTAGAAAGCAGCAACCAGATCCTCCCAGTTGCAGATGTTGGTTCCTTCCAGCTGATAGAACCATTCCAATTGAGTCTCCGATAAACTTTCCTGCAAGAAGTGCACCCACAAATTCCTATCAACAGTGTGAGGTTGGATCTTCTTGACATAAGACCTCAGACACACCTTAGGACATGAAACCCAGTCATATTTAGCAAACGCGAGAACCTTGAACTTCATTGGAATGACCACTCCATAAACCAGACCTAATTCTTCAAAATCCAGACCAGGTACCTTCTAAATTTCCATGGTGTTGAGACGATCCTCCAGTTGCTTGTATTTGTCATCAGCAGGTGGATATTGTTCTTCAGCATAACCAGCCTCTTCTTCATCAGACCCTGGACTGTGGTCCACTTCTTTTGTCTTCTCTTCTTAATTGTCCCCCTCATTTGACATAGTTGCAAATTGTAGAGCTCGCTTTACTGGTCCTCTGAGTATCCTCCCCATATTCAGGACACCCACTGGTTTCTTTGCCTTTTTATTCTTGTCTTTGAGAATGAGAGCCTTCAGGTCCTCTTGTCCCTTAGACAGAGCCATGAAAATCTGCTGGAATTGAGCATTCTGTATTTTAAGATCCTTCACTGTTTTCTCTAGAGCCATCTCTATTGAAATAAACAGTAGGCAGATGAGAAAACCTGTAAGAGAAAAATCTGTCATGATATGATGCATGGTATGTGGATGCAATGTTTTCAAGGATCTCTCGGGGTAAACACAAGAAGATGTTATAAGTTGAACTTTGATCACAACTTTGATTGGAGAACTTCGTATCGTTGAATGTCCTTCCACGAGAATCAAGCTCACCATGTCAAGTGGGTCATAGCCCTTGACACAAGTTATCGTGCTTTGGTCTTTGATAGCATTTGATTAGAGGAAAATAAATCCTCTTGCCCCTTGATGGACGTTTGGTTCATCATGTCCCTGCACCACAGGCCCTTGAGATCCTTGGAATGGTCAGTGGAAATGATATGGTATGATGTTATGATGTTATGTACAAGTGAACAAAGCAAACAAGTCTTTATGTAAAATTATTCATATACAAACAAAGCACACAATACCTTAGGTTTAGGCTTGCATGGAGTTCATAGGTAAGTAACCTCTTGAAGTTTAGTTAGCTCAACCTGTCCTAGAAACTAATCAGGTTCTAGGGGATCTCAATATCATTGATCTTTCTTCATTGGACATTATTTCAGCGCAAGCCTCTTTATTGGCGACCGAAATATCCCAAAAGTCAGATCTCAATGAGTGTAGCATCGAGTATCAACCAACTTTGGACTGCACCAAAATCGGTTATCTCACTACTTCCTAATGACCAAGTTGTTCAATTAAAGGTTCTAAGGTCAGTTAGTACTTCATGACACCACACAGCGGCCCCGTATTCTCCTTGACTGAACTCAAGGGCTACTGGTACCAACAAATGTGTCACACTAACATAGCCATTACTTCAACCATGTCGATATACCCCGTACAGTTTCCACGATCTATTGCTACTTACCTAATGGTATTCCCCGATCTGGGTAGAGGATCAATAAGAACCCAAACAAGGACACCCATAAATATAAAGCAATCAAGTCAAACAAATAAAGCAAATAAATGTGATCTAGCTCTAAGGTAACCCCGCTTTTAAGTAAATTACCCAGCAGAGTCACCAGTTCTGTAATACGAGGGGAGAACTGACTTGGGTGTTTTGCGTTTGATCGCAATTGTTGCAGATAGAAAGAGTCGCCACCGAATTTTCTTTTATCCAATAAAGTAAAGGGTGAAAAGAACAGGAAAGTCCATTGAGATGTTTTCTTGAGTACGGGGGGTAAGTTATGAAAAGGGAAGGTGTTAGCACCCTTTTCATACGTAGTTATCTACGGGCTCTTAATTGCTGGCTAGATCATTTTTGCTTTGTTTGAAATGTGCTTTATGGTGTAAGTTTGAAAATATTTTGAAAAATCCTTTGTTGCGGCAAACTTTGTAATGATTCTCGTCTCTATAAGAATTTATACAAAGTGTTGGTTTTGAAAATAGTTCAAAGAGATGTTTGTTTTTTGAAGATGTTTTGAAAGTGTAAGTGTGGAAATGGTTTTAGTTTGTGAGCAAGAAATTACGAGCGTCCTACCTACTCAATAGGTCTATGTTATTTTCCTCCTCCTTTAGATGTTTCTATCTTACCATTGATTGGTAAGAAGCCCCATCATTGGATGTGAAGGGACAGGCGTGGGTCATCGTATTATCATAGAAGGAAACTTATGAGACGTTTTAGCAATTTTCGTAAGGGATAAGATCGTTTACCGAAGGCGACATCGATGGACATTGAGGGACTACGATCTTTTTTTATTGAGGGCCTTTGCTGAAACGTCCATATTCGAGGGACATGACTATTTTCTGAGGCAAGAAACGAGATTACCCTAGAGGTGCCCATGTGAGTAGTGTGTTTGATTGCATGTGTTGTACCCCAAAATTTGCCCTCCCATATTTCCCAAGACATTTCAAGAATAACTCCCAAGTTGCTCAAAGATAGCTCAAGAGTTGGACAGTCAAATCATCTCCTAAGGCCGTCAATTCAAAATTAGGGTTTTGTGTTGCATCAAGGTCCTTACATCCAAATGACCTCAAGTGCTTCCCAATGTCCTAATATGCTCTCAAGTTCATCCATGTAAAATTTCAAGCCTTGCAGAGAAAGTTTGGTCAGTCAATCGCTCAAGAAGCCCAATAATCGACTGTGCTAAGGCAAAAGTCAACTGTGACCTACAAATAGTTAAACCTCAAGATTTTTGTCAACATTATAATTTTGAAGGATAATTCATCATTTTATCAAGGGTTGATCATGATTCATCAAGGATTGCTCAAGATTCATCAAGATTCAAAAGTTGCTAAATTAGGGTTTTGTAGGAAAAGTCAACTCAACTTTGACCAAGCATAACTTTCTCATACTTTATGAGAAATGACCCATACAAAGCTCATTTTTAATAGGATGCAATTACTTACAATCCATATTCACACCCCAAGATCAAGAAATGCTCTCACAAAAAGTTACAAATTTGGACATTATAGGTCATTTTTGAAAGTCAACAAAAACACCTTTTTTTCCAAAGCTTATAACTTGAGCATGGAACATCAAAATGATATTAGAGAAAAAGGGTTGGTTAGAGGACATCTCAATGTTTCTAAAAAGTCCAAGAACGCCTCCAAAAGTTCAAAATTGAAGAAGTTATGCATTTTTGAAGTTGGGAATTTTTCCAAAATTGCCAAAAGTCAACTATCCCAAAAACTTCAAATTTTGCCAAATGGACCCATTTTTTCCACTTGATTTGATCTTGTCACACCACACACGTGTCCTATCCTCAATTTTATGTCCATTCATTATTTTTTCCATTTTATTTTGATTTTATTGAATTAATTCATGTTAATACAATATTAATCCAAATAAAATCCAAAAATTGATGGAATGTGATCTTTTTGATTGATACAACTTTCAATTAACATCATGAACACAATCAAATTCGTGCCAAGCCATATCATGCACAAAATCTTGGATTTGGAAAGAATTTGAAGGCCTTTAATGGAAGAATCCAATCATATCTCAAATCATCAATTTACAAGGATTCCAAGCCCAAGATTTAACCTAATTGTTTCTATGATACATATAAAACATGAAGCACACAAGATCACGACCTGAAAGATGCCCAAATCACAAAAGCAAACTTGGAAAA
This sequence comes from Vicia faba, assembly GCA_948472305.1. Classification (NCBI taxonomy): domain Eukaryota; kingdom Viridiplantae; phylum Streptophyta; class Magnoliopsida; order Fabales; family Fabaceae; genus Vicia; species Vicia faba. Next base: position 1,671,986,080 of record OX451737.1, read on the forward strand.
AAGCTTGAAAAGCTTGAATCTGAAATCGATCTTAGAGGCGAATTCAATCCAAAAACTTAACACCATCTCCTTGCCTGAGGTCCACTGAAGCGATTGCAACTACTCACGAGCCCTGAATCACCTCCAAGCGCACTGTAAGTCTCCCTAAAAGTCACTCTGAACATGAAATCGAGAATCCCTATTCCTGCATCCTTTGAGCATTTTTTTTGTATAATCATGCTTGCCATTCAATTTCTAAGCTTTCTGTATCAGTTGATTTTGTTTTCATGAGCTATATGACCATACCCGAACCTATGGTTTTGGAGGTTTTCATTTAGGCATTTGTTTTGCAGGAACAATTGGGACAAATAACGACCATGGTTGTGTTCAGGGAAGAGAGACGAACACGATGATGGTCTTAGTTTGTTTTTATATGGCCTAGAATTCATTCTAGAAGCAAGCCACGGATCTTGCTGCATATAAAAATCCGCAGGAAAAAGTACAGGTTTTTGTTGAAGAAGACGAAGACGTGGCTCATCTTTATTAGCCCATTCAAATCAAATCTCGCGCGTTTTTAATTTCCATCATATTGTTTGATTCCTCCATATAATAATTATTACTTATTCTAATAACAAACATGCGCATTAGTTGAGTTGGCAAGCACGCTAGTGGATTGTCTCTTGGGACCTGGGTTCGAATCCCAGGTCCCCCAATGCCTTTGTATTATTTTGTTTCAAATTATTCCATGCAGCATACCAAGCGTAGTACACCATGCATCATCACCTGATCTTCTGCCAGATGGCCTTCAGGCCAAATCTGGTGGCCAGGAATGAAGGACTATCATACACCCAAGTCAACTAGCGTGCATGGGATGCCAAAGTCAAACAGGCCAACATGGATGGGCCTCTCAAAATTGCAAATCACACCCTCTATTTGGGCCAGAACCCCCTGAGTATTTCTTTTATTTATTTTTCTTTCTTTTATTTATTTATTTATTTGTTTTGTTTAAATTATTATTATTATTATTTAAACTAACCAATTAACATTTTTCTCATAAAACCAGAAAACATAAAAAATATCATTTTTTAATTTAATTATTTTATTTTTTGTAAATAAATACTAATTTAATTGACTTAGTTTTAATTAGGCATAATTTTAACATTTTTTGCAATAAATTAAAATTAATTTAGAATATTAGGTTTTAACAATTTTAACCATTTTATTTTATTTCCTTAATTATTCAAAAACCCAAAAATATTTTAATTAATTAATTGATTAATTTTGACCTAATTTAATTTCAATTTAATTCAAAAAATAACAAAAAATACTTTCTTTAATAAAAAGGGTCAAAACCCTAAAAAATGCACCGATTTAATTTCTTGCACGCGACTCATTTGATTCCAATTTTGTAATTGTTTCCCGGTATGTAATAGTTTTTTTAATTAGGACTTTAATTATTTATCGCTTTATTTTTACTTTCCGCAATTTAAATTAAAGGGTTTTTTTTTGGCGATGTAAATACCCGACGCCTTCTAATAATTTAGATTTAATTTCCGCAATTTAAATTCTGCAACTATACAATGTTAGATGTTTGATAATAGGGAATGCATGACAAGATCCAATGTATGAACTTAAAATCAACATAGATAACCCATGACATGTACAGATAAAATTAACCGAACTAACAAACTTGCACATGCCACTCTTAGGGTACACCTCACTTGGTTGCCTTCAAACGTGGTCATTGAATATAGGAAGTTTTAGAGGTCGCCCTCTTGTCCAAAGATCATAAGTTGCCTCGAAACGGTTGCCTCAGATAAAATGATCTAAGACATTAGGGTTACCGCTAAGGCGTCCTAACATTGCTTTAGTGACCACACATCCCTTAATCGAATTGACCCGGAAACTCCAACGACGGTGCTACCTACTCATCAATAATGGGCTAGCATTATCTAAAGGATATTTGTACAGATTAATTCCTTTTTCGAGTAGGTAGATGGTTCTTAAGTACTTGCTCATTCTAAAACAAAACAAACTTTTCGCACTTACACTCTCTTCAAAACAAAAACTTCTTTCAAACCCACAAACACAAAGAAAAGCAAAATTTTGAAAACTCAATGAGCAAGTACCTAAGAGCCCGTGGATAACCATGGATAGAAAGGGTGCTAACACCTTCCCTTTCTATAATCTACCTCCCGAACCCGAGAAACATCTCGAAAAAGGAATTTTTCTGTGCTTTTTTCCTTTCCTTGTTGGATAAAATAAAAGACGGTGGCGACTCTTGCTTACCGCGACATTTTGCGAAAACAAACGCAAAACGCGAACCAGCATTCCAAAACAGTCAGTTCTCATTCCCACTGATCACAGAACTGGCGACTCTGCTGGGGATATCTATACGTGAGGTGTACCTTAGGATTAGATCACTGTTGTTTTCAATTGTTTGCTTTGTATGATTTATCTTTGTGGGCTTGTATCGGAGTTCTATAGATCATAACCTAGATATGGGGATACCCTTTAGGTAAGTAGCAATAAACTGTGAGGGAACTGTCCAGCGTAGACAGACACGGTTGAAGCAGTAGCTACGTTGGTGAGGCACTTTAGTCTGTACCGATATCCCTTGTGTTGGAACGAGGAGAATATGGGTCTTCTAAGGGGTCATTAAGCACCAACTGACCTTAGAACCTTAAATTGACCAACTTGGCCATAGAACAGTAGCAGTATGCTACACTCATTGAGACTAAACTCTCGCGATGATTCTGGCCGCAAGAAAAGGTTGCTAAAATGGAATTATGACCGATTGAGGGTAGTCAGTGATATTGAGATCGTCTAGAACCCGGTTACTATTTTTAGGACAGGTTTAAACCAACTAAACTGAAAGAGGGTAGTACCTAAGCTCCTTGCCAGCCTGAAATCTAAGGGCTCTCTGTGTGACTTGTGTGCCTTTACCATGTTTGCTATCTGTGGATACTTGTGGTGTGCTTTCTATCATGACATCATGACATCATAACATTGCGTACATCTTACATAAGGGCTAACCTATTTCAAAGACAGGAGGGATTCATCTTTGTTCTATTTTGTAGGTCATCAAGATACCCATGCGTAAGAATACCATCCGGATCAACTTTGTCCAAGTCCCTACCTTGCTTAAAGAGTTGGTTGCCAAGATGCTTGACACTACTTCCTTCATCAGGAGGCATGGTTCTCTTCTCAGTTTGGTCACCTCCAAATTGGAAGAGCAGATGATGAGTGTCCTAGTCCAGTTCTATGACCCGCTGTACCATTGTTTTACTTTTCAAGACTATCCACTGGTTCCTACCCTAGAAGAGTTCTCTGAGCTGCTCGGTATCTCTGTTCTGGAGCAGACCCCGTTTACTGGTTGGGAGAAGACCCTTAGGCCCAAAGAGATTGTTGCAACCCTTCATTTGACCAAAGAGGAGGTAATGGCTAATTGGGAGGCTAGGAGTGGAGCAAAGGGCTTTCTGACTAAGTTTTTGGTTGGTAAGGCTAACTATTTCAAGGATAGTCTAGAATTCAAGGCCTTCGAGGATATTCTGGCTCTTCTGATTTATGGCTTTGTATTGTTTCCGAATCCTGACACTTTTGTTGATGTGAATGCGATAAAGATCTTCATCTCTCAGAACCCTGTACCCACTCTCTTGGGTGACATTCTTTATCAGCTCTATGCTCGTACTGCCCGAAAGCGGGGAACCTTGATGTGTTGTGCTCCTTTATTGTCGAGGTGGTTTATTTCGCACCTCCCCAAGTCAGTGTTGAAGAACAAAGAAGGAATGGGATGAGCTTATAGGGTGATGTCTCTCTCTCATAATGACATCATTTGGACTCTCAAAGGTATGGATGAGGTGACTGTTATTGATCAATGTGGAGAGTATCCTAATGTTCCATTGATAGTAACCCATGGAGGAATTTCTTACAACCCATGCTTAGCTCTCCGTCAATTTGGAAGAGCCAGAAGAGAAGGACCTCATGAGATGATAATGCCTCATATCATATTTGATTTCCAAGGGGATAGCGACGAGCAACGTCGTAGATTCATAAGGGCTTGGGACAGAGTTCACTAATCTGATCCACATGATTTGGGTCCAAAGACTTCACTCCCGATGGAGCCATATCTCAGATGGGTCCGTGTCCGTGCCCAAAAGCTGGGTATGCCATATGAAGCCATCCGGCCTGTCACTTTTGAAGTTGCTAATGAAGAAGGGGTTCTTCCAACCATCCTCCACCCTTATATGCCCACTGACATTGGGGTACTGAAAAGGTCTTGGATGCAACTGTGGGAAGAACGAGATTCTTACCGAGAGAAGTTCAACGAGCAAGAGAAAAAGATCCAGAAGCTGACTAGACAATTGGAGAAAGAGCGGATTCTTAATGACTATGTCCGCACTGAGAAGAAGAGACCATGGGAGCATTGATGGGCTTTTGATGATTTCCTTTCCAGTTTTATTTTTACTTTTCAGTATTTCTTTTCATGTAATGCCTTAATGGAATCAGTTGAACAATTTGAATTCTAAAGTTTATCTAATAAAGTGTGTTTCCTTTCTTGTTTACAAATTTGAATCTCTCAATTGTCTTTGAAATCATAAATCATACGCATTTCACCCCATGCACTTCATAAATAGGTACCCTTTACAGGTCTCTTATCTTCTTCGTTGTTTATTTCAGCACTCATCATGTCTGCTGAACCTTCAACTGAGCAAGCTATCAAGGCCCTCCAGGCCCAGAATGCCCAATTTCAAGAGCTGTTCATGAGTCTAGCTAAGGGTCAGCAAGACCTGAATACCCTGATTCTGAAAGAGAAGAAGAAGAAGAAGAAGAGGACCATCCTGTTCAACACTGGGCATAGGTTTGGAAACAGACTGCAGAATGAAGTTGATCTGACCACCTCATCTGGAGGGAAAGATAGTCCACAAGAAAGGAGGGCTCTTAGCCCTGTGGTCTCTGACAACGAGACGGACTACGATGAAGAACGGTATCCTCCTACCGAGGATAGGTACAAGCAAATGGAAGACCGGTTGAGTGCTATGGAGGTTCAAAAGGTGCCTGGTCTAGACTTCGGTGATCTAGGTCTATCATCTGGGGTAGTCATTCCCCACAAATTCAAGGCACCAGCCTTTGCTAAGTATGACAGAGTTTCTTGTCCGAAGCTGCACCTCCGGTCATATGTGAAAAAGATTCAGCCTTATACCGCTGATAAGAACATATGGATCCACTTCTTCCAAGACAGTCTCTCAGGGACTCAACTTGAGTGGTTCTATCAGTTGGACGGAGCCAGTATCCGCAGCTGGGAAGATTTGGCTACTGCATTCTACATGCAGTATCAGTACAACTCCGACCTCTCTCCTACGCATACCCAACTCCAGGGTATGTCAATGGGAACGGGTGAAGGATTCAAAGATTATGCTCAAAAGTGGAGAGACCTCGCCGGAAGAGTACAACCACCCTTAGCTGATCGGGAACTTGTTGACATGTTTCTGGGGACCCTGTCTGGTCCATTTTTCAACCATCTAATTGAAAGCTCTTCGTCTGGGTTTACAGAGCTTATTTTGACCGGTGAAAGGATAGAAGCTGGTATTAAGGCTGGTAAGATACAGAAGGGTGCCTCGTCAAGCACCGAGAAGAAGCCGTTTAAGAAAGAGTCCAGTGCTGTCTACAGTGCAAGAAGACAAAATAGACCCGAACACCGCCAAGCTGTCAATGTGGTTGTTATTTCAAAGCCTGCTGGTACTCCTCAGCACAACAATCAACAGAAGGTCGAGAGACCTCGAAGGCAATTCACCCGTCTCAGCATGACTTTGTCTCAGATTCTACCACAGTTGCTGAAGACTAATCTGGTGGTTCTAAAGGAAGCCCCAAAGAATCCAAATACCACATCACCGAGGTATAACCCTAATGCCCGCTGTTCTTTTCACTCTGATAGCCCGGGGCATAATACAGACGATTGTTGGGTTTTGAAGAACAAGGTACAAGACTTAATTGATGCGAAGGAGATTGAGTTTGAGGCGCCTGAGAGGCCTAATGTTGTGACTGCTCCTATGCCCAAGCATGGAGTAAATGCTATAGAAGAAGATTTGTTCGTGGTTTCTGTGGATGATATTGTTACCCCTCTGTTGACTGTAAAGAAGAACCTTTTGTTAACCAGTTTATTTCCGGGCTGTGACGAAGGTTGCCATACATGTTCTGTTCTACCTACCGGTTGCCCATTCTTGAAGTCAGGTATCCAAAACTTGATGGATAGTAAGGAGATCCTGTTTGACAAGACTATTGTTCCCTCCGTTCCTACTGAAGAAGTTGCCATTATTACCATTTTCGACAATTCTTCCAAGGCTCCCTCGAGGAAGCCTGTTAGAATTACATCTGTTCTGAGAATCGCACCTGTGATCATCACTGTTCCGGGGCCCATCCCCTATACCTCTGATAAAGCTGTCCCTTGGCACTACAGGGCTGATGTTTATTTTCATGGAGTTAAGCAAGAATTGAATGCTGATACTGACGTCAGCAACATTACTGGACCTGCTAAAGTCACCCGCAACGGAAGACTTTTCTCACTTGATATTGCTCCGCCAACTGTCTGAAGACCTGTTGTTATTACACCTGCCAGTGTACCTGCTACTATTCCTGATCAAGTTCCTATTCTTACCCCTGTCGCCGAGTCATCTGACGCTCAGGGCAAAGGGATCACCACTGACTTGCCTGCCCAGACGGAGGCACCAAAGACAATTACTGTTGAAGCTTCTAAACAAGAGATGGAAGAGATCCTGAAGATCATTAAGAAGAGTGATTATAATGTAGTCGAACAGCTGGGGCAAACCCCGTCTAAGATTTCTATGTTGTCACTATTACCGTGCTCAGAGGCCCATGCCAAGGCTCTGATTACCTTTTTGAAAACTGCCCATGTGCCACAAGAGACATCAGCGGATCAGTTTACATATTGTGTGGCCAACTTGACCGCTGATAATGGGTTGGGTTTTTCTGATGCCGACTTGACTGCTAAAGGGAAGAATCACAACGATGCCCTGCATGTCTCCATTGAATGCAGGGGCACTACTCTTGCACATGTATTGGTGGATACTGGTTCCTCATTGAACGTATTGCCTAAAAAAGCTCTAGACCGGTTGGATTGTGAAGGGTTGGAGCTGAAACTAAGTAACATTGTTGTCAGGGCCTTTGATGGGTCTAAGAGGATGGTGCACGGTGAAGTTGATATCCCGATCAAGGTTGGTTCTCAGGTCTTCAACTCTACGTTCTATGTGATGGACATCCGGCCATCTTATTCTTGTTTGCTGGGTCGTACATGGATCCACAAAGTTGTGGCCGTAACCTCAACGCTCCACCAGAAGCTGAAGTACCCGGTCAAAGGGAAGATTGTGACAGTACAGGGAGAGGAGGAGTACATGGTTAGCCAACTCAACTCTTTCCGATACGTAGAGATGGATGGGGAGCTCATTGAGACCCCATTTCAGCACTTTGAAGAGGTTCCCCAGACACTGGCATCAGCTGAGACTGTGGTTGAAGATTCTCCTATAAAAATGGCTTCCTTAAAGGATGCCCGGGCTGTTGTTGAGAAAGGTGGGTGTGCAAATTGGGGCCGACTTCCTGATTTTACACAGAAGACTAACGAGTTTGGTTTGGGTTTCACTGCAGAAGCTCAAAGGGCTGTTCGGAATGCACGAATCGGAAGACCTCTCGTGGTCATCAGCAACTCGGGAGTGAATGCCATTGAAGATGATGTGGAAGAGTCTGAATTCGACAGCTGGATCTATCCTACGACCGATGGTGGACCAAGCAACTGGACAGCAAAGGACTTCATCCCTATTACTTTTGTTACCCAGTAATGAAACTTTTGTTTTGAATTTGTAACAGACAATGTTTTAAACTTTACGGCCCGGTGTCTTACCCGGGGCACTGTGGCTTCATTTGTGAGGGCTTTATGTGTATCATTTTCATATATCATTAATAAAAGCATTGGACGTTTCTTGCATTTCAAATTTTGCCGTCCTTGTTTTTCTTTATTATATATTGCAAAACAGCTATTTTACACACACTCACATATACAGGTCCACATCCACTATGGATCCTACTGGTAACGACTCTGCTACTGCCGGTTATGACTTCGAAAATCCGATCAACTTAGCCGAAGACGAAGGTGAAGATGATTGCGAAGTGCCTGGTGAACTTGCAAGACTGTTACTTCAAGAAGAGAGGGCCATTCAGCCACATGAAGAGCTAGTGGAAACAGTGAATCTGGGTACTGAGACAGACAAGAAGGAAGTTAAGGTTGGTGCCAATTTGGAGCCTAGTGTGAAACAACGGTTGATTCAGATGCTGCGTGACTATGTGGAGATCTTTGCCTGGTCTTACGAAGATATGCCTGGTTTGGACACTGATATTGTGGTTCATCGCCTGCCTACCAAGGAAGATTGTCCTCTAGTAAAGCAGAGGGTCCGCCGAATGCGCCCAGAGATGTCTGAGAAAATCAAGGCTGAGGTTATGAAACAGTTTGACGCCAGTTTTCTAGCAGTTACTTCTTACCCTCAGTAGGTGGCCAATGTGGTTCCAGTGCCGAAGAAAGATGGTAAGGACTCTTGTGAGCCAATCTTCAAGTTACTGAAGAAAGAGCAGGTAGTACGTTGGAACGATGAATGCCAGGACGCTTTCTAAAGGATCAAAGAGTATCTCCAAGAGCCGCCCATTCTGATGCCACCAGTTGAAGGGAGACTTTTGATCTTATACTTTACAGTACTTGACAACTCAATGGGGTGTGTGCTGGGTCAGCATGACGAGTCTGTCCGAAAAGAGCATGCTATTTATTACCTTAGCAAAATGTTTACCGACTGTGAGACCCGATACTCACTGCTCGAGAAAACTTGCTGCGCTTTGGCATGGGCTGCTCGCCGGCTAAGACAGTATATGTTGACTCACACTACTTTGTTGATATCGAAGATGGATCCAATCAAGTAAATCTTCGAAAAGCTTGCCTTGTCCGAAAGAATAGTAAGATGGAAGATGATCTTGACTGAGTATGACATCCAATATACGACCCAAAAGGCAATCAAGGGAAGTGTGTTGGAAGACCATTTGGCACATCAGGCAGTGGATGATTACCAGTCTATGAACTTTGAATTCCCGGACGAGAATATCATGTTGGTTACTGATTGTGAGACACCTGGACCGGATGAAGGACCTGAGGAAGGATCCCGATGGTCTATGTACTTTGATGGAGCTTCAAACGCTTTGGGTAATGGCATTGGCGCCGTGATCATATCTCCTAAAGGCTCTCATACTCCGTTTACCGCCCGACTATGTTTCAACTGCACCAACAATATGGCGGAGTATGAAGCATGCATCATGGGTCTTCAAGCAGCAATTGACCTAAGGATTAAGTTCTTGAGTGTCTTCAGAGGTTTCGCGCTCGTGATCAGTCAGATCAAGGGCGAGTGGGATATGAAACACCTAAATCTTATTCCTTACAAGTATGTATTGACGTTGCTTCCCAATTTCAAGGAGATAACCTTTGATCATTTCCCTAGAGAGGAGAATCAGCTGGCGGACGCGTTGGCTACGATGTCTTCTATGTTCAAAGTCAATTGGGACAACGAAGCTCCCCGGATCATCATTGAAAGATTGGACGAACCTGCGCATTGCTGTGACATCGAGACTGAAGAGGTAGCAGGTAAACCCTGGTATCATGAGGTGAAAAGATATCTTGAAGCTCAGGAGTACCCCGAGGGTGCATCTGTTAATGACAAGAAGTTTCTGAGGAGTTTCGCGGCGAAGTTCTTCATCAGCAATGACATCCTTTACAAGCGTAACCACGATTCGACCTTACTGCGTTGTGTGGATAAGAACGAGGCAGAAAGGATCATGGCGGAGTTACATGAAGGTACTTTCGGAACCCATTCCAGTGGACATACCATGGCAAAGTAAATCCTTCGGGCAGGATATTATTGGTCCACAATGGAAGCCGACTGTTATCAGTATTCTCGGACATGTGACAAGTGTCAAGTCTATGCTGATAAGGTGCACATACCTCCAGTCCCTCTGAACGTCTTGACAGCTCCTTGGCCTTTTGCAATGTGGGGCATTGATATGATCGGCGAGATCAGACTACGGTATCCAATGGGCATCGATTCATCCTGGTAGCTATCGATTACTTTACGAAGTGGGTTGAAGCAGCTTCCTTTGCTACTGTAACCAAGAACGTCGTGGCACAGTTCATTCACACAATCTGATCTGTCGATATGGTGTACCAGAGAGGATAATTACGGACAATGGTACCAATATCAACAACAAGATGATCACTGAGCTCTGCGAGCAATTCAAGATACAGCATCATAACTCTTCTCTCTACCGGCCGAAGATGAATGGAGCTATCGAAGCGACTAATAAGAACATCAAGAAGATTGTGCAGAAGATGACAGTGACATACAAAGATTGGCATGAGATGTTACCATTTGCTCTTCATGGATACCAAACCTCAGCACGGACGTCAACAAGGGCAACACCCTATTCCTTGGTATATGGTATGGAGGCAGTCTTGCCCAGTGAAGTTCAGATACCCTCTCTTCAGATTATGAAGGATGCAGGTTTGAGCGAAGATGACTGGATTCAGACCCAGCTTGATCAACTGAACCTAATCTACGAAAAGAGACTTACTGCTATTTGTCACGGTCAGACGTACCAAAAATGGATGATCAAGGCATTTAACAAGAAAGTTAGTTGACAAGAGTATCAAGTTGGGGACCTGGTAATAAAGCGCATTATTCTACCTCAAGGTGATCCCAGGGGCAAATGGACCCCTACTTACGAAGGGCCATTTGTGGTTAAAAACATTTTCTCAGGAGGAGCTATGATTACAACCACCATGGACGGTGACAATCTTCCTCACCCCGTAAATGCAGACATAGTGAAAAGATACTACGCATAATCAAAGACCCGCTAGGTTGACTGGCCTAGGCAAAAATAAGGGCTTCCCGGCGAACCAAAAAGGTTCGGGAAAAAATAAGGGATGAAAATGAAAAAATCTGTACACCCGGCAAGTCGAAAACCTGAAAAGGCGGCTTAGGCAAAAATGGGTATCCCGGTGGACTGAAAACCCGAAAGGGCGGTCCAGGAAAAAATTAGGGATTAAAGCGTAACACTATGTCTCATTGGATCACCTTGCATCCAGACTTCGGTATCAACTATCAAGCTCGGGCGACACCAATCAATCTGATTCATCTTCAACTAGTAGCAAAGTGATGATATGCTTGAGGACATAAGGGCAATAGCAGAGTTGGAACCCAGTGGGATTATTCACATAGCTGTTTTTTTTCTTTTCACAAATTGTGTAAATTTTGTTCGGTGGCGTTCTCTTACTAGGACGTTAGCCTCTTGTACAAAAATGCCTATTTACAAGCTAAACTTCAAAATCAATACAATTCATTTTCAAAGAAATCTCAAACTGTTTTCTCTTTATCTGTTTTGTTTTGCAAAGAACGTCCAATGTTCATTTTTGATATATGCATTTGACATTAATTGCTACTCATAAATATCTACATACGAAACAAAAGATGAATTACTGGTAATATCAGAAGCAGGGGCAATAAGAATTGTCCGAACTGTGTAGTTGCTTTGTCCACCAGGTACCAAGGTAGGTTCAGCTGAAGAATATGGCTAAGATACCTTCACTCCCCGCAGAATAAGACAACAATGGTGGCTCTCCCAGTTGGGACTTGGAACTATGAACAAATCAGCAATACTCTCCCCAAGCATAGTTTCATCCACCATCAGCGCTAAAAAGGTTTGGTATCCCCAGAAGGTCTTAATATTCCCCAGCGGAGTATAAAGATATTCCCCAGCAAGCATAAGAGTATCCCCGATAGTCTTAATATTCCTCAACAGAATACATGAATATTCCCTGGCAGAATACAAGATACCCCCAGTGGAGCCATTTCCCCAGCGCAGTCTAAAAAGCTTCCCCAAAGGAGTTGAAGCATCATCCCCAGTAGACTCTAGAATTTTATCCCCTGCAGAGCACAAATAAATCTCCCCAGCCAAGTTCAAAGGATCTCCCCAGCCAAATTCAGAGGGTTATCCCCACAAGAGTCTAACAGGATTATCCCCAGCAAGTTGCAACCGAAAGATCATCCCCCAGCGAAGTTCTTTCTTTCCCCAAACATGAATTCAATCCTCAACAGATTTAATATCACCAGCAACGGTAACCCATCCCCAGCGGAGTTTATCGTTGAAATCCCCAGCGGAGCTTATCAGCGGAATCCCCAGCGGAGTTTATCGTTAAAATCTTCAGCAGCACATCTCTTCCCCACAGAGTTATTCCCCACAGAGTAATCTCTTCATCAGTTTATTCCCCAACGGAGTTCTTTTCTCCTGCAGGTTTATTCTCACAATCATCTTCGTTCATCATCCCCAGCGGAAACGAAGAACTCAACTCTATTCTCCAGCAGCTCCGGGATTTATTTTCCTCAGCTAAACCATTATATTCCCATACATCATGATACATGCATATACACATCATACGAATACAATATCATTTATTTTGAGAACATCATTTCCTGATCCATATCATGCATTGCATATGACTAACCTTTACCTTTCAGGAAAGATACAGTTAAAGTTCTCAGTTACATTGAAGACTCGACCGGTTCTTAAATCTCAATTGAATTATCCTCGTTTGAATTTCAGATAAGGTTCTCAATCTCGACAGTTTCCCTATGTCAAAGTGTGGACGAGTGCTATAACCTCAACGGTATACTACGTTGAGCACTAGTCAGTTCCTAGATCTTGATTTTTCCTCCGTCATAGTGTGGACGAGTTCTCTAATTTCAACGGTATACTACGTTGAAGACCAGGCAGTTCCTAGATCTTGATGAAGATGTTTCCCTACGTCATAGTGTGGACGAGTGCTATAACCTCAACGGTATACTACGTTGAGCACTAGTCAGTTCCTAGATCTTGATGTTTTCCTCCGTCATAGTGTGGACGAGTTCTGTAATCTCAACGGTATACTACGTTGAAGACCAGACAGTTCCTAGATCTTGATGAAGATGTTTCCCTACGTCATAGTGTGGACGAGTTCTATAACCTCAACGGTATACTACGTTGAGCACTAGTCAGTTCCTAGATCTTGATGTTTTCCTTCGTCATAGTGTGGACGAGTTCTCTAATTTCAACGGTATACTACGTTGAAGACCAGACAGTTCCTAGATCTTGATGAAGATGTTTCCCTATGTCATAGTGTGGACGAGTACTATAACCTCAACGGTATACTACGTTGAATACTAGTCAGTTCCTAGATCTTGATGTTTTCCTCCGTCATAGTGTGAACGAGTTCTGTAATTTCAACGGTATGCTACGTTGAAGACCAGACAGTTCCTAGATCTTGATGAAGATGTTTCCCTACGTCATAGTGTGGACGAGTACTATAACTTCAATAGTATACTACGTTGAACACTAGTCAGTTCCTAGATCTTGATGTTTTCCTCCTTCATAGTGTGGACGAGTTCTCTAATTTCAACGGTATACTACGTTGAAGACCAGACAGTTCCTAGATCTTGATGAAGATATTCCCCCTAATTGAATTATGGACAGGTTCTTAAGACTCAGCCGAGGCATTCTCTCAGTTAAAGTACAGGCAAGTTCCTAAATTTCAACAAAAGTTAGACTTCCCCAGCGGAATCTTCTACAACAACAGGTATGCAAGTTCTCGCTAAGGAATCTCTTATGCGATCGACACTCCTACAGGTGGCATCTGCAAGCCCATCCTCCTATCAACAATATCCAAATGGAATCTGTAAGCCCGTTCCCGACATCAATATGCTGATACTACACCATGCGAGTGCAAATTTCTGGGCACTCTAGTGTTCAATTATCTTCCACCTTCGGATCACGAAAGGCTCGAAATCCAATCTATATCCCCAGGTTTAAGAAAATTGAACAGGGGTAACTGTTGTACCCCAAAATTTCCCTCCCATATTTCCCAATACATTTCAAGAATAACTCCCAAGTTGCTCAAAGATAGCTCAAGAGTTGGACAACCAAATCATCTCCTAAGGCAGTCAATTCAAAATTAGGGTTTTGTGTTTAATCAAGGTCCTTACATCCAAATGACCTCAAGTTCTTCCCAATGTCCTAATATGCTCTCAAGTTCATCCATGTAAAATTTCAAGCCTTGCAGAGAAAGTTTGGTCAGTCAATTGCTCAAGAAGCCCAAAAATCGACTGTGCTAAGGCAAAAGTCAACTATGACCTATAAATAGTCAAACCTCAAGATTTTTGTCAACATTCTCATTTTGAAGGATAAATCATCATTTTATAAAGGGTTGATCATGATTCATCAAGGATTGCTCAAGATTCATCAAGATTCAAAAGTTGCTAAATTAGGGTTTTGTAGGAAAAGTCAACTCAACTTTGACCAAGCATAACTTTCTCATACTTTATGAGAAATGACCCATCCAAAGCTCATTTTGAAGAGGATGCAATTACTTACAATCCATATTCACACCCCAAGATCAAGAAATGCTCTCACAAAAAGTTACAAATTTGGACATTATAGGTCATTTTTGAAAGTCAACAAAAACCCCTTTCTTGCCAAAGCGTATAACTTGAGCATGGAATATCAAAATGCGATGAGACCAAAAGGTTTGGTTATAGGACATCTCAAGGTTTCTAAAAAGTCCAAGAACACCTGCAAAAGTTCAAAATTGAATAAGTTATGCATTGTTGAAGTTGGGCATTTTTCCAAAATTGCCAAAAGTCAACTATCCCCAAAACTTCAAATTTTGCCAAATGGCCCCACTTATTTCCACTTGATTTGATCTTGTCACACCACACACGTGTCCTATCCTCAATTTTATGTCCATTCATTAACTTTTCCATTTTATTTTGATTTTATTGAATTAATTCATTTTAAATCAATATTAATCCAAATAAAATCCAAAAATTGATGGAATGTGATCTTTTTGATTGATACAACTTTCAATTAACATCATGAACACAATCAAATTCGTGCCAAGCCATATGATGCACAAAATCTTGGATTTGGAAAGAATTTGAAGGCCTTTAATGGAAGAATCCAATCATATCTCAAATCATCAAATTACAAGGATTCCAAGCCCAAGATTTAACCTAATTGTTTCTATGATACATATACAACATGAAGCACACAAGATCACGACCTGAAAGCTGCCCAAATCACAAAAGCAAACTTGGAAAAAATCTTGAAAAGCTTGAATCTGAAATCGATCTTAGAGGCGAATTCAATCCAAAAACTCAACACTATATCCTTGCCTGAGGTCCACTGAAGCGATTGCAACTACTCACGAGCCCTGAATCACCTCCAAGCGCACTGTAAGTCTCCCTAAAAGTCACTCTGAACATGAAATCGTGAATCCCTATTCCTGCATCCTTTGAGCATTTTTTTTGTATAATCATGCTTGCCATTCAATTTCTAAGCTTTCTGTATCAGTTGATTTTGTTTTCATGAGCTATATGACCATACCCGAACCTAGGGTTTTGGAGGTTTTCATTTAGGCGTTTGTTTTGCAGGAACAATTGGGACAAATAACGGCCATGGTTGTGTTCAGGGAAGAGAGACGAACATGATGATGGTCTTAGTTTGTTTTTATATGGCCTGGAATTCATTCTAGAAGCAAGCCACGGATCTTGCTGCGGATAAAAATACGCAGGAAAAAGTACAGGTTTTTGTTGAAGAAGACGAAGACGTGGCTCGTCTTCATTGGCCCATTCAAATCAAATCTCGCGCGTTTTTAATTTCCAGCATATTGTTTGATTCCTCCATATAATAACTATTACTTATTCTAATAACAAACAGGCGCATTAGTTGAGTTGGCAAGCACGCTAGTGGATTGTCTCTTGGGACCTAGGTTCGAATCCCAGGTCCCCCAACGCCTTTGTATTATTTTGTTTCAAATTATTCCATGCAGTATACCAAGCGTAGTACACCATGCATGATCACCCGATCTTCTGCCAGATGGCCTTCAGGCCAAATCTGGTGGCCAGGAATGAAGGACTATCATACACCCAAGTCAACTGGCGTGCATGGGATGGCAAAAGTCAATCAGGCCAACGTGGATGGGCCTCTCAAAATTGCAAATCACACCCTCTATTTGGGCCTGAACCCCCTGAGTATTTCTTTTATTTTTTTTCTTTCTATTCTTTATTTATTTATTTGTTTTGTTTAAATTATTATTATTATTATTTAAACTAACCAATTAACATTTTTCTCATAAAATCAGAAAACATAAAAAATATCATTTTTTAATTTCATTATTTTATTTTTGTAAATAAATACTAATTTAATTGACTTAGTTTTAATTAGGCATAATTTTAATATTTTTTGCAATAAATTAAAATTAATTTAGAATGTTAGGTTTTAACAATTTTAACCATTTTATTTTATTTCCTTAATTATTCAAAAACCCAAAAATATTTTAATTAATTAATTAATTAATTTTGACCTAATTTAATTTCCATTTAATTCAAAAAATAACAAAAAATACTTTCTTTAATAAAAAGGGTCAAAACCCTAAAAAATGCGCCGATTTAATTTCTTGCACGCGACTCATTTGATTCCAATTTTGTAATTGTTTCCCGGTATGTAATAGTTTTTTTAATTAGGACTTTAATTATTTATCGCTTTATTTTTACTTTCCGCAATTTAAATTAAAGGGTTTGTTTTTGGTGATGTAAATACCCGACACCTTGTAATAATTTAGATTTAATTTCCGCAATTTAAATTCCGCAACTATACAATGTTAGATGTTTGATAATAGGGAATGCATGACAAGATCCAATGTATGAACTTATAATCAACATAGATAACCCATGACATGTACAGATAAAATTAACCGAACTAACACACTTGCACATGCCACTCTTAGGGTACACCTCACTTGGTTGCCTTCGAATGTGGTCATTGAGTATAGGAAGTTTTAGAGGTCTCCCTCTTGTCCAAAGATCATAAGTTGCCTCGAAACGGTTGCCTCAGATAAAATGATCTAAGACATTAGGGTTACCGCTAAGGCGTCCTAACATTGCTTTAGTGACCACACGTCCCTTAATCGAATTGACCCGAAAACTCCAACGACGGTGCTACCTACTCATCAATAGTGGGATAGCATTGTCTAAAGGATATTTGTACAGATTAATTCCTTTTTCGAGTAGGTAGATGGTTCTTAAGTACTTGCTCATTCTAAAACAAAACAAACTTTTCGCACTTACACTCTCTTCAAAACAAAAACTTTTTTCAAACCCACAAACACAAAGAAAAGCAAAATTTTGAAAACACAATGAGCAAGTACCTAAGAGCCCGGGGATAACCACAGATAGAAAGGGTGCTAACACCTTCCCTTTCTATAATCTACCTCCCTAACCCGAGAAACATCTCGAAAAAGGAATTTTTCTGTGCTTTTTTCCTTTCCTTGTTGGATAAAATAAAAGACGATGGCGACTCTTGCTTACCGCAACATTTTGCGAAAACAAACGCAAAACGCGAACCAGCATTCCAAAACAGTCAGTTCTCATTCCCACCGATCATAGAACTGGCGACTCTGTTGGGGATATCTATAAGTGAGGTGTACCTTAGGATTAGATCACTGTTGTTTTCAATTGTTTGCTTTGTATGATTTATCTTTGTGGGCTTGTATCGGAGTTCTATAGATCCTAACCTAGATCTGGGGATACCCTTTAGGTAAGTAGCAATAAACTGTGAGGGAACTGTCCGGCGTAGACCGACACGGTTGAAGCAGTAGCTACGTTGGTGTGGCACTTTAGTCTGTACCAATATACCTTGTGTTGGAACGAGGAGAATATGGGTCTTCTAAGGGGTCATTAAGCACCAACTGACCTTAGTACCTTAAATTGACCAACTTGGCCATAGAACAGTAGCAGTATGCTACACTCATTGAGACTAAACTCTCGCGATGATTCTGGCCGTAAGAAAAGGTTGCTAAAATGGAATTATGACCGATTGAGGGTAGTCAGTGATATTGAGATCCTCTAGAACCCGGTTACTATTTTTAGGACAGGTTTAAACCAACTGAACTGAAAGAGGGTAGTACCTAAGCTCCTTGCCAGCCTGAAATCTAAGGGCTCTCTGTGTGACTTGTGTGCCTTTACCATGTTTGCTATCTGTGGATACTTGTGGTGTTCTTTCTATCATGACATCATGACATCATAACATGGCATACATCTTGCATAAGGGCTAACCTATTTCAAAGACAGAAGGGATTCATCTTTGTTCTATTATGTAGGTCATCATGATGCCCATGCGTAAGAATACCATCCGGATCAACTTTGTCCAAGTCCCTACCTTGCTTAAAGAGTTGGTTGCCAAGATGCTTGACACTACTTCCTTCATCAGGAGGCATGGTTCTCTTCTCAGTTTGGTCACCTCCTAATTGGACGAGCAGATGATGAGGTATTTCTACAGAACCTCTAGGAACGGTTTGATGATGGATTAAGCATGCTTCAACCTTCCTAAAGCTATTCCAGTTGCTACTTTGCTTTGAGGACACCGTCAAGAAACAAGGTGTGAGGTTATATGTAGATGGTGTTTAGGAGTTCTTGGAAGCAAAATGCCAAGAGAAATAACAAGTGAGGTCGAATTCAAAACTCAGGAGTGGTCAGTTTTGAAGTGTTTGATGATTTTGTTTGAGAGTGTTTTAAGGGTTTCAGCTTCCCGTTTTTGACTCTCTCTTTTTCGCCTCTCTTTTTCTCTCATTTTACTTGCCAAAAAGCCCCCCCCCCCTTTGTGTGTTGTGGAAACAACTTTTTTGTAGAAGAGTCTTGCTGGGGTTTTGGGGGGAAAACAAATAAAATCTGAACAGTTTGGGTATGTTCTTTTCATAGCTTTCGAGGTGCAGCTCCTATATGCTAGTTTGGTGCAAATATGGGACTCGCTTAGGAGCAGAATAACAAGACTGTTTTGCAGCAATTTTGGAGTGTTGTGGCAGCTTGGTGTAGGGCTGTTTCAAAGCAGTACATCAGACTGTTTTTGACATGGTTTTAGGCTGTTATGTGGATAGTACCACAAACTTGGGCTTCGCAGCATATAGGACTTTGTTCAGCAGCCTTCGACCAAACTCATCAAGAGACAAGACAATATTTGTTTCCACCAATTGTGTGTTCTTTGAATGGACCAACAATTGTATGTTCTTCGAATGGACCACATGTACCACTTAATTTGTCCTTTCGTTTTGATCACATAGATCCACAACCTTCGACCAAACTCATAAATAGACGAAACAATATTTGTTTCCAGCAATTGCATGTCCTTCAAATGGACCATATTTATCTGAATGTACCACTTTGAGTATGCAAGATGATCTCATTGGCATAGCAAAATGAAAGAATTTCTGAATTACTTTCGTACCTGTAACCATTAGTTGATTAAGTGGTCTAAAGTTCAAATGTCCAAACCTCAAATTGTAATTCATAGTGTAGAAACTATGTGTGTCGAAGGGTTTAGAGGTGGAATCGAAGCAAGCATGAAGGAAGACATTGCCTTATGGATCTAAGCAAGCATGAAGGAAGCCATTTCCCAATTGAAGCTTGTGGATCGAAGAAAGCTTGCACTCCTTTCGATCAGTCATGAAGTTCGACCAACCTGAACCAGATTTTGACATAGTTATATGCAGCTGCACACTTTTTTCTTTTATCTGCTTTGCCCTTTCTACAGTTTCTTCTTCCTTCTTTCGAAGATTCAGAAGTTCCATCTTTTGACCTGCTGCTTGAAAGTCCAATATTATCCATGGAAAGTATATGGGGCATTAAAAGTCCAGTTGTACTTGTGCAAACTTGAGCATTTTTTTGAAAATATTTGTGAGAAATGTCTTGAGAAAAGAGAGGGAAAATTTTGGGGTACAACATTATCCAAAGAGATGCATGGAAGCTTAGAGTTCGAAGGCGCATGCAAATGTCGAACGTGGCAACATATTATTTAGAGACCTTTTGGTCAAAACTATTATAAATAGGGGTCTTATTGTTAGGATTCAGTGTGTTCGCATCTTTGTACAAAATACTCAAAATTACTCAAAGTACCAATGTTAGAGAAACGAGTTTGTGAGAATGTACGTATGATGCACCAATTTTATGTTTATTGTTATCCAACATTAATTGAAAGCTTTATACATTCCTTTAAATTTTAGTCAAAATCTCTTTACATTCCAATATTTTCTTTAAAAGCATTACCTTATTATTTATGAAGTAACAATTGAAATAATCTTTTTCTAAAAGAATGAAGATTTTGTCGAAAACACTCTTCGTTTTAAGAATAGAAGTTTTGAATGAGAACACATGTACTTAGAATCAAACTGGTCGATCCTGCAAGTTACCATTTTTATTCGATTTGGAAGACCAGCAGTTGTTTACCAAATTTCACGATAAACAAATTGGCACACCCGGTGGGACCTGCGTTAAATATTTCTGTTATTTTTCTATTCCAATAATTTTTTTTGAAAATCTTCATTATCTTTATGTATTTTTCTATGTTGTATGAGACTTATGAGTGGTAAATTAGCCACAAACAACAAGGAAATACCCAAAAGAAAGTATGTTAGGAAAATGGTGAATCCAAGCCAGGAAAGTAATCAAAATCCTCCTAACAATGATGAAGTATCACCCCTAGTCACTTTGACAAGGGGAAATATGGTTTCTGCATCTTCTTTTGAGGCCATACTGTCATCAACATGTTCGACGCCAACACAGTCGAATACTTACGCGATCCCTCTTTTAACTTATATGGGCCCCCAGGGTTCACAAGGAACCCCCCTCCAGGGGTAATATTTTTCATAGGCCTCAGGGGCCACTTGGTTTTTCCATGCCTCAAAATGGCTGTGAGAGGCCTTATGGCATGCCATCTTCATTTATGGTGGGTTTACATAATTCTAGTTCAATATATTCAGATCATGTGATGAACGTCACCTCGCCATTACAAGGTTCTGGATCTGCGGTTAATAATAGGGGTCAAAACGTCCAATCACAAATTGAAGGAGTTTCTTCCCAATTACCAAACCTAATAAATCAATCTACAGTAGTAATTAGACAACATTTGGATGAGAGTAACCATGAAATGGTCCAAATGCTTGCACAAACAACGGGTACAATCTTAAACCCTTTAATTTAAAATACTGCTAAGGTGAACCAACAAATGGCTACACAAATAACGCACATCGCTGATTTCTTTGGTATGCCCCAACCAATAACACATTCTCATAGGGAGTGGGTTAGTGAAAATCAAGGGGTAATCTTAGAAGAAGACCCCACAATTAACCAAGTTCAACATAATCAAAGAAATGTACCCCAAACGAATATGGCAAATCAGGGAGGAATGGTCGAAAGGCCTAGAGTTACGAATGTCAAAATACCTAGGGTTGAACCCTTTAGGAAAGAACCACAAGTGTTAAGACAACCAGAACCTAGGGTTATGATGGTAAATAGAAACCAAAATGCTGATAATGTTTTATACCAAGTTCGATAGGACAATATGGCAGCAAATAATAATCTGGAAGCCATGTCGAAAGAATTATGGCATAAAATAATGTAAATATAGGCCTTACTAGGATAAATTATACTTCTCCTTTATCTGAATATATTCTACAGACTGAATTTCCTAGGGGTTGGAAAGTCCCAAAGTTCACAAAATTCTCTGGTGACACCAGCGAATCAACTGTCGAACACATAGCAATGTATCTTACCGAGGCTGGGGACATTGCGAACAATGAAAACCTAAGAATAAAATATTTTCCTAGTTCACAAACCAAAAATGATTTCACATGGTTTACTACCCTTGCAGCAGATTCTATCCAAGATTAGGCGCATTTAGAAAGGCTATTCCATGAACAATTTTATATATTTCAATCAAAGATAAGTCTCAGCAAATTGACCAGCATTAAGCGCAAGTTTAGTGAGCCAATTGATGATTATCTCAACAGATTCTGCCTGCCAAAGGTAAGATGTTTCACCCAAGTACCGAAACATGAATTAGTTGAGATGGTTGCAAGAGGATTGGATTTCTCCATCAGAAAGAAATTGGACCCCCATTAATTAAGGGATATGGCCCAATTGGTATATAGGGTTTGACAAGTGGAGCGCTTATAGTTCGAAAAGGCCAGAGCAAACAAGAGCCATCAAAAGGAAAGAGTGGCATACATCGAAGTAGAGAAATATGAATAAGAAACCTATACTAAACTCCCTGACTTTGAAGAAGTCGAAGTCGATTTGGATGAGTTAAATTAGGGACCACCATATCCTTGTAAAGTCCTGGATCCTTCGAACGGAAAAAATCCTGTCGAGCCTGAAAAGAATGATAAATTCGCAAAAAAGATATATACCTTCGACGTCATGAAATGTGATGAAATATATGATTTATTAGTAAAAGATAGTCAAATGATAGTACCACTTGTTGCTAAAATTCCTCCATTAGATCAAAGGAAGAAAAGTGGTTTTTATAAATATCACAAATTTTTAGGGCATAAAACATCACAATATTTCCTTTTCAGGGATCTGATTCAAAATGCCATCAAGGAAGGAAGGCTGAAGTTTGGTGACAAAACCAAGCCATAAATGAAGGTTGATGTTTATCCATTAAATATAGCCTAAACTAACTATCTTGAACCAGTTTCTATCAACATGGTGGAGATCGTTGACAAAGTTGATCCAAATTCTAAAATAACAGAGGCTACTGAGGGCCTCTCCAACGAGCAACATGTCAACCATATTGTTGAGGGTCTAATTGTAGCCGTGAAAATTGAAGATCAAGATATTGATTAACTTGACTCGCAAATAAGCAAGAGTCTCCATCACACTTTGTTATTTCCAAGGGAAAAGGGAAAAGTGTGAAATAAAACCCTTAAATATGCAAAGTAAGTACAATACTAAAACTAAAGAAAAATATAATGCATTTGAAAAGAGATCGAAGATTTGGGGGTTGGTTATACAAAGGGAAGGTACTAGCACCATATGTATCTATAGAATCCTATAGGAACCTTTTGAAATATCTGTTTTTGGTTAAAATTGGTTTGCTTGCTAAGTGAGTATGGAGATGAGATTTTGAAAATGCAACGACCTAATATCGAAGTTTTGGCTTAAAAGAGTGAGTTTAAAAATTGAGTTTTTTAGGTTTTAACTAAAAGGAAATAGATAGAAAGATAAATAAAAATAAAGACGCACAATGACACGAGGTCAACCAGACGATCTATTCCTTGGATTTAGAAGCAAACAAAAATATAAAGACTAAATAATCAAAAAGAATTTAAATAAATAGCCATTAAACAACTAAATAATTAACAACCAAAAATTGATTAAAATAATGAAAGACAAATTATACTAATATATATTTTTGGTATTTTTTAAATGAGGGGAAGAAAGAAATAATTATAAACCTAATCTAATATTTTTTGTATTTTTCTTGTATGGATTTTAAATGAAATAGGCTAAAAAAAACTTGAAAGTATAGAAATAAAAAATAAAGGGGCAACATGCAAGACTTGAACTCAGGTTCCATAAGATACAATAAATCTGCCTCACCACTACACTATGTTCATTTTTATGTTGTATATACACTTTAATTAAAATAAAACAGAGTTTAGGTTAAAAGGGGATAAAAATGCAAAACAATGGTAAAAGTGTCGCAATGGGTCTCGAACCCAGGACCTCACACACACCAGACCCACACTCCAACCACTACACCAAGCTGTTCATTCGTTGGTACATCTAATCAAAAACTATAAAAGTTAAAACTTATGAAATGGGTTGGGCTAAAAATTCAAGCCCAAACCCGAATCCGCTTAAGAGGGAATAAAGAGGGTTTTGAAACCCTAAAAAATCGAAAGGGGCGCCGATTACAATCTTGTTGGGGACTTGGTACAATATTCTTTGATTCATACCCAATAAAGAAAAAACAGGGCAATTAATATTGAATAAAGAAGAGTTTCATGGTTAACACTACCTCTGCTCTCAACGCTACACGATAAATAACCATAAAAATACCCATGTAATCTCACCTCTCAAACTCACATCTTAATTCAACCTTATCTCTCTTGTTCACACTAAAACTTATCACAATTCCATAGATCTTCTTCCATTATCGATCCTTCTTCTGTGATATCTATGGCGGAACGAATATCTCCACCTCCCTCAAACCTTGTTTCCTCAATCTGTTATCTTAACTCCGTTCCTATCAACATCAATTCACGGGAAGTGGAAACACAAAAGGGACTTGGAAATCACGATGGAGAAACGAGATATAGGAGATTTTACCGGAACTAATTCGGTGAATCCAATTCCGGAGCGGTAGTTTCGGTTTCAGGTTGCAGTTTCGTTCAACTATTTCCGTCGATTACAACATTCAGTTATCTCTGCTTCCAATTTTCGATTTATCCTTGTTAGTTATTATTTTGTTTTATGATTTATGCTTTGACTATCTTGTGTTAATAACAACCTACAAAATCCTAAAGAAAATCTCACTTAAAGCAATAACAACTAAAGTTTTTTCTCTGTTTCATGGATTTTTGTTCAGTTCATTACAATAATAACATGGCTTAACTCTCTCGCTCACGATTCTCAAGGTTCTGTCACGGTTCCGATTTTTGCAACAACAACGGCTATTGTAAAAACTATTTTATTCAATTGATTCTATTATTCGGTCATCGACAATAAAAAAACCGCAACTCCCAGTTTAAAGCAACAAGCAACAATAATGACAACCTCAACAAATTTGAGAAGACGAAAGGAAAACTTACAATCTCAGAGCTAGTCCAAGGATTTCAATTCTAACGAAAAAATAACAAGAAAACCAGAGGTAAGATTTATGCTTCTCTTCTTCTCTTTTTCTGGAAAATAGATGTTGTGATTGTTGAATGCTTCCGAAAATATATGTTTCCGTTGAATGAGATGCTTGTTTGAAAAATTGAATTTTTTGCAGGTATGGAAAGTTGTTGTGAGTTGATGTTATGATTTTGAGGACAGATTAAGGAATATCTCAGTAGAGCTTGGGTATTGTGAGAAATATGGAGTCGATGTGAAGTTGGTGTTTGAACAAAAGGGAGAAATCTTACAGGAAGCTTATGGAAAATTTGATGAGTGTTATTGGTATCTTGAAATCTCTCTTCTTGTCTCCTCCTTTCTTGTTGTTTGAAACCTCTATTTACATAGGAGAGTGATGGGATTTGGGAGGGAAATTTTGAGAAATTTGAAAAAAATATGATGTGTTGATTTTTCCACTTCTGATACAACCTTTGGTGTATGGTGTTTTTGTGCAATTCCTGGACTGATATGCTTGGCTTATAACAGAGCAACAACAGAGGTTATTTGACAGTTTTTTCTTAGCATTACTTGTGCAGGTTTTGGAAGTTTTGGACTAGTATAACAGGTTTGTTGTTTGATATTGGACTGCAGTATTAGGATATGGACAGGGGCAGCAGTGCAGGTTTTGGAGTGTAGTGTTTGTCTTATGGATGCAAGAGTTATGGACAAGGAAAGGTTAGCATAGCAAGTGTTAGATTGACCTTTTTACAACATTTTGGATTGGTTGGACAACATTTTGGAGGCTTGTGGATTGGTTTTGCAAAGATTATAGTTAGGACTTTTTAAAGGTTTAAGATACAATCTTTTGTAATTAAAATTGAATTCTAATGTAAACTTGAAACCTTAAAGTAATGTAACACATTTGAGCATTCTTGAATTTATTTGAGGAACTTGTATTTTGAAGTTGAATCAAATTTGAATGAAATAAGACCTTGACATTTGAATTTTTGGACATTGTTGTAAAAGTTGAATTATGATGAATGTCTTAAGTTTCAAGTGACATGAACCTTCCCATTTTACAAAGTTGAACTGTACATTTTATTTTTTGTATTTGAATTTAAAACAATCCACATAAATGGAACTGAGTGAATTAAACTTGAATGCTTCGTTACTTAAATCTCAAGAAATCCAAATGTATTTTCCTTTCCAACCTTGCAAGTTTGAAGAATGAGTTTAAATCCAATCATAAGAACCAATGTTTTGAGGAAAGGATCATGACACAAATTGAAACTAGAGGTTAAAAATCATCCAAAATGTCTCAATAAATTCTGTGGCCTCCTAAGCATAATTGGACTTTGATTCTTAAAGAAAACTTTTAGATAACATCCCTCATGACATTATGCAAAAAGAATCGTCTCAAGATGTTGAAAATTAAGGAAGTTACGATCCTTGAAAGTCGGGCAACAGTTTTCTTGAGATTAGGTCAAAGTCCACAAAATGACCTCTAAAGTATTCTAACTTTTGATGATCCTCCAAACATAATCAAATCTTGACCAGTAAAAAGGAGTTAGAGATAACGTCAAGGAGAGTTATACGCAAAAAGAACTATTCAAAAATATTGAATATTGGAGAAGTTATGATCATCTGAACTTGATCTTGGAAAAGTTGACTTTTGGTCGAAGTGCTTTGAATCGACTTGCAAATTTGATCTTTCCTCGCATTCCCAGACATATTGATGTGCATATGGACCAGTGATGATGAAATCTTGACTGTACTTGAGATTAAAGGCTAAACTTTGATGAAGAAACCTTTAAGAATCAGTGATTCATCATACTTGAACAACTTGAGGAATTAGAAACCCTAATTGAGGCGTAACACCTAACACTTCTTGATTCAGACCTGTCTCTGCACATGAAACCAAAGAAACACAAACATACCTTTGTATGGGATTGGAAGTTAGTGATGCATTAAATAAAAGGTTCACAATAATTGATAATCTCTGCATAAGAAATGCTCGAAAGTGAGCGGACTAAAAACTAATTGTATCTTGTGACCTTGATGCTTTATGAAAATGCAAATGAAGGTGGGATCTTAGGTAAAAAATTTGGGTATGATACTAATGAAACAGAAATTTAAAGGCAAGATTACAAAGGATGTTGTGCCAAATGTTGAAATGTCGGAGACCACTGAAGATCTCACAATTAAGTTTGAGAAGTTTAGGATTACTGATGGTCCTAATGTCAAAATCAACATGGTGGATTTAAACCAGCCTGCCACAGAAATGGGAGAAGTCGAAAAGCGTCTCCAAAGAGAAGATGCCCTGTTGAACAAAACCTACCCAAAAGCTAGAGAAAGCTTGCTGGACTATTTGGCTCGTTTCTAGAAAAAGAACTTCGAAGGATTGATGTGCCCAAGATGAAGTATCATTTATGATAAAAAAGAAACAGAGGTTTATCAACAAACCCATTGGGCTCGAACTAGGGGTAGTTGGAGGAAGGATGATTCGATGGAGATGGTCTACCCAAGAGCTGGAGAAAGTTTTCTAGGTTTCCATTGCCATAAAATGCAATCATAATGATTAATGTGCCCTAGGTGCAGTGCTATCTACGATCGAAAGGCGTCAGAGGAGTACGAATGAATCCTCTATGCCCGAACTATGGGTAATTGGAGAAGCCAACATAGTAGTTTCACTTTTGACAAAAGGGGAGTTCCAAGAAGGGTTGATAGGCCATAACATAAAGAAAATCGAAAGGTTACCTTCAAAATCTCAACAAATGTCCCTACTATAAATGGACTAAACCAAATGAAAATAGAAGAGCAAGACAAGGAAAATGGAAAAGTTTCAAGCTGGGAAAAGGATCATCAATTGATTACAGGAAAGAGTTCCAGATATCAAGACAACAAACATCTAGATCTTATAATTACAAGGGAAAAAACCCAATGATTAGGACCCAGTGGTGCAGGAACCAAAGGATTAAGAAGGATCATAAGGAGTTAGTAGAAAAGGAAATAGGGGAGTCAAGCAGCAACCAGTGTCCCCCAACAAACATCGGTGAAAAGAAACAACCTGTCGAAAGAAGAATTTTCCCCCAAATAAGGAGATAATTGGAGAAAAAGTCCAAAAATATCCAACCAATCATGATGACGTGATGACAGATGATTTCAAATCAGATTGGGAGTTTTCACTTAATGTTAATTTTAATGTGGTGTATGTAAATCCACATGAATATATTTAAATGATGAAAATGGAGGATTCTGGAGAAGTGGATGAGGACGAAATGGCTAGGCAAAAACCTGTGTGTTACTATATCTTGAACAACGGTGTTGTGGAAGAGAAAAATGCTTTTTTCGAACGTCCTGATTAGTCAATGAAGAACCACCTCAAGCCTCTATTTATAAGAGGAAAGGTGGAAGGAGTAAGGATCAAAAATATTTTTGTTGATGGTGGGGCAACAGTAAATTTGATGCCTCAATTCATGTTAAAAAGAATTGGTATATTCGACACAGACATTAAGCCACATAACACGATGTTGTCTAACTATGAAGGGAAGATAGGCCATACATTGGGTGTGGTACAACTAGATCTCACTGTGGGTTCAATCACCAGGCCTACTATGCTTATGGTGATTGAGGTAAAAACAAATTACAACATGCTATTGGGTCGAGAGTGGATCCATGACATATGAGCAGTCCCCTCTTTGATGCACCAAAGAATAACAATTTGGAGGGAAGATGGGATAGTTGAAAATGTTGAAGCAAACCAGAGTTACTACATGGCGGAAATTAACCATGTAGATAAAAGAAACTTTGGTAGAAACTTGGCCAACATAGGGCCATGTAACCCAACTGATGAAGCCTACTCATTCAATAGAAATGCCCTATATTTCTTGACTTTACACCCAATTCATGGGTTCCAGTGGGATAGAGAAATAATAGGAGAGGAAAACAAAGTGGAAGGCGTTTTAGGATAACGTCCAACTGGCTGGACTGATAAAGACATTGACCATGTCTGAGTCAGATTTTTTTAGAAAGATTTCGGCTTATTTAGCCGAAAACAAATTAAGAGCGGATTTAGAGGCTGAAGTGAAATATATGGTTGTCAAAGCCAAAGGCTATATGCGATCTACGATGAAGAGCCTTTGGGATTCGAGAAAGCTCCTATAGTGCCAAATGCAAAGATGAGGGCACAAGATCCATTTGAAGAAATTGATATAGGTGATGAGTCCATCAAAAGACCCACGCATGTTAAACTAAGCCTAGGAGAAAAAGAAAAGTAATCCAATTACTAAAAGAATACAAGGATTGTTTCCCTTGGGACTACGACGAAATGCCTGGTTTAAGCAGAGACTTGGTCAAACTAAAGCTGCATATCAAGGATGGCAAGAAGCCCATCAAGCAGGCTCCTAGGAGGTTTGCGCTAGAAGTCCTCTCAAATATTAAGAAAGAGATTGAAAGACTTCTCTGTTGCAAGTTCATCCAGGCCATAAGGTATGTCGAATGGATTGTAAATATAGTTCTTGTTATTAAGAAAAATGGGTCTTTGACGGTGTGTATAGATTTTCAAAATTTAAATGCATCAATCCCCAATGACGAATATTCAATGCACGTGGCAGAAATGCTAATTGATCCAGCCTCAGGTTTTGAGTATCTTAGTATGCTTGATGGGTATTTTGGATATAATCAGATTTTCATTGCTGAAAAATATGTATACAAAACAACTTTTCGATGCCTCGGGGCACTAGGCACCTATGAATGGGTGGTCATGCCATTTGGCTTAAAAAATGTTGGGGAAACTTATCAAAGGGCAATGAAATCATATTCCATGATTTCATCAAAATATTTATGCAGTTTTATATTGATGACATAGTAATAAAATCTGTGTCAGAAGAAAGTCACATGAATCACTTTCGCCAATCATTCGAAAGAATGATGAAACATGGCTTGAAGATGAATCCCCTCAATATGCCTTTTTTGTGCAGGCTAGAGATTTTTTTGGCTTTGTGGTCCACAAGAATGGTATAGAGCTTAACTAAAATAAAACGAAAGCCATTATAGAGACTAAAGCATCAACAAAAAGAAAGAATTGCAATCACTGCTTGGGAAGATAAACTTCTTGAGATGATTCATTTCGAACTCGCGTGGGTGTACCCAGGATTTCTCTCCTCTTCTACGCTTGAAATAAGGGGAATTCGAATGGAAACAAGAGCATCAAGAAGCATTTGACAAGATCAAGAAATACCTTGTCAACCCTCATATACTACTACCTCATTGTATAAATAAGTGTATGAGATTGTATATTTTATGTGTCTGATGTAACTATAGGAAGTATGCCTGCATAGGAGGACAAGAATGGTTTCGAAGGAGCCATTTATTACCTCAGTTGAGTATTAAACGATGAAGAAACTAGATATATTAATATAGAAAAATTATATCTTTGCTTGTATTTCTCTTGTTCCAAACTAAAATATTATATAAAACCTGTTGATGTGTATGTTTCTTCCCATTTCGATGTCATCAAACATATACTTTCTAAGCCAATTTTGCACAATCGAATTGGCAAATGGGCACTTGCTTTAACATAGCATTCCTTGAATTTCTTACCTTTAAAAGCTATGAAAGGGCAAGTGGTCTCTGATTTTATAGTTGACCATGCAATGGTTGAAGTTTCCCAAGATTATGTGGAACTGGAACCTTGGAAACTATTTTTTGATGGTTCAACCCACAAAGAAGGAGCTGGTGTTGGTATCTTGATTATTTCTCCTGATAAAATTCCAACCAAGTTCAAGTAAAAAATAGATGGTCCCCCTTGTTTGAATAACGAGTATGAATATGAATCTTTGATAGCTGGACATGAAGCTTTGTTGGAATTGGGGGCAACTAGAGTCAAAATAAGAGGTTATTACGAACTAGTGTTTAAATAGATAACCAAATAGTACAAATGTATAAAAGAGAATCTAATCATCTACTTCGTGGTGGTGAATATATTGCTTAGAAAATTTGAGTAAGTTGATATTAAGCATATTACTAGACTAAAGAACCTAGAAGAAAATGATCTAGCCCAAATTGCATCAGGCTACAAAGTCTCAAAAGAAAAGCTGGAAGAATTGATCAAAGTCCGTGGAAAGGTACTAGCCACTAAACTATCTCCAGTAGATTTAAAGGGTTCAAGTTTAGTATATGAGAATGAAGATAATTTCAAAGTAATGGCTATAGATAGATTAGCATATACAGATTGGAGAAGCCCAATAATAGCCTACCTAAAAGATCCGACAACAGATGCAGAAAGGAAAGTTAAGTATCATGCACTAAGCTATATTTTAATAGGTAACAAATTGTTTAAGAAAACACTTGAAGGAGTCCTACTCAAATGTTTAGGAGAAAGTGAAGCATACTTGGCACTATCAAATGTACATAGTGGGGGAATATGGAGCACATCAAGCAAGGCATAAGATGAAATGGCTCTTGTTCTATTATGGCATGTATTGGCCATCCATGTTAAAAGATTGCATAGAATTCAACAAGGGATGCCAAAAGTGTCAAGTTCATGCAGGTATTCATTATGCTCCTACAAGCGAATTGCATTCGATCATTAAACCTTGGCTTTTAGATGATGGGCTTTAGATTTGGTTGGAGAAATTTGAGCAGCTTCATCCAAAGGCCAGAGATACATCCTCGTGGGGATTGGTTATTTTACAAATAGAATTAAAGCAATACCTTTGGCAAATGTGGATCGAGAGAGTATTATCGAATTTATCTGAAGACATATAATCTATAGATTTGGAATCCCATAAACAACTACAACTGATCAAGGGTCAGTCTTTACTAGTCGAAAGATGCAGGAATTTTCTACGGAAACGGGGTTCAAATTATTGACTTCTACACCCTATTATGCTCAGGAGAATGGACAGGTTGAAGCCGCAAACAAGGTAATTTTTGGTTTAATAAAAATACATGTAGGGAGAAAACCAAATAATTGGCATAAGACTCTGGATCAAGGTTTATGGTCTTGTTGAACATTGCCAAAAGAAGCAACAAACACAACTCCATTTCGTTTGACTTTTGGGCATGATGCAGTTTTGCCAGTACATATATATTTACAGTCAGTAAGAATTCAGAGGTAGAATGAAATTCGTTCTGACTATTATTGGGAAATGACGATGAATGAACTAGTCGATGTGGATGAAGAAAGGTTGTATGCCTTAGAGGTCGTGAGAAGGCAAAAAGAAAGGGTAGCTAGAGCGTACAATAAAAGAGTCAGGGGAAAAGTTTTTTCGAATGATGATTTAGTGTGGAAAGTAGTATTTCCCATGGATCGAAAGAATAAGTTGTTGGGAAAATGGTCTCCACATTGGGAAGGACCTCTTTGAATTATCCAAACATTCACAAATAACGCCTATGAAATAGAAGAATTGGCAGAAGTTCAAAGGATTTTGATGATAAATGGTAAGTACTTAAAATGATACAAACCTATTCTTCAAGAACTAAAGATTTCGATAGAATAGTCAAATTAACAAAATAAAAAGGCCAAAATGGTGTTATAGAGTGCCAAAAATGGCTTTATCTTAAAATTACATAAGGAAAATTGCACAAAATATAAGTCACAATGCATCAGAGTTTCAAAATATTTAGAAGGGTAAGTCAGCTTTCTTTCTGTCATATTTTATCTTCGCCATCTTCAACCTACAGTCTATGGATGATTTGGTCGCATGAAGAGCATCTATTTCATTTTCAAGTTTCTTGGATGCATCCACATATTGCACACTTTGAGCAATCTTGCGTTTCATCTCAGTATGATCCATTTGCTCAATGACTTTATGGCATGCTTTCGTCTGGGAAACATTTTCTGTCAACTATTTGATTTGCTCTTTCTAGAAAGAAATAGATCGAATGTTGGTCTCAAACTCTTCTTTGGCATTTGTAAATTCTTTGCCAAGTTTCTCAGCCTTATTCGTTGAGTCAAGAGCCTTCAAACATTTTGTCTCCTGAAGAGTTTGTTTTTCTTGAAGCTTCAAGGCTACGTCCTATTCCCTAAGGAAGTATGCACTGATTGTATTGATCAATGTAGTCACATCTATCAAAATTTCAGCAGTCTCGAAAGGACATGTGACTATGTCGATTTGGTTTATCAACTTCTTTAGCATAAAACTTGCAGTGGCATTATTATTCAAGACTTCAAATAAGTCAGCTTCGAAAACTTTCTCTTTGATCTTCTGGAGAAGTTGTTCATTAATTTCAACTTAGGAACTCCCACTTGAAGTTGCAGATGGGTTTGGGTAAGTCTTTTAGGAAAATGTTACCCTTTTCTCCATCATTAGCCTTACATACTCAAGAGGCTATCCTTCTTTAAGGCATCCAATGTTTCTTGGGAAAGCTATGTGGAGGTATTGCTTTGAGGTTGTTGGTTTGTAGAAGTAGTTGTATCTTGAGGGTTGTTTCGAACATGAGGTTCCATATCTTCTTCCCCTTGAGTTTCCTCTACTGCTATTTCTTCATCTTCAGAGAAGAATTGTGAAATTTCATCATCAGTTAGAGATTCATCATTATCGAGAAGATCATCACCAAATTTAATCTTTTTTTGTAAAGAGTCACTAGTGTTGTCATCCTTCTTCCCTTCATCATCACTAGCTCTCTTAGTCACTTGATGTGCTTCTGGTTCATTTTCAGTTTGGGGAATATTTTCCTTCTCTGATGGTACGGTTGCATCAAGTTTGTTGATCACAGACGAAGATCCTTTGTTAAATTGTTTATCACTGGAGAAAGGATGGTACGAAGCAGTACCATTGTTAGGAAAAACACTTTTTTTGTTTGGAGACTCAGTAAGAGTTGTTCTATTTTCCTACAATTGGAAGAAAGCATTAGTTCGAATAAAATAACAGTGGTGATCGAAGACGTATGAAAAGTAAAAGTTATACCATTTGTCCATCAAGACTTGAGTTGTCACTTTTGACCCGCTCTAGAATAACGCCTCCAGATGGTTGAGACGTGGTTTTCTCTTTGGGCTTTAGGGGTAAGATATTGAGTTCAGGCTTCTGTTTAATTGGTTGTGAAGAAGCTGCATTGGAAGTTTTTCCCTTCTTCTTATTTTCCTTCTTAGATTAAATGGGAGTGGGAGGAGTATCTTTATCATCTTCGACTTCTATTGGAGTGTCATGAGTGGACTTTCTTTTGTGCGGAGATTTTGGAGGAAATTTACTAGCCTGAAAGAATATTACTATTAGAAGAAGAAATATAGTACAAAAGATAGGAAATATTTTTAATCATACCTTTGATGCTTTTGATTTCTTGGTGTCTAGGGTGGTGCTTTTTGTAGAGGCGTTGGTTGGTTTGGAAGCTGCAGTTGAATTTGTCTTCGAACTAGGTTGTTTCTTTTTAGTGTTTTTTCTTTCGAAGGCTAAAATGATATGTAGTGATAAACAATGGTTAGTCATAAGTGTAACACGGTGGGAGAACTGACTTGGGTGTTTTGCGTTTGATCGCAATTGTTTCAGATATCAAGAGTCGCCACCGAATTTTCTTTTATCCAATAAGGAAAGGGTGAAAAGAACAGGAAAGACCTTTGATATTATTTTCTTGAGTTCAGGGGGTAGGTTATGAAAAGGGAAGGTGTTAGCACCCTTTTCATTTGTAGTTATCTACGGGCTCTTAGTTGCTTTTTAGATCACTTGCTTTTGTTTGAAAATGTGTTTGTGGTGTGGGTTTTGAAAGTATTTTGAAAAGTGTCTTTGTAATGGTTCTCGTTTCTATAAGAACGCGTACAAAAGCTTTGTCTTTTGAAAATGTTTCAAATGAGAGTGTTGGTGTATAAAATGTTTTTGTTGTGAGAAAGCGAGCAACTAGGAGCATCCTACTTTCTCAAAATGTCTATGTTCTTTTCCTCCTCCTTTAGATATTACTGTCTTATCATTGATTTGGTAAGAAGCCCCATCATTTGATGTGAAGGGACAGGCGTGGGACTTTTGTATAGTCATAGGAGGCAACCTCTGGGACATTTTAGCAATTTTCGTTTAGGGACTAGATCGTTTACCGAAGGCAACATTGAGGGTCATCAAGGGACTACGATATTTTATCGAGGGTCTTTGCTAAAACGCCCATATTCGAGGGACATGACTATTTTTCCGAGGCAACAAGTGAGGTTACCCTGGGGGTGCATGTGTGTGAATAACATGTTTGATTTTCATGCATTTAGTCTTTGATTAAGGTGATCTACTTGTTTATTTTTATCTTTCCATACATCCTAGTTACTAACATTTATACAAACGTAAATAAAAATGCAGAAAATAAATCCTACATTATTACAACCATATTGAATAACAAGAAAATGTAAAGACAAAATAAAATAAAATAAAGAAAAATGAAATTTTCGATTTGGGCACCAGAACCCTTCGATTCTGCTTCTCTGGCTCCTTTCGATCGGGGCCTAGAGTCAGTAAGGTCATGTCTTTTGATTTCACTCTTTTCCTGCTTCTTTCGATTGAGACCTGGTAGTCAGTGTGGACATACTACTGGCTACTTCTTTCGTTTGACGTCTGGGGTCAATGTGAAGTGAACTCTTTGCCTCAGGCTCCTTGCCGCCTCCTTCAACTACATGAATGCTAGACCCTCAGGTTGAGATTCGAAAGCTCGAGTAATTAGCCAATCGAAGGATATAGAGAACCTATTTTAAAATTTTAAAATGCATCATTCAAGTGTAACTTTCGAAAGCTACAGGCCAAGGGTTAGCACAAAATTATTGGGTCTCAAAGTCCAAAGCCTAACTAGTCAGGGTTGAGATTTTCGACATATGGGTAGTCAGGATCGAAAGTTAAAACATGGTCAAGCTCCCTAGGTGGAATATCTACATTTTCTCTTTGTTGGTATGTACACATGATATTTAAATGAAATAGTTCCAAGTTTAAAGAGAACTTACCTCTTGAAGCGCTTAAATCGAAGGAAATGAAAGTGACTTCCTAGGTGGTGAATGAAAGTTCTTTGGAGTCTTCCCGAGGCTTAGTCCAGTTACTACCTTGCTTGAGTAGTTACTGAATCAAAGGAAGGGTATGTGAATGGATCGAAGGTTACTCGATAACAGGTAAGGGAGTGAATCAAAAGATTTTTATATTGTGGTTGGGGGAGTGGGTTGAAGGTTAGTTATCTGGTCACTTGAGGAGTGAATCGAAGGGTTCACTTAGTGTACAAAAGGGGCTGAGTTTTTTAGGTGTGTTAGGAATATTTGAAAAAAAAAGTTGGATGGATGTTTGAGAGTTTTGAGAAAATTCTCACAACAAGAGTTTTCCTACAACTATCCAGGGGCCCCTAAGATGTGTGGTGGAGGCTCATATTTATAGGACATTTTGGCTGATGTTTTAGGATGAAAAACAAAAAGCTTAAACAAAAGGGTATGCTATTCTTGTAGCTTTCGAGGGGCAGTATTCATATGCCAAATTGGTGCAATAACAAAGGCAGTGTTGTAGGAGTGTTGTGCAGCAGTTTTGGAGTGTTATGGCCAGTGTATCAGGCCTGAACTTTGAAGCGCATGGGACTTTGGTCAACAAGTAGCTTTGGACCTCTCAACCTTTTGTTTTGACCCCCTAGCCCTATCATTCGACCAGACTCCTCAACAACATTTCTTTTTCAAATCAAAGTTTCCTTCGAATGGCTCGTATGGGTATCCTTTAAAGGGGCCCAAATAAGTGTCTTTCGACCAGGCCTTTTGTGTATTCCTTTGAATTGTCCAAATACATGCTCCTGGAGTGGATCAACAAAACATGTCATTTGATTGGAACATCCAGGTATGTATGCAAGTCCTTTGAATGTGCCACCATGGTACGTCTTTCGAATGAGAGAATAACTATGTGTCATTGTGTGTTGAAGCAAACTATTTCTAAGGGAGATACTGCCCAGTCAAAACTAGCGTGAAAGTAAACAATGCTTTGTGGGTGCCATTGCCTTGTGAATTCCAGCCATGGGGGGTGCTTTTTTCCTTGTGCACTATGGCTTAAAGGGAGTCTTGGTTTTTGTGAGTCGAAGGGATCATGCAAAGGGCAAATGGCCTCTGAATCGAAGGAAAGCTTTAGGAGGATATTTCTTTGTGACTTCAAGCAAACATGCAAGGAGCCTTTGCTCAAATGAAGGGTGTGACCAAAACTTGCATCGAAGGAGGCCACATGCCCCAAACGAAAGATGTATACCAATTTTGAACAAATAGACTAAAATGTTCCAGCGAAGCTGGAATCGAACTTGTCCAAAAGAAGTCTAGTGCCCAAACGAAGCATGAGATGAACTTACCCAAATGATGTATGTTGTATCCCAAAATTTTCCCTCCCATATTTCTCAAAACATTGCAAGAAAAAATCTCCAAGTGGCTCAAGGTAGTCCAAGGGTTGGCCAGACAAGCTCTCTCCTAAGGCAGTCTACCTCAAATTAGGGTTTTGTGTTGCATCAAGACCCTTGAGTACAAATGACCTCAAGTTCTCACCAATGTCCTAATATGTTCTCAAGATCATCCATGTCAATTTTCAAGCCTTGCAGAGGAAGTTTGCTCAGTCAGTTGCTCAAAGGTCCAAAAATCGACTGTGCTAGGGCAAAAGTCAACTTTGACTCAAATACAGTCAAACTTCAAGATTTTTTGTCAAAATTCTCATTTTGAAGTACATTTCATCATTTGGTCAAGGGTTGATCATGATTCATCAAGGATTGCTCAAAATTCATCAAGATTCAAAAGTTGCTAAATTAGGGTTTTATAGGAAAAGTCAACTCAACTTTGACCAAGCATAAATTTCTCATACTTTATGAGAAACGACCCATAAAAAGCTCATTATGAAGAGTATGCAATTCCCTACAATCCATATTCATACCCAAAGTCCAAAAAATGCACTCACAAGAAGTTATGAATTTGGACATTATAGGTCATTTTGAAAAGTCAACAAAAACACCTTTTTTGCCAAAGCTTATAACTTGAGCATGGAATATAAAAATGCGATGAGACCAAAAGGTTTGGTTATAGGACATCTCAAGCTTTCTATAAAGACCAATAACATCTCCAAAAGTTCAAAATTGAAGAAGTTATGCATTGTTGAAGTTGGACTTTTTTGCAAAATTGCCAAAAGTCAACTATCCCCAAAACTTCAAATTTTGCCAAATGGGCCCATTTTTTTCCACTTGATTTGAGTTTGAATTATTTCCCACGTGCCCTAGCTCCAACCATGTGCCCATATCTCATTTTTATTATTTAATTTGCTTTTTAGTTGAATTTATTCATTTTAAATCAAATAAAATTATATAAAATCCAAGGCATTAATAACTCATGATTTTCTGGTTGTTTTAGGCTTTGATCACAACTAGCATTACAATCAAATTAGAATCAAGGCTTGTATGCACAAAAAGATCCAAATCAAATCAAATTTGGAAGGTTTTAATGGTGGAATCAAATCAAATTCATGAGCATTGATATGGAGAGATTTGGGCCAGGTTTGTGAACCTAATGCAACAT
Organism: Vicia faba; assembly: GCA_948472305.1. Classification (NCBI taxonomy): domain Eukaryota; kingdom Viridiplantae; phylum Streptophyta; class Magnoliopsida; order Fabales; family Fabaceae; genus Vicia; species Vicia faba. Next base: position 1,672,024,306 of record OX451737.1, read on the forward strand.
ACAATACATAAGCAAGCTGAAGGACACGAAATAAGGGTTGGAAATCGTTGGAAGAGGCAGAACCACTTTGCAAAAATTCACAAAAAAGTGAGAGATCAAAACCATGGTTGGAGGCGTTTTCAAGGCTGGAGACATATCCCAATCGATTCCTGGCCATTCACACAAGCTAACTCGATCCAAATCACGCATCCTCAGGCCTCCATACGCACTGTAAGTCTCACGCAAGCTACCCCTGTTCTTGAATTCAATTTGACTTATTCTGGCATCATTTGAATGAAATAACTGCATATTCCTGATCCTCATATCATTTGCAAGCTATTGGAAATAACTAATTTGATTTATATGCACTGTAACCATGAAACGCCATGCCTAGGGTTTTGTTTCTGTTTTTAGGGGTTCTTATTTCAGGTAAAATTGGTCCATGTGATGGGCATGGTTGTATCCAGGAGGTTGAGACGAACACGACCATGCCCTTGAAAGTCATTTTTATTGCATGAGGAAGATTTTAAGACGAACCTGCGTTTTTAGCTGCGGATAGAAATACGCAGGTAAAGAAGTTACATGGGTTTGAGGACAGGGACGATGAGGTGTCCTCCGTCCATTGGGCCATTCAAACCAAGCGCGCCTTTTTATTTTATTTTTTCTGGCATTGGAATTGTTTTGTTATATTATTATTGATACTTATTATACTAACAACTAAAGCAGCGTGGCTCAGTGGTAACCTTGGCAATGCATTCTCCTTCAGGACCTGGGTTCGAATACCAGGTCCCCCTCTTTCTCAATGTTATTATTTTTCAGGTATTCCAGTGCATACGCTAGCTTGCAACCCACCATATGCCCTCACCCATCCCAGCGCCAGATGGCCAATGGCCAGATCTGGTGGTCAATGACTGGAGGTCCACCAAGAGCCAAGTCAATGCACCCACACTGGATCAGAGAAAGTCAAACGAGCCAACTTCTAATGGGCCAAAGAATTTCTTTCCACACCACCTAAAATCAGGCCCATTACCTCCTTTATCTTATATCTTTATATTTTTATTTAATTATTTTATTTTATTTAATTAATTTTCTAACGAATAACCAAATTTTTTTTTATCAAATAAAATCACAAAAATATTTTTTTATTCAATCAAATTTTAAACTTTTATTTTTCTTAATAAACTTATTAATTAATTAGATTTTTTAATTAGAAAACTTTAATTCATTTTTTGTAAATAATTAAAATTAATTAGATTTAATTAGGTTTTAACTACTAATTTAAATAATTTTATTTTCCTGTGCGCTTTATTTATTTTTATCCAATTATGTATCTGCTTCCGGAATGTAACAAATAATTAGGACATTTAACTATTTATCGCTTTATTTTATTTTCAAAGGGTTGATTTTGGCGATGTAAATACCCGACGCCTTGTAATTTAATTTCCGCATTTTTATTCCGCAAATTATAACTGTTAGATGTTTGATAATAGGGTTTGCATGACAAGACTGAATACTTAATCTTAAAATTAAATTAGATCACCCTTAACATGTACAAAGATAAAAATAACTGAAAACGACACACTCGCACATGCGCACTCTTAGGGTACACCCCACTTGGTTGCCTTCGTACACGGTCATTAAGTATAAGTCATTTTAGAGGTCGTCCTCTTGTCTAAAAGATCATAGTCACCTCGAAATGGTTGCCTCGGATATTGTTGCCTCAAACAAATGATCTAAGACATTAGGGTTACCGCTAAGGCGTCCTAACATTGCTTTAGTGACCGTATGTCCCGCATTAGAATTGACCCTAAAACTCCAACGACGATGCTACCTACTCATTAATAGTAGGATAATATTGTCTAAAGGAAATTAGCATAGAACGATTCCTTTTTCGAGTAGGTAGATAGTTCTTAGATACTTGTTCTTTCAAAACAAAACAAAATTTTCACACTTACACTCTTTTTCGAACAAAGTTTTCAAAACACTTCATTACACTCTTGAGGACATAAGCAAGAGTTAAATCGAAGTTTCAAACAAAAACTTTTTTCAAACCCACAAGCAAAAAGAAAACAATTTTGAAAACAATTGAGCAAGTACCTAAGAGCCCGTGGATAACCACATATAGAAAGGGTGCTAACACCTTCCCTTTCTATAATCTACCCCCCGTACTCAGAAATATCTCAAAAAAGGAATTTTTTGGTGCTTTTTTCCTTTCCTTGTTGGATAAAATAAAAGTCGATGGCGACTCTGGCTTACCGCAACATTTTGCGAATACAAAATGCAAAATGCAAACCAACATTCCAAAAAACAGTCAGTTCTTCCCACCGTATCACAATGTCCAATGCCCAAACGAAGGGTGTAACCAAACCTTGCATCGAAGGAGCCAAAGTGCCCAATCGAAAGATGTAAAATTAAAGGGAACTTGTTTTTCCTTCAATTTTGTCAAAAAGAATATTTTTATCTACTTTGTCCTTTTTAACAATTTCCTCTTTAACTTGATGCTGAAAAATCCAATTGTACTTGTGTAAGCTTGAATTTTTGAGAATCCTTTTTGAGAAATGCCTTGAGAAATGAGAGGGAAAAGTTTGGGGTACAACAGCTGCCCCTGTTCAATTTTCTTAAACCTTAAGAGTTAGATTGGCGAGTTTTCCATTCGTGACTTGAAGGTGGAAGATGATTGAACATTAGAGTGACCAAAAATTTGCACTTGATGATGTGGTGGTGGATTGTGTAGGGAATGGGCTTAAAGATGCCATTCGGAGAAATGATGGATAGTTTTCAGAGATGGGCTTACAGATGTCATCCAAAGGTGTTTGTTGACAGAAATTAGACTAAGTCTAAGCTTGACTTTAACTGGAAAAGAATCAGAATAAATCTTTGGAGTGATTTGTCTGAACCAGAGAAAGTGTCTACTGGAAAGGAATCAGGATAAACCATTAATCGATTTAAACTGAACCAGCAGAGGCCTTGAATAATTTTTAACTAGAAAGAATCAGGATAAACCTTTGGAGCGACTTATCTGAACCAGAGAAAGTGTCTACTGGAAAGGAATCAGGATAAACCACTGATCGATTTAAATTGAACCAACATAAGTCTTGAATAATTTTTAAATGGAAAGAATCAGGACAAACCTTTGGAGCGATTTATCTGAACCAGAGAAAGTGTTTACTAGAAAGGAATCAGGATAAACCATTGATCAATTTAAACTGAACCAGCAGAAGTCTTGAATAATCTTTAACTGGAAAGAATCAGGATAAATCTTTAGAGCGATTTATCTTCACCAGAGAAAGTGTCTACCGGAAAGGAAATCAGGAGAAACCATTGGTCAATTTAAACTAAACCAGCAGAGGTTTGGAAAAGAATCAGAATAAATCTTTGGAGCAATTTATCTGAACCAGAAAAAGTGTCTATTGGAAAGGAACCAGGATAAACCATTGATCGATTTAAATTGAACCAGCAGAAGTATTGAATATTCTTTAACCTGCAAGAATCAGGATAAACCTTTGGAGCGATTTATCTGAACCAGTGAAAGTGTCTATTGGAAAGGAATCAGGATAAATCATTGATCGATTTAAATTGAACCAACAGAGGTCTGCAGGAAGTATTTGTCATGTAGATAGTCACCCCTTCCTGTTTCGGGAATTGATCTATAATCGATTTGTTCATAGATAGTTGTTCTGTCTTGTCGAAAATTTTTTGATGATAATTTTCTGTTGATTGATCTTTCCTGAGAAGGTAAAGAGTTAGTTGTATGCAATGTCATGATGTATGAAATGCATGGCGTAATGATGTTTCTCAACATGAATGAGACTGCGATATATATGCATTTGTGTTGTCGATACTATGATGTATGAATGCAATGTATGAACATATTAGTTGTTCTGCTGCATTGTTGTTGGACTGGGGAAAATAAATCCCTGACTACTGCTGGGAATAAGGAGTGTAGGTCTTCATATTTTGTTGAAGTTGAAGTGTTAATAGATGGATTTCCATTATTAGAGAAATAAACTCTGTTGGGGAAAGGAAATGTCGTGCATTGTTTGTGGACTTTGCGAAATCCTATTGGGGGATCCTGAGAAGCTGGGCGACCTTCAATGGGGATTCTTTGGAGTGGAAATTGGAAATTTTGCTCCGTCGGGGATATGAGAACACCTGATACCATTAAGCTGCATACTGGAGATACGACAGTGATCCTGTAGCAGGATGTCTCTGCCTCTTCTCCTGCTGGAGAAAGTACCTGCGGCAATTTTATGGAATGGCCTATAGATATTATCCTGCTTCTTAAATCCATTAATAATTGTCTTTCTGTTTTCTTTTCCCTTTTTATGCGCTAATTTGTAAACAGTAATTACGTTCAAATGCATATGTTCAAAAATAATCACTAGAGATTTTTGCAAACAAAACAGGAAAGTAAAAGAAAAACAGATAGTTTTGCACTTTTAAAGGAATAACTTTGTATTAACTTGAATAAGAATTTTTGTACAAAGAGACGAACATCCTAGTAAGAGAATGTCGTCGTAAGAATGAAAACTAATACAAAGAAAGAAAACTATGTGAAATAATCCCATGGGGTTCCCATTCTGCTATAGCCTTTATGTCTTTGAGCGTCTCATCCACTTGCTGCTTTGTCCGAAGCTGATTGGATTGGTTAGTATCGTTTGAGTTTGACAATTGATACTGAAGGTTGGCTGTAAGTTGATCCAATGGGACATAGTCATACGCTTTAAATCCCTAACTTTTTCCTAGACCGCCCTTTCGGGTTTTCAGTCCACCGGGATACCCTTTTTTGCCTAAGCCGCCTTTTCAGGTTTTCAGCTTGCTGGGTGTACATATTTTTGTGTGTGTTTATCCCTAATTTTTGCCTAGTCTAGTCGACCTAGAGGGTATTTTTCATGCGTAGTATATTTTAACTATGTCCGCGTTTGAAGGGTGCGGAAGGTCGTAGCCGTCCATAGTGGTTAAGATCATGACCCCACCAGAAAATATGTTTTTGATCACAAATGGTCCTTCGTATGTAGGAGTCTATTTTCCCCTGGGATCACCTTGTGGCAGTATGATACGTTTTATTACCAAGTCACCAACATGATATACCTGACGTCTGACCTTCTTGTTAAAAGCTTTAATCATACATTTTTGGTACATCTGACCATGGCAGACAACCGTAAGCCTTTTCTCATCAACCAGGTTCAATTGGTCAAGTCGAGTTTGAATCCATTCATCTTAATTCAACCCTGCATCCTTCATGATTCTAAAGGAAGGTATCTGGACTTCAATTGGTAGGACAACTTCCATGCCGTATACCAAAGAGAAAGGAGTTGCCACTGTTGATGTGCGCGTCGTGGTACGGTAACCGTGGAGAGAAAATGGTAACATCTCATGCCAGTCATTATAGGTCACTGTCATCTTTTGTTTGATCTTCTTGATGTTTTTATTAGCGGCTTCTACAGCTCCATTCATCTTCGACTGATAAGGAGAAGAGTTATTATGCTGGATCTTGAATTACGTGCATAGTCCGACGATCATAGTATTGTTGAGATTGGTACCATTATCTGTAATGATTCTCTCTGGAATACTATACCGACAAATAAGATTCTGTCTGATGAATTGGGCCACAACGTTCTTGGTAACAGAAGCAAATGAAGTTGCCTCGACCCACTTCGTGAAGTAATCAATGGCAACCAAGACGAAGAAGTGTCCATTAGAAGCTGTAGGTATGATCTCTCCAATCATGTCAATGCCCCACATTGCGAATGGCCAAGGAAAAGTCAAGAAGTTTAGAGGAACCAGAGGTACATGTATTTTGTCAGCATAGATCTGGCACTTGTGACAAGTCCATGAATGCTGATAACAATCCGCTTCCATGGTGGACCAGTAGTATCCTGCCCGTAGGATCTTTTTATTCATCATGTGCACACTAGAATGGGTGCCAAAGGTACCTTCGTGTAAATCAACCATGATATTTCCTGCCTCACTCTTGTTTACGCACCGAAGTAAAGTAGAGTCGTGGTTGCGCTTATAAATGATTCTGTTACTGAGGAAGAATTTAGCAGTGAACCTTCTCAGGAAATTTTTATCATTTACTGAAGCTCCCTCCGAATATTCTTGGGCCTCGAGATATCTCTTAATTTCATGGAACCAAGTTTTGTCCACTACTTCTTCAATATCAATCTCATGACAGTATGCTGGTTTGTCCATCCTCTCAATAGTGGTCTAAGGAGCCTCATTATCCCACCTGATTTTAAACATGGATGAATAGTATCTAACGCGTCCACTAGTTGATTTTCCTCTCGTTGAAAATGCTCAAAGGTAATTTCCTCAAAATGTGGGATCAGTGTCAACACATGTTCTTTGCAAGGGATGAGATTAGGATGCTTTGTGTTCCATTCTCCTTTGATCTGACTGATTACTAAGGCTGAGTCTCCAAATAAACTTAAGTATTGATCCTCAAATCTATGGAAGCTTTAAGACCCATAATGCACGCTTCATATTCAACCATATTATTGGTACAGTTGAAACACATCCGGGCAGTGAAGGGAGTATGATAGCCTTCAGGAGATATGATCACAATGCCGATGCCATTTCTGAGTGCATTAGAAGCTCCATCAAAAACCATGGTCCATCGGGATCCTTGTTCATGTCCGTCATACGGTCCGAGTTCTTCACAATCATTTACCAACATGATATCTTCGTCTGGGAATTTGAAATTCATGGATTGATAGTCATCCACAACCTGATGAGCCAAATGATCAGCTAGTACACTTCCCTTTATTGCTTTTTTGGTAGTGTACTGAATGTCGTATTCGGTCAGGACCATCTGCCATCTTGCAATTCTTCCAGAGAGGGCGGGCTTCTTGAATATGTATTTAATAGGATCCATCTTGGATATCAATAAGGTAGTGTGAGTTAGCATATACTGTCTTAGCCGGCGAGCAGCGCATGCCAGAACGCATCAAGTTTTCTTGAGCCGTGAATATCTAGTTTCACAGTCGGTAAACTATTTTCTCAGGTAGTATATTGCATGCTCTTATCGTCCAGACTCGTCATGCTGCCCCAACACACACCCCATTGAATTTTCTAAAACTATTAGGTACATGATCGACGGTCTTCCCTCAACTGGAGGTTTCAAAATGGGAGGCTCTTGAAGGTACTCCTTGATCCTGTCTGTGATACGGTGGGAGAACTGACTTGAAGGTTTTGCGTTTGGTTGCAAATGTTACGGTTAGCAAGAGTAGCCATCGAATTTTCTTTTATCCAAAAGGAAAGGTGAAAAATCACAGGAAAGACCTTTGAGATTATTTCTTGAGTTCGGGGGGTAGATTATAAAAAGGGAAGGTATTAACACCCTTTTCATCCATGTATTTCCATGGGCTCTTAGATACTTTCTAGATCACTTGCTTTTTGTTTGAAATCATGCTTGATGTGGTTTTTGAAAGTATTTTGTAAATGAGGCCATTGTTTAGGCAATCTTTGTAATGATTCTTGTTCGTAAGAATGTATACAAAGATGTTGATCTTTTGAAAATGTTTTCAAGTTTTGTAAGATGTTTTGAAAGTGTAGGTGTTTGTTTTTGAAAACAGCAAGGATGTTTGTTTTGAAATGGAGCAAGTAATTAGGAGCAATCTACCTACTCAAATGTCTTTTTTGTTCATTTTCTTTTCCTTTTACATTGTTGTCTTACCATTGATTTGGTAAGCAACCCTATCTTTGGATGTAAACGTGAAGAGCGTGGGTCATCGTATAACCATGATTAGCAATGTTGCAAGGTGTGATCGGTGGAAATAGAACTGACTGTTTTGGAATGCTGGTTTGCGTATGTCGCGGTAAGCAAGAGTCACCACCGTCTTTTATTTTCTCCAACAAGGAAAGGACAAAAGCACAGCAAAATTCCTTTTCAAGATGTTTCTCGGGTTCGGGAGGTAGATTATAGAAAGGGAAGGTGTTAGCACCCTTTCTATCCGTGGTTATCCACGGGCTCTTAGGTACTTGCTCACTGTGTTTTCAAAATGCTTTGCTTTTCTTGTGTTTGTGGGTTTTGAAAAGAGTTTTGTTTGAAAACTTCGATTTGACTCTTGTATCTGTCCTCAAGAGTGTATGAAGTGTTGTTTGAAAACTTTTGTCAGAAAAAGTGTAGGTGCGAAAAGTTGTTTTTGTTTTGAAAGAGCAAGTACCTGAGAACCTCTACCTACTCAAAATAAATTAAGTTGTGTAAATGTCCTTTAGACAGTACTATCCCACTTTGAGAAGTAGGTAGCCCCGTCGTTGTAGTTTTTCGGGTCAATTCGATTATAGGGACATGTGGTCACCAAAGCAATAGTAGAACGCCTTAGCGGTAACCCTAATGTCTTAGATCTTTTTTATCCGAGGCAACGGTTTTTTGGCAACTTTGATCTTTAGACAGGAGGGCGACCTCTAAAACACCCTATACTCAATGACCACGTCGAGGCAACCAAGTGAGGCGTACCCTAGGAGTGGCATGTGCGTGTGTGTCAGGTTTCAATTAAGTTATCTTTGTACATGTTATGGTGAGCTACGGGTTGATTTTAATTTCAGAGATAAGTCTGGTCATGCATAGCCTAATTAACATACATCTAACAATTAATAGTTGCAGAAAGTAAATCTACGCTATTACAAGGCGTCGGGTATTTACATCGCCAAAAACAACCCTTGAAAAGTAAATTGCGGGAAATTAAAGGAAAGCGATAAAAAGGTCCTAATTAAAGCTATTACATCCTCGGAACAATTACATAATAATGGATCAAAAATTAATAAAGCAAACATACGCGTGAGAGAAAATTGAATCGGAGAAGTCCTTAGGGTTTTGACCCTTTTTTGAGAAAGAAAGAAGTTTTTATTATGAATTTTGCATTTAATTAAGTTAATCCTAAGCTAATTAATTAACAAAAAGAAATATTTTTGGTTTTTTATGTTTAAGAAAAATAGGTCAAAAGTTATTAAAAACCCTAATTCTATACTAATTTTATTTATTGCAAAAAAGTCAAAATTAACCTAATAAAAAACTAAATCAATTAATTACTTATTTATTTACAAAAATAATAATTAAATTTAATTAATAAAAATATTATTTTTTATGTGTTCTGAATTTATTATGAAAATGTTAATTAATTTGTTGGTTAGTAGTTAATTAAAAATAATAAAAATAAATAAAGCAAATGAATGAAAGAAAATAAAAATAAAATAAAATGCAAACTCAGGGGGGTTTGGGCCAGCTTTGGAGGTGTCTTTGGCATTTGATGGCCCAACAAATCTCCAGCCTGTTTTGACTTTTTGGTTCATCCATACGCCCGTTGACTGGAGACTATGATGATCACCCAACTTTGGCCACTGGATCTATGCTGGAAGACACCTGGCGCATTGATAACTGGAGGTGTATGATGGACCTCATTATGGAACCTGCATGTGAATATTCAAAGGAAAAGGAAATAAAGGTTTTGGGGGGACCTGGGATTCGAACCCAGGTCCCAGTGCTTCCAAGCCAACGCACCAACCACTACACCACTTGCACGCTTTTGATATTATAATGATCAACAATTATTATATTAAGAATTTAATCAATATGCTGTAAAACACAAAAAAACGCGCGTGTTTTCAAATTGCCTATTGGTGTATCAACATATCATCGTCTTCCTCATCGTACCTACAAAAACTATATTAGATAGCGGGGGTTTTTAACCCCCACAAACTAGTTGCACGAATAATAGCGATTAGAGATACAACACATATAAATATTTCGCGAGGGGTCCTTTGTGTTCGTCTTGGTTCAACGATTCCAACCATGGGTCTTATGAGTCCTAATTTTTCTGGGTTTAGAAAACCCCAATTTCAAAGCTTAAGAACCCTAGAAATTGATCATGGCAACTTTTGATTTATGGCGTTTCAGTCCAATTAAGTGATACCATTAGCTTCGTATGGTCCCTAGCAACATAAATCCACCACAAAAACATGTTAATTATGCATGAATTCAACAATACGATTTTGGAAAATAAGTGCAAACCGTGATTCTGTTTTCAGTGATTTCTTGAGCTTTAAGGTCTGAATTTGATTGCAAAACCTTCCTGGGATCTCCTGCAATGTATTGGAATCAATAAAAACTCTTAAATCGCCCTAGAATACAAAAACCAGTTTTCAATTTTTCTTGAATTTTCTTGAATTGGCTATGGTCTTTCTGCAGCTTTTTTCACGTCTTCTTGATCAGGGTTAGCTTGCTTGTATATAAGGCAACTGAATTAGGTAAAAAACTTGGGCAAAATCCATGTGCATTCATGTTTGAATCCTTGATTGAAAATCAAATCTTTTTTATTTTTCATGATTGAATAAAGTTGCCAATTTTGGATCTTTTGATATCTTTGACTTGTGCACGAAATTGCCAGCATGTCTTGACCATATTTGCTTCACAAAAAGATTGAAAAATCAAATCTTCTATTATCCTACAATTTAAATTAATTAAATGAATTAATATTAATTAAAAATCCAATTAATCAATAAAAATAAGAAAATAAATTCAATTAATCTTGATGGGTCGTGCATAGGCCATGAATGAAGTTTCAAGAAGAGATTTGAGGCCCATTAGCAAAAATAAGGTGTTTTGAGCAAAGTTGACTTTTGCAAGTTCATGAAAATTTCCCAACTTCTCCAATGCATATCTTGCTCAATTTTGATCATATGACCATGTTCTTTGACATTTTGGAAAGCTATTGAAGTCATCTAACCAATGCCTTTGGTCCAATGTAATTTGAATTTACCAATCTCAAGTTATGGCCTTTGACTCAAAGTGTACTTTTGTTGACTTTTGAATTTGACCTATAATGTAAAAATTGGTAACTTCTTGTGAGTGCATTTTCTGATCTTGGAGTGTGAAGATGGATTGTAGGAATTTGCATCCTCTTCAAGATGAGCTTTGGATGGTATTTTTCTGAAGAACCATGAAAAAGTTATGCCCTGGTCAAGATACAATTGACTTTTCTACTGTCCAAAAATAGTAACTTTTTGCATCTTGATGATTTTTGAGCTATCCTTGTGGAATCATGATCAAGACTTGATCAAATGATGATTGTGTGCTCAAAATAAGATATTGACCAAAAATTCTGACTTTTGACTGTAAAATAACCATTTTGCCCTTGCAGTTGACTGTAGGTCAAATGGAGCTTTTGACTGTGCAAATTGGCATTGTGAACCTTGAAACTTGACATGTAGGTGTTTGAGAATGTATAGAGGCCTATGACACTTGATTGAACCATTGAAAACCTCAAATTCCTTGAAAGAACCAAAACCCTAATTTCAGCTGTCTTAGGAGGTGACTTGATTGTACAACCCTTGAGCAATCTTTGGGCAATTTGAAGATCATTCTTGACAAATCTTGAGGAATATGGGAGGGAAAATTTTGGGGTACAACAGTTGCCCCTGTTCAATCTTCTTAAACCTGAGGATGTAGATTGGCTTGTGTGCCTTTCGTGATCCGAAGGTGGAAGATGATTGAACACTAAAGTGCCCAGAAATTTGCACTCGCATGGTGTAGTATCAGCAATGTGATGTCGGGAATGGGCTTACAGATGCCATTTGGAGGTTGTTGGTTGGTAGTTTTGTCTTCGTTGACTGGTTGTCTTCATTGACGAGTTGTCTCTATTGACGAGTTGTCTTCATTGACGGGTTTTCTTTATTGACGGGTTGTCTTTATTGACGGGTTGTCTCTATTGATGAGTTGTCTTCATTGACGAGTTGTCTTCATTGACGAGTTGTCTCTATTGACGAGTGTTCATCAGAAAAATCTTTAGGAGTCGATTTAACTGGTTTTTGTCTCCTTTGACTGGCTCTGCCTCAGAAAAATCTTTAGGAATCGATTTAACTGATTTTGTCTCCATTGACTGGCTTTGCCTCAGAAAAATCTTTAGGAATCGATTTAACTGATTTTGTCTCTGTTGACTGAATTTGTCTCTTTTAACTGGATTGTCTCTTTTGACTGAATTTGTCTCTTTTGACTAGATTGTCTCTTTTGACTGGATTGTCTCTTTTGACTGGATTGTCTCTTTTGACTGGATTTGTCTCCTTTGACTGGATTGTCTCCTTTGACTGGATTGTCTCCTTTGATTGGATTAGTATCAGAAAAATCTTTAGGAATCGATTTATCTGGTTTTGTCTCCATTGACATAGTTGAGAATTTGACTGCATCTTTCCTGAAAGGTAAAGGTCAATCATATGTAATGCATGACATGGATCAAGCAATGATGTTCTCAACATAAATGAGATAGTATGATATGATGCGTATATGCATGTATCATGATGTATGAAAATGTAATGTTTTAATCTGGGGAAAATAAATCCTGGATAGCTGCTGGAGAATGATGTTGAATTCTTCGTTCCCGCTGGGGATGATGGACAAAGATGATTGTGAGAATAAACCTGTAGGAGAAGATGACTCCGTTGGGCAATAAACCTGTTGAAGAGATTACTCTGCGGTGAATTACTCTGTGGGGAGAGATTCTCTGCTGAGGACTTTAACGATAAACTCCGCTGGGGATTCCGTTGATAAGCTCTATGGGGGATTTTGATGATGAACTCCGCTGGGGATAGAAAGAACCTCGTTGGGGATGATCTTTCCGTTGCAATTTGCTGAGGATAACCCAGTTATACTCTGGTGGGGATAACCTCTGAATTTGGCTGAGGAGATACACTTGTACTCTGCAGGGGAGATTTATTTTGTACTCCGCTGGGGGTAAACTTCCAGAATCTACTAGGGAAGATGATTCAACTCTGGCGGGGAAGCTCTTCTAGACGGTGCTGGGAAATGGCTCCACTGGGGGTATCTTGTATTCCACCGGGGAACATTCTTATATTCTGTCGAGGAATATTAAGACTGCCGGGGATGTTTGTTGAGGAATATCTGTATACTCCACTAGGGAATATTAAGACCTGCTGGGGATACTTACCCTTTTTTGGAGTTGATGGTAGACCAAACTCTGCTTGGGGAGAGTATTGCCGATTTGTTCATAGTTGCAAGTCTCTGTGGGGAGAGCCACCATCACTGCTTTATTCTGTAGGGGGTGAAGGTATCTTGGTCATATTCTTCAGTCGAACCTACCTTGGTACCTTGGTGGACAGAGCAACTAGATAGTTCGGACAATTCTTATTGCCCCTATTTCTAATGTTACCCGTAATTAGTCCTTTGTTTCGCATGCAAATATTTATGATCAGCAGTTAATGTCAAATGCATATATCAAAAATGAACATTGGACGTTTTTTTGCAAAATAAAACAGACAAAGGAAAAAACAATTTGCAATTTTGTCTAAAAAATGAGCTTGTATTGATTTTTGAAGTTTGCCTGTAAATAGGCGTTTTTGTACAAGAGGCTGACGTCCTATTAAGAGAACGCCGTCGAGCAAATAGAATTTACAATTTTGTAAAAAAGGAAACAAAACAGCTATGTGAAAAATCCCACTGGGTTCCAACTCTGATATCGCCTTTATGTCTTCAAGCGTCTCATCACTTTGCTGCTTAGTTGAAGATGAATCTAATTGATCGGTGCCGTCCGAGCCTGATAGTCGATACCGAAGTCTGGATGCAGGTGATCCAATGAGACATAGTATTACGCTTATCCCTAACTTTTGCCTGGACCGCCCTTTCGGGTTTTCAGTCCACCGGGATACCCATTTTTGCCCAAGCCGCCTTTTCAGGTTTTCGACTTGCCGGGTGTACAAATTTTTATATTTTCATCCCTTATTTTTGCCCGAACCCTTTTGGTTCGTCGGGAAGCCCTTATTTTTGCCTAGGTGTGTCAATCTAGCGGGTCTTTAATCATGCGTAGTATCTTTTTACTATGTCTGCATTGACGGGGTGAGGAAGGTCGTCACCATCCATGGTGGTTAGAATCATCGCTCCTCCTGAGAAGATGTTCTTAACCACAAATGGCCCTTCGTACGTAGGGGTCCATTTGCCCCTGGGATCACCTTGAGGTAGAATGATGCGCTTGATTACCAGGTCCCCGACTTGATACTCTTGTCGTCTGACTTTCTTGTTAAATGCCTTGATCATCCGTTTTTGGTACGTCTGACCATGATAAATAGCAGTGAGTCTCTTTTCGTCGATTAGGTTTAGTTGATCAAGCCGGGTCTGGATCCAGTCGTCTTCACTTAAGCCTCCATCCTTCATTATCCGGAGAGAGGGTATCTGAACTTCTATAGGCAAGACTGCCTCCATGCCATATACCAAGTAATAGGGTGTTGCCCCTGTTGACGTTCGTGCTGAGGTACGGTACCCATGAAGAGCAAATGGTAACATCTCGTGCCAATCTTTATAGGTCACTATCATCTTCTGCACAATCTTCTTGATGTTCTTATTAGCCGCTTCTACAGCCCCATTCATCTTCGGCCGGTAGGGAGAAGAATTATGGTGCTGTATCTTGAATTGCTCGCAGAGCTCAGTAATCATCTTGTTGTTAAGATTGGTACCATTATCCGTAATGATCCTCTCTGGTACACCGTATCGACAGATCAGGTTGTGCCGAATGAACCGTGCCACGACGTTCTTGGTTACGGTGGCAAAGGAGTCTGCTTCGACCCACTTCATAAAGTAATCAATTGCTACCAGGATGAGTCGATGCCCGTTGGATGCCGTAGGTCTGATCTCGCCGATCATATCAATGCCCCACATTGCAAAAGGCCAAGGTGATGTCATGACGTTCAAAGGAACTGGAGGAATGTGCACCTTATCAGCATAGACCTGGCACTTGTGACATGTCCGAGAATGCTGATAACAGTCGACTTCCATTGTGGACCAGTAATATCCTGCCCGAAGGATTTTCTTTGCCATGGTATGTCCACTGGAGTGCGTTCCGAAGGTACCTTCATGCAGCTCTGCCATGATCCTTTCTGCTTCAGTCTTATCCACACAACGCAGTAAGGTTGAATCATGGTTTCGTTTGTAAAGAATGCCATTGCTGATGAAGAACTTTGCCGCGAATCTTCTCAGAAACTTCTTGTCATTAATAGACGCACCCTCGGGGTATTCTTGAGCTTCAAGGTACCTCTTTACTTCATGATACCAAGGTTTTTCTGTTACCTCTTCGGTCTCAAGATCACAACAATATGCAGGTTCATCCAATTTCCAAATAATGATCCGGGGAGCCTCGTTGTCCCATTTGACTTTGAACATAGAAGACATCGTAGCTAGCGCGTCCGCCAACTGATTCTCCTCTCTTGGGAAGTGTTCAAAGGTTATCTCCTCTAAATGGGGAAGCAATGTCAACCCATACTCCTTGTAAGGAATAAGATTTGGGTGTTTCGTATCCCACTCGCCTTTGATCTGATTGATTACGAGAGCGGAATCTCCAAAGACACTCTGAAACTTGATCCTTAGGTCAATTGCGGCTTGAAGACCCATAATGCACGCCTCATACTCCGTCATGTTGTTGGTGCAGTTGAAACATAGTCGGGCGGTAAACGGAATATGAGAGCCATTAGGAGATGTGATCACAGCGCCAATGCCATTACCCAAAGCGTTTGAGGCTCCATCAAAGTACATAGACCATCGGGATCCTTCCTCAGGTCCTTCATCCGGTCCAGGTATCTCATAATTAGTCACTACCATGATATTCTCGTCTGGAAATTCAAAGTTCATGGACTGGTAATCATCCACTGCCTGATGTGCCAGATGGTCTGCCAATACACTTCCCTTGATTGCTTTTTGAGTCGTGTACTGGATGTCATATTCAGTCAAGATCATCTGCCATCTTGCTATTCTTCCGGACAAGGCAGGCTTTTCGAAGATGTACTTGATTGGATCCATCTTTGAAATCAACAGAGTAGTGTGAGTCAACATATACTGTCTCAGCCGGAGAGCAGCCCATACCAAAGCGCAACAAGTTTTCTCGAGCAGTGAGTATCGGGTCTCACAGTCGGTAAACTTTTTGCTAAGGTAATAAATAGCATGCTCTTTCCGGCCAGACTCGTCATGCTGCCCCAGCACACACCCCATTAAACTTCCAAGTACTGTCAAGTATAATATTAGAGGTCTCCCTTCAACTGGTGGCATAAGAATGGGTGGCTCTTGGAGATACTCTTTGATTCTTTCTAAAGCGGCCTGACATTCATCGTTCCAACATACCACTTGATCTTTCTTCAGCAGCTTGAAGATTGGTTCACAAGTAGTAGTTAGATGAGAGATGAATCGGGCAATGTAGTTCAACCGTCCTAGAAAGCCTCTGACCTCTTTCTCTGTCTTGGGAACTGGCATCTCTTGTATGGCTTTCACTTTGGCAGGGTCCACTTGGATACCTTTGTCGCTTACGACGACACCTAGCAGTTTTCCAGATCTCACCCCGAAGGTGCACTTGTTCGAGTTTAACCTCAGCTTGTACAACTTCAACCGGTCAAACAACTTCTGTAGATGGTCAAGGTGTTCCTCCTCAGTTTGGGACCTCGCAATCATATCGTCGACGTATACTTCAATCTCATGATGGATCATACCATGAAACAAAGCAACCATGGCACGCTGATATGTTGCCCCAACATTTTTCAACCCAAAAGGCATGACCTTGTAGCAAAAGGTACCCCACTGAGTAACAAAAGTGGTCTTCTCCATGTCTTCGAGAGCCATCTTTATCTGATTGTAACCGGAGAAACCGTCCATGAAGGAGAATACCTTATGCTGAGTGGTGTTGTCAACCAGAACGTCGATGTGAGGTAGAGGGAAGTCATCCTTAGGGCTCGCCCTGTTCAAATCTCTGTAGTCAACACACATTCGGACCTTACCATCTTTCTTCGGTACCGGAACCACATTGGCAACCCACTGAGGGTAAGAAGTCATTGCTAGAAAACCGACATCAAACTGTTTCATAACCTCGGCTTTGATTTTCTCGGACATCTCTGGACGCATACGACGGGCCTTCTGTTTTACCGGAGGTCATTATTCCTTGGTAGGAAGGTGATGAACCACAATGTCAGTATCTAACCCAGGCATATCTTCGTAGGACCAGGAAAAGATCTCCACATAGTCATGCAGCATCTGAATCAACCGCTGCTTCACACTAAGCTCCAGATTTGCATCGATCTTGACTTCCTTCCTGTCTGTCTCAGTACCCAGATTTACCGTTTCCACTGGCTCTTCATGTGGCTGAATGGCGCTCTCTTCCTGAAGTAGCAGTCTTGCAAGCTCACCAGGCACTTCGCAATCATCTTCACCTTCGTCTTCGGCTAAGTTGATCGGATTTTTGAAGTCATAACTGGCGGTAGCAGAGTCGTTACTAGTGAGATCCAGAGTGGATTGGGACCTGTATATGTGAGTGTGTGTAAATAGTTGTTTTGCAATATATAATAAAGAAAGACAAGGAGCGCAAGATTTGAAATGCAAAAAAGTCCAATGCTTTTATTAATGATATATGCGAATGACACACAAAAGCCCTCACAAATGAAGCCACGGTGCCCCGGGCAAGACACCGGGCCATAAAGTTTCACAATATTGTCTATTACAAATTCAAACCAAAGGAGTTCATTACTGAGTAACAAAAGTAATAGGGACAAAGTCTTTTGCCGTCCAGTTGTTTGGTCCACCGTCGGTCGTAGGGTAGATCCAACTGTCGAATTCAGATTCCTCCACGTCGTCTTCAATGGCATTTATTCCCGAGTTGCTGATGAACACAAGAGGTCTTCCAATCCTTGCACTACGAACAACCCTCTGAGCTTCTGCAGTGAAACCCAAACCAAACTTGTCAGTCTTCTGGGTGAAATCAGGAAGTCGGCCCCAGTTTGCATGCTCACCCTTCTCAATAACAGCCCGGACATCCTTTAAGGAAGCCATCTTCATCGGAGAATCTTCGACCACAGTTTTAGCTGATGCCAGTGTCTGAGGAACCTCTTCAAAGTGTTGAAATGGAGTCTCGATGAACTCCCCATCCATTTCTATGTACCGGAACGAGTTGAGGTGGCTGACCATATACTCTTCCTCCCCCTGAACTGTCACAATCTTCCCTTTGACCGGGTATTTCAGCTTTTGATGGAGTGTAGAGGTCACAGCTCCCGCTTTATGGATCCATGGACGACCCAACAAACAAGAATAGGACGGCCGGATGTCCATCACATAGAAAGTAGAATCAAAGACCTGAGAACCAACCCTGATTGGAATGTCAACCTCACCATGCACCATCCTATTAGACCCATCAAAGGCCCGGACAACAATGTTACTTGGCTTTAGCTCCAAACCCTCGCAATCCAACCTCTCTAGAGCCTTCTTGGGCAAGACGTTCAATGAGGAACCAGTGTCAACCAACACATGTGCAAGAGTAGTGTCCCTGCATTCAATGGAGACATGCAGGGCATCGTTATGGTTCTTCCCCTTAGCAGTCAGGTCAGCGTTGGAGAAACCCAAACCATTATCAGCAGTTAAGTTGGCCATACAATCGGTGAACTGATCAGCTGATGTCTCTTGCGGCACGTGGGCCGCCTTCAGGAAGGTAATCAGAGCCTTGGCATGGGCCTCTGAACACAACAACAGTGATAGCATAGAAATCTTCGATGGGGTTTGCTCCAGCTGCTCGATTACATTAAAATCACTCTTCTTAATAATCTTAAGAATCTCTTCCATCTCCTGTTTAGAAGCTTCAACATTGATGTTCTTTGGTGCCTCCGTCTGGGCAGGCATATCAGTGGCGATCCCTTTGCCCCGAGCATCAGATGACTCGGCAGCAGGGCTAGAAATAGGAACTTGGTCAGGAAGGGAAGTAGGTACACTTGCAGGTGTGATGACAAGAGGTCTTTGGACAGTTGGTGGCGCAATATCCGGTTAAAAAAGTCTACCACTGCGGGTGACCTTAGCAGGCCCGGTAATGTTGCTGACGCCAGTAGTAGTATCAAACTCTTTCTTAACTCCAAGAACATAGACATCTGCCCCATAGTGCCAAGGGACAACTTTGTCAGATGCATAGGGGATGGGCCCCAGAACAGTGATGACTATGGGTGCAATCTTCTGAACAGGCGTAATTCTGACAGGCTTCCTCGAGGGAGCCTTGGGCGTAATTCTGACAGGCGTAATTCAGTAGGGGTGGCAAGAACAACAATATTTTCAAACAAGATTTCCTTATTATCCATCAGGTTTTGGATGCCTGACTTCAAATATGGACAACCAGTAGGTGGAACAGAACACAGATGACAACCTTCACTACAGCCCGGAAATAAACCGGCTAGCAACATGTTCTTCTTGATGGTCATCAACGGAGTAACAATATCATCCACAGAGGCTACAAACCGGTCTTCCACTACAGCATTCACTCCATGCTTCGGCATGGGAGCAGTCACAACATTGGGCCTTTCGGGCGCCTCGAACTCTATCTCTTTTGCATCAATCAGGTCTTGGACCTTATTTTTCAGAGTCCAGCAATCATCCATATTATGCCTCGGGCTATCAGAGTGATAAGCGCAGCGGGCGTTGGGGTTATACTTTGCTGATGTAGTGTTCGGATTCTTTGGGGCATCCCTTAGAGTTACCAAATTGGTTGTTAGTAACTGCGGCAATATCTGGGACAAGGTCATGCTGAGGCGAGTGAACTGCCTTCGGGGTTTCTCATTCCTTTGTTGGTTGTGATGCTGAGGAGCACCAGCAGGTTTTGAAATAACCACCGCGTTGACAGCTTAGCGGTGCTCAGATCTGTTTGGTCTCCTTGAACCATAGACAGCACTAGATTCCTTCTTGAACGACTTCTTTTCAGTGCCCAAGGAGGCACCTTTCTGTATCTTCCCAGACTTGATACCAGCTTCAATTCTCTCACCAGTCAAGATAAGGTCTGTAAACCCGGCTGAAGAATTTCTAATCAAATGGTTGAAGAACGGACCAGACAGGGTCCCCAGAAACATATCAACCAGCTCGCGATCAGTTAGAGGTGGCTGCACCCTTCCAGCAAGGTCTCTCCACTTTTGGGCATATTCCTTAAATCCTTCACCCGTCCCTAGTGACATACCCTGGAGTTGGGTACGCGTAGGAGCGAGGTCGGAATTATATTGATACTGCTTATAGAACGCAGTAGCCAAATCCTCCCAGTTACGGATACTGGCCCCATCCAGCTGATAGAACCATTCGAGTTGAGTCCCTGAAAGACTATCCATGAAGAAATGGATCAACAAATTCTTGTCAGCAGTGTATGGTTGGATCTTCCTTACATACGACCAGAGGTGCAGCTTAGGACAGGAAGCTCCGTCGTATTTGGCAAAAGCAGGTGCCTTGAACTTATGGGGAATCACCACCCCAGAGGATAGACCTAGGTCTCCAAAGTCCAACCCGGGCACATTCTGTATCTCCATGGCGCTCAAGCGGTCCTCCAACTGTTTATACCTATCCTCAGCAGGAGGGTACTGCTCTTCATCATAATCCGTCTCGTTGTCGGAGACCACAAGACTAGGGACCCTTCTCTCTTGTGGACTGTCTTTCCCTACTGATGAGGTAGTCAGCTCAACCTCATTCTGCAGTCCATTACCAAACCTGCGTCCAGTATTGAACAAAACGGTCCTCTTCTTCTTCTTCTTCCTCTCTTTCAGAATCAGAGTCTTCAAATCCTGTTGACCCTGGGCTAGGCTCATAACCAACTCTTGGAACTGGGCATTTTGGGCCTGGAGGGCCTTTATAGCTTGTTCAGCGGAAGGTTCGGCAGACATGATGATTGCTGAAATAAACAGCGAAGAAGATAAGTGACCTGTAACAGGGGTACCTGTTATGCATATGATGAAATGAAATGCGTATGATTTATGTATGCCATGTTTTCAAGGATCTCGCGGGGTAAACAAATAAACTTGTTAGAATTTGAATCTGGTAGCTTGATTGAAGGAACTTCAAGTTGTTGAGAGCCCTTCTTCAAGAGTCAAGCTCACCATATCGAGTGGGTCATAGCCCCTGACTCAAGTTATCATGTTTTGATCTCCGGATAACCTTGGCTAGAGGAAAATAAATCCCCTTTGCCCCTTGCTAGACATTTGGTTCATCATGACCTGCATCACAAACCCTCGAGATCCTTGAAATGGGTTAGTCCTTATGCAAGATGTATGCAATGTTATGATGTTATGATGTTATGATAGAGGCACACTACAAGTATTCACAAAAGGCAAACATGGTAAAGGCACACAAGTCACACAAAGGAGCCCTTAGTTTTCAGGCTGGCATGAAGTTTAGGTACTACCCTCTTTCAGTTTCAGTTGGTTAAGACCTGTCCTAGAAAATAGTAATCGGGTTCTAGAGGATCTCAATATCACTGACTACCCTCAATCGGTCATAATTCCAGTTTGGCAACCTTTTCTTGCGGCCGGAACCATCGTGAGAGTTTAGTCTCAATGAGTGTAGCATACTGCTATTGTTCTATGGCCATGTTGGGTCAATTTAAGGTTCTAAGGTCAGTTGGTGCTTAATGACTCCTCAGAAGACCCATATTCTCCTCGTTCCAACACAAGGGATATCGGTACAGACCAAGGTGTCACACCAACGTAGCTACTGCTTCACCCGTGTCGGTCTATGCTGGACAGGTCCCTCACAGTTTATTGCTACCTAAAAAAGGGTACCCCCAGATCTGGGTTAGGATCTATGAAACTCCGATACAAGCCAATAAAATTAAAAGCATACAATGCAATACAATTGAAAACACAAGTGATCTAGTCCTAAGGTACACCTCACTTATAAGTTTATCCCCAGCAGAGTCGCCAGTTCTGTGATCGGTGGAAATAGAACTGACTGTTTTGGAATGCTGGTTCGCGTATGTCGTGGTAAGCAAGAGTCGCCACCGTCTTTTATTTTCTCCAACAAGGAAAGGACAAAAGCACAGCAAAATTCCTTTTCGAGATGTTTCTCGGGTTCGGGAGGTAGATTATAGAAAGGGAAGGTGT
Source organism: Vicia faba (assembly GCA_948472305.1). Lineage (NCBI taxonomy): Eukaryota > Viridiplantae > Streptophyta > Magnoliopsida > Fabales > Fabaceae > Vicia > Vicia faba. The sequence goes on from OX451737.1 coordinate 1,672,046,149, forward strand.
TAGCACCCTTTCTATCCGTGGTTATCCATGGGCTCTTAGGTACTTGCTCACTGTGTTTTCAAAATGTTTTGCTTTTCTTGTGTTTGTGGGTTTTGAAAAGAGTTTTGTTTGAAAACTTCGATTTGACTCTTTTATCTGTCCTCAAGAGTGTATGAAGTGTTGTTTGAAAACTTTTGTCATAAAAAGTGTAGGTGCGAAAAGTTGTTTTTGTTTTGAAAGAGCAAGTACCTGAGAACCTCTACCTACTCAAAAGAAATTAAGCTGTGTAAATGTCCTTTAGACAGTACTATCCGACTATTGAGAAGTAGGTAGCACCGTCGTTGGAGTTTTTTGGGTCAATTCGATTATAGGGACATGTGGTCACCAAAGCAATAGTAGGACGCCTTAGCGGTAACCCTAATGTCTTAGATCTTTTTTATCCGAGGAAACCGTTTCGAGGCAACTTTGATCTTTAGACAGGAGGGCGACCTCTAAAACACCCTATACTCAATGACCACGTCGAGGCAACCAAGTGAGGCGTACCCTAGGAGTGGCATGTGCGTGTGTGTCAGGTTTCAATTAAGTTATCTTTGTACATGTTATGGTGAGCTACGGGTTGATTTTAATTTCAGAGATAAGTCTGGTCATGCATAGCCTAATTAACATACATCTAACAGTTAATAGTTGCGGAAAGTAAATCTACACTATTACAAGGCGTCGGGTATTTACATCGCCAAAAACAACCCTTGAAAAGTAAATTGCAGGAAATTAAAGGAAAGCGATAAAAAGGTCCTAATTAAAGCTATTACATCCTCGGAACAATTACATAATAATGGATCAAAAATTAATAAAGCAAACATACGCGCGAGAGAAAATTGAATCGGAGAAGTCCTTAGGGTTTTGACCCTTTTTTGAGAAAGAAAGAATTTTTTATTATGAATTTTGCATTTAATTAAGTTAATCCTAAGCTAATTAATTAACAAAAAGAAATATTTTTGGTTTTTTATGTTTAAGAAAAATAGGTCAAAAGTTATTAAAAACCCTAATTCTATAATAATTTTATTTATTGCAAAAAAGTCAAAATTAACCTAATAAAAAACTAAATCAATTAATTACTTATTTATTTACAAAAATAATAATTAAATTTAATTAATAAAAATATTATTTTTTATGTGTTCTGAATTTATTATGAAAATGTTAATTAATTTGTTGGTTAGTAGTTAATTAAAAATAATAAAAATAAATAAAGCAAATGAATGAAAGAAAATAAAAATAAAATAAAATGCAAACTCAGGGGGGTTTGGGCCAGCTTTGGAGGTGTCTTTGGCATTTGATGGCCCAACAAAGCTCCAGCCTGTTTTGACTTTTTGGTTCGTCCATACGCCCGTTGACTGGAGACTATGATGATCACCCAGCTTTGGCCACTGGATCTATGCTGGAAGACACCTGGCGCGTTGATAACTGGAGGTGTATGATGGACCTCATTATGGAACCTGCATGTGAATATTCAAAGGAAAAGGAAATAAAGGTTTTGGGGGGACCTGGGATTCGAACCCAGGTCCCAGTGCTTCCAAGCCAACGCACCAACCACTACACCACTTGCACGCTTTTGATATTATAATGATCAACAATTATTATATTTTAAGAATTTAATTAATATGCTGTAAAACACAAAAAAACGCGCGTGTTTTCAAATTTCCCAATGTTGTATCAACACATCATCGTCTTCCTCATCGTACCTGCAAAAACTATATTAGATAGCGGGGGTTTTTAACCCCCACAAACTAGTTGCACGAATAATAGCGATTAGAGATACAACACATATAAATATTTCGCGAGGGGTCCTTTGTGTTCGTCTTGGTTCAACGATTCCAACCATGGGTCTTATGAGTCCTAATTTTTCTGGGTTTAGAAAGCCCCAATTTCAAAGCTTAAGAACCCTAGAAATTGATCATGGCAACTTTTGATTTATGGCGTTTCAGTCCAATTAAGTGATACCATTAGCTTCGTATGGTCCCTAGCAACATAAATCCACCACAAAAACATGTTAATTATGCATGAATTCAACAATACGATTTTGGAAAATAAGTGCAAACCGTGATTCTATTTTCAGTGATTTCTTGAGCTTTAAGGTCTGAATTTGATTGCAAAACCTTCCTGGGATCTCCTGCAATGTATTGGAATCAATAAAAACTCTTAAATCGCCCTAGAATACAAAAACCAGTTTTCAATTTTTCTTGAATTTTCTTGAATTGGCTATGGTCTTTCTGCATATTTTTTCACGTCTTCTTGATCAGGGTTAGCTTGCTTGTATATAAGGCAACTGAATTAGGTCAAAAACTTGGGCAAAATCCATGTGCATTCATGTTTGAATCCTTGATTGAAAATCAAATCTTTTTTATTTTTCATGATTGAATAAAGTTGCCAATTTTGGATCTTTTGATATCTTTGACTTGTGCACGAAATTGCCAGCATGTCTTGACCATATTTGCTTCACAAAAAGATTGAAAAATCAAATCTTCTATTTTCCTACAATTTAAATTAATTAAATGAATTAATATTAATTAAAAATCCAATTAATCAATAAAAATAAGAAAATAAATTCAATTAATCTTGATGGGTCGTGCATAGACCATGAATGAAGTTTCAAGAAGAGATTTGAGGCCCATTAGCAAAAATAAGGTGTTTTGAGCAAAGTTGACTTTTGCAAGATCATGAAAATTTCCCAACTTCTCCAATGCATATCTTGCTCAATTTTGATCATATGACCATGTTCTTTGACATTTTGGAAATCTCTTGAAGTCCTCTAACCAATGCCTTTGGTCCCATGTAATTTGGATTTACCAATCTCAAGTTATGGCCTTTGACTCAAAGTGTACTTTTGTTGACTTTTGAATTTGACCTATAATGTAAAAATTGGTAACTTCTTGTGAGTGCATTTTCTGATATTGGAGTGTGAATATGGATTGTATGAATTTTAATCCTCTTTAAGATGAGATTTGGATGGGATTTTTCTGAAGAACCATGAAAATGTTATGCCCTGGTCAAGATACAGTTGACTTTTCTGGTGTCCAAAAATAGTAACTTTTTGCATCTTGATGATTTTTGAGCTATCCTTGTGGAATCATGATCAAGACTTGATCAAATGATTATTGTGAGCTCAAAATAAGATATTGACAAAAAATTTTGACTTTTGACTGTAAAATGACCATTTTGCCCTTGCAGTTGACTGTAGGTCAAATGGAGCTTTTGGCTGTGCAAATTGGCATTGTGAACCTTGAAACTTGACATGTAGGTGTTTGAGAATGTATAGAGGCCTATGACACTTGATTGAACCATTGAAAACCTCAAATTCCTTGAAAGAACCAAAACCCTAATTTCAGCTGTCTTAGGAGGTGACTTGATTGTAAAACCCTTGAGCAATCTTTGGGCAATTTGAAGATCATTCTTGACAAAACTTGAGGAATACGGGAGTGCAAATTTTGGGGTACAACACAAGGTATCTTAGCATTATTTTTGAGAGACTAAGATCATTTGTAAGGAAACTTAGATAGCGTCATCGAGGGACCATGATCTTGTATTTACTTGTTTTTGCTAAAATACCTTACATGCGTAATATGGCCATTTTGTATAAGACAACCATGTGGGATAACCCTAGGTGTGCTTGTGTGCAAATGTATTATTTTCATGCTTGTTTTTTTGTCTTGAATTAGGGTTTTCTAAGTATTGGTTTTAGTCTTTCCATACAAACCCTAATTACTAGCATGTTATATAAAAACGATAAATTGCGAAAAAGTAAAGTTACTATGCTATTACAATACTTGTGGGAAGGGGTGTACAAACTACAAATGGGGATTGCAAGAAAGTTAAACCTAATTAGCTATTACAACCACATTGAATATTATACAAAATTGAAAATAAAAATGCAAGAATATAAATGGAAAAAGAAATGATTTTTATTGTTTTTATGAAAGGGTTTTATCTTGACCTAAATTAATAAAATGAGTAATTAAAATTAAATAAAATTAATTTAAACTAACTAAGGAAAGAAATTCATTTGGAAAGAATTTTTTAGGTTTTTTTTTATGAAAAGGTTTTAAATTAATGAAAATAAAATGAAAATTAATTAACTAAAATAAACTATGTTCTAAATTAATTTTAACTAAGAAAACAAAATAATATATTAATTTATCCTAAGTCTAAAATTATTTATGAAAAGAAAGGAAATTTATTTATTTTAAGAAAAAAAATGTTTTTTATCCTTTTGTTTTATGGAAATAAAACACATTAGTATAAAAAATAAGTAAAAATAAATTTGGATTTTTTATGATTTTATGAAAATAAAAATAATAATAATAATTATGAAAATATTAATAATAATAATAATGAAGAAAAATAAAATAAAAATAAAAAATAAAGAAAAGTCAGGGGGTTAATCAGTAATGTAAGGATTATTATGAGAAAAAAACTAGGCCTATATGAAGAGCCCAAGCGCTGCCAAAAAAAATACAAAAAGGTCAGAAAATTGTACAAATAGCAAAAGTTCACGCTGGAGCTTGAACCCAGGACCTAAGGGTGAACAAGAGCGTGCTTTACCACTGGGGTGGCTATACATCCGTTAAAATAACTGAAACAATAAATACATAACACAAAACGTGCCCTGAGTACACTTCACCTTCAACCTCCAGGCAAATGACCCGTATCTTCTTCATTTCTCAACAAAAATCAAAAGTTCAAACATGAAAGTTGTAGCATTTCTTCCCACAAATCCAAACATATAAGTAACTTAAGCTAACAGTCAAAGATGAGTGAGAATTTTTCTGTCCCTAATTCAAACCCTAAATATTTCAGAAAACTTCAACTCTAAAATTCCTTAAGCTCAGGCCATATAAATGCAAACTATGGATATGTACAGTTTCGTGGCAAAGTTATCTACATTTTATCTTCACAAATCAAGACCTAAGAATGCCTAAATAATGATATGAAAAGTAAGAAAACTCACCTTGCAGCTGAAGAACGTATTTTGAGTTAGAGCTACTTTCAAAGTGTTTTGATGATTGGGTGAGCTTCCTTGCACCTCCAGGAAGCTATTGCAAAGCTTACTTTGTGCTGAGAGTTCTTGAATCAAGCTGAAGAAGTCAATGTGCAATGCCCTGTTTTTGAAAATGGAGAATGGTGTAAATGGTTTTACAGTTTGAAAACAGGGGTTGGGATAGTTTCTATATGTGTATTAGAAGCTTTGTGGATGGTTTGTCCAAGAAACGCACGAGGGGATTTGAAGTTTGGTTCTAAAAATCAGAAATGACAAGTTTTTGTGCTTGTATGGCAATTTATGGTTTTGTGTAGTTTTAGGACCTGTTTCCTCACGTGTTAGCTTGAAATTCACTTGTATAAATATATGGAAAAGGTTAGAGGACTTGAGGAGGTCAGAAAACAAAGATCACATGTTATGAGTTTTTGACTTGTTTTTGAAGTTATCTTGAAAAACATGGTTTCAATGCAAGGTACATGTCTTGTAGGGTGGCTTGCAACTTTAAACTTATTTGTTCTAAGTTTATAGAGCATGATTGTGCAGAAAGAACAGGTGCAAAGCTCCATACAAGTTGACTTTGTGATTAAAGTCACTTTTCCAAAATGGAAGTGTGAACTTTGTTCCATTAATGGAAAATTTACTTGGACAAAACTTGAATCAAGTGTATAATAGCTAAAAAGCAAGTGTAATCTTATGATTATGTATAGATCTTGAGGTTTAGAGGCCTGCAAAACAAAATTGTGCAACATAGGTTTAAAATTGAATTCTTGTTCATCACAAAATGACTTGTAATTCAAGTGTGAAAACCCTAACTTCATCTCTTCGATTATCCATACTCAAGAATGATCTCAAGGAGTTCTTGGACATTTTCGAAAGCTTGTAATATGATATACAACCCATATTTGAATTTCTTTTTAAGATTCCCTTGGAACTATATGAAAAAGTGCCATGAAGCTGGGTCAAAATCCTGACCAAATTAGGGCAAAAATTTCACAGTGTTTTATTTCATGACCACATGTTCTTAAAATTATAAATTGAGATCCAAGCACTTTTGGAAGGAGTTTCGCAAAGCAAAGTTGTATATTTCATGGAGATCTACAACTTTCATGTTGGAAGTTTCTCTTGAATCATCTTGCATCATGGTGAAAATTTTGTTCAATGTTATGAAAAAACATGAAATTTCCAACACTTAGAAAAATTTCTAAGTTTAGAAATTTTGACTTTTCAAAATGAAATCTTGACTTTTTGATTTCTTGATGAATAATTTTCATATTTTGACATTTTTTGATGAATTATGATCTATGGCACTTGAATTTGACCAAAAAGTCAAAGTTTGACTTTTTAGTATACAATTGACTGAAAAAATTCATCTGTCTATTCAATGGACTTGCAATGTTTTGAACCATGCCATTAGGTCAAAATGATGCAATTGGAATCTTGAGATCATGCCTTAAACCAATTGACCATTTGCTAGGTCAAAAATCAAAAATTTCCCTTTCTCAATCAAAACCCTAATTTTGACCATTTTGCCCTTTTGGAGAATTGATCAAATTTCTTGAGGAGTTGTGGTCCAAACTTGATCAAGTGATACATATGAGTTTAAAATGTTGATGTGGATAAAAAACTATGAAGTTTGACTGTAAATTGGCCATAATTGACTTTTTCCCCAATATAGCTGATTTTTAGGTCAACTGCTCAATTGACTGAGCAAAAATGTGATTCAAGGCTTGAAACTTGGCATGACTAATCTTGGGGGTCCATAATGATCCATGAAAGTCATATGGGGCATTGTAATTTCAAAAATCCTTGTGCAAACTCAAACCCTAATTTTGGTCATCAGTGCTTAAGGAGATTTCTTGAGCTGATCAACCCTAGTGCAGTCTTGAGTCAAGGGAGATCTTGTGAGAAAATTCTTGATAAATGAGAGGGAAAATTTTGGGGTACAACATCTGCCCCTGTTCAATCTTCTTAAGCTTGAAGAGTTAGATTGGAAATTTCTGTCGTTCGTGACTCGAAGGTGAAAGATGATTGGGCACTAGAGTGCCCAGAAATTTGCACTCGGTGATGTGATGGTTGAGGGAATGAGCTTAAAGATGCCATTTGGAAAGGTGATATAAAGTTTCAGGAGATGGGCTTGTATATTCCATCCAAAAGTGATTGTTGAATTGTAATTTGTAAGCTGAAAGAATGAGTATCAGAATGTCGTCCGTGTCTGTGGCATATCTGTACTGTATCTGAGAGTTGAATCTCAAAGAGTGCCAGGATGGCATCCGTGTCTGGAGTGTATCTGAACTGTATCTGAAAGTTGGATCTGAATGAGTATCAGAATGGTATCCGTGTCTGGAGCATATCTGAACTATATCTGAAAAGTTGAATCTGAATGAGTATCAAAATAGCATCTGTGTCTGGAGCGTATCTGAAAAGTTGAATTTGAATGAGTATCAGAATGGAATCCGTGTCTGGAGCGTATCTGTACCGTTTCTAGAAGTTGAGAATTGAATGAGTATCAGAATGACATTCGTGTCTGGAGCGTATCTGAACTGTATCTGAGAAGTTGTATCTGAATGAGTATCAGAATGGCCTCCATGTCTAGAGCGTATCTGTACTGTATATGAAATCTGAACATTGTTAATGGTAGCTGTTTGATTAATCTTATCCTAAAAAAGGTAAAATGATAGCTAATATGCAATGTTGTGTTGTATGAAATGCGTAGTATAATGCATTCGTGTTATCAATGTTTATGATATATGGATGTGATGTATGCGTATGTGAGCTAATCTGTTGCACTGCTGCTGGATTTGGGGAAAATAAATCCCTGACTACTGCTGTGGATATGGAGTATAAGTCTCCATGTTATGGAGTTGAAGTGCTGATGAATTTCCCTTTAGAGAAATAAATTTTGTTGTAAGGGGAATGCCGTGTACTGTTTGAAAAATCCTGGTTGGGGAATTCGGAGAAATTTGACGACCTCTACTGGGGATTGATAACTGAAACCTCTGTTCCGTTGGGGATTGGACTGCACACTGCGGGGAACTTTATGGAGATAAATTTAGAGAGATTTCCCTATCTCTTAAAGCCATCAGCGATTGTCTTTTATTTTGTCTATTTGTAAACAATAATTATGTTCAAATATATTTGTTCGACAATGAATCATTGGACGTTTTTGTAAACAAAACACAAGCGTAAATAAAAACAAATAGTTTTTTTCAAAGGGATATCTTTGTATTGACTTTGAGTAAGTATTTTGTACAATGAGGCGAACAATCTAGTGAGAGAATTCCATCGTAAAAAAATGAAAATTTTGATACAAAGAAAAAATAGCCTTGTGCAATAATACCATGGGGGTCCCATTCTACTATAGCCTTCGTATCTCCGAGCATCTTGTCTATTTGTTGCCTCGTCCGAAGATGATTGAATTGATCAGAACCTCTGAGTTTGTCATTTGAAGCCAAAGGTTGTCCGTAAGGTGATCCAACGGGACATAGTCCTACGCTTTAATTCCCTAACTTTTTCCTGGACCGCCCTTTCGGGTTTTCAGTCCACCGGGAAACCCTTTTTTGCCCAAGTCGCCCTTTCGGGTTTTCAACTTGCCGGGTGTACACATTTTTTTGTTTTATTCCTAATTTTTACCCGAACCTTTTTGGTTCGCTGGGATGCCCTTATTTTTCCTAGGTGTGTCAACCTAGAGGGTCTCTTATGCGTAGTATCTTTTGACTATGTCTGCGTTTGCAGGGTGCGGAAAGTCATCACTATCCATGGTGGTCAGGATCATTTCTCCACCAGAGAAAATGTTTTTGATTACAAACGGTCCTTTGTATGTAGGAGTCTATTTGCCCCTGGGATCACCTTGCGGCAGTATGATACATTTGATCACCAAATCCCCGACTTGATACACTTGGCATCTGACCTTTTTGTTGAAACCCTTGATCATCCGTTTTTGATACATTTGACCATGGCAGACAAAAGCAAGTCCTTTCTCATCAATCAAGTTTAGTTGATCAAGTCGAGTCTGGATCCAATCCTCTTCATTCAACCCTGCGTCCTTCATAATTCTCAGAGAGGGGATCTGGACCTCAATAGGCAAGAAAACTTCCATGCCGTAAATCAGAGAATAGGGTGTTGCCCCGGTTGATGTGCGAGCTGTGGTTCGATACCCGTGGAGAGCGAATGGTAACATCTCATGCCAATCTTTGTATATGAATGTCATTTTTTGCATGATCTTTTTAATATTCTTATTTGCAGCTTCGATATCACCATTCATCTTTGAACGGTAAGGGGAAGATTTATGATGCTGGATCTTGAATTGCTTGCACAAGGCGGTGATCATAGTATTGTTCAAGTTTGTACCATTGTTTGTAACGATCCTCTCTGGCATACCATAACAACAAATGAGATTCTGCTTGATGAATCAGGCGACAACATTCTTGGTAACGGAAGCGAAAGAAGCTGCCTCCACCCATTTTGTAAAATAGTCAATGGCCACTAGGATGAAGCAGTGTCCATTGGAGGCTGTTGGCTTGATTTCCCAAATCATATCAATCCCCCACATAGCAAAGGGCCAAGGAGCCGTCAAGACATTCAGAGGAACCGGAGGTACGTGCACCTTGGCAGCATAAATCTGACACTTATGGCAGGTTTGAGAGTGTTGATAGCAATCTGCTTCCATGGTAGACCAATAATAGCGTGCCCGTAGGATTTTCTTTGTCATCGTATGTCCACTGGAATGGGTGCCAAAAGTTCCTTCATGTAATTCAGCCATGATCCTTTCAGCTTCAACCTTTTCTATGCACCGAAGTAACATAGAGTCATGGTTGCGTTTGTAAAGAATGCCATTACTAAGGAAGAATTTAGCAGAGAATCTCCTTAATAACTTCTTGTCATTTACTGAAGCTCCTTCTGGATATTCTTGAGTCTCGAGATACCTCTTGACTTCGTGACACCAAGGTTGGTCCACTACTTCTTCAGTATTAATCTCGTGACAGTGTGTTGGTTCTTCCATTCGTTCAATGGTGATCTGGGGAGCCTCGTTATCCCATTTAAGTTTAAACATAGATGATATTATGGCTAGTGCGTCTGCTAGCTGATTTTCTTCTCGCGGGAAACGCTCGAAGGTAATCTTTTCAAAATGTGGGAGCAATGTCAAGACATGTTCTTTGTAAGGGATAAGGTTAGGGTGTTTGGTGTCCCATTCCCCTTTGATCTGGCTGATAACCAAAGCTGAATCTCCGAACACATTCAAAGATTTGAACCCCAAGTCTATGGCAGCTTTGAGACCAAAGATGCACGCTTCGTATTCCTCCATGTTATTTGTACAATTGAAGCAGAGTCTTGCCGTAAAAGGAGTATGACATCCTTTAGGAGATATGAGTACATCACCATACCATTGCCGAGTGCGTTAGATGCCCCATCAAAAAACAGGGTCCATCGGGATCCTTGTTCAGGTCTGTCATTTGGTCTGAATTCTTCATAGTCGTTTACCATTATAATGTCTTCATTTGGGAATTCGAACTTCATGGACTTGTAGTCTTCTACAGCTTGGTGAGCAAGGTGATCAGCCAGTACATTGCCCTTTATTTCTTTCTGGGTAGTATACTGTATGTCATATTCTGTCAGGATCATCTGCCATCTTGCTATTCTCCCAGAGAGTGCAGGCTTCTCGAAGATGTATTTTATTGGATTTTAGATATTAACAAGGTAGTATGAGTCAGCATATACTGTCTTGCTGGCGAGCAGCCCATGCCAGAGCGCAACAAGTTTTCTCGAGCAGTGAATAACTTATTTCAAAGTCGGTAAACTTTTTGCTCAGGTAATAAATAGCGTGCTCTTTTCAGCCCGACTCGTCATGCTTCCCCAACACACACCCCATTGAATTTTCTAAAACAGTCAGATACATGATCAATGGTCTTCCCTCGACTGGTGACATCAACACAGGAGGCCCTTACAGGTATTCTTTGATTTTGTCAAAACCAATTTGGCACTCATCATTCCATTTGACTACCTGATCTTTCTTTAGTAGTTTGAAGATTGGTTCACAGGTAGCTATCAGGTGAGAAATGAATCTGGCAATGTAGTTCAAGCATCCCAAGAATCCTCTGACTTCCTTCTCAGTACGAGAAGCAAGCATCTCTTGTATAGCTTTCACCTTGGCAGGATCTACTTCGATACCTTTATTGCTGACGACAAAGCCTAGGAGTTTACCAGACCTTACTCCAAACGTGCACTCATTGGGGTTCATCCTCAGCTTGTACTTCTTTAGTCTCTCAAATAGTTTCTTTAAATGATCAAGATGCTCTTCTTCTGTTTGAGATCTAGCTATCATGTCGTCCATATAGACCTCTATTTCGTGATGTATAATGTCGTGAAATAAAGCTACCATGGCACGCTGATAAGTTGCCCCTGCATTCTTCAGTCCGAATGGCATCACCTTGTAGAAGAATGTCCCCCATTGTGTGACAAAGGTTGTCTTCTCCATGTCCCCAGGCACCATTATGATTTGGTTGTAGCCTGAGAAGCCATCCATGAAGGAAAAAACTTTGTGTTGTTCCTTATTGTCAACTAGGATGTCAATGTGAGGAAGTGGGAAATCATCCTTAGGGCTTGCCCTATTCAAATCTCTGTAGTCCATGCACATTCGTACCTTGCCGTCCTTTTTGGGCACGGGAACAACATTGGAAATCCATTGCGGGTAAGAGGTGACGGCCAAGAATCCAACATTGAATGTTTTCATGACTTGTGCTTTAATCTTCTCTGACATATCTGGTCGCATTCGATGAACCTTTTGTTTTACTGGTGGGAAATCCTCTTTTGTAGGTAGACGATGTACCGCAATACCTGCATCAATTCCTAGCATGTCTTCATACGACAAGGCAAAGACCTTAACATAATCGTGCAACAATTGAGTCAGACGCTCCTTGACACTGGGTTCCAGATTGGCACCCACCTTGACTTCTCTTTTGTCTTCTTCGGTACCTAGGTTGATTGTATCGACTGGTTCCTCGTGGGGCCGAATGGTTCTCTCTTCTTGTAGTAGTAATCTGGCAAGTTCCCCTGGTACTTCACAATATTCCTCACCTTCGTCTTCGGCTTGGTAGATTAGATTTTCAGAGTCACAAAAGGCCATAGTAGAGTCGTTACCCATGGGATCCCGAATGGATGCAGACCTGCATTGTGAGTGTGAGTGTGCGTATGGGTATAACTATCTTTTAAAGAAATGAAAAAATGTAAAAAGAAAAACAATGAGCATAAAGTTTGTATGCAAAACACGTCCATGATTCATTGATGTCATATGGAAATGAGATAATAACCCTTACAAATGGACCATTTTGCCTCGGGTAAGACACAAGGTTTTAAGAGTCTAAATTATTTTAATATTACAGATCCAACAAAATGTAAAGACAAATTACTGTGGGATAAAAGTGATTGGGACGAAATCTCTAGCCTCCTAGTTGTTGAGCCCTCCACTGACAGTAGGGAAGATTCAATCCTCCAGGTTGCAGCCATCTTCATCATCCTCTACCGCGTTGACATCACATTTGTTGATCTTCAGGGGTGGTCCTCCAGCACGAGCGCGACGTACAATCTTCTAGGAAACTGAAGTGAATCCTAGGACAAACTTGTCAGATTTGTATGGGATATCTGGGAGTTGTCCCCAGATAGTGCACCCACCTTCTTCTATCACTGCTTTTGTGTCCTTCAAAGATGACATCCTGAGTGGAGGCCTTATGATCTTGGGAATAGCCTTGGTCACTGCCATATCTTGCGGGACTTCTTCAAAGTGTTGGAATGGAGTTTCAATAAATTCACCATCTAATTCCACATATCTGAAGGAATTGAGATGGATGATCATATACTCTTCTTCTCCATGAACGGTGATAATCTTCCCTTGAATTGGATACTTCACCATTTGGTGCAACTTAGAGATGACAGTGCCAGCACTGTGAATCCATGGTCTGCCTAGCAAGCTGGAATACGAAGAGCGGATATCCATTACGTAAAAAGTTAAATCAAATGTTTGGGTTCCAACCTTTTTGAGCCGTCAAAAGCCCTCACTACTATATTTCTTGGTTTCAATGTCAATCCTTCGCAATCAAGCCTATCAATAGCCTTTTAGGCAACACATTCAGAGATGAGCCAGTGTCCACCAAGACATGAGCCAAGGTTGTTCCCCTACATTCCACTGAGACATGCAAGGCCTCATTATGCTTCCTTCCTCTTGGCGTTAAATCAGCATCCGAGAAACCTAAACCATTATCTGCAGTCAAGCTGGCTACGCAGTCTTGGAACTGATCGACAGATGTTTCTTGGGGCACATGGGCAGTTTTCAGGAATTTTACCAAGGCCTTTGCATGCGCCTCGGAACATAATAGTAAAGCCAACACGAAAATTTTAGATGGAGTTTTCCCCAATTGTTCAACTACGTCGTAGTCGCTTATTTTTATGACCTTTAGAATTTCCTCCATCTCTTTCCGGGAGGTCTTAGGGATATCCAATGATTGTGCCTTCGTCCGGACATGCTCAATCAGAATACTTTTACCTCGAGTCTCGGTGAACTCGGCAGCAAGAATGTCAGTTGGAGTGATAGCAGGGATTGTAACAACTTTGTTAGTTGGGGCATTGGTGGAGTTGATTGTGGGAATGGGAATAGCCTTTGGAGGAGCAACAACAACAAGAATGATTACGGGTCAAGAAACTGCTTTTGGGGGAGAAATTTCTGGAGAGAATATCCTTCCGCTTCGGGTAATCTTGCTAGTCCCTGCAATATTAATGATATCAGAGTTAACTTTCTCGGAACTGGAATCTTCGGCAGCTGGCTAATTTTTTTAATACCGTGGTAGTAGACATCCCCTCCATAATTCCATGGTATGGTTTTGTCTGAAAAATACGGGACTGGTCCAGGCATTATAATTATCAAAGGAGCTACTTTTGGAACTGATGTAATTCTAACGGGTCTTTTGGTGGAGACCCTGGAAAAATTATCGGAAATGGTTACAATGGAAACGTCATTATAAGAAACAGGTGGAACAAAAGTCTTTTCGAACAAAATCTCTTTGTTATCTATTAGGCACTGAATTCATGCTTTCAACAAAGGACAGCTGGTTGGTGAGGACAAACAGAAATGACAGCTTTCATCACAGCCCGGGAAAACACTGGCATTCAATAAGCTCTTTTTGATAGTCAGGAGTGAGGTCATAAGTTCATCAACTGAAGTAACAAACATATCCTCTTCAATGGCGTTGGAATTATGACCGTGCTTGGGCATAGGGGCAGAAATGACATTGGGCTTTTATGGCGATCGAATTCAATTTCTTTGGCTTTAAGGAGGTCTTGTACTTTGTTCTTTAGAGTGCAACAGTTGTTAGTGTCATGGTCGGGACTCTCAGAATGGTATACGCAATGGGCATTAGGATGATAGTGAGGAGAGGTTGTGTTAGGGTTCTTTGGAGCTTCTTTTAAAGTCACTAGGTTGGATCTTAACAAATGCAGAAATATTTGAGATAAGGTCATGTTAATTCTGGTGAATTGTCTGACTGGTCTTTCCATTCTTGGTTGGTTGTTTCTTTGCTGATCAGGCATATGTTTAGGAATCATGACAACCCCCACCATTGGACGACGTTCAGCCCTATCTTGATTTCTCTGAGGATAAACAACAACCACTTCCTTGTTTCTGATTAATGGTTTCCTTACAGTAGCAGAGGATGCATCTTTTTGAATCTTTCCATTCTTTATCCCAACTTCTACCCTTTCTCCGGTTAATATCAATTCAATAAAACCCGCCGATGAACTCCTAATTAAGTGATTAAAAATGAGACCAGACAAGGTGCCCAAAAACATGTCTACCAACTCTCTTTCAAATAGAGGAGGTTGAACTCTTCCGGCCAAATCTCTCCATTTTTGCGCATAGTCCTTGAAGCCTTCATTTGAAACCATGGCCATAATCTGGAGTGGAGTACGGGTAGGCGCAAGATCAACATTGTATTGGTATTGTTTGTAAAAGGTTACAGCAAGATCTTCCCAGTTCTGAATATTGGCTCTTTCTAACTGATAAAACCAGTCAAGTTGAGTTCCAGACAGACTGTCTTTGAAGAAGTGTATCCATAAATCCTTGCCAGCGGTATGAGGCTGGATTTTCTTTACATAGGACCAGAGATGCATTTTGGGGCATGAGACTCCGTCATATTTGGCGAACACAGGTGCTTTGAATTTTGGAGGAATGAGAATTCCCGATACCAGTCCCAACTCCTCAAAGTCCAATCCAAGCACTTTTTGGATTTCCATTGCACTCAACCGTTCTTCTAGATGCTTATACTTGTCTTCGACTGGAGGGTATTATTCTTCAGAATAGTCTTCTTCTTCCTCTTCCTCTTCGGAATTAGACTGAACAACTATTTCCTTTCCCTTCCTATCTTGATTGTCTTTCTCGCCAGATGTCGTTGCAAAGTCTAAGGCCCTTCTTGTCTGCCCTTGGAATCTTATTCCCATGTTTAGAATTCCGGTTATCTTCTTCATCTTCTTTTTCTTCTCCTCAACCAGAAATGTCTTCAACTCTTCTTGTCCTTTGGATAGAGTTAAGAACAACTGTTGAAACTGTGCATTCTGAGCTTGGAGGTCCTTCACCATTTTCTCGAGATCCATCTTACTGAAATAAATAGTAGAGATATGAGGAGACTTGTTGCAAGAAACCTGTTTATGTTATGATGAATTATAAATGCGTATGCAATGATTGCAAGGATTTTAAGATTCAAATTTGTTTTAGACAAAAAGGAAACACACGTTATATAAATAAATTAAAGCTTTGAGTACATCAATGCCTTCTTGGGCAAAACAAATACAAGAAACTCTAAGATAGAAAGGTAGTACGCATCCTCTTTGGTGTAATGTAGGCATTCAGAGTCTGCTCCTCATGAAGTAGTCTAGTGAGTTCCAAAACCTTCTTCTAGCTTGCGTAGAATTGGGCTTCGAAAGTATCTCGCTCCCCCTTGAGTTGTATCCAATCTCTTTGTAGGTCTTCAAGAGAGGTGGGCATGTCAGGATGTAGGATACACTACAAGAAAAATGATAGATTGGGACGGTTATTTTGGCTGATTACGACGGTTAAAACCGTCGCAATTTACAATCTACGACGGTAGAAGTACCGTCGCAGAATCGTGCGTCCCCAGCCTATTTCGCGACGGTTGCAAAAACTGTCACGCACAACAGATGGCGACGGTTATATACCGTCGTGAATTTGACTTTATTTTTTGTTTTTGTTGTTGTTTGCGACGGTTATATACCGTCGTGAATTTGACTTTATTTTTTGTTTTTGTTGTTGTTTGCGACGGTTATATACCGTCGTGAATTTGACTTTATTTTTTGTTGTTGTTGTTTGCGACGGTTATATACCGTCGTGAATTTGACTTTAACCGTCGTAATCTGATTTATAAATTTCAAATAATATTTTTATTTAAATTATTATTTAGTAAAATAATTTTAAATATAATATTATTTTACTATAATATTTTACTATTATATTTAAATTATTATTTACTTTAATATTTTTTTATTTATAGTATTTTTATTTTATTTTCTATCACTTTTCAACATTGTTTTGAAATGAGCAATCCAATTGTTTTGAAATATTTACTAACTCAGTATTATTAATTCAGTTGGGAAACCATTTGTAAAATAATGCAAGGAGACATTGCTTTTGCTATTGAAGCGTGAGATTTCCGTGAGATACCAGTACTTATTATTGGGAGAAAAGATTTATGAATTATTGCACATTGTAATATGCTTATACCACCTTATAACTTTGCTACAAGTTACCTATAACAAGTGAGATTTTCCGATTTTCAGGAACTATAACAAAAAGAGGTTAGCTCCGAAATCTCTTGATCATTTTGCAATCTTTGCAGCCATTTCTCTGACCAACTTAGCAGCTACCATAGCAGTCATTCCATCAACAGTATCGCGTTGTGGGTTGAGTTCAACGACGTCTCCAGCAACAACATCACCTTGAAGATTGTGTAGGATGTTAAGAACATCGCGGAAAGAAAGACCTCCCGGTTCAATATGAGACACTCCCGGAGCAAATGCAGGATCAAGACAATCCACGTCTATCGAGATATACACCCCTTTCACACCTTCCCCTAGTTTCTGCACAAGGAAATCACCAAGGTTTAAAAAGAACATACAAATGCACAAGTTAGTATCAATACATGCACACTCGGCATCAAGGGCACTTGTAGCTTCATCAAGAAGTAATTTTTTTGGATCTTTCAAAATTGCTCTTCCAATTGCAACTCTTTGCTTTTGACCTCCCTAGAGTTGAGTTCCATGTTCACCAACCATTGCGTCTAGTCCCTAAGATCATTAACCATGTTTAAACAAAATGATTAAATAAAAAAGAACACGCTCAATATGAAGGGGCAGAATATTTCAAACTGTAAAATAGAATTTACTATGACGTTACATGTACATTCAGGAGGAACATGAATACCTTGTACTAATACAGTGAATTGATCGATGAAGCTCCAGCTTGGAGGAATAGAAGCAAGCAATTAGTTTTTATGCAATGTACTCATACTCCTTCATGTAATATTAACATCAACCATGAAACTCAATCACTGTCATACAGGTTAACATAAACAATAATAATTGAAAGCATGTATTTAAAAAAAATGTGAGCAATAATCACTTACAAAATAAAGAAGAATGCAAACAACCCCGATGAAAATGTAAGCAGCGCAAAATTGAATCTGTAACCTTGATAAAGGCCAAATCTAGCGATTAGAGTTCCTATGTTATAACTGATACAAATTAAACGAAAAGACTCGAATTTCAATAACACTTACTACAAATATTTCACTCACATGTGTAGTAGTGTAAATAAAACAACAAACATTAAAATTGTCATTTGTTAGGTGCCATCATCACAATACCCTATAAGACCAGTCAAGTATTTATGATGAACTATAGCAAAACATTTGGCCTTACAACTACTTTGACGTGTTTATATAAAGAAGTTTCAGAAGAGTTAAGTCACCTATTTATAGTTACCATCAGAACATCACAGATGTGAATCACCGCTATCTGAATTATTTGTCGGAGGTGTCTTTTTTATATATACCACTAGCAATCTAATTGCTGCAAAGTCTATGACATCTTTATACCGTAAAAAAGAAATAAAAAGTCTATAACATCTTACTTTCTTGGACGGTCACGTTCCACCCAATGCACAATCCCAGCATCTTCTTTGTTTACGTCGTGGTCAAGAAACTCAACATTGAAATGCTTACTGAATTCAACAATCAAGTGCTTTTCCTGCTTTCGGTACCCATCAATTTTATCTGCCAGCATAACCGCGTGTACCTCCCACGGAAGTCTGCAAGGAAACAACAAATCTGATTACTGAGATTTAATGTAGCCTTTTCTGTTATGGTTCAAAACGCAACATGAACAGTTTCGGGAAAATGATTCAAAAATACTTTTTAAGTAAATTAGCAGTATACAAACTGATCCGCACCCAAAGAAAATGGCTGCAAGTCCTATACCAATAGCTGTTGTGCCAGTACCAGCATCAACGACAAATTTTGTGGCTCTTTGTTTCCCAAGTAAATGATTTTGTGATAAGTATTGCACTAACCGAATAATACCTATACAAAGAAACAACATTTTCATTTAAGTTCTTTCCGCAACAGTCCATAAAGTTAACGGCTATGCATTGTTAAGAGAAAATGATCCCAAAGATATGCATTGTTGTTTTTCAAACTTCAACTTCCCATTACCTAGTAGAGCAACAGAATCACCAGCCCCTTCGTTGACAACTAAAATCTTTTGAAGATGGTTTCTCTCACTTCTACTTGCGTCCATTTTCGTAAAATTTTGAGAAGTAGACAATTCGCCTGTTGAAGAAGCTTGAATGATATCATTGAACCATAGGAAAGCACCACTGTTTCCGGCCACTGACCTAGCATAGTTCTTTAGCATTTCTTCCCTGTTGGCGTACATAGTTCTCGGAACATATGTGACATTTCCATATATTGTAGACATCAAGTTATAGCCAGTCAAGATTTCAGGCTGCTCTCCTCGTAGAAGCAGATGTGACGTAATTCCTCTCTCAGCACACAGAACAGCTGCAAAATAAGCAAATCATGATATGGGTAGCATTAATTGCTAAGAACTAAGCACAATATCCACCAAAAGTACACTTCCCTCCTAAAAAACATAATGCTCAGCATAAACCAGAAAGTTACCTACCAATAGCAGCTGTGTGAGCACTCTGACAACCTCCACAGGTAACCTAGAAAATGTTGTTGAATGTTATTTGATCTTGAAAGGAACCCTGATTTTAGTGATAAGTGATAACCCTTTTGATTTAATGAATTAAAAAATCTATAGTTTCAATGCTTGGCGAAGTTTCCACCTTGAGAGTGCGAACAGATAAGCCACTCGTTTTGTTCTTCATGTTACAAACTTTCTGAAAGGTATCGATTTGGCAGGGGAAATAGGGCATGAAAAGTTATTTTTCAGTTCTTTTGGCAGGGGATTGATTATTCTCTGAGGATCGAGCTCTATGGGTAGTTGGGGAGATTGTTTCCTACTGCTGCTATCACATTTCATCAATTATAACAATGCTTTCTCTTATTCTGCATTGGCATTATTTACTGTTTAATTCCCTAGAAATCTGGTTTGCATCACAATAGCACGTCATTTTACATGAGTGTGATGTCTGTTCCATCAGTCCAGGGTAGCAGAAGAGCTTCCAAAAGGAATTTGATCTATATAATAGAGATTTACATACATTTTAGACACCACATCTGCCATAAGCAAAAAAGAAATAGTGGTTTACATCTCTTGATGTAGTGCTGCTTGTGCAGTCTAGAGTAACCAAACTAATCAAAAAAATGCAGCAACATGGGGAATGAAAGAACCAGGATAGAAGAATTTAAATTAAATGTCAAAGCTTCCAACTAAAAGTGCAGAGTGTAAACATTTATCCCAAAAACAAAAGGTATGGTGCAAACATGAAAGGGATGTCGTATCGCTGGGCAATACAAGGTAGAAACAGTATGTCCTCTAAGCATAAGCTATGTAGAAAATCATGATATAAATGCATTGAATCGAACAAAAAGTAAAAGAATCGTTACCACGGGTCCATGAAGAGGATCAGAAGCGATGAATTCCTCAACATCAGAGTCAGACCAGGAAGTGAGGGGTTTATCACGCTTGATGAAGTTGGAATAATTGCTCATAAACGAAAACCTCTCGCCCCAAAACTCTTTGTAGCCTTCCCAGAAAGACTGAGGTGATGAATCTTGCGTGTTACCTGCCATCGCCACCGTTTTCCCCCTTCAATTGTTTCACTCTGCAGCCACAAATCAAGAAAAATCGATCAATTAAACAAAATCGATGGATTTCCCCATAAAAAATCATTCATGCAAAATCTGAATAAATTGTTCATTTCAAATTAAATGGATGAGATTGATGGATAATAGAAATTGGAGTCTGAAACAAACCAGTGAGAAGAGTAAGCTGACGAGCACGGTACTTTTCTGCTGTTTAGGTTTGCCAAATGAATGTGCTTTTTGTTTCAGATCTTCGCTCTAGAATTCACTCTATCGAACATCCATTGAAATAATTTAATAAATATGGATTATTATCGTTTTTGTGAATATTTTTTTAAATAATAAGGTATCGAAAAATATTTGGTATGAAAGGAGAGCAAATTACTAAGTAAAATTTGGATAAGGGTTAATTTGGGTGCGACGGTTGTTTTACCGTCGTGAAATGAATTTTAGGACGGATAATTTTACCGTCGTGAAAGGTTTAAGGGTGCGACGGGTGCTTTACCATCGTGATATGCCTTTTAGGACGGTTAATTTTACCGTCGTGACTAGTTGTTGGTGAAAAATCAATGTTAAAAGTGTTAAATGGGGGCCGACGGTTGTTTTACCGTCGTAATAATAATATTATGATAGTTAAATATACCGTCGCAAAATAAATATTAGGGACGGTTGGTGTCAACTGTCGTAAACACTGTCGCTATATGTCAATTACGACAGTTATCACATAACTGTCGCAATTTTTGTGTCGTTAAACACTAATTTTCTTGTAGTGATAGTGTATGGAACGTCTCCTTCCATGATAGGCTCAATGATTACCGGGATAATGGAGGGATAAGGCATCATAAGATTCTGAGCACGAGTTCATACCCATTTGAGGTAAGGCTCAAGAGTGATGGAATTTTTATGCCCCAAAGTTTTGCTATCTACCTTGTTCAACATACTCCAAGCTCGGATAAATCTCTGGTGAAGACCTTGATCGTTGTTGTCATAGTCAAATACCAAACCTTGAATCAGCATCTCGTGCGGGCCATCCCTTCAGGCGTAACCAAACTGTCTTAAGGCCAAACAAGAGTTGTAGGTGATACCTCCCCTAATTCCAAGTAAAGGGACATTAGGAAATTCTCCACAACGGTCGATAATTGAAACATTCTTTATGGATCGGGAGCACCAATGAATGTCTGAATGTTTGAGCGTCATCAACCTTTGTGACCACCTTGAACCTTGCTCATTCTTTAATACAGATTGGGGAAGATGTAAAATAAACCATCGTGCCAAGAGAGGAGTGAAACACATAAGGACACCTCTTTTCCTCATTGTGTGAGTGTGAAAAGAGTGTAGGATATCCCCTAGCAACGTAGGCACCAGGTTGTGGGATATGAAGATTTTGATAACGTTCACATCTATGAGTTGGTCAGGATTTAGAAACAAAACCATCCCATAGATGAGGAGAACCACAATTTCCTCAAAGGCTTGAAAATCCAAGGAATTCCAACAGCTTTGGGCTTTCTCAAAAAAGAACATTGCTAGGAAACCTTTGACACCACTCCTTATTTCCCAATGAGTTATGGCATCAGATGAGTGCAAGTGTAGAGCTTGAGAAATCTCTTCTGGATTTGGGTCTCTTTCTGTACCGTTGAAAGGTAGTTGGTTGAGAATGGGAATCCTCAAGAGTCGGGAGAATTCTTCCAAAGTAGGCACAAGTTGATAGTCGGGAAATGCGAAGCAATGTTGCAAAGGATCAAAGAACTGAAAGAGCACCTTCATCATGTCCTCATCTGTGTTGAAGGTGACCAAGTTGAGTAGCCGACCATGTCTCTCAGTGAATGGAGAGTTTTCAGGAATCCTTGAAGCTAGCTCCTTAAGTTGTGGAGGGATCCCTACAAGGTTGACTTGAATAGTTTTCCTACGAAGAGAATCCATATCCTACAAAACAAGAACAAAGATGAATCCCAAAATCCTTGAAATGGTTAGTGATTGTATATGATGTTATTATATTCATCATGTTATGTACAAGTATGTATATACGAACAAAACAAACAAGTTCCTAGGTTTAGGCTTGCATGGATTTTTATAGGTAAGTACCCTCTTGAAGTTTAGTTGGCTCAACCTGTCCTAGTAATGGTAATCGGGTTCTAAGGAGCTCAATATCACTGGTTTGTTTCCGTGGTCATTGTTTCAGCACAAGCCTCTTTAATGGCGACTGAAATATCCCAAGAAACCAAACCTTAATGAGTGCAGTATCGAGTATCTACCAACTTTGGACTGCACCAAAGTCGGTCATATCACTACATCCTAAAGGCCAAGTTGGTCAAGTAAAGGTTCTAAAAGTTCATTAGTGCTTCATGACATCACTTAGCGGCCCCATATTCTCTTTGATTAACTCAAAGGCTACCGGTACCCACAAATATGTCGCACTAACGTAGTTATTGCTTAGACCATGTCAGTATACCCCGCACAATTTCAACAACGTATTGCTACTTACCTATAAGGTATCCCAAATCCGGGTAGAGGATTCAAACCCAAACAAAGAACCAAAATGTAAAGCATACAAGTCAAACAATGAAAGCAAATAAATGTGATCTAAACCTAAGGTAACCCCACTTTAAAATATTCCCCAACAGAGTCGCCAGTTCTGTGATACGGTGGGAGAACTGTCTTGAAAGTTTTGTGTTTGATTGCAAATGTTGCGGTTAGCAAGAGTCGCCACCGAGTTTTCTTTTATCCAAAAGGAAAGGTGAAAAAGCACATGAAAGACCTTTGACATTATTTCTTGAGTTCGGGGGGTAGATTATGAAAAGGGAAGGTATTATTACCCTTTTCATCCATGGTTTTCCATGGGCTCTTAGTTACTTTTTAGATCACTTGCTTTTTGTTTGAGATCGTGCTTGATGTGGTTTTTGAAAGTATTTTGTAAAAGAGGCTATTGTTTAGGCAATCTTTGTAATGATTCTAGTTCGTAAGAATGTATACAAAGATGTTGATCTTTTGAAAATGTATTCAAGTTTTGTAAGATGTTTTGAAAGTCTAGGTGTTTGTTTTTGAAAATAGCAAGGATGTTTGTTTTGAAATGGATCAAGTAATTAGGAGAAATCTACCTACTCAAATGTCTTTCTTGTTCATTTTCTTTTCCTTTGACATTGTTGTCTTACCATTGATTTGGTAAGCAACCCTATCTTTGGATGTAAACAGAACGGACGTGGGTCATCGTATAACCATGATTAGCAATGTTGCAAGGTATCTTAGCATTCTTTTTGAGGGACTAAGATCATTTGTAAGGAAACTTAGATAGCGTCATCGAGGTACCATGATCTTGTATTTGCTGGTGTTTGCTAAGATACCTTACATGCGTAATATGGGCATTTTGTATACGGCAACCAAGTGGGATAACCCTAGGTGTGCTTGTGTGTAAATGTATTATTTTCATGCTTGCTTTTTTGTCTTGAATTAGGGTTTTATAAGTATTGGTTTTAGTCTTTCCATACAAACCCTAATTACTAGCATGTTATATAAAAGCGATAAATTGGGAAAAAGTAAAATTAATACGCTATTACAATACTTGTGGGAGGGGGTGTACAAATTACAAATGAGGATTGTAAGAAAGTCAAACCTAATTAGCTATTACAACCACATTGAATATTATACAAAATTGAAAAATAAAAATGCAAGAATATAAATGGAAAAAGAAATTATTTTTATTGTTTTTATGAAAGGGTTTTATCTTGACCTAAATAAAGAAAATGAGTAATTAAAATTAAATAAAATTAATTTAAACTAACTAAGGAAAGAAATTAATTTGAAAATAATTTTTTAGGTTTTTTTTATGAAAAGGTTTTAAATTAATGAAAATAATATGAAAATTAATTAACTAAAATAAACTAAGTTCTAAATTAATTTTAACTAAGAAAACAAAATAATATATTAAGTTATCCTAAGTCTAAAATTATTTATGAAAAGAAA
Organism: Vicia faba; assembly: GCA_948472305.1. Taxonomy (NCBI): domain Eukaryota; kingdom Viridiplantae; phylum Streptophyta; class Magnoliopsida; order Fabales; family Fabaceae; genus Vicia; species Vicia faba. The sequence continues at coordinate 1,672,070,440 of OX451737.1, forward strand.
GGAAATTTATTTATTTTAAGAATAAAATGTTTTTTATCCTTTTGTTTTATGGAAAGTAAAATGCATTAGTATAAAAAATAAGTAAAAATAAATTTGGATTTTTTGTGATTTTATGAAAATAAAAAATAATAATAATAATAATAATAATAATAATAATGAAAATATTAATATTAATAATAATAATAATAATGAAGAAAAATAAATAAATAAATAAAAGTCAGGGGGTTAATCAGTAATGTAAGGAGTATTATGAGAAAAAAACTAGGCCCATATGAAGAGCCCAAGCGCTGCAAAAAAAAACACAAAAAAAGTCAAAAATTGTAAAAATAACAAAAGGTCACGCTGGGGCTTGAACCTAGGACCTAAGGGTGAACAGGCGTGCACTTTACCACTGGGGTGGCTATACATCCGTTAATATAACTGAAACAATAAATACATAACACAAAATGCGCCTTGAATACACTTCATCTTCAACCTCCAGCCAAAGGACCTGTATCTTCTTTATTTCTCAACAAAAATGAAAAGTTCAAACATGAAAGTTGTAGCATTTCTTCCCACAAATCTAAACATATAAGTAACTTAAGCTAACAGTCAAATATGAATGAGAATTTTTCTGGCCCTAATTCAAACCCTAAAAATTTTAGAAAATTCAACTCTAAAATTCTCTAAGCTCATGCCATATAAATGCAAACTATGGATATGTACAGCTTCGTGGCAAAGTTATCTACATTTTATCTTCACAAATCAAGACCTAACAATGCCTAAATAATGAGATGAAAAGTCAGGAAACTCACCTTGCAGCTGGAGATCGTATTTTGAGTTAGAGTTACTTTCAAAGTGTTTTGATGATTGGGTGAGCTTCCTTGTACATCCAGGAAGCTATTGCAAAGCTTACTTTGTGCTGAGAGTTCTTGAATCAAGATGAAGAAGTCAATGTGCAATGCCCTATTTTTGAAAATGGAGAATGGTGTAAATGGTTTTACAATTTGGAAATAGGGATTGAGATAGTTTCTATATGTGTATTAGAAGCTTGTGGATGGTTTGGCCAAGAAACGCACGAGGGGATTTGAAGTTGGGTTCCAGAAATCAGAAATGACAAGTTTTTGTGCTTGTATGGCAATTTATGGTTTTGGGGAGTTTTAGGACCTGCTTCCTCGTGTGTTAGCTTGAAATTCACTTGTATAAATATATGGAAAAGGTTAGAGGACTTGAGGAGGTTAGAAAACAAAGATCATATGTTATGAGTTTTTGACTTATTTTTGAAGTTTTCTTGAATAACATGGTTTCAATGCAAGGTACATGTCTTGTAGGGTGGCTTGAAACTTTAAACATGTTTGTTCTGAGTTTATACAGCATGCTTGTGCAGAAAGAACAGGTGCAAAGCTCCATACAAGTTGACTTTGTGATTAAAGTCACTTTTCCAAAATGGAATTGTGAACTTTGTTCCATTAATGGAAAATTTACTTGGACAAAGCTTGAATCAAGTGAATAATAGCTCAAAAGTAAGTGTAATATTCAGATTATGGATAGATCTTGAGGTTTATAGGCCTGCAAAACAAAATTGTGCAGCATAGGTTTGAAATTGAATTCTTGTTCATCACAAAATGACTTGTAATTCAAGTGTGAAAACCCTAACTTCATCTCTTTGATTCTCCCTACTCAAGAATGATCTCAAGGAGTTCTTGGACATTTTGGAAATCTTATAATGTTCTATACAACCCATATTTGAATTACTTTTGAAGATTCCCCTTGGAACTATATGAAAAAGTGCCATGAAGTTGGGTCAAAATCCTAACCAAATTAGGGCAAAAATTTCACTAAGTGTTTTGTTTCATGACCACATGTTCTTAAAACTATAACTTGAGATCCAAGCACTTTTGGAAGGAGTTTCATAAAGCAAAGTTTTATATTTCATGGATATCTACAACTTTCATGTTAGAATTTTCTCTTAAATTATCATGCATCATGGTGAAAATTTTGTTCAAAGTTATGAAAAAACATGAAATTTCCAACACTTAGAAAAATTTCTAAGTTTAGAAATTTTGACTTTTCAAAATGAAATCTTGAATTTTTGATTTCTTGATGAATAAGTTTCATATTTTGACATTTTTTGATGAATTATGATCTTTGGCACTTGAATTTGACCAAAAAGTCAAAATTTGACTTTTTAGTATACAGTTGACTTTTGATCAGTTGACTGAAAAAATTCATTTGTCAATCAAATGGACTTGCAATGTTTTGAACCATGCCACTTGGTCAAAATTATGAAATTGGAATATTGGGATCATGCCTTAAACCAATTGACCATTTGCTAGGTCAAAAATCAGAAATTGCCCTTTCTCAGTCAAAACCCTAATTTTGACCATTTTGCCCTTTTGGAGATTTGATCAAATTTCTTGAGGAGTTGTGGTCCAAACTTGATCAAATGAAACATGAGTTTAAAATGTTGATTTGGATAAAAAATTATAAAGTTTGACTGTAAATTGGCCATAGTTGACTTTTCCTTCAATACAACTGATTTTTAGGTCAACTGTTCAATTGACTGAGCAAAAATGTGATTCAAGGCTTGAAACTTGGCATTATTAATCTTGGGGGTCCACAGTGATCCATGAAAGTCATATGGGGCATTGGAAGTTTAAAAATCCTTGTGCAAACTCAAACCCTAATTTTGGTCATCAGTGCTTAAGGAGATGTCTTGAGCTGATCAATCTTAGTGCAGTCCTGAGTCAAGGGAGATCTTATGAGAAAATTCTTGATAAATGAGAGGGAAAATTTTGGGGTAAAACACTGTCAAAGGAAGCTTGTCAGTCGTCGTTCCATTCCACCACTTGATCTTTCTTCAGTAATTTGAAGATTTGTTCACAAGTAGCAGTTATATGGGAAATGAATCTGGCGATGTAGTTTAGCCGTCCTAAGAATCCCCTAACTTCCTTCTCAGCGCGAGGAGCGGTAATTTATTGTATTTATTTTACCTTTGCAGGGTCCACTTCAATACCTTTACTGCTGACAACAAAGCCTAAGAGCTTATCGGATCTTACTCCAAAAGTTCACTTATTTGGGTTCAACCTTAGTTTGTATTTCTTCAGTCTCTTAAACAGCTTCTGCAGATGGTTAAGGTGTTCCTATTTAGTTTGATATCTGGCTATCATATCATCCTTATAGACCTCTATCTCGTGATGGATCATATCATGAAACAAAACTACCATGGCACGCTAATAGGTTACCCCGGTGTTCTTCAGCCCAAATGGCATAACTTTGCAGCAGAAAGTGCCCCATTATGTGACGAAGGTTGTTTTCTCCATGTCCTCAGGTGCCATTTTGATCTGATTGTTTCCGGAGAAACCATCCATGAAGGAGAATACTTTATGTTGTGCGGTGTTGTCAACCAAAATATCGATGTGGGGAAGCGGGAAGTCATCCTTGGGGTTTGCCCTATTCAGGTATCTGTAATCCACACACATATGTACCTTACCGTCCTTCTTAGGTACCAAAACAACATTGGCGACCCATTTTGGATAGGAGGTGACAACTAAGAATCCGATGTTGAACTGCTTCATGACATCATTCTTGATTTTTTTTGACATTTCTGGACGCATACGACGAACCTACTATTTCACTGGAGGGCAGTCTTCTTTTGTCGGCAGACGATGGACCATGATATCAGTTTCGAGTCCTGGTGTTATACCCGAAATTTTTCCCTCTCATTTCTCAAGTAATCTCTCACAAGATCTCCTTTGGTTCAAGACTGCACAAGGTTTGATCAGCTCAAGACACCTCCTCTAGCACTGATGACTGGAAATTACGGTTTGAGTTTGCACAAGGACAATTGGACTTTTAATGCCACATGTGACTTTCATGGATCACTTTGGACCCTCAATATTGCTCATGTCAAGTTTCAAGTCTTGGATCACATTTTTGCTCAGTCAATTAATTAGTTGACCTAAAATCAGCTATATTGGGGAAAAAGTCAACTGTGGTCAATTTACAGTTAAACTTTATAATTTTTTGTCCATATAAACATTATGAACTCATATATGTCATTTGATCAAGTTTGGATCAAAATTCCTCAAGAAATTTGATCATATCATCAAAAGGGCAAAATGGTCAAAATTAGGGTTTTGACTGAGAATGTGGAATTTCTGATTTTTGACCTAGAACATAATTGATTGGTTTAAGTTATGATCTCAAGGTTTCAAATGCTTCATTTTTACCTAATGGCATGGCTCAAAACATCTCTTAAGATCAATTATTGACACGTGAATTTCTTTCAACTGATGAAAAGTCAACTATACACTGAAAAGTCAAACTTTGACTTTTTGGTCAAAATCAAGTACCAAAGATCACAATTCATCAATACATGTAAAAATATGAAACTTGTTCGTAAAGAAATCAAAAAGACAACATTTCATTTTGAATAGTCAAAATTTCTAAAACTTAGAAATTTTTCTAAGTGTTGGAAAATTCATATTTTTTCACAACTTTGAGCCAAAATTCCACCATGATGCAAGATGATTCAAAGGAAACTTCCAACATGAAAGTTGTAAATCTCAATGAGATATAAAACATTGTAGAACACAACTTTTTCTAGAAATTCATGTATTTCAAGTTATGATTTTTTGAAGACATGTTCATGAAACTTGGAAACTTAGTGAAGTTTTGCCCTAGTTTAGGTAAAATTTTGACCTAACTTCATGGCAATTTTTCACATAGTTCCAAGATGAATATTCAAAAATGTACAACATAGAGGTTGTAGAGGATGATACAATATTTCCAAAATGTCCAGGAACTCATTGAGATCTTACTTGAGCAAGGAGAATCGAGGGCAAGAAGTTAGGGTTTTCAAACTTGAATTACAAGCCATTTCTTGATGAACACATGAACCAAATTCATGCTAGGCTGCATAATCTTTGCTTTTCAGGCCTCAAACTTGTTTGTCACTCCATAATTAATGTTTTTCATAACTGATAGAGCAATTTTCCAAGCATTTGAGCCATTATCCAAGTTGATTTTCCATTAATGGCACAAAGTAACATTGCCATTCCAGTAAAGTGGCTTTAATCACAAAGTCAACTTGTCTTGAGCTTTGCATTTGTTCTTTCTGCACATGAATCCTCTACACAATCAGATAAGCATGTTTAAAGTGCCTAACCACTTTAGATAGCCTTGTACCTTGCCTTGGAACAATGCTTGTCAAGCTTGCTTCAAAAATAAGCCAAAAAGCCATAACATGTGAGCTTGTACTTATGATCACCCTAAGCTCTCAAAACCTTTTGCTATACAATGAGATACTATTATGCAACTTAGGAAATGATTTTTGCAAGCCTGGAACTCTCTCAAATTCCCTCTAGCAAGAAATTGCACACAAACTCCATTTTTGTGCAGGTTCTGACCTTGAACTTGTATCTTCTATTTCCCTCGTGCGTTCTTTGGCCTTTTAGTTCCTAAAGCTCCTATACATCAAATATAACTTGTCCCTGTTACACACTGTAACACCATTTGCATCAAACTCCATAACCAAAAACAAAGCATTGCACATTGACTTCTCCAAGCCATTCCAAACATCCAATGCTCAAGCTAATCATTGCATTAGCTTCCCGGGAACTTAAGGAAGCTAACCTGATCATCACAACAAGTTGAATCAAGCTATAACTCAAAACACGATCTCCAGCTGCAAGGTGAGTTTTCAGAACTTCTATCTTTTTATTTAGGCATTGTTAGGCTTGCATTTGTGAAGATAAAATATAGACACCATTGCCCTGAAACTGTACATGTCCATAGATTTCATTTATATTGATTGAACTTAGAGAATTTTAGGTTTGAACCTATGAAAATAATTAGGACAAAATTTGGTACTTTCAAAAATTCTCATTCACCTTTGATTTATAGCTTTGGTTATTTACATGGTTGGATTCGTGAGAAAAAATGGAACAACTTTCATGTTTGCACATTTTATTTTTGTTGAGAAATGGTGAAGTTACAGATGTTCAGGCTGGAGGTTGAAGATGAAGTCATATTCAGGATAGGATTTGTGTTATGTATTTATTGTTTTGTTTATGTTACCGGATGTACAGCCACCCTAGTGGTAAAGGTAACGCACGTATGTATGGGAGGTCATGGGTTCAACACCTAGCGCTACCTTTTATTTTATTTTTTCAGCATTTCTTTCCCTTTTTTTTTCAAACAGGCGCATGGGCCTTCAAGGTGCTGAGCTTTTGATTTGTTTGCTTTTTCTAACTCCTATGTTTACTTTTGCAGGCTAGCCCAATTACTTTTATTATTTCATTTTTTTATTTTCATTTTCTTATTATATTTTATTTTTCTTTATTATTTTTTATTATTACTATTATTATTATTATTATTATTATTTTATTAATAAAAAATCTAAAAATATTTTTATTTATTATTTTCACATTTTATATTTTATTTACTTTCTTTATAAAACAAAAAAAGAACAAAAACATTTTCTCAAACAAATTAATTTCTTTTCTTAAATAATTAATATTTAGACTTAGGTTTAATTATCATTTTATTTTCTTTTAAATTAAAATTAACTTAGAATTTAGGTTTCTTTTAATTAATTAATTATTATATTTATTTTATTAAACTTAAAATTTTTTTTAATGAAAAACCCTAAAAAATGCTTTTAACTTAATTTCTTTCTCAATTAGTTTAAGTCCAATTTTATATTTTTTTAATTAATCATTTTTTCTTTAATTAGGTCAAAACTAAACCCTTTCATTAAAAAACCAAAAAAACATTTCTTTTTCTATTTATATTCTTGCATTATATTTTCAATTCTTGTATATTATTCAATATGGTTGTAATAGATAATTAGGTTTAATTTTCTTGCAAATCCCCAATTGTAAATTTGTATACCCCCTCCCCTAATGATGTAATAACTTAGTAATTTTACTTTTCGCAATTTATCGTTTTATGTAAATGCTAGTAATTAGGGTTTGTATGGAAAGATAAAATCAACAATTAGCAAACCCTAATTCAAGATAAACAAATGCATGTAAATCAAACACACTTGCACACTTACACCCTTAGGGTAATTCCACTTTGTTGCCTTACAAAAATGGCCATGTTATGCATGTGGGATATCAGCAAAAAGCAATAAAAAATACAAGATCATAGTCCCTCGATGATGTTATCAATGTTGGCTTTCAAAACGATCTTAGTTCCTCAAAGAGAAATGCTAAGATGTCTCACAACATTGCTATCATGGCTATACGATGACCCACGACCGTCCCTTTATATCCAAAGATAAGGCTCCTTACCAAATAAATGTTAAGATAGCAATATCAAAGGAAAGGAAGAAATGAATAAATAATTTTGAGTAGGTAGATTATTCCAGGTTGCTTGCTCACTTTCAAATTAAACATCCTTGCTTATTTTCAAAACAAACACCAAACACTTTCAAAAACACTTTCAAAAACACTTTCAAAACATTTTCCAAACATGAAACATTTTCAAAAGTCCAACACTTTCTATACGCTCTTACGAACGAGAACTATTAGAAAGTTTGCCTAAACGAAGGCTCCTTTTCAAAATACTTTCAAAAAACCACACAAAGCACATTTTCAAATAAAAGCAAGTGATCTAGCAAGCAACTAAGAGCCCATAGATAACTATGGATGAAAAGGGTGATAACACCTTCCCTTTTCATAATCTACCCCCGAACTCAAGAAATAATCTCAAAGGTCATTCCTGTTCTTTTCAGCCTTTCCTTTTGGATAAAATAAAAGTCGGCGGCAACTCTTGCAAACCGCAACAATTGCGATAAAACACAAACACTCAAGTCAGTTCTCCCACCGTATCACACCTGGCATGTGTTTATATGACCAGGCAAAGACCTCAACATAGTCATGTAGTATCTAAGATAAACGCTGCTTGACACTATGCTCCAGATTGGCACCTATCTTGACTTCTTTCTTGTCCTCTTCAGTACCTAAGTTAACTGTTTCAACCGGCTCTTCATGGGGCTGTATGGTCCTTTCTTCCTGTTGTAGTAATCTGGCAAGTTCCCCTGGTACCTCACAATCTTCCTCACCTTCTTCCTCGACTTGGTAAATCGGATCTTCAAAGTCATGATAGGCAATAGCAAAACTGTTACCAAAGGGATCGTGAGTGGATGTGGATCTGCATTTTGATATGTGAGTGTGTGTAAGAGCATATCTATCTTTGATAAAATAAAAGGTAGAAAAATAAAACAAAGAGCATAAAATTTTCATGCAAAAACGTCCCATGATTTATTAATGACATATGAAGATGAAGTAACAACCCTCATAGATAGACCATTGTGCCTCGGGTAAGACACGACGTTGTAAAGTTTAAATTGTTTAAATATTACAAGTTCGAAAATTTAAAAGATAATTACTCTTTAATAAAAGTAATAGGAATAAAATCTTTGGCCTCCCAATTGTTGAGTCCACCGCCGATGGTTGGAAAAATCCACTCGTCCATGTCAGAACTGGTATCACTGTCTTCCAATGCATTGACTCTATGATTGCTGATGTGTAATGGTGGTCCCCCAGCGCGAGTACGTCGAACACCTATTTGGGCCTCCGAAGTAAAACCCAAACCGAACTTGTTATATTTGTAGGGAATATCCAAAAGTTGGCCCTAAATGGTACATCCACCTTCCTCAACTACTGCTCTAGCATCCTTCAGAGAGGCCATTTTCAATGGAGGTCTGGTAATCTTTGGAGCCTTTGTAGCAGTCCTAGTTACAACAACCGTTTATCAAACTTTCAAAATTATGACATGGGGTCTCAATGAACTCACCGTCCATTTCAACATACCTGAAAGAGTTCAAGTGGCTAACCATGTATTCCTCCTCCCCATAGACTGTGATAATATTTCCTTTGACTGGGTACTTCAACATCTGATGTAGGGTAGAAGTGACATCACCAACCCCATGGATCCAGGGTCGACCCAATAGACAGGAATAGGATGAGCAAATATCCATCACATAGAAGGTTGAATCAAAAGTATGAGTTCCAACTTTGATAGGGATGTCTACTTCTCCGTGCACCATTCTTTTGGAACCATCGAAGGACCTCACCACAATGTTGTTGGGCTTCAACGTGAGTCCTACATAATCTAACTGGTCAAGAGCATTCACGGGTAAGACATTCAGTGACGAACTTGTATCCACCAGAATATGGGCTAATGTAGTGCCCCTGCACTCGATAGAGACATGCAAGGCATCATTGTGTTTCCTTCCCTTAGTATTTAATTTAAAACCTAATTCTTTTCTTAAAAAAATAATTAAAAACAACAAAAAACATTTTTTTCTTTTAATTAGGTTAAAAAGGGTCAAAACCCTAATTTTTCTTATCGTTCTAATTTCATTGCGCGCTTTATTATTTTTACCATATTGATGTAACTTCCCACAAGTTGTAATAGTTTAATTAGGACTTTTATCCTTCACTTATCACTTTATTTTTTAAGGGTTTGTTTTTGGCTATGTAAATACCCGAAGCCTTGTAATAGCGTAGTTTAATTTCCACACTTTAATTTCCGCAATATATAAAACTGTTAGATGTATGGTATTAGGGATGCATGACAAGAATGTATGTAAAACTTTAAAACAGTTAACAAACCCTAAATGTGCAAATATAAATAATCTGAAATTGAATCACTCGCACATGCGCACTCCTAGGGTATACTCACACTTGGTTTCCTTCGGTAAACGGTCATTAAGTATAGGATGCTTTAATGGTCGCTCTTTTGTCTAAACAAATATCAAAGTCCCATTCGTAAAAGTTGCCTCAGAATGGTTGCCTCGGATATTGTTGCCTCGAATAATTGATCTAAGACATTAGGGTTATTACTAAGATGTCCTAACATTGCTTTAGTGGTCGTACGTCCCTTTCGAATTGACCCTCAAAACTCCAACGACGATGCTACCTACTCACTAATAGTGGGATAGCATTATCTAAAGGAAACGAACATAGAACAATTCTTTTTTTTGAGTAGGTAGATTAGTTCTTAAGTACTTGCTCAATCCAAACAAACTTTTTCACACTTACACTCCTCTTTTAAATAAAGCTTTCAAAAACACTTCGTAACACTCTTGAAGACAGAAGCAAGAGTTAAATTGAAGTCAAAAACTTTTCAAATCACACAAACACACAAAGAAGCAATTTTGATAATGATGAGCAAGTACCTAAGAGCCCGTAGATAACTACGGATAGAAAGGGTGCTAATACCTTCCCTTTCTATAATCTACCCCGTACTCAGAAAATCTCGAAAAAAGGAATTTTTCTGTGCTTTTTTCCTTTCCTTGTTGGATAAAATAAAAGTCGGTGGCGACTCTTACTGGGGCCTGAAAATGCTTGTTCTTGGTTGGTTTTGCTTTTTGGGGATCCCATGAAACGATTGGGATGGCTAGGAAGCTTTGAAATTGCCTGGAACTAGGAATTCGATTCAACACTTTTGTTGTGATTTTTCAAGTTTTTGTTCTGGTTCATACGCCTCTCCCCCTAGCCTTGCTTTAGGTCTGCAAATCATCCTTATGTACTGAGGAATGAATTAGGGTTGAAAGAGTGTGCTCAATCTTCCTCCATCATTGCATTTGATTTTGATTTGATTCACTTTAAAATAATTCCAAAAATATACTAAAACCAATCTTTTTGTGCACTCCAATCCTTTACACGAATTCAATCTCATGCTAGCTGTATGTAGGACCTGAAACAAGCACAAGATCTTTGAATTTCAATGTTTTGGATTTTCTATGATTTGTTTTGATTTAAAATGACTTAATTCAAATAAAAATCAAAATAAATAATAAAAACAAGATAATGACAAGTGTCAAAGGCTAGGGATCGTGGACCATGTTGCCAACTCAAAACAAGTGCAAAAGATTGGGCCCATTTGGCAAAAATTGCATTTTTAGGCATAGTTGACTTTTGACAAACTTGCAAAAAGGGTCAACTTCAACAATGCACAACTTCCTCAACTTTGACTCTTTGAAGGTGTTATAGGACTTTTTAGAAAGATTGAGATGTCCTCTAAGAAACCCTTTTGGTCCCATCTCAATTTGATATTCCATGCTCATTTATGAAGCTTTGACAAAAAAGGTGTTTTTGTTGACTTTTCAAAATGACCTATAATGTCAAAATTCATAACTTCTTGTGAGTGCATATTTTGGACTTGGGAGATGAAGATGGATTGTAGAGAATTTCATCCTCTTCAAAATGAGCTTTTGATGGGTCATTTCTCATAAAGTATGAGAAAGTTATACTTGGTCAAAGTTGAGTTGACTTTTCCTGCCAAACCCTAATTTAGCAACTTTTGGTTCTTGATAAATTATGAGCAATCCTTGATGAATCATGATCAACCCTTGATCAAATGATGAATTATACTTCAATATGAGAATTTTGACCAAAAATCTTGAAGTTTGACTGTATGTGGGCCATAGTAGACTTTTGCCCTAGCACAATCGATTTCCAAGCCTTTGAGCAATTGACTGAGCAAACTTTCTCTGTAGGGCTTGAAACTTGACATGTATGATCTTTAGAATATATTAGGTCATTGGTGAGCATTTGGGATCCCTTGGACTCAAGTATCTTGATGCAATATGAAACCCTAATTTGAGGTAGACTGCCTTAGGAGGGGGCTTGTCTAGTCAACCCTTGGACTTCCTTGAGCAACTTGGGGATCTTTCTTGAAATGTTTTGAGAAATATGGGAGGGAAAATTTTCGGGTACAACAGCTGCCCCTGTTCAATCTTCTTAAAACTGAGGATGTAGATTGGCTTGCGTGCCTTTCGTGATCCGAAGGTGGAAGAGGATTGAACACTAGAGTGCTCAGAAATTTGCACTCGCATGAAGTGGTATCAATCTTGTGATGTCGGGAATGGGCTTACAGATGCCATCTGGCAATTTATGACAGAATATGGGCTTAAAGATGCCATCTTGAAGGAGTGTCGATCGCCTAAGAGATTCCTTAGCGAGAGCTTGTATACCTGTTGTTGAGGAAGACTCCGCTGGGGAATGCTGATCTCTGTCTTGAGAGAAATAGAACTTTAGGAGCTTCGGTCGTCCGTTATTCTACTGGGGAATCGTCTCTATTTTATTTTTGAGAAAAGTTGAATTTTAGGAACTTCGGTCGTCCGTTATTCTGAAGAGGTGAAAATGAACTACTATCTAGTCGTGATCCATGCTTCATAGTGATAAGACCGACTGCTATCTGGTTGCAATCCAGGCTTTACAGTGACTTACCGGGGAGATGAGATTAAACTTGCTATCCCTTCGTAATCCAGGCTTCGTAATTTCTCAATTCTTATCTGGTCGTAATCCAGGCTTCAGAAGGAAATGAGCTGTTATCCGATCGCATCTGAGCTTTAACTTGAGTTTAGGGCACACTAATATCCGGTCGACTCCGGGCTTCTTAGTAATTGTCTAGGTAAATTGTTATTTGGTCAAAATCCAAGCTTCGCAGGGTCTTGTACTGTTATCTGGTCGTAATCCAGGATTCACAATACCTTACTTCTTATCTGGTCGTAATCCAGGCTTCAGAAGAGATCAAATGGTTATCCGGTCATAATCCGGGCTTCCTTTTGGCTTTGGGCCTACTAATATCTGGTCGTAATCCGGGCTTTGTAGTATCTGGCTGGGTGAAGTGCTATTTGGTTGTAATCCAAGTTTCACAGTGTCCCTTACTGTTATTTGGTCGTATTCCAGGCTTCACAGTGTCTCTTACCGCTATCTGGTCGTAACCCAGGATTCGCGAAGTCTCATACCACTATCTGGTCGAAATCCAGGCTTCATGGTGTTCAGAGGAAATCAAGATATTATTCGGTTGTAATCTGGGCTTCATATCTTGTGTTAAAGATATACCACTATCTAATCGTAATCCAGGCTTCACGGTGTCTTTGGCTGCTATCTGGTTGTAATCCAGGCTTCACAGAAATTTGTATTGCTATCTGGTCGTAATCTAGGCTTCACAATAACTTGCTGAGCTGTTATCCGGTCGTAATCCAGGCTTCACGGCTTGTGTTTATGATATACCACTATCTGGTCGTAATCCAGGCTTCATGGTAACTTGCATTACTGTTATCCGGTCGTAATCCGGGCTTTATGGCTTGCAGGGGATTAAACTATTATCTAGTCGAATCTGGGCTTCATAGCTTAGAGATAAACCACTATCTGGTCGAATCTAGGCTTCGCGGTGTTCGATACTGCTATCCGGTCGTAATCTGGGCTTCACAATATGCTGGAGAAATCAAGGTACTATCCGGTCGGATCCGGGCTTCATAGCTTGAACTTTTTGAGAATTTGATTGTATCTTTCTTGAAAGGTAAAGGGTTAATCATATGTGATGCATGACATGTATCAAGCAATGATGTTCTCAAAATAAATGAGATTGTGTTGTATGATGAGTATGCGCATGTCATGATGTATGGATATGTAATGTTCTCGTGATGTTTTCTAGCTGGGGAAAATAAATCCTGGATTGCTGCTGGAGAACACAAAAGTTGAATTCTTCGTTCTCGCTTAGGATGGTGAATGAAGATGATTGTGAGAATAATCCTGCTGGAGAATAAACCGACGAGAAAATGATTCTGTGGGGAAGAGACGCTCCGTTAGAGGACCTGTTGATTTGGAGAAACAACCTCGGCTGGGGAGGAATTATCATTGTTGGCGATAATGAACTCCGTTGGGGATTGAGTTTCTGTTTGTGAAAGGAATGAACTCCGTTGGGGATGATTTTCCTCTCTAAAAAGCTCTCAAAAAGCTCTTTAAAAAGCTCTCCAAAATCTCTTCAAAAAGCTCTCCAGAAATCAAAGAATTGGTGTAAGTCATATCTCGAGGTTCCGATCTCTCTCAATTGACATCAAGCCTCAAACCATCCTCTTGAAGTCCTCAGGAGTCTTACAAGGCCCAAGAGCAATCCATCACACGCCTAACACGCTCCCATTTGACAATATCGGTTTGGTAAAATTTTAAACTTCGAATCTCTAATTTTAATCACATTTTATGGTATGCTAACGTTTGTTTTGGGGTACAACAACAATTCCTAAAAACTGTCCCGATTCTGGCAACCGTATCACAGAATTGGCGACTCTGCTGGGGAGTTAATAAGTGGGGTGTACCTTAGGATTAGTTCATCATATTGTTTTCTATTGTATGCTTTATCTTTGTGGGCTTTGTATCGGAGTTACTATAGATCCTAACCCGAATCTGGGGGACACCTTTTAGGTAAGTAGCAATAGACTGTGAGGGAACTTTACGGCGTAGACCGATACGGTTGAAATAGTAGCTACGTTGATGTGGCACATTAGTTGGTACCGATATCCCTTGTGGAGCAACAAGGAGAATATGAGGGTGCTATATGAGTCATTAAGCATCAACTGACCTTAGAACCTATAATTGACCAACTTGGCCATAGGAAGTAGTGAGATGCTACACTCATTGAGACCATACTCTCGAGATGGTTCCGGCTACAAGAAAAGATTGCGTGAGCTGAAACTATGACCGATGGAGGATGGTCAGTGATATTGAGAACCTCTAGAACCCGGTTACTATTATTAGGACAGGTTGAACCGACTAAACTGCAAGAGGGTAGTACCTAGACTCCATGCAAGCCTAAACTTAAGGGTTATTGTGTGACTTGTTTGCCCTTACCATGTTTGCTATCTGTGATACCTGTGGTGTGTTTTTATCATGACATCATGCATCATGACATCGCATGCATATTTCATTAGACTAACCATTTCAAAGACCGAGAGGATTCATCTTTGTTCTGTTTTGCAGATTATGGCTTCTATGCGCAGAAATACCATTCGAGTCAACTTCGTGCAAATCTCTGCACAACTCAGAGAGTTAGTCTCAAAGGTCCCTGATACTTCTTCATTTGTTAGAAGACATGGTCACCTCCTTAGCTTGGTCACTTCAAATTGGATGAGCAAATGATGAGTGTGTTATTCCAATTCTCGGATTATCAGCTAGTCCCTACTTTGGAGGAGTTTTCTGATTTACTAGGCATATCTATCCTCGACCAAACACCCTTCACATGTTTGGAGAAGGTTCCTAGACCCGAGGACATTGCTTTAGCTTTACACTTGACAAAGGCTGATATAGTGTCTAACTGGGAGACTCGGAGTGGGGTTAAAGGTTTCTTGGCTAAGATTTTGATCAATCAAGCTCAACTGTTCTGGGATAACTTGGAAGCATTTGAAGACATCTTGGCTCTCCTCATCTACGGATTGGTTCTTTTCCCAAATCCAGATTCTTTCATAGATGTGAATGCCGTCAAGATCTTCATGTCTCGTAACCCAGTGCCTACTTTTCTAGGTGATATTCTACATGCTCTCTATACTCGTACTGTGCGGAGAAGGGGAACTCTCATGTGTTGCACAACGCTGTTGGCGAGGTGGTTTATTTCTCACCTCCCCAAGTCTGTATTGAAGAATGAGGAAGGTGTAGGTTGGGCTTATAGAATCATGTCCCTTGCTCATACGGACATCCTTTGGAGTTCTAAAGATATGGAAAGAGTAGCTGTCATTGATCGATGTGGGGAATACCCTAATGTTCCGTTGCTTGGAATTCGAGGGGGTATAACCTACAATCCTTGTTTGGCTTTACGACAATTTAGACGCGCTCGGAGATATGGTCCCCATGAGCTGCTGCTTACAGACATTGTCTTTGACTACAAGGGGGATGTTGAGGGACATCGCCGCAGGTTTATACGAGCCTGGGGCATGGTGAACAGGTCTAACCCACATGAGCTAGGACTGAAGACTTATCTCTCGATGCAACCATATCTCCAGTGGATTCGAGCCCGTGCTCAAAAGCTGGGGATGCCTTATGAAGCTGTTTTGCCGGTGATCATAGAGCATACTAATGAAGAAGGTGTTCCTTATATGATCTTCCATTCATACATGCCTACTGATCTTGGGGCATTGAAGAGATCTTGGATCCAACTAAAGGAAGAAAGGGATACCTACAGAGAAAAGTATCATAAGCAGGAGAGGAAGATCTTGAGGCTTACAAGGCAGCTTAAGAACGAAAGGACGATCAACGACTATGTCAGCACGAAGGGAAAGAGACCATGGGACTTCTGATGTCTTTTATTATTTCTAGTTTTAAATTTGTTTTTCAGTTATTTCTTTTTGTAACGCCTTAAAGGCATTGTTAAACATTGTTACAAGTTTTATCTAATAAAGTGTGTTTTATTTGGTTTACAAATTTGAATCTTCCAAAGTTTTTGAAATCATTTCATACGCATTCCATTCCCATGCACCATCATCACAGGTACTGTGATATGGTGGCTAGAACCGACTGTTTTTTTGGAATGCTGGTTTGCGTTTTGTGTTTGTGTTTGTAAAATGTCCCTGTAAGTAAGAGTCGTCACCGACTTTTATTTTATCCAACAAGGAAAGGAAAAAAAGCACAGAAAAATTCCTTTTTCGAGATATTTCTGAGTACGGGGGGTAGATTATAGAAAGGGAATGTATTAACACCCTTTTTATCCGTAGTTATCTACGGGCTCTTAGGTACTTGCTCATCATTTTCAAAATTGTTTTCTTTGTGTTTGTGGGGTTTGAAATTTTTTTGTTTTAACTTCGATTTAACTCTTGCTTCTTTCTTCAAGAGTGTAATGAAGTGTTTTTAAATACTTGTTTGTAAAAGAGTGTAAGTGTGAAAAAGTTTGGTTTTGGATGAGCAAGTATCTAAGAACTAAGCTACCTACTCGAAAAAAGAATCGTTCTATGCTTATTTCCTTTAGACAATGCTATCCCACTATTAGTGAGTAGGTAGCACCGTCGTTGGAGTTTGAGGGTCAATTCGAAAGAGGGACATACGGTCACTAAAGCAATGTTAGATTGTCTTAGTGGTAACCCTAATGTCTTAGATCATTTATCCGAGGCAACAATATCTGAGGAAACTTTTCCGAGGCAACTTATGATCTTTTATACAAGAGGGCGACCTCTAAAACAACCTATACTCAATGACCGTTACCGAAGGCAACCAAGTGGGAGTGTACCCTAGGAGTGCGCATGTGCGAGTGTTTCAATTTCAAATTATTTTTATCTTTGCACAATTAAGGGTGATCTAACCGTTTTAAATTAGACATACATTCTTGTCATGCAAACCCTATTATCAAACATCTAACAGTTGAATATTTGCAGAATTTAAAGTGTGGAAATTAAAACTATACTATTACAAGGCTTCGGGTATTTACATAGTCAAAAACAACCCTTTGAAATTAAAAGCGGTAAAAATAAATGTCCTAATTTAAATATTACAAATCGGGAGCAGATACAATAATTGAATAAAAATAAAGCGCGCGGGAAAATTAGATCGAATGCGAAAACTAGGGTTTTGACCCTCCTAATTAAAAAAATGTTTTTTTTGTTGTTTTTTTAATATATTTTTAGAAAGGAAATTAAATCCCAAAATTAAATGCTAAATTAATTAGTTATTAAATTAATTAATGAAAAGTAATTAAATGTCATATTTTTGGTTTTTGTTATTTTAGGAAAGAACTAAAATAATTAAGTTAGTATTAAAAATCTATTGATTGTAATTAGTTTTAATTATTTACAAAAGGAAATTAAAATTGTCTAATTAACCAAACCTAATTAAATTAATTAATTTATTGATGAAAAATAAAATTCTAAAATTTAATTGGACATAAAATAATTTTTGGTGATTTTTTGATAAATAGAAAATAATTTTTGGTTAATAAAATAAATAGCAAATAAATTAAATAGAATAAATAAAATAAAAAAGAGATGAGAAATGGTCCTGAAATTAGGGGTGTGAATAGCAGTTTTCTGGGCCTAGAAGGAGAAGGTCCACGCTGACTTTTGCCATCCAGTGTGGCATGTTTGACTTGGCCTAGAGTGTGCCTTCAATGGTGGCCACCAGATCTGGCCATCTGGCCATCTGGCACGTTGATGAGGAAGGAGTATGGTGGGCATCAGGCCTAAGCACGCACTGAATCACATGAAATAATATAGAAAAAATAACAAATGCTGGAGGCAGGGATCGAACCCCTGACCTCCAGCCTTCCAAAGCCTTAACGCTTAGCTGGCTCCCGCTAGGACATTTGTTTCTATTTGTTCATAAAATATGCAATAATAATAATATATAAAACAAACGCAATAATGAGATTTTAGCGCGCCAATTCAAACAAGCCAATGGAAGCTGGCCACGTCTTCGTCCCTGTTATGGCACCATCGCTAGAAGTTGAACCACCTATACCTACGGACAAACGTCCGTTGCTACAGGTTATATGCTCTCAAAATCTTCCACAGGCCATGGAAATAACATCTAAAGCCATGGAAATAACATCTCAAAATCTTCGTACCATTCATGAAGGCTAATTGTTCCTGAAATAAAAAGCCCTAAACCAAAGTCTGAAACCCTAACAATGGTGGATTTCGTTACAGACCATATAAACGCAATTGAATGATACAGAAAATTTGCAAATGCTTCATAGATCAAGAATGTATGATTAATTCCATCTAACAATGCCTAAAATATGAGATTCGAATTCAAGAACAAGGTGAAGTTGTGAGCGACTTACAGGGTGTTCTGGGACCAGAACGGACTTGTTATTGATAGCTTTAGCTTGCTGAGAGTGCCAGGAAGCGATTGGGACAGATACCAAGCCTTGAGGATGCCTCTAACCACCAATTCGACCTCACACTTTTTGCTTGTTTTTTCAAATTATGTTCTTGCTCTGCGCCTGATTTCCAACCTCTCTTTTGATCTGCACGCAGTCCTTATATATTAGACAATGCATTAGGGTTGCAAATTGTGTCCAAATCTTCCTTCTTCAATGTTTTTGATATTTGATTTGATTCTTCTTTAAAGCTTTCCAAAATTGGTCCAAATCTAATCTCTTTGTACACATATGCCTTGATACGAGTTTGATTGATCCTAGCTGTGTAATAAGACCTGAAATCATCACAAAATCCCTTATTATCAATGTTTTTTTGGATTTTTATTTGATTTAAAATTAATTAATTCAAATAAAAACCAAATTAAATAATAAAAATAACATATGGACAAGTGGAAAAGGCTAGAGCACGTGGGCTATGTTGCCAACTTAAAACAAGTGAAAAATATTGGGTCTATTTGGAAAAATTTGAAGTTTTGGGCATAGTTGACTTTTGGCAATTTTGCAAAAAAGGTAAACTTCAACAATGCATAACTTCCTCAATTTTTACTATTTGGAGGTGTTCTTGGACTTTTTAGAAAGATTGAGATGTACTCTAACCAACCCTTTTTGTCTCATATAAATCTGATATTCCATGCTCATGTATGAAGCTTTGACAAAAAAGGTGTTTTTATTGACTTTTCAAAATGACCTATAATGTCCAAATTCATAACTTCTTGTGAGTGCATATTTTGAACTTGGGAGATGATGATGGATTGTAGGGAATTTCATCCTATTCAAAATGAGATTTGGATGGGTCATTTATTATAAAGTATGAGAAAGTTATGCTTGGTCAAAGTTGGGTTGACTTTTCCTACAAAACCCTAATTTAGCAACTTTTGAGTCTTGATGAATTA
Organism: Vicia faba; assembly: GCA_948472305.1. NCBI lineage: Eukaryota > Viridiplantae > Streptophyta > Magnoliopsida > Fabales > Fabaceae > Vicia > Vicia faba. The sequence goes on from OX451737.1 coordinate 1,672,089,978, forward strand.
TGAGAAATCCTTGATGAATCATGATCAACCCTTGATAAAGTGATGAAATATAATTCAAAATGAGAATTTTGACAAAAAAATCTTGAAGTTTGACTGTATGTAGGTCACAATTGACTTTTGCCCTAACATAGTCGATTTTTGGACTTTTGAGCAATTGACTGAGCAAACTTCCTCTGCAAGGCTTGAAACTTGGAACGGATGATCTTGAGAACATATTAGGACATTGCTGAGAACTTGGGACCACTTGGACTCAATTATCTTGATTCAACATGAAACCCTAGTTTGAGGTAGACTGCTTTAGGAGAGAGCTTGTCTGGCCAACCCTTGAGCAACTTGAGGATCTTTGTTGCAATGTTATGAGAAATATGGGAGGGAAAATTTTGGGGTGCAACAGCTGCCCCTGTTCAGATTTCTTAAACCTGAGGATGTAGATTGGCTTTCGTGCCTTTCGTGATCTGAAGGTGGAAGAGGATTGAACACTAGAGTGCCCAGAAATTTGCACTCGCATGAAGTGGTAATTGTCTTGTGATATACGGAATGGGCTTAAGGATGCCATTTGGAAATTGATGACGAGGGGATGGGCTTCAAGTTGCCATCTGAAGGAGTGTGGATCACATAAGAGATTCCTTAGCGAGAACTTGTATACTTGTTGTTGAGGAAGATTCCGCTGGGGAAGTCTGATCTTTGTTGAGATAAGTAGAAATTTAGGAGCTTCGTCGTCCGTTATCTGCTTGTGAGTCGTCTCTGTTGATATTTAGGAACTTTGGTCGTCCATACTCAACTGAGGAATCATCTCTGTTGATATTTAGGAACTTTGGTCGTCTGTACTCAACTGAGGAAACAACTTTGCTGAGATTTAGGAGCTCGTCCGTAATTCAACTGAGAAACCATCTCTATTGAGATTTAGGAACTCGTCCGTAATTCAACAGAGGAAACATATCTGCTGAGATTTAGGAACTCGTCCGTAATTCAACTGAGGAAACATCTCTGTCGAGATTTAGGAACTCGTCCGTAATTCAACTGAGGAAACATCTCTGTCGAGATTTAGGAACTCGTCCGTAATTCAACTGAGGTAATATCTTTGCTGAGATTTAGGAGCTCGTCCGTAATTCAACTAAGGAAACATCACTGCTGAGATTTAGGAACTCGTCCGTAATTCAACTAAGGAAATATTTATGCTGAGATTTAGGAACTCGTCCGTAATTCAATTGAGGAAATCGTCTCTGCTGAGATTTAGGAACTCGTCCGTAATTCAACTGAGGAACTATTTATGCTGAGATTTAGGAACTCGTCCGTAATTCAACTGAGGAAATCGTCTCTGCTGAGATTTAGGAACTTGTCCGTAATTCAACTGAGGAAATATTTATGCTGAGATTTATGAACTCGTCCGTAATTCAACTGAGGAAATCGTCTCTGCTGAGATTTAGGAACTTGTCCGTAATTTAACTGAGGAAATAGTCTCTGCTGAGATTTAGGAACTCGTCCGTAATTCAACTAAGGAAATATTTATGCTGAGATTTAGGAACCCGTCCGTAATTCAACTGAGGTAAAAGCTTCATAGCTCGAACTTTGTGAGATTTTAACCGTATCCTTCCTGAAAGGTAAAGGTTAGTTGTATGTAATGCATGATATGTATCAAGCAATGCTGTTCTCAAAATAAATGAGATTGTGTTTGTATGATGCGTATATGCATGTGTCATGATGTATGGAAATGTGATGTTTTTAGCTGGGGAAAATAAATCCCGGATAGCTGCTAGAGAAAAGAAGTGAATCCTTCGTTTCCGTCGGAGATAGTGGATGAAGATGTTTGTGAGAATAAACCTGCGGGAGAGGATAACTCCGCTGGGGAATAAACTGATGAGGAGATTACTCTGTGGGGAAAAGATGATCTGCTGAGGATTCCACTGACAAGTTTAGCTGGGGATGAATTACCGTTGCTGGTGACAGTGAACCCTGTTGGGGATTGAATTCCTGTTTTGTGAAAGGAAAGAACTCTGCTGGGGATGACTTTCCAGTTGCGACTTCACGGGGAATAATCTTTTAGACTCTACTGGGGATAATCTTCCAGAGTCTACTGGGGATAATATTCAAACTCCACTGGGGATATTTTTATACTCCGCTGGGGATGATAAGACTTTTTAGTGATGATGGTAGATAAACTCTGCTTGGGGAGAATATTACCGATTCATTCACAGTTGCGAGTCTCAATTGGGGAGAGCTAACACCACTATCTTCCTCCTTACTCCGTGGGGAATGAATGTACTTTCAATCGTTTCCTCCAACTAGGTCTATCCCTATACCTGGTGGACAGAGCAACTGTACGGTTTGGACATTTTTCATTTCCCCCTATTTCTGATATTACAAGTAATCATCTTTTGTTTCGCATGTAATTATTCATGAGCAGCAATCAATGTAAAATGCATATATCAAAAATGAACATTGGACGTTCTCGCAAAACAAAACAGAAAAAGAAAAATTTATTTGTGAAAATGAATTTATTGACTTTGAAGTTTGGCCTGTAAATAGGCTTTTTTTGTACAAGAGGATGACGTCCTAGTAAGAGAACACCGCCGAACAAATAGAATTTATACAATTTATGAGAAACAAAGAAAAACAGCTATGTGAATAATCCCACTAGGTTCCAACTCTGCTATTGCCTTTATGTCCTCGAGCATCTCATCCCTTTTCTACTTGGTTGAAGGTAGATCAGATTGTTTGGTGTCGTCCGTGCTTGATAGTTGATACCGAAGTCTGGTTGCAAGGTGATCCAATGAGACATAGTGTTACACTTTGATCCCTAATTTTTGCCTGGACCGCCCTTTCGGGTTTTCAGTCCACCGGGATACCCTTTTTTTCCCAAGCCGCCTTTTCAGGTTTTCGACTTGCCAGGTGTACAGATTTTTTTCATTTTCATCCCTTATTTTTTCCCAAACCCTTTTAGTTCGCCGGGAAGCCCTTATGTTTGCCTAGGCCAGTCAACCTAGCGGGTCTTTGATTATGCGTAGTATCTTTTCACTATGTCTGCATTGACGGGGTGAGGAAGGTCGTCACCATCCATGGTGGTTAGAATCATAGCTCCTCTTGAGAAAATGTTCTTAACCACAAATGGACCTTCGTAAGTAGGGGTCCATTTGCCCCTGGGATCACCTTGTGGCAGTATTATGCGCTTGGTAACCAGGTCCCCAACTTGATACTCTTGTCATCTAACTTTCTTGTTAAATGCCTTGATCATTCGTTTTTGATACGTTTGACCATGACAAATAGCAGTAAGTATCTTTTCATCGATTAAGTTCAACTGATTAAGCCGGGTCTAGATCCAGTCATCTTCGCTCAAACCTGCATCCTTCATAATCCGAAGAAAGGGTATCTGAACTTGAATGGGCAAGACTGCCTCCATGCCATAAACCAAAGAATAGGGTGTTTCCCCTGTTGACGTCCGCGCTGAGGTACGGTACCCATGAAGAGCAAAAGGTAACATCTCGTGCCAGTCTTTGTATGTCACCGTCATCTTCTGCACAATTTTCTTAATGTTCTTATTAGCCGCTTCTACAGCCCCATTCATCTTCGACTGGTAAGGAGAAGAGTTGTGATGCTGAATCTTGAACTGCTTGCAGAGCTCGGTGATCATCTTATTATTGAGATTTGTACCATTGTCCGTAATGATCCTCTCTGGTACACCATATCGACAGATCAGATTGTGCCGAATGAACCGTGCCACGACGTTCTTTGTTACAGTAGCAAAGGAAGATGCTTTAACCCACTTCGTAGAGTAATCAATCGCTACCAGAATGAAATGATGCCCGTTAGATGTCGTAGGTCTGATCTCGCCGATCATGTCGATGCCCCACATTGCAAAAGGCCAAGGTGCTTTCAAAACATTCAGAGGTACTTGAGGTATGTGCACTTTATCAGCATAGACTTGGCACTTATGACAAGTCCGAGAATGCTGATAACAGTCTAATTCCATTGTAAACCAATAATATCCTGCCCGTAGGATTTTCTTTGCCAAGGTATGTCCACTGGAATGAGTCCCGAAATTACCTTCATGTAACTCTACCATAATCCTTTTTGCTTCGTTCTTATCCACACATCGCAGTAAGGTTGAATCATGGTTACGCTTGTAAAGAATGCCATTACTGATAAAGAACTTCACCGCGAACCTCCTCAGAAACTTCTTATCATTAACAGATGCACCCTCGGGGTATTCCTGAGCCTCAAGATACCTCTTTACCTCATGAAACCAGGGCTTATCTGCTACCTCTTCAGTCTCAATGTCGCAGCAATGTGCAGATTCGTCCAACATCTCAATGGTAATCTGAGGAGCCTCATTGTCCCATCTGACCTTGAACATAGAAGACATTGTAGCTAGCGCGTCCGCAAACTGATTCTCCTCTCTAGGGAAGTGTTCAAAGGTTATCTCCTCGAAGTGCAGAAGAAACGTCAACATATACTCCTTGTAAGGAATAAGATTAGGGTGTTTCGTATCCCACTCGCCTTTGATCTGACTGATCACGAGAGCGGAATCTCCGAATACACTTAAGAACTTAATCCTTAGGTCAATAGCTGCTCGAAGACCCATAATGCACGCTTCATACTCCGCCATGTTGTTGGTGGAGTTAAAACATAGTCAGGCGGTGAACGGAGTATGAGATCCTTCAGGAGATATGATCACGGCGCCAATGACATTACCCCAAGCGTTTGAAGCTCCGTCGAAGTACATAGACCATCGGGATCCTTCCTCAGGTCCTTCATCCGGTCCAGGTGTCTCACAATCAGTTACCAACATGATGTTCTCATCTGGGAATTCGATGTTCATAGACTGGTAATCGTCCACTGCCTGATGCGCCAAATGATCTTCCAACACACTTCCCTTGATTTCCTTTTGAGTCGTGTATTGGATGTCATACTCAGTCAAGATCATTTCCATCTTGCTATTCTTCCGAACAAGGCAGGCTTTTCAAAGATATACTTGATTGGATCCATCTTTGATATCAATAGAGTAGTGTGAGTCAGCATATACTGTCTCAGCCGGCGAGCAGCCCATGCCAAAGCGCAAAACGTTTTCTCAAGCAACGAGTATCGAGTCTCGCAGTCGTTAAACTTTTTGCTAAGGTAGTAAATAGCATGCTCTTTTCGACCAGACTCGTCATGCTGCCCCAGCACGCACCCCATCGAATTGTCGAGTACTGTCAAGTATAAGATCAAAGGTCTCCATTCAACTGGAGGAATCAGAATATGAGGCTCTTGGAGATATTCCTTGATCCTTTTGAAAGCGGCTTGACATTCATCGTTCCATCTTACCACTTGATCTTTCTTCAGTAACTTGAAGATTGGCTCACAAGTAGAAGTTAGGTGTGAGATGAATCAGGCAATGTAGTTCAGACGTCCCAGAAAGCGTCTGACTTCTTTTTCTGTTTGGGGAGCTGGCATTTCCTGTATAGCCTTCACCTTTGCAGGATCCACTTGAATACCTTTATCACTTATGACGAAACCCAACAGCTTACCAGACCTCACTCCGAAGGTGCACTTGTTCGGGTTTAACCTCAATTTGTATAACTTCAACCTGTCAAACAACTTCTGAAGACGGTCAAGGTGTTCCTCTTCGGTCTGGGATATTGCAATCATGTCGTCAACGTATACCTTAATCTCATGATGAATCGTGTCATGGAACAAAGCGACCATGGCGCGCTGATAGGTTACCCCAGCATTCTTCAATCCAAACGGCATGACCCTGTAGCAAAAGGTACCCCATTGAGTAACAAAGGTTGTCTTCTCCATGTCTTCGGGAGCCATCTTAATCTGATTGTAACCGGAGAAACCATCCATGTTGGAAAAGACCTTATGTTGTGCGGTGTTGTCAACCAGAACGTCGATATGAGGAAGAGGGAAATCATCCTTGGGGCTTGCTCTGTTCAGATCCCTATAGTCAACACACATCTGAACCTTACTGTTGTACCCCAAAATTTTCCCTCTCATTTTATCAACATTTCTCATCACAAGACTTTTTGAACTCAAGATCAAGCTAGGGTTTACTCTGCTCAAGGCATCTCCTTGCTTTGTTGACCTAAATTAGGGTTTGAGTTTTCACAAGGAATTTTGGACTTATAATGCTCAAAGTGGATTTTATACTTCATGTTGAACTTACAAGATTACCTCTACCAAGTTTCAAGCTTTGAATCAAATTTTTGCCCAGTCAATTGGATAGTTGACCTAGAAATCAACTGTATTGGGGAAAAAGTCAATTGTGGCCAATTTACAGTCAAACCTCATAAATTTTGAACCACATCAACATTATAAACTCATATGAACCATTTGATCAAGTTTGGACCATAATTCCACAAGAAATTTCTGACTTTTTGATCTAGCCAATGGAAAATTGAGTTCAAGCATGGATTCAAGGACTCAATGGCATCATCTTGACCTATTCACAAGGTTCAAAAGATCTCAATTGCATTGGATTGACAGATGAATTTCTTAGTTAACTGATCAAAATTTGATTGTACACTGAAAAGTCAAACTTTGACTTTTTGGTCAAAATCAAGTGCCAAGGGTTATTTTTCATCAAGATTTGTAAAAACATGAAACTTGTTCATCAAGAAACCCATTTTTGCAAATTAGGGTTTAAGATTGAAAATTTTCGTAACTTAGAATTTTTCTAAGTTATGAAATTTTCTTAATTTTTCCTAACTTTGCCCAACATTTTCACCATGATGCAATTGGATTCAAACAAAACTTCCAACATGAAAGTTGTATTCCTCCACAAAATCTACAACTTTTATTCACAAATTTTTCCCAAAAGAACCATGGATCTCAAGTTATGATTTTTGGAACAAGGGTCCCTAAAACTTTTAACTTAGTGAAATTTTGCCCTAGTTTAGTCAGGATTTTGACCTATCTTCATGACCATTTTTCACATAGTTCCACTTGGAATCTCAAATTGAATTTCAAAAATGGATTGTAGAGCATGTTGCAAGATTTCCAAAATGTCCAAGAACTCTCGAAACACATTTGTGGTTAGGGAGAATCGAAGGCTTGAAGTTGGCAAACACTCACTTTTCATCCATGGCATGTTCATATTGATACAAGTTGCAAATTCAAATCAGCTTGCTTTGCACTAGACTACAGGCCTCAAAACCATTCGACACTCAATAATTAAGTGCAAAACCATTACTCTAGGCATTATTTTGGTTATTAGAGCATTGCACATTAGATTAATCCTTAAGTAGAAAAAGGTACATTACCATTTTTGCCATAATCTTGCTTTATGTCAAACCACAATCTTTGAGCATTGGGCCAGATCTTATGCAGTAAATCAAATCCACAAATTAGAGGGGCCAAGGGCAGAGTGTGCAATCTGTTAGATAGCTTGTAAAAGCTTGTCTTCCATCACTTGTCCACTTTTGCTTCATATACAAGAAATTTATCCAAAACACAAAAACTGGAACCTCAGCAAAAAACCAACTTGTGCAAGCTTTTGAAACAACTTTCTCATACCCCCTTGAGCCAAAAACACGACCCCTTGAGCCCTCAAACCTCCCATATCACAAAATCACATCTCATTGGCAAAACAGGGCACCCCCTGCAGTTTGAGTTCCACAACACAAATTGCTCATGCATTTTGTCCCAAATTGGTTCAAACATCTTCCACATAACCCATCCAAACTATCCCAACCCTTAAAGACTAACTGTAACTCCATTTACAGGGTTTGCCATTTTCAATTTGAGCTTGTGCAGGTTGAGTTCTGTAGGCTTGTTCAAGTGCATTCAAGGCAAGCTAGACATTGGAGAAGGTCAAGTGAAGTTTAAGCAAGCTCCCAGACATCTCAGGCCTTGTTGAAAAGCTCCACATTGCCATACACGAAGTCAGCTGAAACAGGTTTTTATCAACTTCCTATCTCTCTATTTAGGAATATTTAGACTTAGGTTTGTGAATAAGAATTGTAGTATTCATTTCCATGAAGCTGTACATATGCTCAGTTTTCATTTTAGTTAAGCATGCTAAGAGAATTTGATCCATGGATATACTGAAAAAATTAGGTTAGGATTTGGGGCCAGAGAAATTCTCTCTGGTCTTTGAGAGTTAGGACAAGTTTTTTTATATGGTTGGATTCGTCTTGAAAAATGCTACAACTTTGATGTTATGTGTTTTTGCAATAGAGCTCATATGCAGGATCTAGCATTTGTGTACAGGGAACGCGTGAATTTTGAATACAGGTTGAAGATGAAGCTTGTTGGGCTCGGCTTGGTCCTAACTCACTATTGACACCCCCCTTTTGCTGAATGCACACCCTGGCCCATTTCTTCATATTTTTATGTTTTGTTATTTTACTTTCATTTCTGATTTTATTTTATTATTTCCAAACATAAAAAATACCTAAAAATATTTTTTATAAATTTTCACATTTATTTTGTATTTTTTTTCTAGCATAAAAAACAATTTAAATAGTATATACTTTATTTATTGAAAACTTAAAAATAATATATAAATTATACTTTTATTTTATTCTTTATTTTATTCAGACTAAAAATATTATTCTAAATATATTTTTATTTTTGTATATATTTTATTTTATTTTTATTATATAATTAATATAATTAATATATATATATATATATATATATATATATATATATATATATATATATAAATATATATATATATATATATATATATATATATATATATATATATATATATATATATATATATATATATATATATATATATATATATATATATATATATATATATATATATATATATATATATATATATATATATATATATATATATATATATATATATATATATATATATATATATATATATATATATATATATATATATATATATATATATATATATATATATATATATATATATACATACTTTTATTGTATTTAATAGATACTTTAGAATAAAAACATAAAAATACTATACTTTTATTTTTATTATTATTTATACTTAAAAAATACTTTTTCTAAATATATTTTATTTTTTGTATATACACTATTTTATTTTATTGTATATAACTAATATAGTCAATATATTTATATTCTTAAAAATTAGGGTTTTACCCTTAATTAAAAAAATAATAATCTTTTTATTTCTTTCTTTCTTTTTACATTGAATATTTTTACATACATAAAAATAAACAAAACCTTTTTGCATACTCATATTATTTTGTATATTTATTTAATTTGTTTATTTAAATATTATTCATTTGTTATTTATGCCATTTGATTCAATTTGGATGTAATAGTAAAACTAGGGTTTTAATTTCTTGTCAAATAATCCCCATTCAAAATTGTATCCCCCTTCCCATAATCAAATGTTGTAATAGTATAGATTATTTTACGCATTTACGCTTTCAATTATGCCATGATTAGAGATTATGGTTTGTATGCAAAAATCCCAAATTAACAAGTAGCTTGACCTAATGCAAAGACAAAAATGCATGAAAATCAATACACAATGCACACTTGCACCCCTAGGGTTTCATCCACTTGTTGCCTTAAAAATGGGCCATGTTATGCATGTTAAGTACTTTGGCAAAACAAAAACAAAACAAAATATCATAGTCCCTCGATGACGCTATCTTGGTTGCCTATACAAAATGATCTAGTCCCTCGGAAAAATTGCTAAAAATACTTAACACAATTGTTATCATGGTCTATGCGATGACCCACGCCTGTCCCGTTTAACATCATAATACAAGGTTGTTTACCAAATGCAATGGTAAAATAACACTGTCAAAAGGGTTAAATACATATAGGAAAGATCTTTGAGTAAAATAGGGTAGATAACTCTTAGTTACTTGATCAAAACATACAAAATATCCTTGCTATTTTCAAACACACCTCACAACACAATTTCAAAAACATTTCCAAAACAAACAATCAAATATTGAAAAATCTTTTCAAAAGACAAACACCTTTGTATATATTCAAACAAGAATCATTACAAAGGTTGCCACAACGATGGCCTCTTTTCAAAACATTTTCAAAACGACACACACAAAGCACCATTTAAAACAATTGAAAAGCAAAAGAAAGTGATCTAAACAAGTAACTAAGAGCCCATGGATAACCATGGATGAAAAGGGTGCTTGCACCTTCCCTTTTCATAATCTACTCCCCGAACCTAAGAAAACATCTCAAAGGTATTTCCTGTGCTTTTTGACCTTTCCTTAGGATAAAATAAAAAGTCGGTGGCGACTCTTGCTAAACCTAAACATTTTCAAACACAAACGCAAAACCTCAAGTCAGTTCTCCCACCGTATCACAGAACTGGAGACTCTGCTGGGGATGACTTTAAAAGTGGAGTAACCTTAGGGTTTTTAGATCACCTTTTCATGCTTATCTTGTTTGCCTTGATTGCTTTACATTTGGTCCTATTGTTTGGGTTTGAAATCCTCTACCCGGATTTGGGAAACATTCATAGGTAAATAGCAATACGTTGTGGAAACTGTGCGGGGAATACCGACATGGTTGAAGCAATAGCTATATTAGTGCGACATATTTGTGGGTATCGGTAGCCTTTTAGTCAATCAAAGAGAATACGGGGCCGCTGAGTGAATCATGAAGCGCTAATGAACTCTTAGAACCTTACTTGACCATCTTGGCCTTTTTAGGGGTAGTGAGATGACCGGCTTTGAGGGTTGTTTTCTTGGTAGATACTCGATACTACACTCATTGAGGGTTGTTTTCTTGGAATATTTCGGTCGCCAGTTAAATGGCTAAACTGAAACAATGAACACAGAAAATAATCCAGTGATATTGAGATCCTTAGAACCCGGTTACTATTTATAGGACAGGTTGAGCCAACTAACTTCAAGAGGGTATTTACCTATGAAACCCCATGCAAGCCTGAAACGAGGATCTTGTGTGATTTGCTTGTACATGTACTTGTGTATACATCATGAACATCATGAAGCATCATGTGCATCCACTAACCATTTAAAGGGTTTGGATCTTCATCTTTGTTCTTGTTATAGGTCATGGAATCTCTTTGTAGGAAAACAATTCAAGTTAACCTTTTGAGAATCCCTCCTTAACTCAAGGAGCTTACTTCTAGGATTCCAGAGAATTCTCCCTTCAGTGAAAGACATGGTAGACTTCTCAACTTGGTCAACTCCAACATTGAAGAATACATGGTGAAAGTCCTCTTCCATTTCTTTGACCCACTACACCATTACTTTACATTTCCTGATTACCAACTAGTACCTACTTTGGAGTAATTTTCTCAACTCCTGAGGATTCCTATTCTCCATCAACTACCCTACAACGGTACGAAGAGAGAACCAAAGCCTGAAGATGTTGCTCAAGCATTACACTTGCAACCATCTGATATCAAAGGTCATTGGGAAACCAGAAGTGGTGTCAAGGGTTTCTTGGCAAAGTTTCTGTTTGAGAAGGCACAAGACTGCTGGAATTCTATAGATCTATAAGCTTTTGAGGAGATTGTAGCACTTCTCATTTATGGGTTGGTCTTTTTCCCAAACCCTGACCAGCTTATAGATGTGAATGCTGTCAAGATTTTCATATCTCGAAATCCTATGCCTACATTGCTTGGGGATATCCTACACTCATTTCACAGACGAACAATGAGGAAAAGAGGTGTTCTCATGTGCTGTACTCCTCTTCTAGCAACGTGGTTTATTTCTCACCTTCCCCAGTCAGTCTTGAAGAATGAACAAGGCTTGAGGTGGTCACAACGATTAATGACCCTTACACATTCTGATGTTCATTGGTGTTCTCGGTCCAGAGAAAATGTCATCACCATTGATCGTTGTGGGGAATTCCCTAATGTCCCACTACTTGGCATTAGGGGAGGCATTACCTACAACCCCTGTTTAGCTCTGAGACAATTTGGATATGCTCGAAGGGATGGCCCTCACGACATGCTGATTCCTGACTTGGTTTTTGACTTCGACAACGACGCTCAAGGACTTCGACAAAGGTTTATTCGAGCTTGGAGGATGCCCAACAAAGTGGATAGTAAGACATTGGGACACAAGAATTCCATCCCCCTTGAGCCTTATCTCAAGTGGGTACGAACCCACGCCCAGAGTCTTATGATGCCTTACCCCCACATTCTCCCCGTGATTAAAGAGCCTGTTATGGAAGGAGAGGTTCCATACACCCTCCTACATCCAGACATGCCAACAACATTGGAAGAGTTGCAAAAGAGTTGGATACAGCTCAAGGAAGAACGGAATAATTTTGAAGCCAACTTCTATGCCAGCGAGAAGAAGGTTTTGGAACTTACCCGCCGACTTCATGAAGAAGAGACTCTTAACACCTACATCGCACCAAAGAGGATGCACAATTTCTTTTTACATTAAGAATTTTGTAATATTTTGCCCATGGGGCATTTATGTACTAACAAATTTCTTCTTATTAATATGACGTGTGTTCTTTTTGTTTGCAGCAACTTTGAATTTCTGAATCCTTAAATGCATTACATGAATACATATCATTCATCATATGCATAAACAGGTCTTCACACCAGGTTTCCTTATCTTTCTGCTGTTTATTTCAGCAAGATGGATATAGAGCAGACGGTCAAAGATCTGCAAGCACAAAATTCTCAGTTCCAACAACTCTTCATGACCTTGGAAAAGGGTCAAGAGGACCTTAAAGCACTGTTAGATAAAGAGAAAGACAAAGAGAAAAAGAAGAAAAGGGTTGGTGTGGCCACTATGGGAAGAAGATTTGAGAACCAGGCTAGAAGGGTCCTCGTGTTTCCCTTAACGTCTGACGAAGGGGTTGGTAAACGTAAGGGAGTTGCAATGCCCTCCGAGTCTGAAGCTGATGAGGAAGAAGAAGAAGAGGAGGAAGATTACTCTGAGCAGCAGTATCCTCCTGCGGATGATAAGTATAAAAATCTGGAAGAGCGGCTGGCAGCCATGGAAGTACAAAGGGTTCCTGGGCTGGATTTCGAAGAACTAGGGTTGGTTGCTGGGATCGTCATTCCCCCCAAGTTCAAAGTGCCTACATTTGCCAAATACGATGGTTTGTCCTGTCCGAAGATGCATCTGCGGTCCTACGTCAGAAAGATCCAACCTCACTCTTCTGATAAGGATCTATGGGTCCACTTTTTTCAAGATAGTTTATCGGGTACGCAATTGGACTGGTTCTATCAACTTGAGAGATCTGATGTGCATAACTGGGAAGATTTGGCTGCTGCTTTCTATCGACAATATCAATATAACGCAGATTTAGCGCCTACTCGTACTCAACTACAGAGTATGAGTATGGTCTCTAATGAAGGCTTTAAGGAGTACTCCCAGAAGTGGCGGGATTTGGATGGAAGGGTGCAGCCACCATTGTCGGATAGAAAGCTGGTTGACATGTTTTTGGGGACCCTGTCAGGTCCATTCTTTAATCACTTGACCGGGAGCTCATCAGTAGGGTTCACCGAATTAATTCTGACAGCTCAAAGGGTTGAAGCTGGCATTAAGAGTGGTAAAATTCAGAAGGATGCAACTGCTTCCACAGCTGTCAAGAAGGCCTTCCCAGCCAAGAAAGAAGCTTCTGCTATTTACTCCCAGAGAAATCAAGGAAGAATGGAGCGCCGACCAGCGGTAGGGGTTGTGATGATCCAGAACTCTTCAGCCGATCAACCTCGAAGCAGTCAACCTAGAGCTAACCAAAATAGGGTGGAAAGGACACAATGGCAATTCACTCAGATCAATATGACACCGGCTCAGGTCCTCCCTCATTTGTTAAAGTTAAACCTTACCAGCTTGAAAGAAGCGCCGAAAAACCCAAATACCTCTTCTCCCTATTATCATTCAAATGCAAAATGTGCATATCATTCGGACAGTGTGGGGCATGACACCAACAACTGTTGGGCCCTTAAAAACAAGATCCTAGATTTGATAGATGCCAAGGATGTAGAGTTTGATGCTCCCGAAAAACCTAATGTGATATCTGCCCCTATGCCAAAACATGGTCATAATGTCCATGCTATTGTTGAAGATCTTCATGTTACTGCCGTTGATGACTTAATGACTCAATTGCCAATGATCAATATGAATCTGTTGAAAGCCGGGATTTTCCCGGGCTGTGAAAAAGATTGTTACTTTTGTTCAACCTTGCAATCCGACTGTCTGCTGTTGAAATCAGGCATCCAACGCCTGATGGATACTCAAGAGATCCTCTTTCAGAAAACTCATGTTGCTACTATTACTCATGTTACTCCTGTTACTCCAATCAATGATATTGCTATAATCACCATTTCCGACAATCTTTCCAAGACCTGCAAAATGCCTGTTAAGATTACACCTGATCCAAAGTTTGTACCGCTGAAGATTACCATGCTGGGGCCTATCCCATATAAGTCCCACAAGACGATACCGTGGAATTATTGAGGAGAGATCTTCTACCACGGTGTCAAGCAGATCGAATCAGCCGAAGAGAATTCTGATGAAGAAACTCCTGATGTAGGAAATATTGCGGGGACGAGTAAGATAACTCGTAGCGGGAGAATCTTCTCTCTGGAGATTGCTCCTCCAAGGGCAGTCTTCAGACCCTCAAGTGCTCCTGTGTCTATCAAGATATCTGTGCGAAGTCCATTGATTAAAGAAATCGTTACTCCCGAAGTTGTACCCTCTACTGTTACTACTGATAAAGGTAAGGGGACCCAAGAAATGCCCGTCGGGACGAGGGCTCAGACTTTGGTTATCCCCGAGACCACCCAAAAGGAAATGGAGGAAATCTTAAAAATAATTAAGAAGAGCGACTATGATGTCGTAGAGCAACTGGGGCAAACCCCTTCAAAAATCTCTATGCTAGCTCTGTTGCTTTGCTCCAAGGCTCATGACAAAGCCTTGATCAAATTCCTGAAGACGACGCACGTGCCTCAAAAAACTTCTGCGGATTAGTTTCAAGAGTGTGTGGCTAGCCTCACAGCCGACAATGGTCTGGGCTTTTCTGATGCCGATCTAACGTCCAAGGGAAGAAAGCATAATGATGCGCTGCATGTTTCGGTAGAGTACAGAGGGACCACACTTGATCATGTTCTGGTCGATACCGGGTCGTCTCTAAATGTCCTACCAAAGAAAGCATTGGACAGGCTAGACTGTGAAGGTTTGACATTAAAGCCCAGTAATATCATTGTTAGAGCCTTTGACGGTTCTAAGGGGATGGTTCACGGAGAAGTGGACATCCCAATTAAGGTGGGAACATAAATTTTCAACTCTACTTTTTATGTGATGGACATCCGTCCTTCATATTCATGCTTGTTGGGAAGGCCATGGATCCACAACACTGGGGCAGTCACTTCTTCTCTGCACCAGATGCTCAAATACCCAGTCCAGGGTAAGATCATAACAGTTCATGGTGAGGAGGAGTATATGATAAGCCACCTTAACTCTTTCCGCTACATGGAGTTAGATGGTGAATTCATAGAAACACATTTCCAACACTTTGAAGAGGTTTCTCCTGAAGTCGCGGTAGCCAAGACAATGACTGATGTGCCCATCATTACCAAACCTGTGTCCCGGATGTCATCCCTTAAAGATGAAGAGGCTGTAGTCAAGGAAGGAGGAAGCGCAAATGGGGTCAACTGCCAGATTTTCCTTACAAGAGAGACAAGTTCGGATTGGGTTTCACTGCTGCTAGCCAAAAGGCTGTGCGTCGCTCCCGGGCTGGAGGACCACCCTTAAAGATCACTCATCATGGAGTTCATGCTTTAGAAGATGATGAAGAAGGAATCAATTTTGAAGATTGGATCTTTCCAACCATTGAAGGGGGACTGAACAACTGGGAGGCGAAAGACTTCGTTCCCATTACTTTCATCAATCAGTAATTTATCTTTTGAACATTTATGTTGGTCTGTAATAACTTTTAAACAATTCGTACACTCTTTTTCCTTGTGCCTTTCCCGGAGCACATAGGTCCATTTGTAAGGGTTTTGATTCTTCATTTTCATATGCCATTTTTAATGAATCATGGACGTTTTCAACTATAAACTTTTGTGTTCATTTTCTTTCCTTTTACATTTTATTTTGTTTAAGGATGGCTATCCCTTACACACACCCACATTCACAAAATGCAGGTACCCATCCACTCCGGATTCCATGGGTGACTATTCTGCTTTGGCCTTCAGTGACTCTGAAGATCTGGTCAATCATGATGAGTACGAAGGTGATGAAGACTGTGAAGTGCCTGGAGAGTTGGCTAGACTTTTGCAACAAGAAGAAAGGGTTATTCTGCCCCATGAAGAGTTGTTAGAGACTATCAATTAGGGTACTGCCGAAGACAGAAAAGAGGTTAAAGTGTGTGCCAACCTGGAGCCAAGTGTCAAAGAACGCTTAGTTCAGCTGTTGAATGAGTTTGTTGAGATCTTCGCCTGGTCCTATGAAGATATGTCGGGATTGGATACATATATTGTGGTTCACCATCTCCCTACAAGAGAAGACTGTCCACCAATCAAACAGAAAGTCCACCGAATGAGGCCCGACAAGTCCGAAAAGGTCAAAGCTGAGGTGATGAAGCAGTTCAATGTTGGCTTTCTGGCTGTTACTTCCTATCCACAATGGGTTGCTAACATTGTGCCCGTGCCTAAGAAGGAAGGCAAAGTCAGAATGTGTGTGGACTACAGAGACTTAAACAGGGCTAGACCTAAAGATGATTTTCCACTACCACACATTGACATCTTGGTTGACAACACAACTCAACACAAGGTATTCTCTTTCATGGACGTATTTTCAGGGTACAACCAGATCATGATGGCCCACTAAGACATGGAGAAGACTACTTTTGTTACGCAGTGGGGTACCTTCTGCTATAATGTGATGTCGTTCGGACTGAAGAATGTCGGGTCAACCTATCAGCGAGCCATGGTAGCTTTGTTTCATGATATGATACATCATGAGATCGAAGTCTACGTAGACGACATGATAGCCCGTTCACAGACAGAAGAAGAACACCTCGACCATCTGCAAAAGTTGTTTGTCAGATTGAAGGAATATAAGCTCAGACTGAACCCTAGCAAGTGCACTTTCGGAGTCAGGTCTGGTAAAATCTTGGGATTCATCGTCAGCAACAAAGGCATTGATGTTGATCCTGCTAAAGTCAAAGCTATACGAGAAATGCCTGCCCCCCGCACTGAAAAGGAGGTAAGAGGTTTCTTGGGACGCCTAAACTACATTGCAAGGTTCATTTCTCACCTAACATCTACCTGTGAACCAATCTTCAAGCTGTTAAAGAAAGATCAGGTGGTTGAATGGAATGATGACTGTTAAGTTGCTTTCGATAATATCAAGGAGTATTTGTTGGAACCTCCTATCTTGATGCCACCCATCGAAGGAAGGCAGTTAATCATGTATCTGACCGTTTTGGATAACTCAATGGGGTGCATACTGGGCCAACATGACGAGTCTGGTCGAAAAGAGCATGCCATTTATTACCTTAGCAAAAAGTTTACCGACTGTGAGACTCGCTACTCACTGCTCGAGAAAACATGTTGCGCTTTGGTATGGGCTGCTCACCGACTAAGGCAGTATATGTTGACACATACCATTTTGCTGATTTCTAAAATGGATCCAATCAAGTACATCTTCGAGAAGCCTGCTTTATCTGGAAGTATCGCTAGATGGAAAATGATCCTGACTGAATATGATATCCAGTACACAACCCAAAAAGCTATAAAAGGGAGTGTACTAGCTGACCATCTAGCTCATCAAGCTGTCGAAGATTACCAATCCATGAGGTTCGACTTCCCTGACGAGGATATTATGACATTAGACAACATTAAAGGTAACATACCGTATGACGAACCTGAACAAGGATCCCGATGGACCCTGTACTTTGATGGTGCTTCAAATTCACTTGGCAAAGGTATCGGTGCGGTACTTATTTCTCTAGAAGGTTTCCATACACCTTTCACTGCTAGACTCTGCTTCAGCTGCACCAACAACATGGTCGAGTATGAAGCTTGTATCTTTGGTCTCAAAGCTGCGATTGATCTAGGAATCAAATCTTTGGTTGTATTTGGGGACTCAGATTTGGTTATCAGTCAAATCATAGGAGTGTGGGACACTAAACATCCTAATCTTATCCCATACAAAGAACATGTCCTGACATTGTTACCTCATTTCGAGCAGATTACCTTCGAGCACTTCCCGCGTGAAGAAAATCAGCTAGCGGATGCTCTAGCTACAATGTCTTCCATGTTTAAACTTAATTGGGGTAACGAGGCTCCCCAAATCACCGTCGAGCGAATGGACGAACCTGCGCACTGTCATGAGATTAATACCGAAGAAGTAGTGGAACAACCCTGGTTTCATGAAATCAAAAGGTATCTCAAGACTCGAGAATATCCTGAAGGAGCTTCAGTCAACGACAAAAAGTTCTTAAGGAGATTTGCTGCCAAGTTCTTCCTGAGAAATGGTATCCTATATAAGCGTAGCCATGATTATTATCTACTTCGTTGTGTGGACAAGGTTGAAGCTGAGCTAATCATGACTGAATTGCATAGTGGTACATTTGGCACCCATTTGAGCGGACATATGATGGCTTTGAAGATTCTAAGGGCATGCTACTACTGGTCTACCATGGAAGCTGACTGTCATCAATATTCCCATACTTGTCACAAATGCCAAGTCTATGCTGACGAGGTACATATTCCTCCAGTCCCTCTCAATGTTCTAACAGCTCCTTGGCCATTCGCAATGTGGGGAATCGACATGATTGGAGAGATCAAGCCTACAGCATCCAATGAACATCACTTCATCCTGGTGGCTATTGATTACTTTACCAAATGGGTCGAAGCAGCTTCCTTCGCCTCCGTTACAAAGAATGTGGTTGCCCGCTTCATTAAGCAGAACCTCATATGCCGGTATGGTATTCCCGACAGGATCATCACGGACAACAGTACGAACCTGAATAACACTGTGATCATCGCTCTGTGCAAACAGTTCAAGATTCAACATCACAATTCATCTCCCTATCGGCCAAAGATGAACGGTGTTGTTGAAGCTGCGAACAAAAATATCAAGAAGATCATTCAAAAGATGACAGTCACCTACAAGGACTGGCATGAGATGTTACCGTTTTCTCTGCACGGATATCGTACCACATCGCGTACTTCAACCGGGGCAATCCCCTTTTCTTTGGTATATGGCATGGAAGCTGTTTTACCTATGGAGGTTCAAATTCCTTCTTTAAGGATTATGAAGGATGTTGGTTTAAGTGAAGACGATTGGATTCAGACCCTGCTTGATAAACTTAACTTGATCGACGAAAAGCGACTTACTGTTGTTTGTCATGGTCAGATGTATCAAAAACGGATGATCAGGGCTTTCAACAAGAAAGTCAGACGTCAGGTGTATCAAGTAGGAGATCTTGTAATCAAGCGGATCATCTTTTCGCAAAGTGATCCCAGGGGAAAATGGACTCCTACTTACGAAGGACCATTTATGATCAAAAACATCTTTTTTGGTGGGGCTATGATTCTGACCACCATGGACGGTAATGACCTTCCGCACCCTGCGAATGCAGACATAGTCAAAAGATACTATGCATAAACGACCCGACAAGTTGAAAACCCAAAAGGGCGACTTGGGCAAAAATGGGCATCCCGGTGAATCGAAAACCCAAAAGGGCGGTTCAGGAAAAAATTAGGGATAAATAAAAATCTGTACACCCGGCAAGTTGAAAACCCGAAAGGGCGACTTGGGCAAAAAAGGGTTTCCCGGTGGATCGAAAACCCGAAAGGGAGGTCCAGGCAAAAGTTAGGGAATTAAAGCGTATGACTATGTCTCGTCGGATCACTTTAAAGACAATCTCTTTACGGACAAGCTCCAAGCTTTTGATCAATCCAATCATCTGCGAACGAAGCAACAAATGAACAAGATACTCAGAGTTACGAAAGGCTATAGCAGAATGGGAACCCCATGAAATTGTTACACATAGCCATCTTTCTTTGTATAAATTTTTCTCAATTTTATGACAACATTCTCTTACTAGGATGTCTGTCTCCTTTGTACAAAATACTTACACAAAGTTAATACAAAGATACTTCAAAGTGCAGAAATTTGTTTGCCTTTTCTTTCTTTTTTACACTTGTTGTTTTATTTGAAAACGTCCAGTGATTTATTAAATGAGAATATGCATTTGAATATAATCACCACTTACAAATAAAACAAAATGAGAAAGGATAATTACTGATAGGTTGAAAGTATAGGAAAACGTATTTAGGTTATTCCAGAAGAAATCCCCTGCAGTATGTCATTCAGTTCCTTAACAGAGCTAAAACCTTGAAATACATATCCCCAACGGAGTCTAAAACTTCAACCTTTAAACCCCGGTGAAGTACTATCCAACTTCATCTGATTCCCCAGTAGAGTGGTATACAACCCAAGCTTTTGAAAAATTCTCCAACAGGATAAATACTCTCCCCACAAAGTTATTCTTGTTCTCATTTCTCCAGTTGAAGTCTCCCCAGTTTTAATTTCCCGGTAGAGATCGTTAGAATTTTCCTCATCCGCCAGGAAAGTCATGAAGGATTCTCAATTCCCCACAGAAGTTGTCAAAGTTCTTGTTAATTCCCCATGAGTCACCAAGGATTTTCAATCCTCAGCAGTAGTCCAAAGGATGTTCTCAGTCTTAACAAATCAAAGGTTTTGGATCTCCAGCAGCAGTCAAGGGTTTATTTTCCCCGACAGCAGTCAAAGATTTCATTATCTCCAACTATCAAGGATTTATTTTCCTCAGCAAGACGGCTACTCAGCTTACATACACATCCATTACATTCATATATCATAACCATTAGCAGAACACATTTTATTGCATCATACATGTCATGCAACATAACTTTGTGTGTTTTAGCTAACAGTTTACCCTTTTCAGGATAAGATTAAAATCTATCTTTAACAAATGTTCAAAGATTTCAGATACAATACATATACACCCCAGACACGACGGTCATTCTACTACTCATTCAGGCTTCAGCAATCAGATACACACTAGATACGCTCCAGACACAGAAGCCATTCTATTTCTCATTCAGATTTAACTATCAATTTCAAGTTCAGATACACTCTAGACACGAAAGTCATTCTGTCACTTGTCCAGATCCCAGTTACAGTACGGATACACTCCAGACACGGAAGTCATTCTGCTTCTCATACAGATCTCAACTACAGATACAGTCCAGATACACTCCAGACACGGTTTCCATTCGTTCACTCATTCAAATCTATTCCCCAGCCCAGAGATACTCCAGACACGGATGTCTTTTGCCTATCCGGATTTCAGATACAATACAGATACACTCCCGACACGGCAGTCATTCTGATATTCATTCAAGAATCAAATACAGTTACAGCTCGGATACACTCCATACACGGACGCCATTCCGTTGCTCATACAGATCCAATCTCTAGATACAAGTCAAATACGTTCCAGACGGATACCGTTCTGACATTCATTCTCCTGGTTTTCAACAAACAAGTCTTGGATGGCATATTTTAAGCCCATCTCCAGCAAGATCCTACCATCTCCAAATGGCATCTTTAATCCCATTCCCTCAGTTATATTTTGACGAGTGCAAATTTACGGGCACTCTAGTGTCCAATCATCTTTTACCTTCGAGTCACGAAAGGCCAAACTCGCCAATCTAACTCTTCAGGTTCAAGAAGATTGAACAGGGGTAACTGTTGTACCCAAAAATTTGCCCTCTCATTTTATCAACATTTCTCATCAAAAGACTTTTTGAACTCAAGATCAAGCTAGGGTTTACTCTGCTCAAGGCATCTCCTTGCACTATTGACCTAAATTAGGGTTTGAGTTTGCACAAGGAATTTTGGACTTCTAATGCTCAAAGTGGATTTCATACTTCATGTTGAACTTACAAGATTACCTCTACCAAGTTTCAAGCTTTGAATCAAATTTTTCCCCAGTGAATTGGACAGTTGACCTAGAAATCAGCTGTATTGGGGAAAAAGTCAACTGTGGCCAATTTATAGTCAAACCTCATAAATTTTGACCCACATCAACATTATAAACTCATATGAACCATTTGATCAAGTTTGGACCATAATTCCACAAGAAATTTGATCAGATCACCAAAAGGGCAAAATGGTCATTTTAGGGTTTTGACTGTACAAGGGCAATTTCTGACTTTTTAATCTAGCCAATGGCAAATTGAGTTCAAGCATGGATTCAAGGACTCAATGGAATCATATTGACCTATTCACAAGGTTCAAAAGGTCTCAATTGCATTGGATTGACAGATGAATTTCTCAGTTAACTGATCAAAATTTGACTGTACACTGAAAAGTCAAACTTTGACTTTTTGGTCAAAATCAAGTGTCAGGGGTCATTTTTCATCAATATTTGTCAAAACATGAAACTTGTTCATCAAGAAACCTATTTTTGCAAATTAGGGTTTAAGATTGGAAAATTTCATAACTTAGAATTTTTCTAAGTTATGAAATTTTTTTAATTTTTCCTAACTTTGCCCAACATTTTCACCATGATGCAATTGGATTAAAACAAAACTTCCAACATGAAAGTTGTATTCCTCCACAAAATCTACAACTTTTATTCACAAAGTTTTCCAAAAATAAGCTTGGATCTCAAGTTATGATTTTTGCAACAAGGGTCCCTAAAACTTTTAATTTAGTGAAATTTTTCCCTAGTTTAGGTAGGATTTTGACCTATCTTCATGGCCATTTTTCACATAGTTCCACTTGGAATCTAAAATTTCATTTCAAAAATGGATTGTAGAGAATGTTGCAAGCTTTCCAAAATGTCTAAGAACTCTCCAAACCCGTTTGTGGTTAGGGAGAATCGAAGGCTTGAAGTTGGCAAACACTCACTTTTCATCCATGGCATGTTCATATTGATACAAGTTGCAAATTCAAATCAGCTTGCTTTGCACTAGATTACAGGCCTCAAAACCATTCGAAACTCAATAATTAAGTGCAAAACCATTGGTATAAGGCATTATTTTGGTCATTAGAGCATTGCACATTAGATTAATCCTTAAGTAGAAAAAGGTACATTACCATTTTTGCCATAATCTTGCTTTATGTCAAACCACAATCTTTGAGCATTTGGCCAGATCTTATGCAGTAAATCAAATCCACAAATTAGAGGGGCCAAGGGCAGAGTGTGCAAGCTGTTAGATAGCTTGTACAGGCTTGTCTTCCATCACTTGTCCACTTTTGCTTCATATACAAGAAATTTATCCAAAACACAAAAACTGGAACCTCAGCAAAAAACCAACTTGTGCAAGCTTTTGAAACAACTTTCTCATATCCCCTTGAACCAAAAACACGACCCCTTGAGCCCTCAAACCTCCCATAGAACAAAATCACATCTCATTGGCAAAACAGGGCACCCCCTGCAGTTTGATTTCCACAACACAAATTGCTCGTGCGTTTTGTCCCAAATTGGTTCAAACATCTTCCACATAACCCATCCAAACTATCCCAACCCTTAAACACTAATTGTAACTCCATTTACAGGGTTTGCCATTTTCAATTTGAGCTTGTGCAGGTTGAGTTCTGTAGGCTTGTTCAAGTGCATTCAAGGCAAGCTAGACATTGGAGAAGGTCAAGTGAAGTTCAAGCAAGCTCCCAGACATCTCAGGCCTTGTTGAAAAGCACATTGCCATACACGAAGTCAGCAAAAACAGGTTTTTATCAACTTCCTATCTCTCTATTTAGGAACATTTAGACTTAGGTTTGTGAATAAGAAATGTAGTATTCATTTCCATGAAGCTGTACATATGCTCAACTTTCATTTTAGTTAAGCATGCTAAGAGAATTTGATCCATGAACATACTGAAAAAATTTGGTTAGGATTTGGGGCCAGAGAAATTCTCTCTGGTCTTTGAGAGTTAGGACAAGTTTTTTTATATGGTTGAATTCGTCTTGAAAAAGTGCTACAACCTTGATGTTATGTGTTTTTGCAATAGAGCTCGTATGCAGGATCTAGCATTTGTGTACAGGGCGCGCGCGAATTTTGGACAGAGGTTGAAGCTGAAGCTTGTTGGGTTGGGCTTAGTCCTGGCTCACTATTGACACCCCCCTTTTGCTGAATGCACCCCCCTGGCCCATTTCTTCAAATTTTTATGTTTTGTTATTTTATTTTCATTTCTGATTTTATTTTATTATTTCCAAACATAAAAAATACTAAAAATATTTTTTTATAAATTTTCACATTTATTTTGTATTTTATTTTTATTTTTTCTAGCATAAAAAACAATTTAATTAGTATATACTTTATTTATTGAAAACTTAAAAATAATATATAAATTATAATTTTATTTTATTCTTTATTTTATTCAGACTAAAAATATTATTCTAAATATATTTTTATTTTTGTATATATTTTTGTATATATTTTTGTATATATTTATTTAATTTGTTTATTTAAATATTATTCATTTGTTATTTATGC
The DNA here is from genome assembly GCA_948472305.1 of Vicia faba. Taxonomy (NCBI): domain Eukaryota; kingdom Viridiplantae; phylum Streptophyta; class Magnoliopsida; order Fabales; family Fabaceae; genus Vicia; species Vicia faba. Next base: position 1,672,114,401 of record OX451737.1, read on the forward strand.
CATTTGATTCAATTTAGATGTAATAGTAAAACTAGGGTTTTAATTTCTTGTCAAATAATCCCCATTCAAAATTGTATCCCCCTTCTCATAATCAAATGTTGTAATAGTATAGATTATTTTACGCATTTACGCTTTCAATTATGCCATGATTAGAGATTATGGTTTGTATGCAAAAATCCCAAATTAACAAGTAGCTTGACCTAATGCAAAGACAAAAATGCATGAAAATCAATACACAATGCACACTTGCACCCCTAGGGTTTCATCCACTTGTTGCCTTAAAAATGGGCCATGTTATGCATGTTAAGTACTTTGGCAAAACAAAAATAAAACAAAATATCATAGTCCCTCGATGACGCTATCTTGGTTGCCTATACAAAATGATCTAGTCCCTCGGAAAAATTGCTACAAATACTTAACACAATTGCTATCATGGTCTATGCGATGACCCGCGCCTGTCCCGTTTAACATCATAATACAAGGTTTTTTACCAAATGCAATGGTAAAATAACACTGTCAAAAGGGTTAAATACATATAGGAAAGATCTTTGAGTAAAATAGGGTAGATAACTCTTTATTACTTGATCAAAACATGCAAAATATCCTTGCTATTTTCAAACACACCTCACAACAAAATTTCAAAAACCTTTCCAAAACAAACAATCAAATATTGAAAAATCTTTTCAAAAGACAAACACCTTTGTATATATTCAAACAAGAATCATTACAAAGGTTGCCACAACGATGGCCTCTTTTCAAAACATTTTCAAAACCACACACACAAAGCACCATTTCAAACAATTGAAAAGCAAAAGCAAGTGATCTAAACAAGTAACTAAGAGCCCATGGATAACCATGGATGAAAAGGGTGCTTGCACCTTCCCTTTTCATAATCTACTCCCCGAACCCAAGAAAACATCTCAAAAGTCTTTCCTGTGCTTTTTGACCTTTCCTTAGGATAAAATAAAAAGTCGGTGGCGACTCTTGCTAAACCGAAACATTTGCAAACACAAACGCAAAACCTCAAGTCAGTTCTCCCACCGTATCACACTTACCATCCTTCTTCGGCACCGGAACCACGTTGGCAACCCACTATGGGTAAGAAGTTACTGCTAGAAAACCGGCATCAAGCTATTCCATAACCCCAGCCTTGATTTTCTCAGACATCTCTGGGTGCATTCAGAGAAGTTTCTGTTTCACTGGAGGAAAGTCTTCCTTGGTAGGCAGGCGGTGAACCACGATATCAGTATCCAACCCAGGCATATCTTCATAAGACCAGGCCAAGATCTCAACATAGTCACGCAACATCTGAATCAACAGTTGCTTAACACTAGATTCCAGATTTGCACCGATCTTGACCTCTTTCTTGTCTACCTCTGTACCCAGATTTATTGTTTCCACTGGCTCTTCATGCGGCTGTATGGCCCTCTCTTCCTGAAGTAACAATCTAGCAAGTTCACCAGGAACTTCACAATCATCCTCACCCTCGTCCTCGGCTTGGTTGATCGGACTTTCGAAGTCATAATTGGCAGTAGCAAAGTCGTTTTCGGTGGGATCCAGAGTGGATGTAGACCTGTATATGTGAGTGTGTGTAAAATAGCTGTTTTGCAAGATAAAAATGAAAAACAAGGAGCACGAAATTTTTAATGCAAGAAAACGTCCAAAGCTTTTATTAATGATATATGGAGATGACACATATAAAGCCCTTAAACAAAGCCACTGTGTCTCGGGTAAGGCACCGGGCCGTAAAGTTTAAAATTGTCTGTTACAAATCCAAAACAAAAGTCTATTACTGTGTAATAAAAGAAATTGGCACGATGTTTTTTGTCGTTCAATTTCTCAATCCGCCGTCGGTAGTCGGGTAGATCCAGCTATCAATATCAAACTCTTCTTCATCTTCAATTGCATTTACTCCCGTGTCATGTTTTGGCATAGGTGTTGTTATGACATTAGGCTTTTCTGGTGCTTCAAACTCGATCTCCTTAGCATCAATCAGATCTTGTACCTTACTCTTCAAGGCCCAACAGTTATTGGTATCATGCTCTGGGCTATCAGAGTGATAAGCACAGCGGGCGTTTGGATTATACAACGGTGATGTGGTGTTGGTATTCTTTGGAGCTTCCCTCAGAGTCACCAAATTGGTCTTCAACAACTGCGGCAGAATTTGAGATAGAGTCATGTTGAGCCGAGTAAACTTCCTTTGAGGTCTCTCTGCTCTTGGCTGATTGTTGCATTGTGGGGAAACAATTGGTCTTGAAATAACTACCGCATTAACCGCTTGGTGGCGCTCAGGTCGATTTTGGCTCCTTGAGTTATAAACTGCACTAGACTCCTTCTTGAAAGGCTTCTTATCTGTACTTGACGAAGCACCTTTATGTATCTTACCGCTCTTAATACCGGCTTCAACCCTCTCCCCAGTCATAATCAACTCAGTGAAACCAGACGATGAACTTTCAATCAAATGATTGAAATATGGACCAGACAAAGTCCCCAGAAACATATCCACCAACTCCCTATCAGCCAGAGGGGGTTGCACTCTACCAGCACGATCTCTCCACTTCTGAGCGTAGTCCTTAAAACCTTCGCTCGCACCCATAGACATACCTTGAAGTTGGGTACGCGTGGGAGATAGGTTGGCATTATATTGGTACTACTTGTAAAAAGCAGCAGCAAGGTCCTCCCAATTACGGACATTAGCTCCTTCTATTTGATAGAACCATTCAAGTTGAGTCCCTGTGAAACTATCTTGAAAGAAATGAACCCAGAGGTTCCTATCAGCAGTATATGGTTGAATCTTTATGACATACGATCGTAGGTGTAGCTTTGGGCAGGAGACCCTATCGTACTTAGCAAAGACACGCGCTTTGAACTTGTGTGGTATCACCACTCCAGATGCCAAACCCAAATCTTAGAAATCCAACCCAGGTATCTTCTGGATCTCCATCGCACTTAACCGGTCTTCGAGTTGCTTATACATGTCCTCAGCAGGAGGATACTGGTCTTCATCAAAGTCAGTCTCATTGTCAGAAACCACGGGGCTAGGAGCCCTCCTTTCTTCTTGGTTTTCTCCCCCTCCAGATGAGTGGGACAAATCAACTTCTTCCCGCAGCCTGTTCCCAAACATGTGTCCCATGTTCAGGAGGACCGTCTTCTTCTTCTTCTTCTACTTCTTATCCTTCAAGATAAGATTCTTCAGATCTTGCTGACCCTTGGCCAAGTTCATGAACATTTCCTGGAACTGAGCGCTCTGAGCTTGTAGAGCCTTGATAGCTTGATCAGTGTATGTTTCAGAAGATATGATGCTGAAATAAACAGCAAAGAAGATAAGAGACCTGTAAGGGTACCTGTAATGAGGTGCATGGGAATGGAATGCATATGATATGATTTCAAAGACTTTGGGAGATTCAAATTTGTAAACCAAAATGAAACACACTTTTATTAGATTAAAATCTTGAAACAATGTTTGACAAATGCCTTTTAAGGCGTTACAAAGAGAAAAACTGAAAAGTAAATCAAAACTAGAAATAACAAAAGACATCAGCGCTCCCATGGTCGTTTTCCTCCCGTGCTGACATAGTCGTTGAGGACCTTCTCATTCTCCAGCTGCCTTGTAAGCTTCAGGATCTTCCATTCCTGTTCATGATACTTCTCTCTGTAAGTATTCCGTTCCTCTCTCAACTGGATCCAAGACCTCTTTAATGCCCCAATGTAAGTGGGAATGTATGGATGGAGGACAGTATGAGGAACCCCTTCTTCATCAGTACTCTCAACAATTACCAGCAAGACAACTTCGTACGACATTCCCAGCTTTTGAGCACGGGCTCGAACCCATCGGAGATACGGTTCCATCGAAAGAGAAGTCTTCAATCCCAGCTCATGTGGATCGGACCTGTTAACCCTATTCCAAGCTCGTATGAACCTGCGACGATGTCCCTCAACATCCCCTTGGAAGTCAAAGACAATTCTCGGAATTAGCAACTCATGAGGACCGTCCTTTCGTGCTCGCCCAAACTGTTGTAAGGCCAGACAAGGAACATTGGGGTATTCTCCGCATCGATCAATAACAACTACTTCTTCCATGTCTTTAGTGCTCCAGAAGATGTCTGTATGAGCAAAGGACATAATTCTGTAGGCCCAACCCATACCTTCCTTGTTCTTCAAAACAGATTTGGGGAGGTGAGAAATAAACCACCTTGCCAGCAATGGTGCACAACACATAAGGGTTCCCCGTTTCTGAGCAGTACGGGCATAAAGAGCATGTAGAATGTCACCTAAGAGAGTAGGCACTGGATTACGGGACATGAAGATCTTCACTGCATTCACGTCGACAAAAGAATATGAATTGGGAAACAGAACCAAGCCATAAATGAGAAGTTCCAGGATGTTCCAAAACTGTTGAGCCTGAGCAATCAAGAACTTAGCCAGGAAGCCTTTTACCCCACTCCGAGTCTCCCAGTTAGACATTACATCAGCCTTTGTCAAGTGTAGGGCTGTAGCAACATCCTCTGGCCTAAGAGCTATCTCCCAACCTATAAATGGCGTCTGCTCTAGAATAGAAATACCAAGTAAATCAGAGAACTCCTCCAAAGTAGGGACCAACTGATAGTCCGGGAAGGTGAAGCAGTGATGTAATGGGTCAAAGAACTGGAACAAGACGCTCATCATTTGCTCATCTAACTTGGAAGTGACCAAACCAAGGAGATGACCATGTCTTCTGACAAAGGAAGAAGTATCTGGAACTTTAGAAACCAAATCTTTAAGTTGAGCAAGGATTTGTACGACGCTGATGCGAATAGTATTTCTGCGCATAGATGCCATGATCTGCAAAATAGAACAAAGATGAATCCCCTCGGTCTTTGAAATGGGTTAGTCTTATGAAATATGCATGCAATGTCATGATGCATTATGTTATGATAGAAACACACCACAAGTATTCACAGATAGCAAACATGGTAAGGACAAACAAGTCACACAATAGCCCTTAAATTTCAGGTTAGCATGGAGTTTAGGTATTACCCTCTTTCAGTTTAGTTGGTTCAACCAGTTCTAGTAATAGTAATCAGGTTCTAGAGGATCTCAATATCACTGACCACCCTCGATCGGTCGTAATTCCAGTTTAGCAACCTTTTCTTGCGGCAGGAATCATTGCGAGAGTTTGGTCTCAATGAGTGTAGCATACTGCTACTTTTCTATGGCCAAGTTGGTCAATTATAGGTTCTAAGGTCAGTTGGTGCTTAATGAACCCTTAGCAGCCCCATATTATCCTTGTTCCTCCATAAGGGATATCGATACTAACTAAAGTGTCACACCAACGTACCTACTACTTCAACCGTATCGGTCTATGTCGTACAGTTCCCTCACAGTATATTGCTACTTACCTAAAAGGTATACCCAGATCCGGGTTAGGATCTATAGTAACTCCTATTCAAGCCCACAAAGATAAAGCATACAAATCAAGCAATTGAAAACATTATGATGAACTAGTCCTAAGGTACACCCCACTTATTAAGTCCCTAGCAGAGTCGCCAGTTCTATGATACGGTGGCCAGAACCAACTGTTTTTTTGGAATGCTGGTTTGCATTTTGCGTTTGTATTTGCAAAATGTCGCGGTAAGCAAGAGTCGCCACCGACTTTTATTTTATCCAACAAGGAAAGGAAAAAAAGCACAGAAAAATTCTTTTTTTCGAGATATTTCTGAGTACGGGGGGTAGATTATAGAAAGGGAAGGTATTAGCACCCTTTCTATCCGTAGTTATTTACGGGCTCTTAGGTACTTGCTCATCATTTTCAAAAAAAATTTCTTTGTGTTTGTGGGTTTTGAAAAGTTTTTGTTTTAACTTCGATTTAACTCTTGCTTCTGTCTTCAAGAGTGTAATGAAGTGTTTTTGAAAACTTGTTTGTAAAAGAGTGTAAGTGTGAAAAAGTTTGGTTTTGGATGAGCAAGTATCTAAGAACTAATCTACCTACTCGAAAAAAGAATCGTTTTATGCTTATTTCCTTGAGACAATGCTATCCCACTATTAGTGAGTAGGTAGCACCGTCGTTGGAGTTTGAGGGTCAATTCGAAAGAGGGACATACGGTCACTAAAGCAATGTTAGATTGTCTTAGTGGTAACCCTAATGTCTTAGATCATTTATCCGAGGCAACAATATCTGAGGCAACTTTTCCGAGGCAACTTATGATCTTTTAGACAAGAGGGCGACCTCTAAAACAACCTATACTCAATGGCCGTTACCGAAGGCAACCAAGTGGGAGTGTACCCTAGGAGTGCGCATGTGCAAGTGTTTCAATTTCAGATTATTTTTATCTTTTCACAATTAAGGGTGATCTAACCGTTTTAAATTAGACATACATTATTGTCATGCAAACCCTATTATCAAACATCTAACAGTTGAATATTGGCAGAATTTAAAGTGCGGAAATTAAAACTATACTATTACAAGGCTTCGGGTATTTACATAGCCAAAAACAACCCTTTAAAATTAAAAGTTGTGAAAATAAATGTCCTAATTTAATTATTATAAACCGGGAGCAGATACAATAATTGAATAAAAATAAAGCGCGCGGGAAAATTAGATCGAATGCGAAAACTAGGGTTTTGACCCTCCTATTTAAAAAAAATGTTTTTTTGTTGTTTTTTTAATATTTTTTTAAAAAGGAAATTAAATCCCAAAATTAAATGCTACATTAATTAGTTATTAAATTAATTAATGAAAAGTAATTAAATGTCATATTTTTGGTTTTTCTTATTTTAGGAAAGAAATAAAATAATTAAGTTAGTATTAAAAACCTATTGATTCTAATTAGTTTGAATTATTTACAAAAGGAAATTAAAATTGTCTAATTAACCAAACCTAATTTAATTAATTAATTTATTGATGAAAAATAAAATTCTAAAATTTAAGTGGACATAAAATATTTTTTGGTGATTTTTTGATAAAAAGAAAATAATTTTTGGTTAATAAAATAAATAGAAAATAAATTAAATAGAATAAATAAAATAAAAAAGAGATGAGAAATGGGCCTGAAATTAGGGGTGTGAATAGCAGTTTTCTGGGCCCAGAAGAAGAAGGTCCACGCTGACTTTTTCCATCCAGTGTGGCATGTTTGACTTGGCCTATGGTGTGCCTTCAATGGTGGCCACCAGATCTGGCCATCTGGCACGTTGATGAGGAAGGAGTATGGTGGGCATCAGGCCTAAGCCCGCACTGAATCACCTGAAATAATATAAGAAATAACAAATGCTGGAGGAAGGGATCGAACCCCTGACCTCCAGCCTTCCAAAGCCTTAATGCTTAGCTGGCTCCCGCTGGGACACTTGTTTCTATTTGTTCATAAAATATGCAATAATAATAATATATAAAACAAACGCAATAATGAGATTTTAGCGCGCCAATTCAAACAAGCCAATGAAAGCTGGCCACGTCTTCGTCCCTGTTATGGTATCGTCGCTAGAAGTTGAACCACCTATACCTATGGACAAATGTCCGTTGCTACAGGTTATACGCTCTCAAAATCTTCTACATGCCATGGAAATAACATCTAAAGCCATGGTTGAGGTCATTTCATCCTCCTGATCACAACCGTACCATTCATGAAGGCTAATTGTTCCTGAAATAAAAGGCCTAAACCAAAGTCCGAAAGCCTAATAATGGTGGATTTCATTACATACCATATAAACGCAATTGAATGATACATAAAGTTTGGAAATGCTTCATAGATCAAGAATGTATGATTAATTCCATCTAATAATGTCTAAAATATGAGATTCGAATTCAAGAACAGGGTGAAGTTATGAGCGACTTACAGCGTGTTCTGGGACCGGAACGGACTTGTTATTGATAACTTTAGCTTGTTGAGAGTTCCAGGAAGCGATTGGGACAGATACCAAGCCTTGAGGATGCCTCTAACCACCAATTAGATCTCACACTTTTTACTTGTTTTTTCAAATTTTGTTCTTGCTCTGCGCTTGGTTTCCAACCTCTCTTTTGATCTGCACGCAGTCCTTATGTATTAGACAATGCATTAGGGTTGCAAATTGTGTCCAAATCTTCCTTCTTCAATGTTTTTGATATTTAATTTGATTCTTCTTTAAAGCTTTCCAAAATTGGTCCAAATCCAATATCTTTGTACACATATGACTTGATACGAGTTTAATTGATCCTAGCTGTGTAATAAGACCTGAAATCATCACAAAATCCCTTGTTATCAATGTTTTGGATTTTTATTTGATTTAATTTGATTTAAATTGAATTAATTCAAATAAAAACCAAATTAAATAATAAAAATAAGACATGGACAAGTGGAAAAGGCTGGAGCACGTGGGCTATGTTTCCAACTTAAAACAAGTGAAAAAGATTGGGCCCATTTGGCAAAATTTGAAGTTTTGGGCATAGTTGACTTTTGGCAATTATACTCTTTGGAGGTGTTCTTGGACTTTTCAGAAATCTAGAGATGTCCTATAACCAACCCTTTTGTTCTCATCTCAATTTGATATTCCATGTTCACGTATGAAGCTTTGACAAAAAAGGTGTTTTTGTTGACTTTTCAAAATGACCTATAATGTCCAAATTCATGAATTCTTGTGAGTGCATATTTTGAAATTGGGAGATGAAGATGGATTGTAGGGAATTGCATCCTCTTAAAAATGAGCTTTGGATGGGTCATTTCTCATAAAGTATGAGAAAGTTATGCTTGGTCAAAGTTGGGTTGACTTTTCCTACAAAATCCTAATTTAGCAACTTTTGAGTCTTGATGAATTATGAGCAATACTTGATGAATCATGATCAACCCTTGATAAAATGATGAAATATACTTTAAAATGAGAATGTTTACAAAAAATCTTGAATTTTGACTGTATGTAGGTCACAGTTGACTTTTGCCCTAACATAGTCGATTTTTGGACTTTTGAGCAATTGACTGAGCAAACTTCCTCTACAAGGCTTGAAACTTGACATGGATTATCTTGAGAACATATTAGGACATTGGTGAACACTTGGGACCACTTGGACTCAAGTATCTTGATGCAACATGAAACCCTAGTTTGAGGTAGACTGCTTTAGGAGAGAGCTTGTCTGGCCAACCCTTGAGCAACTTGAGGATCTTTGTTGCAATGTTTTGAGAAATATTGGAGGGAAAATTTTGGGGTGCAACAGGTACCATCACAGGTTTCTCGTCTTCTTCGCTATTTATTTCAGCAACCATGTCTTCTGAAACACCTACTGATCAGGCCACCAAGGCTCTTCAGGCTCAGAATGCTCAATTTCAGGAGATGTTTTTGAATTTGGCCAAAGGGAAGGAAGATTTGAAGACTCTCATATTGAAGGAGAAGAAGAAGAAGAAGAAGAAGAAGAAGGTGGTACTCCTGAATATGGGTCGCAGATTTGGGAACAATTTGCGATAGGAAACTGATTTGTCCCATTCATCTGGAGGGGGAGAGAATCAAGAGGAAAGAAAGGGGCTTAGTCCTATGGTTTCTGATAATGACACTGACTTTGATGAAGACCAGTATCCTCCTGCTGAGGATAGATATAAGAAACTTAAAGACCGGTTGAGTGCAATGGAGATCAAAAGATACCTAGGTTAGACTTTTGAGATTTGGGTCGGCATCTGTGGTGGTGATCCCCCACAAGTTTAAAGCCCCTGTCTTTGCTAAGTACGATGGGGTATCCTGCCTGAAACTACACCTCCGCTCGTATGTAAGAAAGATTCAACCCTATACTGCTGATAGGAACCCGTGGGTTCATTTCTTTCAAGATAGTCTGTCAGGGACTCAACTTGAATGGTTCTACAATTAGAAGGAGCTAATGTCCGCAATTGGGAGGACCTTGCTGTCGCTTTTTATAAGCAATACCAGTATAATGCCAACCTTGCTCCCACGCGTACTCAACTTCAGGGTATGTCTATGGGTGCGAGCGAAGATTTTAAGGACTACGCTCAGAAGTGGAGAGATCTAGCTGGAAGAGTCCAACCCCCTCTGTCTGATAGGGAGTTGGTGGATATGTTTCTTGGGACTTTGTCTGGTCCATATTTCAATCATTTGATAGGTAGTTCATCGTTTGGGTTCACTGAATTAGTTTTGATTGGGGAGAGAGTTTAAGTCAGTATCAAAAGTGGCAAGATACAGAAAGGTGCTTCATCAAGTACAGAGAAGAAGCCTTTCAGAAAATAAGCTAGTGCAGTTTACAGCCCGAGGAGCCAAAACCGACCTGAACGCCGCCAAGCAGTCAATACGGTGGTAATATCAAGACCAACTGTTGCCCCACAACGCCACAATCAGCAAAGAGTAGAGAGACCGCAAAGACAGTATACTCGACTCAGTATGACTTTATCTCAAATTCTGCCGCAATTGTTGAAAACTAATCTAGTAACTCTGAGGGAAGCCCCGAAGAATCCTAGTACTACATCACCGCTGTATAATACAAACACCCGTTGTGCTTATCACTCTGATAGCCCAGGGCATGATACGAACAACTACTGGGCCTTAAGGAATAAGGTGCAAGATTTGAAGTAAGCTAAGGAAATTGAGTTTGACGCGCCAGAAAAGCCCAACGTCATAACTGCTCCTATGCCTAAATATGATCAGGGAGTGAATGCCATTGAGGATGATGAAGAAGAGTCAGATATCGACAGCTGGATCTTCCCGACTACCGACGGTGGATTGAGAAATTGGACGGCGAAGGACTTTGTGCCCATTTCTTTTATTACACAGTAATAGACTTTTGTTTTGAGATTTGTAACAGAAAATTTAAAACTTTACGGCCCGATGCCTTGCCCAAGACACTGTGGCTTTGTTTGTAAGGGCTTTATATTTGTCATTTAGATATATCATCAATAAAGCATTAGACATTTTCTTGCATTTCAAATTTTGTGCTCCTTGTTTTTCTTTTCTATCTTGCACTTTATCAAAACAGCTATTGTCTTACACACACTCACATATCATAATACAGGTCCACATCCACTCTGGATCCCACTGATAACGACTCCGCTACTGCCAGTGATGACTTCGAAAGTCCGATCGACCAAGCTGAGGACGAAGGTGAGGATGATTGTGAAGTGCCCGGGGAACTTGCTAGACTGTTACTATAGGAAGAGAGGGCCATACAGCCCCATGAAGAGCCAGTGGAATCAGTAAATCTGGGTACATAAGAAGAGAAGAAAGATGTTAAGATTGGTGCAAATCTGGAGTCTGGTGTCAAGCAACGGTTAATACAAATGTTGCATGACTATGTTGAGATCTTCGCTTGGTCTTATGAAGATATGCCTGGGTTGGACATCGATATTGTGGTTCACCGCTTGCCAACCAAAGAAGACCGTCCTCCAGTGAAGTAGAAAGTTCGCTGAATGCGCCCAGAGATGTCTGAGAAAATCAAAGATGAGGTCATGAAACAGTTTGATGCCGGCTTTCTAGCTGTCACTTCTTACCCACAGTGGGTTGCCAACGTGGTTCCGGTACCGAAGAAAGATTGTAAGGTTCGAATGTATGTTGACTATAGGGATCTGAACAGGGCGAGCCCCAAGGATGATTTCCCTCTGCCTCACATTGATGTTTTGGTTGATAACACCACACAACATAAGATCTTCTCCTTTATGGACAGTTTTTCTGGTTAAAATCAGATTAAAATGGCTCCCGAAGACATGGAGAAGACAACCTTCATTACGCAGTGGGGTACTTTTTTTTACAAAGTCATGCCGTTCGGATTGAAAAATGCTGGGAAACATATCAGCGTGCCATGGTCGCTTTGTTTCACGACATGATTCATCATGAGATTAAGGTATACGTTGATGACATGATTGCAAGGTCCCAAACTGAAGAAGAACACCTTGACCATCTCCAGAAGCTATTTGACAGGTTGAAGTTGTACAAGCTGAGGTTAAACCCGAACAAGTGCACCTTCGGAGTAAGGTCTGGTAAGCTGCTGCGTTTTGTCGTTAGTGATAAAGGTATTCAAGTGGACCCGACAAAGGTGAAGGCTATACAGGAAATTCCAGCTCCCCGAACAGAAAAAGAAGTCAGAGGCTTTCTGGGACGTCTGAACTACATTTTCCGATTCATCTCACACCTGATTGCTACTTGTGAGCCGATCTTTAAGCTCTTGAAGAAAGATCAAGTGGTAAAATGGAATGATGAATGTCAGGCCGCTTTCGAAAGGATCAAAGAATATCTCCAAGAGCCACCTATTCTGATGCCTCCAGTTGAAGGGAGACCTTTGATCTTATACTTGACAGTACTCGACAACTCGATGGGGTGTGTGCTGGGGCAGCATGACGAGTCTGGCCGAAACGAGCATGCTATTTACTACCTTAGAAAAATTTTTACCGACTGTGAGACTCGATATTCACTGCTTGAGAAAACTTGTTACGCTTTGGCATGGGCTGCTCGCCGCTGAGACAGTATATGTTGACTCACACTACTCTATTGATATCAAAAATGGATCCAATCAAGTATATCTTCGAAAAGCATGCCTTGTCCAAAAGAATAGCAAGATGGCAGATGATCTTGACTGAGTATGACATCCAATATACGACCCAAAAAGCAATCAAGGGGAGTGTGTTGGCAGATTATTTGGCGCATCAGGCCGTGGAAGATTACCAGTCTATGAACTTCGAGTTTCCGGATGAGAACATCATGTTGGTAACTGATTGTGAAATACCTGGACCAGATGAAGGACCTGAGGAGGGATCCCGATGGTCTATGTATTTTGGAGGAGCTTCAAACGCGTTGGGTAATGGCATTAGTACCGTGATCATATCTCCTGAAGGCTGCCATACTCCGTTCACCGCCCGATTATGTTTTAACTACACCAACAACATGGAGGAGTATGAAGCGTGCATCATGGGTCTTCGAGAAGCTATTGACCTAAGGATTAAGTTCTTGAGTGTGTTCGGAGATTCCGCTCTCGTGATCAGTCAGATCAAAGGCGAGGGGGATACAAAACACCCAAATCTTATTCCTTACAAAAAGTATGTATTGACGTTGCTTCCACATTTCGAGGTGATAACCTTTGAACATTTCCCGAGAGAGGAGAATCAGTTAGTGGACGTGCTAGCTACTATGTCTTCCATGTTCAAGGTCAGGTGGGACAATGAAGCTCCCCAGATTACCATTGAGAGGTTGGACGAACCTGTACATTTCTGTGACATTGAGACTGAAGAGGTAGCAGATAAACCCTGGTTTCACGAGGTAAAGAGGTATCTTGAGGCTCAAGAGTACCCCGAGGGTGCATCTGTTAATGATAAGAAGTCTCTGAGGAGGTTTGCCGCAAAATTCTTCATCAGCAATGGTATCCTTTACAAGCGTAACCATGACTCAACCTTGCTGCGATGTGTGGATAAGAACGAGGCAGAAAGGATTATGGCAGAGTTACATGAAGGTACTTTCGGGACTCATTCCAGTGGACACACCATGGCGAAAAAGATCCTCCGGGTAGGATATTCTTGGTCTACCATGGAAGCCGACTATTATCAGCATTCTAAGACATGTCATAAGTGCCAAGTTTATGCTGATAAGGTGCACATACCTCCAGTTCCTCTGAACGTATTGACAACTCCTTGTCCCTTTGCAATGTGGGGCATTGATATGATTGGTGAGATCAGACCTACTGCGTCCAATGGGCATCGTTTCATCCTGGTAGCGATTGATTACTTTGCGAAGTGGGTTGAAGTAGCTTCCTTTTCTACAGTGACAAAGAACGTCGTGGCACAGTTTATTCGGTACAATCTAATTTGTCGATACGATGTACTATAGAGGATCATTACAGACAACAGTATAAATCTCAACAATACAATGATCACTGAGCTCTGCAAGAAGTTCAAGATATAGCATCACAACTCTTCTCCTTACCGGCCGAAGATGAATGGGGCTGTTGAAGCAGCTAATAAGAACATCAAGAAGATTGTGCAGAAAATGACGGTGACATACAAAGATTGGAACGAGATGTTACCGTTTGATCTTCATGGGTACCGAACCTCAGCACAGACTTCAACAGGGGAAACACCCTACTCTTTGGTATATGGCATGGAGGAAGTCTTACCCATTGAGGTCTAGATACCCTCTCTTCGGATTATGAAGGATGCAGGTTTAAGTGAGGACGACTGGATCCAGACCCGGCTTGATCAGCTGAACTTAATCGACAAAAAGAGACTTACTGTTATTTGTCATGGTCAGACGTATCAAAAACGAATGATCAAAGCATTTAACATGAAAGTTAGACGACAAGAGTATCAAGTTGGGGATCTGGTAATCAAGCGCATCATACTACCGCAAGGTGATCCCAGGGGAAAATGGACCCCTACGTACGAAGGGCCATTTGTGGTTAAGAACATTTTCTCAGGAGGAGCCATGATTCTAAACACCATGGATGGTGACGACCTTCCTCACCCCGTCAATGCAGACATAGTGAAAAAATACTACGCATAATCAAAGACCCGCTAGGTTGACTGGCCTAGGCAAAAATAAGGGCTTCCCGGCGAACCAAAAGGGTTCGGGCAAAAATAAGGGATGAAAATGAAAAATTTGTACACCCGGCAAGTCGAAAACCTGAAAAGGAGGCTTGGGCAAAAAAGGGTATCCCGGTGGACTGAAAACCCGAAAAGGCGGTCCAGGAAAAAAATTAGGGATTGAAGCGTAACACTATGTCTCATTGGATCATCTCGTAACCAGACTTCAGTATCGACTATCAAGCTCAGACAGCACTAATCAATCTGATCTACCTTCAACCAAGTAGCAAAGTGATGAGATGCTCAAGGATATAAAGGCAATAGCAGAGTTGGAACCCAGTGGGATTATAAATTCTATTGTTCGGCGGTGTTCTCTTACTAGGACATCAGCCTCTTGTACAAGAAAAACGCCTATTTACAGACCAACTTCAAAATCAATACAATTCATTTTCACAAAGAGATTTCAAATTTTTTTTCTTTTTCATTTTTGTTTTGCAAGAACGTCCAATGTTTATTTTTGATATATGCATTTGACAATAATTGCTACTCATAAATATTTACATGCGAAACAAAAGACGATTACTCGTAATATCAGAAACAGGGGAAAATAAGAAATGTCTGGACAGTACAGTTGCTCTGTCCACCAGGTATAGGGATGGATCTAGTTGGAGAAAATGATCGAAGGTACATTCATTCCCCGCAGAGTAAGAAAAAGACAGTGATATTAGCAGTCCCGAACAGGACACCACTCTCCCCCAACTGAGGCTCGCAACCGCGAATGAGTCGGCAAGATTCTCCCCAAGCAGAGTTTAAATATCACCAACACTAGAAAATTATCCCCAGTGAAGTTTGGAGAACTATCCCCATTGGAGTTTGGAGAGTTATCCCCAGTAGAGTCTGGAGGATTATCCCCAACAGAGCCTAAAATATTATCCCTAGTGAAGTTGCCACTGGAAAATCATCCCCAGTAGAGTTCATTCCTTTCACAAATAGAAACTCAATTCCCAACAGAGTTTATCATCGCCAACAACGGTAGTTCTTTCCCAGCCGAGGTTGTTCCTCCAAATCAACAGGTCCTCTAGAAGAGTATGTCCTCCCCACAGAGTCATTTCCTCGTCAGTCTATTCCCCAGCGGAGTTATCCTCTCCTGCATGATTATTCTCACAATCATCGTCATTCACTATCCCCAGCAGAAACGAAGAATTCAACTCTTTTCTCCAGCAGCAATCCGGGATTTATTTCCCCTAGCTAGAGAACATCAAAACATTACATATCCATACATCATGACATACACATAAACATCATACAACACAATCTAATTTATTTTGAGAACATCATTGCTTGATATATGTCATGAATTACATACAATTAACCTTTACCTTTCAGGAATGATACAATCAAATCCTCACAAAATTCAAGCTATGAAGCCCGGGTACAACCGGATAGTATCTTGATGTCCACAACATATTGTGAAGCCCGGATATGACCGGGTAACAGTATCAAGCACCGCGAAGCCTGGATTCGACCAAATAGTGGTTTATATTTAAGCTATGAAGCCCAGAGAACGACCGGATAATAGTTTAATCCCCAGCAAGCCGTGAAGCCCAGATTACGACCGAATAACAACTCAGCAAGTTATTGTGAAGCCTGAATTATGACCAGATAGAAATACAAATATCTGTGAAGCCTGGATTACAACCAGATAGCAGCCAAAGACACCGCGAAGCCTGGATTACGACCAGATAGTGGTATATCTTTAACACAAGATATGAAGCCCGAATTACGACCGGATAATATCTTGATTTCCTCTAAACACCATGAAGCCTGTATTTCAACCAGATAGTGGTATGAGACGTCGCGAAGTCTGGGTTACGACCAGATAGCGGTAAGAGACACTGTGAAGCCTGGATCATGACCAGATAACAGTAAGGGAAACTGTGAAACTTGGATTACGACCAAATAGCAGTTCACCCAGCCAGATACTACGAAGCCCAGATTACAATCGGATAACCATTTGATCTCTTCTGAAGCCTGGATTACGACCAGATAAGAAGTAAGGTATTGTGAAGCCTGGATTACGACCAGATAACAGTACAAGACGCTGTGAATCTTGGATTTCGACCAAATAGCAGTTTACCTGGACAATTACTAAGAAGCCCGGAGTCGACCAAATATTAGTGTGCCCTAAACTCAAGTTGAAGCCTGGATGCGACCGGATAACAACTCATTTCCTTCTGAAGCATGGATTACGACCAGATAAGAATTGAGAAATTGCGAAGCCTAGATTACGACCGGATAGCAAGTTTAATCTCATATCCCCAGTAAGTCACTATAAAGCCTGGATTGCGACCAGATAGCAGTCGGTCTTATCACTATGAAGCCTGGATCACGACCAGATATTAGTTCATTTTCACCTCTTCAGAATAACGAACGACCGAAGTTCCTAAAATTCAACTTTTCTCAAAAATAAAACAAAGATGATTCCCCAGTAGAATAACGGACGACCGAAGCTCCTAAAATTCTATTTCTCTCAAGACAGAGATCAGCATTCCCCAGTGGAATCTTCCTCAACAACAGGTATACAAGCTCTCGCTAAGGAATCTCTTAGGAGATCGACACTCCTTCAAGATGGCATATTTAAGCCCATATTCTGTCATCAATTGCCAAATGGAATCTGTAAGCCCATTCCCGACATCGCAGGACGGATACCACTTCATACGAGTGCAAATTTCTGGGCACTCTAGTGTTCAATCCTCTTCCATCTTCAGATTACGAAAGGCACGCAAGCCAATCTACATCCTCAGTTTTAAGAAGATTGAACAGGGGAAGTTGTTGTACCCCAAAATTTGCCCTCCCATATTTCTCAAAACATTTCAAGAAAGATCCCCAAGTTGCTCAAGGAAGTCCAAGGGTCGACCAGACAAGCCCCCTCCTAAGGCAGTCTACCTCAAATTAGGGTTTCATATTGCATCAAGATACTTGAGTACAAGGGATCCAAAATTCTCACCAATGACCTAATATATTCTCAAGATCATCCATGTCAAGTTTCAAGCCCTACAGAGAAAGTTTTCTCAGTCAATTGCTCAAAGGCTTGGAAATCGACTGTGCTAGGGCAAAAGTTAACCGTGGCCCACATACAGTCAAACTTCAAGATTTTTGGTCAACATAATCATATTGAAGTATCATTCATCATTTGATGAAGGGTTGATCATGATTCATCAAGAATTGCTCATAATTCATCAAGAACCAAAAGTTCCTAAATTAGGGTTTGGAAGGAAAAGTCAACTCAACTTTGACCAAGTATAACTTTCTCATACTTTATGAGAAATGACCCATCCAAAGATCATTTTAAATAGGATGCAATGCTCTACAATCCATATTCAGCTCCCAAGTTCAAAATATGCACTCACAAGAAGTTATGAATTTGGACATTATAGGTCATTTTGAAAAGTCAACAAAAACACCTTTTTTATCACAGCTTCATACATGAGCATGGAATATCAAATTGATATGGAACCAAAAGGGTTGCTTATAGGACATCTCAAGCTTTCTAAAAAGTCCAAGAAAACCATCAAAGAATCAAAGTTGAGGAAGTTGTGCATTGTTTAAGTTAACCCTTTTTGCAAATTTGTCAAAAGTCAACTATGCCTAAAAATGCAATTTTTGCAAAATGGGCCCAATCTTTTGCACTTGTTTTGAGTTGGCAACATGGTCCACGAGCCCTAGCCTTCGCCACTTGTCATTATCTTGTTTTTATTATTTATTTTTATTTTTATTTGAATTAAATCATTTTAAATCAAAACAAATCATAGAAAATCCAAAACATTGAAATTTGAAGATCTTGTGCTTGTTTCAGGTCCTACATACAACTAGCACGAGATTGAATTCATGTAAAGGCTTGGAGTGCACAAAAAGATTGGTTTTAGGATATTTTTGGAATGATTTTAAAGTGAATCAAATAAAAATCAAATGCAATGATGGAGGAAGATTGAGAACACTCTTTCAACCCTAATTCATTCCTCAGTACATAAGGATGATTTTCAGACCTAAAGCAAGGCTAGGGGGAGAGGCGTATGAACCAGAACAAAAACTTGAAAAATCACAACAAAAGTGTTGAATCGAATTCCTAGTTCCAAGAAATTTCAAAGCTTCCTAGCCATCCCAATCGCTTCCTGGGATCCCCAGCAAGCAAAACCAACCAAGAAAAAGCATTTCCAAGCCCCTTAAACTCGCTGTAAGGCATTCACAATACTGAACTTTTCTTGAATCCGGTTTGCATAATTTTGGCACTTATAGCATGATATGATCATATATTCTTGTTCACTATCACATTTGCAAACTATCTATAATATTCAATTGCATTTTTATGGACTGTATCAAGATTTGCCATTGTTAGGTTTTCTGGGTTTGTTTTAGGGTTTTCTCGTGCAGGTGAAATTGGCCTAAATGGAAGAAACCATTGTGATCAGCAGATCAAACCCAGCTGATCCATGGTCTTGAATTTTATTTACATTGTTTATATGTGATTTCTGAGATGTACAGGGTTACAGCTACAGCGCCATGTCCGTAGGTAAAAGTTATGAGTTTTAGACGACGGATCCAGGGAAGAAGACGATAGCGTGTCACCACTTTACTGTATGGTTTAAATTCTGGCGCGTTTGTTTTGCCCAGAAACCCATGATTCTGATCTGTTTGTTTATTTTGTTGTATTGTTAAACTAACACCCTGATGCAGTAGTCGAAAAGGAGGAAGTCAGAAATTCATGATTCTGGGTTTGATCCCAGGCGTGATCCTCTGGCACCCTCCCCATTTGTTTTCACCAGATCCAGCGCTTACATCTGCTGGAGGTTATCCTCTGATTTCATAAAACAGGACTAGACCGAGCATCCCCTGGGGTTATCCTCTGGATCCATCAGTCTCAGCCAGATCCAGCGCATCTCATCTTCTGATAGTCACAATCTGCTGGATCCACTACCCGGGAGTAGGCCCAATACCATCATCCTCTGGACCGTCATCTTCTGGACCTTCATCCTCTAGACTACTATCATCTTCTGGATCATTATCTTCTTTTACTTTTTATTATTATTGTCCTTTTTCAATATTAAATTAATTTCCTTTTTAACCAATCAAAAATTTATAAAAATCAACTTTTCACCAAATTAGGTTTAGATTTTATTTTTTATCAAAAAAATTAATTAATTAAATTTGGTTATTTAATTTTAGATAACTTTAATTTCTTTTTGTAAATAAATTTAAAAATAATTAGAACAATTAGGTTTTTGTTTATAATTTAATTCTATTTTCTTTTCTTAAAAATAACAAAACACAAGATTAGGTTAAATATTTATTTTCATTAATTAATTTAATTAGCTAATTAATTTAGTATTTAATTTAAAACCTAATTCTTTTCTTAAAAAAATAATTAAAAACAACAAAAAAAAACATTTTTTCTTTTAATTAGGTTAAAAAGGGTCAAAACCCTAATTTTTCTTATCGTTCTAATTTCATCGCGCGCTTTATTATTTTTACCATATTGATGTAACTGCCCACAAGTTGTAATTTTTTAATTAGGACTTTTATCCTTCATTTATCACTTTATTTTTTAAGGGTTTGTTTTTGGCTATGTAAATACCTGAAGCCTTGTAATAGCGTAGTTTAATTTCCACACTTTAATTTCCGTAATATATTAAACTGTTAGATGTATGATATTAGGGATGCATGACAAGAATGTATGTAAAACTTTAAAATAGTTAGCAAACCCTAAATGTGCAAAGATAAATAATCTGAAATTGAATCACTCGCACATGCGCACTCCTAGGGTATACTCTCACTTGGTTGCCTTCGGTAAATGGTTATTAAGTATAGGATGCTTTAGTGGTCGCTCTTTTATCTAAACAAAGATCAAAGTCCCGTTCGAAAAATTTGCCTCTGAATGGTTGCCTCGGATATTGTTGCCTCGAATAATTGATCTAAGACATTAGGGTTATTACTAAGACGTCCTAACATTGTTTTAGTGGTCGTACATCCCTTTCGAATTGACCCTCAAAACTCTAACGACGATGCTACCTACTCACTAATAGTGGGATAGCATTGTCTAAAGGAAACGAACATAGAACAATTCTTTTTTTTGAGTAGGTAGATTAGTTCTTAAGTACTTGCTCAATCCAAACAAACTTTTTCACACTTACACTCCTCTTTTAAACAAAGCTTTCAAAAACACTTTGTAACACTCTTGAAGACAGAAGCAAGAGTTAAATTGAAGTAAAAAACTTTTCAAATCACACAAACACACAAAGAAGCAATTTTGAAAATGATGAGCAAGTACCTAAGAGCCCGTAGATAACTATGGATAGAAAGGGTGCTAATACCTTCCCTTTCTATAATCTACCCCCCGTACTCAGAAAATCTCGAAAAAAGGAATTTTTCTGTGCTTTTTTCCTTTCCTTGTTGGATAAAATAAAATTCGGTGGCGACTCTTGCTTACCGCGACATTTTGCAAACACAAACGCAAAACGCAAACCAGCAATTCCTAAAAACAGTCCCGGTTCTGGCTACCGTATTACAATAAGCAACATTGACCTCCTTCTTTCAAGTGATGGGTTTCTTCATCGTGCTTGAGGATACATCCCTTTGAATTTTTCCACTCTTAATACCGGCTTCTACCCGCTCACCAATCATGATTAGTTCAGTAAATCCATCCGAAGAGCTTCTAATTAAATTTTTGAAGAATGGACGAGACAATGTTCCCCAAAACATATCCACCAACTCTCTGTCAGATAAAAGGGGTTGGACTCTTCCTGCAAGATCCCTCCATTTCTGGGCATAATTTTTGAAACCCTCACCAATACACAAAGACATACCTTGTAGTTGTATTCGAGTTAGAGCTAGGTCAATGTTATACTGGAATTGCTTGTAAAAATCAACAGCCAAATCTTCCCAATTGCGAATATTGGTTCCTTCCAACTGATAGAACCAATCCAACTGCATCCCTGATAGGCTTTCTTGGAAGAAATGTACCCATAGGTTCCTATCAGCAGTATGGGGTTTAATCTTCCTGACTATAACCTTAAATGCAACTTAGGACAAGAGACACCGTCATTTTTAGCAAATTAGGTGACCTTGATTTTCTGCGGGATGACCACCCTTGAGACCATTCCTAGCTCTTCAAAATACAGCCTGGGTACCCTCTGGATCTCCATAGCATTGAGGCGATCCTCCAGCTGTTTGTATTTATCATTAGCAGGAGGATACTGTTCTTAAGAGTAGTCAACTTCATCTTCCTCAAACTCTAGATTGTCATTTTCTTCCTTGTTCTTTCCTTATTGATTATCTCCTTCACCCGACGAGGTTGAAAAATCTAGAGTTCGCTTGGCTGGTTCTCTGAATCTTCTTCCCAAATTCAAAATACCGACAAGTTTCTTCGCCTTCTTCTTCTTATCTTTAATCATAAGAGCCTTCAGGTCCTCTTATCCTTTAGCCAGAGCCAAGAACATCTGTTGGAATTGAGCATTATGTGCTTGAAGATCTTTTAGTGTATGTTCAATATCCTTCTCACTGAAATAAACAGTATAAAGATAAGGAGACCTATTGTAAAAACCTGTTTGTGTTATGATGAATGAGAATGCATATGCAAATGATTTCAAGGAAACTAGGAGATTTAAATTTTCTTAGACAAAAGAAAACATACATTGTATTAATAAATCAAAGTTGATTACATCATGCCTCTCGAGGCTTACAATGGAAGAAATAAAATACAAGAATAAAACTCCTAAGACAAAAAGGTCAAACGCATCCTCTTCGGTGCAATATAGGCATTCAAACTTCGCTCTTCATGAAGCTGCTTCGTGAGATCCATAACCTTCTTCTCACTAGCGTGAAATTGGGCTTCGAAGGTGTCACACTCTTCTTTTAGCTGAATCCAATCCTTTCGCAAGTCTTCAAGCGAGGTATGCATGTTTGGATAAAGGACAATGTACAGAACCTCTCCTTCAAAAATAGGCTCCATGATAACAGGTAGGATGGAGGGGTAAGGCATTACGAGACTCTGAGCACGAGCTCGTACCCACCTAAGGTAAGGCTCAAGGGGAATAGAATTTTTGTGTCCCAATGTCTTACTATATACTTTTTTACCATCCTCCAAGTTTGTATAAACCTTTGACGGTAGCCTTGGTCGTCATTCTCATAGTCGAACACTAAACCTTGGATGAGCTCACCATGAGGACCATCTCTTCGTGTATACCCAAACTGTCACAAAGATAAGCAAGGGTTGTAACTGACACCTCCCCTAATTCCAAGCAATGGGACATTAGGGAATTCACCACAACAATCGATGATAGTGATGTCCTCCAATGATCAAGAACACCAGTGAATATCCGAATGTCTACGTGACATCAACCTATTGGACCATCTCAAACCTTGCTCGTTCTTCATAATGGATCGGGGTAGGTTCCAAACAAACCACCTAGCCAATAGAGGAGTGCAACACATGAGGGATCCTCTTCTCTTCAGGGTGCGAGAGTGTAGAGAATGCAAGATATCTCCCAACAAAGTAGGCACCGAGTTGTGAGATGTAAATTTTTTGACAACATTCACATCTATAAGTTGGTCAGGATTTGTAAATAGTACCATCCCATAGATGAGAAGAGCCAAGATTTCTTCAAAAGCTTGTAAGTCCAGAGTGTTCCAACAGTCTTGAGCTTTTTCCAATAGGAACTTGGCTAGGAACCTCTTTGACACCATTTCTTGTTTCCCAAGTAACCGTGACGTCAGATTATTGTAAGTTTAAAGCTCGGGCTATCTCTTCAGGGCTCTGGTATCTTTCCATACCGTTGAAAGGTAATTGATTGAGAATAGGAATTCCCAAGATTTGAGAGAATTCTTCCATAGTAGGCATAAGTTGGTAATCGGGGAAGGTAAAGCAATGGTGCAAAGGGTCGTAGAACTGGAAAAGCACCTTCATCATGTCTTCATCAAAGCTTGAGGTAACCAGGTTGAGAAGTCGTCCATGTCTGTTGGTGAACGGAGAATTCTCAGGGACCCTTGATGCTAATTCTTTGAGCTGAAAAGGTACTCGTACGAGATTGACTTAGATTATATTCCTGCGAGTGGGAGACATGTCCTACAAAACAGAACAAAGATGAATCTCAAGATCCTTGAAATGGTTAGTCTAAAATGCTATGGTATGATGCCATGATGTTATGTACAAGCATATGCACAAGTAAATCAAACAAGTCCTTAGGTTTAGGCTTGCATGAGGTTCATAGGTAAGTACCCTCTTGAAGTTTAGTTGGTTCAACCTATCCTAGAAAGTACACGGGTTCTAGGGAATCTCAATATCATTGATCTTTCTTCATCGGGCATTATTTCAGTGTAAGCCTCTTTATTGGCGACCTAAATATCCCGAAAGTCCAATCTCAATGAGCGTAGTATCGTGTATCAACCAACTTCAGACTGCACCAAATCTGGCTACCTCACTACTTCCTAATGGCCAAGTTGTTCAAGTAAGGTTTTAAAGTCAGTTAGTGCTTCATGACACCATACAGAGGCCCCGTATTCTCCTTGACTACTCAAGGGCTACCGGTACCAACAAATGTGTCACACTAACATAGCTATTGCTTAGACAATGTCGGTATACCCCGCACAGTTTCCACAACTTATTGCTACTTACCTAAAAAGGTGCCCCAGATTTAGGTAGAGGATCAAAACAAGCCCAAACAAGGAACCATAATGTAAAGCAAGCAAGTCAAACAACGAAAAGCAAGTAAAGGTGATCTAGCCCTAAGGTAACCCTACTTTTAAAGATTCCCCAACAGATTCGCCAGTTCTGTAACATGATAGGAGAACTGATTTGGGTGTTTTACGTTTGATCGCAATTATTGCGGATAGCAAGCGTCGCCATCGACTTTTCTTTCATCCAAAAAGGAAAGGGGAAAAGAACAGGAAAGACCTTTGAGATTATTTTCTTGAGTTCGGGGGGTAGGTTATGAAAAGGGAAGGTGTTAGCACCCTTTTCATCCGTAGTTATCTACGGGCTCTTAGGTGCTTGCTAGATCACTTGCTTTTGTTTGAAAATGTGTTTGTGGTGTGGGTTTTGAAAGTATTTTGAAAAGTGTCTTTGTAATGGTTCTCGTTTCTATAAGAACGCGTACAAAAGCTCTATCTTTTTAAAATGTTTCAAATGAGAGTGTTGGTGTATAAAATGTTTTTGCTGTGAGCAAGCGAGCAACTAGGAGCATCCTATTTTCTCAAAAGGTCTATGTTATTTTCCTCCTCCTTTAGATGTTACTATCTTACCATTGATTTGGTAAGAAGCCCCATCATTTGATGTGAAGGGACAGGCGTGGGACTTTTTTTATAGTCATAGAAGGCAAACTATGGGACGTTTTAGCAATTTTCATTTAGGGATTAGATCGTTTACCGAAGGCAACATTGAGGGTCATCGAGGGACTACGATCTTTTATCGAGGGTCTTTGCTAAAACGCCCATTTCGAGGGACATGACTATTTTTCTGAGGCAACAAGTGAGGTTACCCTAGGGTTGCATGTGTGTGAATAATGTGTTTGATTTGCATGCATTTATTCTTTGATTAAGGTGATCTACTTGTTGATTTTTATCTTGCCATACATCCTAGTTACTAACATTTATTCAAAAGTAAATAAAAATGCAGAAAATAAATCCTGCACTATTACAACCATATTGAATGACAAAAAAATGTAAAGACAAAACAAGAATAAAAGAAAGAAAAATGAACTTTTCAATTTGGGCAGCAGAACCCTTTGATTCTACTTCTCTGGCTCCCTTCGATCTGGGCCTGGAGTCAGTAAGGTCATGTCTTTCGATTTCACTCTTTTCCTGCTTCTTTCAATTGAGACCTGGCAGTCAGTGTGGACATCCTACTGGCTACTTCTTTCGCTTGAGGCCTGGGGTCAATGTGAAGTACACTTTTTGCCTCAGGCTCCTTGCTGCCTCCTTTGACTACATGAATGCTAGGCCCTCAGGTTGAGATTCGAAAGGCTTGGGTACTTAGTCAATCGAAGGATACAGTGAACCTATTTTAAAATTTTAAAATGTAACATTCAAGTGTAACTTTCGAAAGCTATAGGCCAGGGGTTAGCACAAAATTATTGGATCTCAAAGTCCAAATCCTAACTAGTCAGGGTTGAGATTTCTAACATATGGGTAGTCAGGATCGAAATTTAAAACATGGTCAAGCTCCCTAGGTGGAATATCTACATTTTCTATTTATTGGTATGTACGCATGATATTTAAATGAAATAGTTCCAAGTTTAAAAAGAACTTACCTCTTGAAGCGCTTAAATCGAAGGAAATGCAAGTGACTTCCTTGGTGGTGAATGGAAGTTCGTTAGATTCTTCCTGAGGCTTAGTCCAGTTACTACCTTGCTTGAGTAGTCACTGAATCAAAGAAAGGGTATGTGAGTGAATCGAAGGTTACTCTATAATAGGTAAGGGAGTGAATAAAAAGATTTTTATATTGTGGTTGGGGGAGTGGTTCGAAGGTTAGTTATCTGGTCACTTGAGGAGTGAATCGAAGGGTTCACTTAGTGTACAAAAGGTGCTGAGTTTTTTAGGAGTGTTAGGAATATTTGAAAAAAAATTTTAGATGGACATTTGAGAGTTTTGAGAAATTTCTCACAACAAGAGTTTTCTTGCAACTATCCAGGGGCCCCTAAGATATTTGGTGGAGACTCATATTTATAGGAGATTTTGGCTGATGTTTCAGGAGGGAAAACAAAAAGTTTAAACAAAAAGGGTATGTTGTTCTTGTAGTTTTCGAGGGGCATTATTCGTATGCCAAATTGGTGCAAGAACAAAGGCAGTATTGCAGGACTGCTGTGCAACAGTTTTGGAGTGTTATGGCCAGTGTATCGGGCCTGAACTTGGCAGCGCATCAGAATTTGGTCAGCAAGTATCTTTGGACCTCTCAAACTTTTGTTTTGACCCCCTATCCATATCCTTCGACCAGACTCCTCAACAATATTTCTTTTTCAAATCAAAGTGTCCTTCGAATGGCTCATATGGGTATCCTTTGAAGGGTCCCAAATAAGTGTCTTTCGACCAGACCTTTTGTGTATTCCTTTGAATGGTCCAAATACATGCTCCTGGAGTGGATCAAAAAAACATGTCATTTGATTGGGACATCCAGGTATGTCTGGAAAGTCCTTCAAATGTGC
Organism: Vicia faba; assembly: GCA_948472305.1. Lineage (NCBI taxonomy): Eukaryota > Viridiplantae > Streptophyta > Magnoliopsida > Fabales > Fabaceae > Vicia > Vicia faba. Next base: position 1,672,141,033 of record OX451737.1, read on the forward strand.
CACCATGGTACGTCTTTCGAATGAGACATTAGCTATGTGTCATTGTATGTTGAAGCAAACTATTTCCAAGGGAGATACTGCCTAGTCGAAACTAGTGTGAAAGTAACCAATGCTTTGTGGGTGCTATTGCCTTGTGAATTCCAACCATGGGGGGAGCTTTTTGCCTTGTGCACTCTGGCTTAAAGGGAGTCTTGGGTTTTGTGAGTCGAAGGGATCATGCAAAGGGCAAATGGCCTCTGAATCAAAAGAAAGCTTTAGGAGGCTATTGTTAGAACATAGTTTGATTCTACAACCCTTGATTAGAGTTTTGATGATAACAAAATACAAAGAATAAATAAATACAAAGATATATATACAGAACATACATGCTACTTAAAATTATGTCTTGTATATGCAGAAGTTCTGATGGGATCAACATCAGAAGATAGGCAATAAAGCATTACACGCTGAAAGTAAAGCAGGCTTTACGCTGAAGCTTGATGACCAGAATTTGCGCCTAAACAAGTACACTCTGACTCTAAACAAAGACAACTTTACCAAGTCATCAACACTCTGAAGTGTTATCAGTAGTTAAAGCAAAGAAGACTCTGAAGCGTTACTGGCTATTCAAGACATAATTAAATGCTAACGGCTTTCTTCAGACAAGATCTTCTTCAAAAGGAAAGTGTGTTATTATCATTAAACTTGCTTTTATGGACAACGTATCTTGCTTGCCTATTTAAACAAGTCTGCTTGTGAAAGAAGCACGTACATACGCACACATCAATTTGCAGAGAACTCCAAATCACGCATATTCAAGCTCTAGCAAATTTATTTTATTCCAAGCTTAATTTGTGTAACTATCACAGTTGTGATATACTGTTTTGTTAGAAAACAACAACACACTCTTGTTCAATTATTTGCAAAATATTTCCTTGAGATAAACTAGTTTATGGTTATACTCAAGAAGACTTTAACAGTTGTTAAAGTAGCTGTTGTAATCCTTTGAGATTAGTGGATTAAGACCTCGCTGGAGAGAGGCGAAATCACCTTGACGGGTGGACTGGAGTAGTTTGAGATCAAACGAACCAGGATAAAAATACTGTGTCATTAAGCTATTTTGATTTAAGTTTTTCAATTCAACCCCCCCTTCTTGTGTTTTTCACATCTTCAATTGGTATCAGAGCGCCTGGTTCTGAGCTTAAACACTTAACCGTGTCAGTACAAGATCCAGCGTCAGAAAAACACAATGGCAAGACCAAGTCAAAACATCAGCAATGACAACAATGAAGAAAGGGACAGATTCATTGGCAAACCTCCAGTCTTTGATGGAGAGAACTTTGACTACTGGAAAGACAGAATTGAGAGTTTCTTTCTGGCCCATGATGCTGATCTGTGGGACATGGTGACTGATGGATACACGCACCCAGTGGATGGACGTGGTCAGAAGATTAACAGGAAAATGATGTCTGATCAGCAAAAGCATGAGTTCAGAAATCATCACAAGGTCAGAACAATTCTTCCCAGCGCCATCTCATATTCAGAATATGAGAAAATATCAAACAAAGAAACTGCCAAGAATATGTTTGATTCTATGAGAATGACGTATGAAGGCAACATTCTAGTCAAAGAAACCAAAGCCCTTGCGCTCATTCAGAAGTATGAGGCATTCAAGATGGAAGATAGTGAATCAATAGAAACTATGTTTCCAAGATTCCAAATTCTTGTTGCTGGTCTAAAAGTTCTTGACAAAGGGTATTCCACTTCTGATCACGTTAAGAAGATCATCAGAAGCTTTCCAAAATAGTGGAGGCCAATGATCATAGCACTTAAGCTAGCCAAGGATCTCAAAAAAATATCTCTGGAGGAACTTGTTAGCTCCCTTAGAAGTCATGAGATAGAGCTAGAAGCAGATGAACCTCAAAAGCAAGGTAAGCCATTAGCTTTAAAATCTAACAGAAAATCTGACTCCAAAGTTTTGCAGGCTGTGGAAGAAACCTCTGATGGATCCTCATCAGAAGAAGATGAACCGTCTCTTCTCTCCAGAAGGGTGAACCAACTGTGGAGGCGGAGATAATGGAAGTTCAAGAATCCCAGAAGATCAGAAAATCAGAATGAATCTTCCTCCAGATACAGAAGGTCAGAATCCTCCTCTGGATACAGAAGATCTGAAGGCTCTTCAGGATACATAAAGCCAAACAACAAAGACATCATCTTCTTTGAATGTAACGAGCAAGGGAACTACAAAAGTGATTGCCCAAAGCTTCAGAAGGAGAAGCCCAAAAAGAAGTTTGGCAAGGAAAAGAAGAAAAGTCTCATGGCTACATGGGATGATTCTGACTCATCTGAAGCTGACTCAGAATCAGATGATGAAAGAGCAAACATAGCTCTCATGGCAAATGTAACTGAAGACATTGAAGCTTCTGATTCAGACTCTGAATCAGATACAGAAGAGGTATTCCCTGAATTTACTATAAACTTTACTAAGGCTGAACTAGCTGAAAGCCTTAATGAAATTCTGGAAAGGTATCAGCAGATCAGAGTGAAATTCAGAAACCTGAAAAGGAATCTTGCTTCTGACTCTGATAAGACTGAGAGTCTCATATTGGAGAATTCTGAGTTAAAAGAAAAAATTTCAAAATTAGAAAACCAGTTGCAAAACTCTCAGAAGGAAACAATCCCTGAAACTCCCAGCAATGCTGATGAGATCATCAAAGAGTATGATCACAGCTTTCAGAAGTTTCTTGCTAAAAACATAGACAGAAGCAAAATGGCTTCAATGATCTATGGAGTTAGCAGAAATGGAAGAAAAGGGATAGGATATCAAGGTAAGGTTCCTACAGCAAAAAATGCCATGGACTTAGTTATAAAACGCACTCTACTTAATTCACACTTTATATATGGGCACACACATGACATAAAATACACAAGTTGTGATTACTCTGTCAAACCAAAATTCAACCAGAGTTTTGGTAAAACTAACAAATCAGGACCCAAGAAAATGTGCGTACCTAAGGATAAAATAATACATGTGGCAGATATATTTAGCAACAAAGCAAAGACACCAATCATGGTACCTGGACTTTGGCTGCTCACGACACATGACGGGAAGAAGGCATATGTTCCAAAGCCTGGAACTTAAGCCTGGAGGCCACGTAGGCTTTGGAGGAAATCAGAGAGGAAAGATCATTGGCTCTGGAACAGTAGGTAATGGAAATCTTCCCTCTATAAGTAATTTTTTATTAGTTGATGGATTAATGCATAACCTGTTATCCATAAGTCAATTAAGTGATAACGGTTATGATATAATCTTCAATCAAAATTCATGCAAAGTTGTTAGTCATAAAGATGGGACTATCCTATTTAATGGAAAGAGGAAAAACAACATTTATAAAATCAAACTTTCTGAACTGAAAAGTCAGAATGTAAAATGTCTTATGTCTGTTAACAACGAGCAATGGATCTGGCACAGAAGATTGGGACATATTAGTATGAGAAGAATATCTCATATTAACAAACTCAATCTGGTCAGAGGACTTCCTAACCTGAAGTTCAATTCAGATGCTCTGTGTGAAGCATGTCAGAAAGGCAAGTTTGCAAAACCTGCTTTCAAATCTAAAAATGTTGTTTCCACCTCTAAGCCATTAGAACCTCTGCATATTGACTTATTTGGACCAGTAAAAACTGCTTCAGTCAGTGGCAAGAAGTATGGGTTAGTAATCGTAGATGACTATAGCAGATGGACATGGGTAAAGTTCTTAAGGCACAAGGACGAGTCACACTCTGTGTTTGTTACCTTCTGCAACCAAGTTCAGAATGAAAAGGATCTTAGAATTGTCAAATTCAGAAGTGATCATGGTGGAGAATTTGAAAATAAAGATTTTGAGTTTTTCTTTAATGAAAAAGGCATTCTGCATGATTTCTCTTGTCCTAGAACTCCCCGGCAAAATGGAGTTGTAGAACGAAAGAACAGAACATTATAAGAAATGGCTAGAACCATGATCAACGAGACTAACGTTGCTAAGATCTTCTGGGCAGAGGCAATAAACACAGCGTGTTACATTCATAATAGAATCTCAATAAGACATATTCTGGAAAAGACTTCATATGAATTATGGAAGAACAGAAAGCCCAACATTTCTTATTTTCACCCATTTGGATGTAAATGTTTAATTTTGAATACAAAAAATTATATGAACAAGTTTGACTCTAAAGCACAAAAGTTTATTATGTTAGGATACTCTGAACGCTCAAGAGGATACATAGTATACAATACAGAAACACAGATTGTTGAAGAGTCAATCAGTGTTCGGTTTGATGATAAGCTTGACTCTCAAAAGTCAAAGCAGAATGAATTCCTTGCAGGTATGGAAGTTGAACTCACAGGTACTGAAGACAACTCATCAGAGGCTCTCAACAGAGACACTCCCTCAACATCAGAAAGATTCACTGCAAGCAACTCAACACCTTCTGTTGATCAACTCCAGAAAAGACCATCCAGAAGCAGCATTGATTGTTAGAACAAAGTTTGAATCTACTACCCTAAGTTAAAGTTTTGATGATAACAAAATGCAAGATTATATAAATTGTATGATTCATGTAAGACATATATGCTACCTAAAAATTATATTGTGTTTTACAGAAACTCTGATGAGTGTCAGCATAAGAATATCATCATCAGCATCAGAAGATGAAATATCAACATCAACATCAGAAGATGTTATATCAGATGCCAGAATCAGAAGATCAAAGCATGTGCTTACGCTGAAGCTTGACGAACAGATCTGCGCGTAACAATCTAAACTCTGATCAAGACCACAACAATTCATCAGCACCTAGCAGCGTCAGAATAAGCCAAAGCCAGAACACGCTTAAATGGCAACGGTACTGTGCATTCAAGATACTTTATACCAACAGCTTTATTCCAAGACAAAGATCTTCTCAATATGGAAAGAAGGTAATTGGCATTGAAACGGAATAACTGACTCCAACGTATCATTTCCAATGCTATATAAACAAGCAAGTGAGGAACGGATTGGCTAATGCTCTACAACTCTTTACATGCCTAAAGCAATCATCTTCATCCTCATTCATACAGTTTGCTAAAGCTCTCAAATTACTTACTCCATAGTTTTAGCATTCTAATTTCATAAGCTTAATTTGTGTAGTATCACAGTTGTGATAAACAGTTTTGTAGAAAACATTCTAACACACATATTGTTCATTATCTGTAAGAAAGAATTTCCTTGAGAAACCGGTTTATGGTTTATACTCAAGAAGGCTTTAGCAGTTGTTAAAGCATTTGTAATATTCAGTTGAATATAGTGGATTAAGACCTCGTTGGAGAGAGGCGAAATCACCTTGACGGGTGGACTGGAGTAGTTTGAGATCAAACGAACCAGGATAAAAACAACGTGTTATCTGCATTTGATTTCAAGTTTTACAATTCAACCCCCCTTCTTGTGTTTTTCACTTCTTCAATTGGCATCAGAGCGCCTGGTTCTGAGCTAAAACACTTAACCGTGTCAGTACAAGATCCAGCGTCAGAAAAACACAATGGCAGGAACATATCAACACAGCAGCAATGACAACAATGAAGATAGAGATAGATTCAGCGGAAAACCTCCAGCCTTTGATGGAGAGAATTTTGATTACTGGAAAGACAGAATCGAAAGCTTCTTTCTGGCACATGATGCTGATCTGTGGGACATGGTGACAGATGGATACACGCACCCAGTGAATGCAAGCGGTCAGAAGATTGACAGGAAAGCAATGTCTGATCAACAAAAGCGTGACTTCAAAAATCACCACAAGGCCAAAACCATTCTTCTCAGCGCCATCTCTTACGCTGAATATGAAAAGATATCTAACAGAGACACAAAAAAGAACATGTTTGACTCACTCAGAATGATGCATGAAGGCAACATTCAGGTCAAAGAAACTAAAGCTCTTACGCTCATTCAGAAGTATGAGGCATTCAAAATGGAAGAAAGTGAATCCATTGAAACAATGTTCTCAAGATTCCAAATTCTGGTGTCTGGTCTCAAAGTTCTGGACAAAGGGTACTCTACTGCTGATCATGTCAATAAGATCATCAGAAGTCTGCCAAAACAGTGGAGGCTAATGGTTTCGGCGCTGAAGCTAGCTAAAGATCTCAACAAAATATCTTTGGAGGAACTTATCAGCTCCCTCAGAAGTCATGAGATAGAGCTAGAAGTTGATGAACCTCAGAAGCAAGGTAAGCCTTTAGCGTTAAAATCTAACAAAAAATCTGACTCTAAAGTTTTGCAGGTTGTTGAAGAAACATCTGATGGGTCCTCATCAGAAGAAGACGAACTTTCCCTCCTCTCCAGAAGAGTGAACCAACTATGGAAGTAGAGGCAAAGGAAGTTCAAGAATCCCAGAAGATCTGATCAGAACGAGTCCTCTTCCAGATACATAAGGTCAGACTATTCCTCTGGATATAGAAGATCTGAAGGCTCTTCAGGAAGCAGAAAGCCAAACACCAAGGACATCACTTGTTATGAATGCAACGAGCAAGGACACTACAAGAGTGACTGTCCAAAGCTTCAGAGGGAAAAGCCCAAAAAGAAGTTTGGAAGAGAAAAGAAGAAAAGTCTCATGGCTACATGGGATGACTCTGCCTCGTCTGAAGCTGACTCAGAATCAGATGATGAGAGAGCAAACATAGCTCTCATGGCCAACATATCAGAAGACAGTGAAGCTTCTGAGTCAGACACCGAAGAGATATCTTTAGCAGCGAATCAGAAACACCAATCATGGTACCTGGACTCTGGCTGCTCAGGACACATGACGGGAAGAAGGCATATGTTCCAAAGACTGGAACTTAAGCCTGGAGGCCGCGTAGGCTTTGGAGGCAATCAGAGGGGAAAGATCATTGGCTCTGGAACAGTAGGTAATGGAAATCTTCCCTCTATAAATAATGTTCTGTTAGTAGATGGATTAATGCATAATCTGTTATCCATAAGTCAATTAAGTGATAACAGTTATGATATAATCTTTAATCAAAAATCATGTAAAGCTGTTAGTCAGAAAGATGGGACTATCCTGTTTAATGGAAAGAGGAAAAACAACATTTAAAAAATCAAACTTTCTGAACTGAAGAGTCAGAATGTAAAGTGTCTTCTGTCTGTTAACAACGAGCAATGGATCTGGCACAGAAGATTGGGGCATGTTAGTATGAGAAGAATATCTCAGATTAACAAACTCAATCTGGTCAGAGGACTTCCTAATCTGAAGTTCAATTCAGATGCTCTATGTGAAGCATGTCAGAAAGGCAAGTTTGCAAAACCTTCTTTCAAATCTAAAAATGTTTTTTCTACCTCTAAGCTATTAGAACTTCTGCTCATTGACTTATTTGGACCAGTTAAAACTGCTTCAGTCAGTGGCAAGAAGTATGGGTTAGTAATCGTAGATGACTATAGCAGATGGACATGGGTAAAGTTCTTAAGACACAAGGACGAGTCACACTCTGTGTTTGTCACCTTCTATAACCAAGTTCAGAATGAAAAGGATCTTAGAATCGTTAAAGTCAGAAGTGATCATGGTGGAGAGTTTGAAAACAAAGATTTTGAGTCATTCTTTAATGACAAAGGCATTCTGCATGATTTCTCTTGTCCTAGAACTCCCCAACAAAATGGAGTTGTAGAACGAAAGAACAGAACATTGCGAGAAATGGCCAGAACCATGATCAATGAGACAAATGTTGCTAAGATCTTCAGGGCAGAGGCAATAAACACAGTGTGCTACATTCAGAATAGAATCTCTATAAGACCTATTCTGGAAAAGACTCCATATGAATTGTGGAAGAACAGAAAGCCCAACATTTCATATTTTCATCCTTTTGGATGTACTTGCTTTATTTTAAATACAAAAAATTATTTGAACAAGTTTGACTCTAAAGCACAGAAGTGTATTATGTTAGGATACTCTGAACGCTCAAGAGGGTACAGAGTATACAATACAGAAACACAGATTGTGGAAGAATCAATCAGTGTTCGTTTTGATGATAAGCTTGACTCTGAAAAGTCAAAGCAGAATGAAGTCTTTGCAGGTATGGAAGTTGAATTTACAGGTTCTGAAGACAAGTCATCAGAAGCTCTAAATAAATACACTCCTTCAACATCAGAAAGAGGCACTGCAAGAAATCCAGCAATATCTGCTGATCAACCTCAAAAAAGACTACCCAGAAGCAGCTTGGATCACCCAGAAGAAACTATCTTAGGAAGAAAGGAAGATCCAATCAGAACAAGAGCCAGCTTCAGAAACTCTGAAGAATCCCTCATGGGACTTGTTTCTCTGATTGAACCTTCTTCAATTGATGAAGCACTTCTGGACAACGACTGGATTCTAGCAATGCAAGAAGAGCTGAATGAATTCACCAGAAATGACGTATGGGATCTTGTTCCCAGACCAAAAGGATTCAACGTCATTGGAACAAAATGGGTGTTCAGAAACAAATTGAACGAACAAGGTGAAGTCATCAGAAACAAAGCATGACTGGTAGCGCAAGGTTATAGTCAGCAAGAGGGGATAGACTATACAGAAACCTTTGCCCCAGTCGCCAGGTTAGAATCTATCAGACTTTTAATTTCTTTTGATGTTAATAAAGGCATCACTCTGTATCAGATGGATGTCAAGAGTGCATTCTTAAATGGATATATAGAAGAAGAGGTTTATGTGCACCAACCCCCTGGTTTTGAAAATACAAAAAATCCAGAGTATGTTTTCAAACTAAAGAAGTCACTGTATGGTCTGAAACATGCTCCCAGAGCTTGGTATGAAAGACTAAGTAACTTTCTGTTAGAAAAGGATTTCACCAGAGGGAAAGTGGACACTACCTTATTCTGTAAGACAGTTAAGAATGACATATTAGTTTGTCAGATTTATGTTGACAATATCATTTTTGGATCCACTAATCCTTCTATTGGAAGAAAATTTGCTAAGTGTATGCAGGCAGAATTTGAGATGAGCCTCATGGGGGAACTGAAATTCTTTATGGGAATTCAGATCAATCAAACCCCAGAGGGAACTTACATTCATCACAGCAAATATGTCAGAGAACTTCTGAAGAAATTTGATCTCTCAGAATGTAAGTAATCAAAGATTCCAATGCATTCCACGTGCATTCTGGAAAGAGAAGAGGTAAGCAAAAAGGTAGAATAGAAGGTCTACAAAGGTATGATTGGTTCTCTACTTTATCTGACGGCTTCAAGGCCTGATATTTTATTCAGCGTATGTATTTGTGCAAGATTCCAATCAGATCCTAGAGAATCTCACTTAACAGCTGTTAAGCGAATTTTCAAGTATCTGAAAGGTACTAATAATCTGGGTTTATTTTATAGAAAATCTAGTGAGTACAGCTTAGTAGGTTACTGCGATGCTGACTTTGCTGGAGACAGAGTAGAGCGTAAAAGTACTTCTGGAAGCTGCCAAATTCTGGGAGAAAATCTGATCTCTTGGTCCAGCAAAAGGCAATCCACAATTGCGCTATCAACAACAGAAGCTGAGTACATAGCAGCAGCAGGATGCAGCACACAAATGCTCTGGATGAAAAGTCAGCTTGAAGACTACCAGATCTTTGAGAGTAACATCCATATACTCTGTGACAATACTTCTTCTATTTGCTTAAGTAAAAATCCTATTTTGCATTCTAGGGCTAAGCATATAGAAATAAAACATCATTTCATTAGGGACTATATTCAGAAAGGAATTTTGAACTTAAAATTTATTGATACAGACCATCAATGGGCTGATATCTTCATTAAACCACTTTCTGAAGATAGGTTCAACTTCATTCTGAAACATCTCAGCATGAAGCTCTGCCCAGAGTGAAAATGTTTTAATTGTATATGTTAACCTTCAGAATTTGTTTTATTTCACTCTGAACTTCTGATCAATCTTCTTTCAGAAATTTAGACATGCAGATTGTATCAGATTCTATTCTTAAAGATCTGAGCGTTTCAGTTCAAGGATAGATGTGCTATTCACTAAATCAAATAAGTGTCATCCAGTCATCTGCTAATTCCAGAGGCAGAACACGCGTGCACGCCTCTGAACAAGCCAAACGCTGATTGGATGCATTGAGACACATGTCGTTGGTAACTGTTCCGAATATCTTTCTCAAATCCCCCAATATCAGCAAACATTAAATGCGTGTAATCATGAGTTAATTCTCTTTCTTAAAAACGTTTACGTTTTCAAAACATCTTTTGAAACCTATTTAAACGCCTTAACATCATTCATTAAAGTTTTACCGTCTCTTGCAATCATCTACATTTCTCTGCATTTTACTTGTGTGTTCATCTTTTTCAAAAGAAAACCCTTTTTCAAGCTTTTTCTCAAAAAACCCTAGTGTGAACATGGCGTCCTCTAGCACTGTTTCTGCAGGTTCCCAGCAAGTTGCTTCTTCTGAACAGTACCAAATTCCCTTCAGAACTCTACTCACACCGGTGAAGAACTTGGAAGTTCTGTCTGAACTGATCGTTGATTTCAACAGTTTGAAAGAAAATGGCTTTGATTTGACTGAAGAAATTAGGGCACAAGGATGGGAATGGTACTTTGATAGGTTGGTGAGTCCAACGTTCCCTGTATTGGTCAAAGAATTCTGGATCCATGCATCTTCATCAACACATCAGGTCACTTCATATATCATGGGCAAGAAAATTGTGATTTCCGAAGATCACATTGCTAGGCTGATTGGATACAACGGTGGTGGCATTCGCTGTATTGACATGGCAGAAAGAGCTGGAAACACTGCCATAGTTGCTAGACAGATTTTCTCGCATGGGGTTCCATCCAGCAAGATCAGAGATTTGAAGGATCAACACAGAATCTGAGCAAAGATCATCTTGGGCTGCTTCAACCCCGGGAAGCCCATAAGCTCTCCTGACTATATCAACATAGATAAGAAATTTCTGCTCTATTTTATTGCAAAGAAGACCAAGATCAACCTTGCTCATCTTCTGTTCAATCATCTGAAGACCAGTGTCAAGGAGACAAGAGAAGAAGAAAAGACCAAAAGGGATTGGATACCCTTTGGCAGATTAATATCAGATATTCTAACTGAGAATAGGCTGATAGAACACCTGACAGAGGCACAGGAAATAAGCTCTCTGGAACCAGCAGTTGGCAAGCAGCTGAACGCCAAGAATCTGAAGAAGATGAAACTGATAGAGAATATCAGAAAGGAGCCCAGCGTCACTCCTCTTGCTGACATCACCAGCAGAAGAGTCCCTCTGGCCGACTTTCCCATATTCTCTGAGATTGACTCTAAACCAGTCACTGTTCTCAGATACTTGGACGCGTGTAAAGCTGATGGCACAGATCCTGACCTGAACATTAAAGATCTTCACCAGCAAACACTAGAGGTTGCTTTAAAGAAGACTAAGAAGAGAAAGGCTGCTTCAGAAGGACCATCCCAGCAGACACCAAAGAAGAGAGGTAATCTGTCTTCTGTAAATGTTTTAAATTCATCTGCTGTTCCAACATTGATTCCAACCCCAGCTTCATATGAACTTCCAATTCCCATTCCAACCATTGATGATACCGAACCAGAGTTTGACCCTTTTAAGTCACTAACTCTCAGGAGATCCCGCACCAAACCTCAAAATCCAAAACCCACAACATCAACAGAATCAGAACTTGATAAAGTACTTTCTGAAATAGATCAACATTCTTCCGCTCCCAACTCTGAAAATCCAAACACTCAACCAGAAACACCCCATTCTCCTCAACCAGAATATACACTCTCACCAATACCAGAAGATCCACAACCAGAACCAGAAATTCCTCAACCTCCCTCTCCACAACCAGAACTTAATCCACCCTCACCTCAACCACCATCCCCACAACCTGAGTCTCAACACTCTGAGTCTCAATCTCTAGAACATCAATCATCTCCATCCCCCGAACCTCAATCACCTGAATCACCTGAACCACGACCCCTAGCCGTACAATTCCCTGGTGGCACCACTGTCAATATGCCTCAAATGCCATCCTCACCAGAAATTACCCCTCCTAACACTCCACATAGTCCAATAATCATTTCTGATTCTCCCACTCCCTCTCCCAAGCAAAATACAGAAGACCACAACAAAACCTTCATCGATCTCACAGTCCTTGACCGTTTTGCTGCCATTATCAATAAAACTGCCATTCCCAAACCCAAACAACCAGATGTTGGTTCTAGTATTTTGAATTTTGAAGCATATATGCAGAGATGGATTGCTTCTCTAAAGCAGGCTTGTCCGGGAGTGATTGATCCTGCTGTTTCAGACCAACTCTAGACTCATTTCAGAGGATGGGTACACGCTGAAACCTTTAAGCTGCAAGACCTAAAATATGAACAGGCTCAACAGAACTTCAGCAATCTGCTGAAGGAAATTGAAGGTCCAGTTTTGAGTCAGTTGCTGAAGGATGAAGTTCTACATCTGGACAGTGAGCCATGGTCTGAAAAGCGTCCAACTTCAACAGTTCAACCAACAGAAGATTTGGGAAAAGAAGAAGACATTGCAAAAAGCTCTCAGAAGTACCCTGATTCTGACATCTCTCAAGCTGCCTTGGACAGGCAGACTCTTGAAGAGCTGAAGCAAAATGATCTTCGTCTGCAGGCGAGAATGGATGAGAATGATCAAAGGATGAAGGAAAGGATGGCTGTTCAGGATAGAAAAATTGACGCAGTAGCCATCGTAGTAAATCAGCAAAAGGAAACCACTGATCAGATTAAGAGCATGCTAGAGGCTCTGTTTACACGCCTTCCTCCTGCTCCTTAGATTTTAATTCTTGATGTTCTCATTGCTTTTCTCTTCATATCATCTGTACTATTTTCTGGCTCTGAACTGAATACAAGCGTTTTTCTACACTGATTCTCTTTATTTCATTTATTTTTTACTTCTTCAATTATTTGCACTTTTTGATTGCTGACAAAAAGGGGGAGAAAGACTGATATTTTTCAATAACGGTTTACTGAGACAAAAGTCTCAAACATTCTAACACTCTGATATACTTGAATGTTTTTTTTCTGCATAGCTTATAGGTACAAGAATCTGATGAACTCTAATACACCGAAGCTCTGATGTTCTGATGTTCAAAGACAGTCAATAAAGATCTGATCCTAAAGAACTCATGGAATTAAAGGGAAGTAATAAATTCAGGGGGAGTCTTTCCGATCTTAACTCTGATACCTCTTTATCCCTTATCTTCTTATCTTTGATAACTTCCTATTTAATTCTGATACAATTTATTTGGTTATCTCTGATACTTTTCTCGTTAATTTTCAATTGAAAAAAATCTAGTTTTTGTCATCATCAAAAAGGGGGAGATTGTTAGAACAAAGTTTGAATCTACTATCCTAAGTTAAAGTTTTGATGATAAGAAAATGCAAGATTATATAAATTGTATGATTCATGTAAGACATATATGCTACCTAAAAATTATATTGTGTTTTACAGAAACTCTGATGAGTATCAGCATAAGAATATTATCATCAGCATCAGAAGATGAAATATCAATATCAGCATCAGAAGATGTTATATCAGATGCCAGAATCAGAAGATCAAAGCATGTGCTTACGCTGAAGCTTGATGAACAGATCTGCGCGTAACAATCTAAACTCTGATCAAGACCACAACAATTCATCAGCACCTAGCAGCGTTAGAATAAGCCAAAGCCAGAACACACTTAATTGGCAACGGTACTGTGCATTCAAGATACATTATTACCAACGGCTTTAATCCAAGACAAAGATCTTCTCAATATGGAAAGAAGGTAATTGGCATTGAAACGGAATAACTGACTCCAACGTATCATTTCCAATGCTATATAAACAAGCAAGTGAGGAACGGATTGGCTAATGCTCTACAACTCTTTACACGCCTAAAGCAATCATCTTCATCCTCATTCATACAGTTTGCTAAAGCTCTCAAATTACTTACTCCATAGCTTTAGCATTCCAGTTTCATAAGCTTAATTTGTGTAGTATCACAGTTGTGAAAAACAGTTTTGTAGAAAACATTCTAACACACATATTGTTCATTATCTGTAAGAAAGAATTTCCTTGAGAAACCGGTTTGTGGTTTATACTCAAGAAGGCTTTAGCAGTTGTTAAAGCAGTTGTAATATTCAGTTGAATATAGTGGATTAAGACCTCGTTGGAGAGAGGCGAAATCACCTTGACGGGTGGACTGGAGTAGTTTGAGATCAAACGAACCAGGATAAAAACAACGTGTTGTCTGCATTTGATTTCAAGTTTTACAATTCAATCCCCCTTCTTGTGTTTTTCACTTCTTCAATGATCACCCAGAAGAAACAATCTTAGGAAGGAAGGAAGATCCAATCAGAACAATATCTACCTTCAGAAACTCTAAAGAATCCCTCATGGGACTGGTTTCTCTGATTGAACCAACAACAATTGATGAAGCACTTCTGGACAATGACTGGATTCTGACAATGCAAGAGGAGCTAAATCAATTCACAAGAAATGACGTATGGGATCTGGTTCCCAAACCAAAAGGATTCAACGTCATTGGTACAAAATGGGTGTTCAGAAACAAACTGAACGAACAAGGTGAAGTCATCAGAAACAAAGCACGTCTGGTAGCACAAGGTTATAGTCAGCAAGAGGGGATAGACTATACAGAAACCTTTGCTCCAGTCGCCAGGTTAGAATCTATCATACTTTTAATTTCATTTCTTGTTAATAAAGGCATCACTTTGTATTAGATGGATGTCAAGAGTGCATTCTTAAATGGCTATATAGAAGAAGAGGTATATGTGCACCAACCCCCTAGTTTTGAAAGTTCCAAAAATCCAGAATATGTTTTCAAACTAGAGAAGCCACTCTATGGTCTGAAACAAGCTCCCAGAGCTTGGTATGAAAGACTAAGCAACTTCCTGTTAGAAAAGGAATTCACCAGAGGGAAAGTGGACACAACCTTGTTCTGTAAGACAGTTAAGAATGGAATTTTAGTATGTCATATTTATGTTGATGACATCATATTTGGATCCACTAAACCTTCTCTGGGAAGAGAGTTTGCTAAATGTATGCATGTAGATTTTGAGATGAGCCTAATGGGGGAACTAAAATTCTTTCGGGGCATTCAGATTAATCAAACCCCAGAAGGAACTTACATTCATCAGAGAAAATATGTCAGAGAACTTCTGAAGAAATTTGATTTCTCAGAATGTAAGCCATCAAGGATTCTAATGCATCCCACGTGCATTCTGGAAAAAGAAGAGGTAAGTAAAAGGTAGAACAGAAGGTCTACAGAGGTATGATTGGTTCTCTTCTCTATCTGACGGCTTCAAGGCCTGACATTCTATTCAGTGTTTGCATTTGTGCTAGGTTCCAATCAGATCCTAGAGAATCTCACTTAATAGCAGTTAAGCGAATTTTCAAGTATCTGAAAGGTACTGCTAATCTGGGTTTGTTTTATAGAAAATCAAATGATTACAGCCTAGTAGGATACTGTGATGCTGATTTTGCTGGAGACAGAGTAGAATGTAAAAGCACTTCTGGAAGCTGCCAGTTTCTGGGAGAAAATCTGATCTCATGGTCCAGCAAAAGACAATCCACAATAGCTCTATCAACAACAAAAGATGAATACATAGCAGCAGTTGGATGCAGCACACAAATGCTCTGGATGAAAATTCAACTTAAGGACTTCAATATATTTGAGAGTAAAATCCATATCCTCTGTGACAATACTTCTGCTATTTGTCTCAGAAAAAAAAAATCCTATTTTGCATTCTAGGGCTAAGCATAAAGAAATAAAACATCATTTTATTAGGGACTATATTCAGAAAGGGATTCTAAATTTAAAATTCATTGACACAGACCATCAATGGGCTAATGTCTTTACAAAACCTCTTTCTGAAGATAGGTTCAACTTCATTCTGAAACATCTCAGCATGAAGCTTTGCCCAGAATAAACTGTTTTATTTACATATCTTAACCTTCTGAATTTTGGTTATTTTTTGTGAACTGTTGATCAACCTGCCTTCAGAATTTTAGAAGTACAGATTGTATCAGAATCTATCCATGAAGATCTGAGTGTTTCATTTCAAGGATAGAAGTGTGTTGTTCACGTAAGCAAACAGTTGTCATCCATTTATCAGCTACCTTCTGAGGCTGAACACACGTTCACTTTTCTGAAAGGTCAAAAGTGCTGATCGGATGCATTGAGACATATGTCATGGGTAACCGTTCCAGTATCTTTCTGAATCCCCTAAAATCAGCTGTCATTAATGCTTATAATCATTACAAATTATTTCTCTCTCTTGCAGTTTATGTTTTCAAAATCTATTTAAACACATTTTCACTCTTTATACTCTTTCACTTTGTTTACCGTTGGTTTTGGTAAACAACCGCTGATCTTCCAAATGGTTACTTATTTGGTTACTCGCAGGATCGATCAGATTGATCCTAAGACATGTGGTTGATTTTGGGGTTTTGATTAAGTTGACAATGGTTAAATGACAAGAAAATAAAGAAGCTTTATGTAAATTGCATGAAGAAGAGAACTTGATAAAATAAAGGAGGGCTTGAAATAAAGGTTTTCGACAGGAAAAGTAAAGGAGAAAGCAAGTAAAGTTTCTGGAAAATAAATGACTTTGATTAATAAAAGTGGTGTTTCACACATACATTCTCAACAATTCTTTCTCACACGCTGGGTACTCGAATCTATATGAGTGACTTGTATATAATTGTGAACACACGCGAAAAACTGCGTGAACTACTAATATTTATACTAGACATCCCAAGTAACCGTCGGGAAGTTACACTGCTTCGAGATGACTCCACTTGGCACGTTCTCAGCGTCCGACGCTCCAGATCTTTGCACGTTGCACTTGGTAACCGCTGGGAACCGTTTTCGCTTCAAACGTTTGAATTTCAAACCGTCCCACTCTGAGCAATCGAACACCTTCGTCGAAAGGCATCTTCGACAAGCCACACCTTCGACGTCGAAGGCCACCAAATTCTCCCTTGGAAGAAACTCCCTAAGTACATCGCCATCTTCCGATGGGCATTTCGACAAACCCAGCTGGTCGAAAACATCCTTCAGCTTTGATGGCTGATATTAATAAAAACAAGGGTGTCGAATTTAGGAGCTAACAAATTGCCCCCCAAGAATGCCTTATTTCGACTCTGAAAAGAAAAAGGCATTCTTTGAAATTCCATTCGACACCTATCTTTTCACTCTTAGTCACAAATTAAATTGTGCACTTTTTGTCTTCTACCAACCACTGACAATCCCAAGAAAAAGCCATCATTTCATCCGTACCTAAGACGTCACCTCAGTACGGCGTGCCGCGTACCAAATGTCTTTTCACAAATTGTCATCATGACAATTCCCAAAAACGAGGGCGCACGCTGCACCCTTTTATTTCTGCAGAACGGCTGCGTCAACAGGGGGACGCCACGTGTCCCACTACCTTCTGCAACATTAAATGGCATTAAATGGCCTCGAATTTGGGGATTTCCCAACTACTATAAATAGCGTCAAGTACCCATTGTGGGACTTTTTCACGCTACCTTGCTTTCAAACTTCCTTGAACACAAACTCTCTGCAAACTTTGCAAACAACTTTGTTCTTCACTTCATCTTCAACCTTAACATCAACAATGGCGTCCGGCTCTTCCACCGCTCCTAGTTCTAACATCCCCTCCGGAAACGCTAAACCCAAGATTTTCTCCACTGCTCCTGTAGTTACTCCTACAGGCCAACGAAGGGTTCCTGAGCCCTTAGACATTGCTGAACGTGACGCTTATTCACGCCAACTCATGATTCCGGTTGGATACTCCAACCAAATCTTCGCCATGTCTGGCCCGCTATACCCAAGCATCGCTGAAGCCATGAAGATCAAAAGCTACTTTCCAGTGCTTGAAAAACTCAAACCTGTTGGATGCTCTAAGAAAGATGTAGAGGATAACGAAGATCCCGCTAAGGAGAAAATCGATCTTCGCTTCTTCAATAGGGGTGTTAGGGCTTTCAGGTCTAGCCCTAGCCTCACTCCTGACTATAGTGCTTGGCTGGAAAAAATGGAGAAAAACCAGGCTTCGATCTGGAAAAACCTGGGGATATTCGACCTAGTTATGTTGTCGAAGACGGGTCTCAACTACTCCCCAGAAATGTTGATAGCTTCCTTACTCTTCTGGGATTACACTCATTTCACCTTCCACCTTCCCTGTGGAATGCTGACACCCACGCTGTTCGACGTAGCTGCCATCACTGGCCTTCGACCCACTGGGGACTATTTCGACCCAGAGGAAATGTCGGAGGATCAGATTGGATTCTCTGCCACGAAACCAACCTACACCACCTATATCAACCATTACCACGATAAGTCGACGACCACTGTGTCGGATGTAGAGCATATCGCGTTTCTAGCCTTATGGATGTCACGCTTTGTGTTTTGCACAAAGTCTTTACAGGTGACAAAGAAGATGGTCACCCTCGCCACCCAACTCCACCATGGCCAAAATATTTGTTTGGCAGAATTAATCTTGGCGAATCTGTACGAGTCGATTAGCAGCGGAGCGACTCTTTTGAAGATCATCGAGAACAGAGCCAGTCTGCTGCTTGCAGGACCTTTTTGGCTACTTCAGCTGTGGCTCAATGCCACCTTTGAGTCTTTCTTACCTCAGAAGACTCCAATAAATGAGCAAGCTCCGGAGATAGAAAATAGGTGCATCGAAGGCACCAGATTGGCTCTGCTGACCCCAACTGAAGATGGTCTGGAGCTTCAACAAACTTTTACAAACTTCGTCTTGATGTTTGCAAAAAGGAAAGAATTTGTTTCGACTATGGCTCCCTTTGCTCGACGAAAGGTTGGTCCAGAGTGGTTCATGAGGCCCCATCCTAAGTCGTCAAGTGGCCCTCAGGTCGAAGAACATACAACAGTGTGGGAAGCATTCCTCACACCAAGAATAATGCCCCTGCGATTCAAGAGCTCCAAGACTCACTTGAGCCTGATCGCGTATCAACCAAACTTGGTCTCCCGCCAGTTTGGTATCATTCAAACACTTCCTTCTCCTATTTTTCCCAGGGAGAAGTCCATGTTATACTTTTGCAACGACTACACTGAAGACGCTGCCACTAAGCATATCGACAGGTATGCTGGTCGAACAGTTCTTTCGTTGTTCGACTATCAGCTTAACTTTCTCTGCTCACCATCCTTCAAAGAGTGGTGGAAAAGTTACTACGCTGAAGAGTTCTTCGACGAGAAGGACTTCGTGAATGAACTTCAGAAGTATTTTGTTCTTGTCTTGGACAAAATAAAGAAATGTAAGTTCATTCTTCCAAATTATTTTGTCTTTCTCTTTCGACTGGCAGCCTGTTAATTATTTTGTCTTCTTTCAGTTGTTCGAAAGCCTGCAGCCAAGAAAGCTGCAGAAGGCCATCAGGGAGGAGGTACCTTGACAAAACCTCCACCACCGGCGAAGACTATAGCGCCGGCGAAGACTACAACAAGCCATCAGGGGGAAGGTCCTTCGAAAAAGCCTTCTGCACCGGTAACCAGACTTTTATTATTTTCTTCTGGCTTTAACATTCTGACTTTCGATGTAGCTTCTAAATCGAACTCCAATTGGTTTTTAGGCACCTTCACCCAAGAAATGACCAGCACTGACGGTCGAATCTGGGAGTGACGAAGAAGACGATTCTCCCCCTGCTCCTCTTAAAAGGCGAAAGCTGAAGAAGGACGTTCCTTCTCCTGAGACTCGAACAATCAGAATAAAGGTTGCTGGGAGAAAGCCCAGGCCACCTCCAGTAATTATTTAAGAGCCAACGGAGGAGGAACTAAATGTTCTTCTCAACAAACCTGTCGAAAGCGACAATTCCAGCCCTGGGGCTGAAGTTCCTCTGCAGGTAATTTCTTTGACCCCTTTTTAACCCAGGTGTCGATACCCACGTTCGATTATGTCTCTTTCTAACCTAGAAGATTCTTCTTCTTCTTTTCCCAGGAAACCACTGAAATCTCAGCGCCAAGGACTTCTGAAACATTGGACTCTGCTGAACTCAGTAGGCCACAAGAGAAAGACTTGGCGAACGATGAAGCCAATGCTGAAACAAATGAAGCCAATGCTGAGACAGAAGAACAACAAACAGAAGATCCACAAACAGAAGAGCAACAACCAAAAGAGATTCAGGTGGTTGATCTGTCGGAGGAACATCATGACGAAGGAGGTCACGCTGATGCTGGTACTGCTGACCTTCAAGTCGAAGAAAATCAAGTCGAGGAAAATGCTACTCCACAGCCTCAACCCCAAGACAACGCTGCTGCAAAGGTTGTCACCTCAACAAAGCATAGGTCGAAAGAAGACTTAGAACTCTTGAAGCAAACTGATCATGTTGGCTATCTGAATGCCATTATCGAGAGCAAGGGAAGTTCGTCTGATATTAGTCAGGAGGCTTCTACTCAGTCGGGGAAGTCCACTGAAACTTCTCCTCTCGATGAGGCTTTGACGAAGGTTAAGGCTCAGTTCTTCAAGAAAGATTTGATGAAAGCTTTGGAGGGGGACCCTACTGCTCCATCATATTTGGGGGCTGTTTTGAATGCCGTAGACTTGCTAGCTGTGACTCCGGAGGTTTCAGGCTTTATCATGGAGTTACACTCCATTATTGATCAAGTTTCAGCAGACTATCGGCGACACAGGAGCTTCAACAGCCAGCTTGAAGTGTTATATGGCAAAAGTTCTTCTGCATGGACTGCTGTAGCAGAGACGACTTCTCGAATTGCAGAGTTGTCGAAGCAAAAGGCGTCTAAGCAGGAAGAAATTGATGCCATAGATCGAGAGAATGCTTCCATAAAGGCGCAAATCGAAGAGTTAGAGGCCAAGATGAATGCCAATACTAAGCGCAAGGAGGAACTTCTCTCGACTGTTCCAGACACCGAAAGTCAAGCTGAAATCACACAAGGCCTAGAATTTGCTGAGAAAGCTCAAGCCTTCGACGATCAAATTGCCCAGCTTGCCCAGGCGAATGCCTTGTGCAACAAAAGATTGGAGTTGCAGCAAGCTAAATACCTTCGACTCAAAGATTCCATCCCCCTCTGATTGACTCAGCCCTTTAACCATGTATTGTAATGTGTATTTGACAATATTGCCATTTTGGCTAATTTATAAAATTTTCCATTTTGGCTTATTTATGGTTAATTTAGTCATTACCTTCTATTTATTTTTATCTCTTGGAGTATAGGTTTATACTTTTTCAAATATTTGCCATTTACTCTCAAGAGTCTTTTATCTTCACCTAACTCTTCGACTTCATAAGCTCCACCAGAAAAAATCTGGATGATTCTGAATGGTCCTTCCCATTTGGGTGACCATTTTCCCATGCTTCGATCCCTTAGATCCATGGGAAGAATCACCTTCCAAACTAATTCTCCAGGCGAGAATGCCTTAGGTTTCACTTTTTTATTGTAAGAGTCTTCTACTCTTTTCTTCTGAAGCCTTAGTAGGTCAAGAGCACGCAGTCTTTCTTCGTCTAGATCTACAAGTTCATCTAACATCATATCCCAATAAACTTCAGAGGGAATATCATGGTGTCTCTGAACCCTTGCAGATTGAAGTCAAATTTCTGCTGGCAACACTGCGTCATGACCAAAAGTTAGCCTATATGGTGTCGTACCTGTGGCTTCTTTTGGGGACGTTCGACAGGCCCACAAAATCTGGTCTAACGTCTTATGCCAATTTTTTGGCTTCTTCCCAACATGCTTTTTTATCAAGCCAATCACTACTTTGTTCGCTGCTTCGACTTGACCGTTTGCCTGTGCATAATAAGGCGTTGATGTTAGGAGTTTAAAGCCTGTTTCCTGAGCGAATTCCTGCATCTTTCGACCGGTGAAAACTGATCCTTGATCAGTAGTTATAGTCTCAGGGATTCCATATCTAAAGATAATGTTCTTTTGAATAAATTCAATGACATTTTCTTGGTCTACATTGACTAAAGGAATAGCCTCGATCCACTTAGTAAAATAATCAATGCCTACCAATATATACTTCTGGCTCTTTGATGATGCTGGTCGAATCTCTCCAATAAGGTCCAACGCCCATCCTCTAAAGGGCCAAGGTTTCACTATCGAGTGAAGTTCGCTTGCTGGTACATGTTGGATGCCTGTATGGACTTGACATTCTTGACAACCCTTGGCGAACTCGACACAATCTTTCAGCATGGTGGGCCAGTATAGTCCTTGTCGAAACAACAACCATTTCATCTTATGGCCTACTTGGTGAGCCCCACATGCTCCAGCGTGCGTAGTCGAAAGGGCTATGTATGCTTCAGTTTCACTTAAGCACTTTAGCAGTACCTCTTCAGGCGTCTTTTTAAATAACTCATTACCCATGAGTACGTAACTCAACGCCCTATACTTTGTTTTTCGTTCTGTCGAAGCTACTGGGTTTTGAAGATAATCCACAATGGGTTTCCTCCAATCTTGCTCTGACAAATTGTCTATGAACGAAATTTCGAAGTTACTTTGATCAGCATATCCTAGTCTTGTCGACTCTAAGTCTGTTGGTGACAGACAAGTTGCTTTTATCTTTTCTCGAACTTCGATTGCTCTTTGTAATCTCGTTTTTGAAATTTTGTACCCAGATGCAATTTGTGCCAAATCGTTGGCTATTTGATTTTCCAATCTGGGTATGTGTCGAATGTTGACCATTTCAAATTTTTTCAATAAACGGTTTGCTATCACAAAGTACATAATGAGATTTTCTCTTATGCATTTATATTCTTTTGTGACTTGCTTAATGACTAACTCTGAGTCTCCCATTATTTCGACTCGAGTTGCCCCCAATTCCAACAATATCTCAAGGCCAGTAATTAGAGCTTCATACTCAGCCTCATTGTTCGAACAAGAACCTGATATCTTGTACTTGAATGTTGTTGGAATTTTTTCTGGAGAAATAATCAAGACTCCTACTCATGTTCCGTCTTTATGGCTGAAACCATCGAAGTAGAACTTCCAAGGTTCTATCTCCACATAATTAATACTCTCAACTTGAATTGAGTGGTCGACTATAAAGTCTGCAACCACTTGTCCTTTTACTGCCTTAAGAGGCATAAAGGTCAAGGAGTATTCAGTTAATGCTAGTGCCCACTTGCCAATTCGACTGTGCAAGATGGGTTTCGACAACATGTACTTGAAAACATCAAAATGAGACGAAACGTACACATCAACTGGTTTTATATATTGCTTGAGCTTTGTACAAGAGAAATACAGACATAGACACAATTTTTCAACTTCGCTATATCTAGTTTCTGCATCGTTCAAAACTCTACTAAGATAGTAAATGGGTCTTTCGACTCCATTTTCATCTTCTTGGGCTAACATGCTTCCCAAAGTTTTGTCGGACGCAGCTATGTACAATCTCATACTCCTGTTACTACAAGGAGGCACCAAAATAGGTGGCTTTGTGAGGTACCCTTTGATTTTGTCGAAGGCTTCCTGTTGCTCTTGCCCCCATTCGAATCCCTCTTTGTTCAGTCGAAGCAAGGGTGAAAAGGCTTGAGCTTTCCCACTTAGGTTAGATATGAATCTCCTTAATAAATTTATCTTGCCTAACAGAGATTTCAATTCCTTTTTGTTCGATGGCGCTTTCGCTTCCAGAATTGCCTTCGTCTTGTTCTGGTTGATCTCGATTCCTTTCTTGTGGACAACGAAGCCCAAGAAATCTCCAGCTTTCACACAGAATGCACACTTCAAAGGGTTCATCTTGAGACCATGTTCTCTCATTCTTTCGAATGATTGTCGAAGGTGGTCTATATGGTTCTTCCTGGAAACAGATTTTATAACAATGTCATCAATATATACTTGCATAAAGGTGTTAATAAAATCATGGAAGATAGAATTCATTGCTCGCTGGTATGTTGCCCCAGCGTTCTTTAGGCAAAAAGGCATCACTACCCATTCGTAAGTGCCTAAAGCCCCAGGGCATCGAAAATCTGTTTTCGACACATCCTCTTCAGCAATGAATATTTGATTATATCCTGAATAACCATCGAGCATACTCGGATACTCGTAGCCAGCAGCAGAATCGACTAGCATTTCCGCCACAGGCATAAGATATTCATCTTTGGGTGTAGCAGCATTCAAATCTCTGAAATCTATGCACACCCTCAATGTACCATTTTTCTTAATCACTGGCACAATGTTTGCAATCCATTCGACGTACCTCGTAACGCGTATGAATTTGCACTTCAGCAGTCTTTCGACTTCCGTTTTGATCTTCGACAGTATTTCTGGAGCGAAGCGTCTTGGACTTTGCTTGATTGGCTTCTTCCCAGGTTTGATTGGTAACTGAAGTTCCACCAATCCTCTGTCGAGACCAGGCATTTCGTCGTAATCCCATGCAAAACAGTCTTTGAACTCTTTCAACAATTTTTGCGCTGATGTAAGTTGGCATTTTCTCTGACCCTTCGCCCAAGTTGATTTCTTCTAAAGGATCCTGCGCTAACATTTTGATGTTGTTCGCCAAGGGGTCCTTTTCGAAGCCCAAAGGCTCATCGTCATAGATGGCGTCGAGCCTCTGTTCCTGCATCCCTTCTGGCATGATATCAGGAGGTTCTGGATCGAAATCCTTCCCAGGACCTGTAGAAGATAACTGTTGATCATTGGCCTGTGTGGCCATGTATTTTACTTCGGCTTCGAGAGCCGTTATCATCTTTGTTTCGGCTACGTAAGCCGAAATTCGCTTCAATGATTGTGACTCAGTCATTATCACTGAATTCACTTCCCCAACCAGTTGGTTGGATGTCAGTTAACCCACTGAAGTCTATGTGGGACAAGTCTTCTCTGTCCCATTGAAAACCATGCTCAGGGTGCAGGTATAGGGAACAAAAAGTATTTGGCGCTGGCGCCAAGTCGAAGTCAGGTGTTGGACATGGCCCAATGTGAGCCAAGTTCTTGTCGAAGTCTGCCAGCCCTAGGTGATTCACTTCGCCCAGGTAATAGCTTTGGTCCGCTTCTATGTTTTCGACCATCCCATCAGGACGCCACAGCAGCAACCTCTGGTGCATTGATGATGGTACAACTCCAACACCATGAATCCATTCACGGCCCAACAAAAGATTATAGTTAGGTTTGGCCGATATGACCATAAACATAGTTGGTCGAAGGATAGATCCCACCTTGATATCCAGTTGGATCACACCCATTGTGGTCCCTATGCCGCCTTCATAATTCGACAGGACCATGTTGTGAGGCTTGATATTCTCATCACTTTTGCCTATTTTTCTTAGCATAAAGTGAGGAATAATGTTGATGGTTGCCCCACAATCCACCAAGATTTTATTTACTGTGGTTTCTTCGAGTTTAGCCCTTATAAATAAAGGCTTGAGGTGATTTTTCATCGCCTCTATAGGTGGTTCGAAGAACCCATTCTGCTCCTCCTTAGTGCCATTATCCATGACGAAATAGCACACTGGCCTATGTTTGGCCATTTCTTGCTCCACTTCCCAATCACTTGTTTCGACCTCCACCTGGCGGTTGAACTCTCTGGGCAGTACTGAGACTATATTCACCATGATGTCCAAAGTGTCATCAGACTCAGAACCATCTTCGTCATCAACTTCACCTTGGTTAGGCCAAACTAGCCTATTGGTTACTGGTTCTCTTTCCAGAGGTTTCCTTTGCTTTCTTTGAGGAACATTTGAACTGGTTTCTGCCTTTGGTTCATTAGCAGCCTCCCTCTCAGCTTTTCGTCGCCTCTGGTATCTCCTCCATTGAGATCGAGACATGGGATTTTTTCCTTTGTAGTTGCTTGACACCTGTGTCACTCTAGGGGTAGCAACCTGAGGCTCTTTCTTATGTGTTAAAGATGAACCTCTTGGCACATCGAAGGAGTGCCAACTTTCCTCGCTTGGCCTCTTTCGACCAGATGTTTTGTACCATGTATCTACTGGCACATTAGTTGGAGGCCTGAAAGTCAGTGGCCTCTTTTCTTGGTTTGAACCTCTTTGGGAGGCTCTTCTGGGATCATGTCGAAGATCAACATTTTCCCTTTTTTTATTTGCTGCTCTTACACCTTGAATATGTTCAGCAGCTTTTTTGTCGGAGATCGAACTGCATCTGGGACACAGCATCACCTCTGACTTCTTTTTCTGGCATCTTTGCAGAAAATCTGCCAGATTTTCATTTTCCCGAGGGAAAGCAGTTTTGTTAGCTTGTTCTTGCCTCATGGCCTCCTCTGATGCTTTTGGTTCAGAGACTTCGACCATGTTGATATTCATGGTATCTTTGTTGGCAAGAGTCAACTGCTTCATTTGAATCTCCAAACCCTCTGTTTGGCCTTGAACTGCGGCCAAGTGAGAACTGGGTTTTGTTCCAGATTTTTGGGCTCCAACTGTCTCCAGCTTTGGGCTTTCGACCGCTTTCTGAACCGCTTCAATTGTCTTTCTGGATAGATTCCCAAAAAAACTGCCAAAGATTGGCATGTTGACATGGTCCTTTGAGACTTCGACCATTGTGATTCCTGGCCTCTTCGACTGGCTTCTGGATGCCTCAATCACGTTCACCTCTGAAGGTTCAGCATAATGGGCTTCAGCCTGCAACGGGTTAGATTCCACAGTCATGGGGGTCTTGTCAGCAAACTTCAACCTCCCTTCTTCGATAGCATCTTGTACAAGATTCCTGAAAAGAAAACATTGAGACGTTTTATGGCCCAGAAAATTATGATATTTACAAAAGCCTGTCTTCTTTCTTTGATCAAGAGGAGGCACTTTTACCCCTAGGGGTATTATCATTTGGCCATCTTTTACAAGCAAGTCAAAGATTTCATCACATTTTGTAATATCAAAACTATAAGTCTTTTTGGGGAACCTATCGTTGGTCCTTTCCTGACCAGTGGGATTTTTTCCACTTGAGGGGACTAACAGTTTGCAAGAATATGGTGGTCCTTGTTTTAGTTCCTCTAAATCGACTTCGCCTTCTTCGACAGTTATAGTTTCGTCAAAGGTTTCTGGATCTTCATCATCCATCTCAACATACGCTATCCTCTCTCTTTTGTGAGTTTTTGTTGCCTTGGCTTTCTCAGCTTTAAGGCGTTCGACCTGTCGAACTCTATCGGCCAGTTGGGCCATGTCTCTCAGGTATTGAGTGTCTAACTTCTTCCTAATGGAATAATCTAAGCCGCCTGCGGCTATTTTGACTAACTCATGTTCTGGAACTTGTGTAAAGCATCTTGCTTTGAGCAATCTAAACCTATTTAGATATTCGTCTATAGGTTCAGTGAAACGTCTCTTTACACTGGCCAATTCCTTCAGGCTTATCTTGGTTTGTCCCATGTAGAATTTCTCATGGAACAATCTCTCCAACTGGGTCCAATGATGGATCGAATTGGGGGGAAGAGTTGTAAACCAAGTAAAAGCGTTCTTTGTTAAAGAACTTGGGAAGTACTTAATCCTCAGGTTTTCGTTGTTTGAAATATCTCCTGCTTCGATCAAGTATCTCGCCACATGTTCGACAATAGATTTTGTCGTGTCCCCAGAGAATTTAGTGAACTTAGGGACTTTACATCTAGGAGGTAGGTCTGTTTGTAACACGTATTCTGACAGTGGGGAGGTGAAGTTGGGCCTACGGAAGCCCATGTTCATCCCATTTTGCGTCATGATTCTTTCAATCATGGCTGCCAGATTATTTTCCAAACCCATATTTTGGCATTGGATATGCTGAACTACTTCGTCGGCATTTTGGTTTCTGTTAACTAACCTTACCTCTGGGGTTATTAACCTAGGTTCTTCGACAGTCTGCTCCAATCTTGCCCTAAGGTTTTCTTCGACAGGCTGCTGGCCTTGGTTGATAGTGGTTTCTTCCTCTAAGAGTATACCTTGGTTTCCCCTCATTGGCGCCCTTTGGGGCTGTCGAATAGGTTGGGGTACTCCAAAGAAATCAGCTAAACGCGTCATTTGCGCTGTCATCTGCTGATTCGATTGGGTGGTGTTTTGTATTAGAGGATTCAGCACTGTACTTAAAGTTTGTGCCAACATTTGAACCATATCATGGTTGCTTTCGTCCATTTGTTGCCTCAAGAATGCTGTCGAGGCATTTGTAAGGCCATGTGCTACTTGGGACATTCCTCCTAAGAGTTGGGTCCTATTTCTGTTCGCCATACCTACTCCAGAACCTTGGAGCGGCGAAGAGGCACTCACTAAAGGGTCTGAAAAAGTGGACGCTGCGTTCGTTAGGCTAGCCAAATCAGACGTTGGCATGCCATAGAGTGGTTCTCGATTATGACCGCCTGTCATAAATCCTGGGGGAACATAAGGCCTTGTGCCCAGATTTCCCCTTGGTGGGGGAGTTCCCAAAGGCACTCTGGGGCCAGTGAACGGAGGTAATGGCCCCGTCGTTGTGACCGTTACTGCTGGTGTTGAACCAGCGGTTATCGCTTCACTTACGGTCGGGATAACCGTTGTTCCCACAATCATTTGTGGGATTTCGTTATTGTTTGGCGGATTCGCCATCTCTTCTCTTCTTCTGGCGGTATTGGTATTGTTAGTGTATATTCTACCACTTCTCAATAACATACAACACTCCTCGAAAAAGATGATATTTTGTGTAAACAGGTTAAACTTCAAAATCAACACACTGGTCCCACCGGGTGTGCCAATTTGTTTACCGTTGGTTTTGGTAAACAACCGCTGATCTTCCAAATGGTTACTTATTTGGTTACTCGCAGGATCGATCAGATTGATCCTAAGACATGTGGTTGATTTTGGGGTTTTGATTAAGTTGACAATGGTTACATGACAAGAAAATAAAGAAGCTTTATGTAAATTGCATGAAGAAGAGAACTTGATAAAATAAAGGAGGGCTTGAAATAAAGGTTTTCGACAGGAAAAGTAAAGGAGAAAGCAAGTAAAGTTTCTGGAAAATAAATGACTTTGATTAATAAAAGTGGTGTTTCACACATACATTCTCAACAATTCTTTCTCACACGCTGGGTACTCGAATCTATATGAGTGACTTGTATATAATTGTGAACACACGCGAAAAACTGCGTGAACTACTAATATTTATACTAGACATCCCAAGTAACCGTCGGGCAGTTACACTGCTTCGAGATGACTCCACTTGGCACGTTCTCAGCGTCCGACGCTCCAGATCTTTGCACGTTGCACTTGGTAACCGCTGGGAACCGTTTTCCCTTCAAACGTTTGAATTTCAAACCGTCCCACTCTAAGCAATCGAACACCTTCGTCGAAAGGCATCTTCGACGAGCCACACCTTTGACGTCGAAGGCCACCAAATTATCCCTTGGAAGAAACTCCCTAAGTACATCGCCATCTTCCAATGGGCATTTCGACAGACCCAGCTGGTCGAAAACATCCTTCAGCTTTGATGGCTGATATTAATAAAAACAAGGGTGTCGAATTTAGGAGCTAACACACTTTCACTTTCTCTACAATCTAATTATTTTCAGTTTGCATTTTTCCAAAACCCTTTCATTTTCTTCTCAAATTTTCTGTGTGAACATGGCTTCCTCAAGCATCCCAAATACCAGTACTCAGAGAATAGAATCCATGGAACAATATGAAGAACCGTTCATAACTCTTCTCACACCCATTGACAACCTAGAAGTGCTTTCAGAACTGATTGTGGATTTTGAAAGTCTTCAAGAAAATGGGTTCAATATTTCTGAAGAAGTAAAGGCTCAAGGATGGAACAGGTATTTTGACCGTCTTCTAGGTCCAACGTTCCCAATCCTTGTGAAGGAATTTTGGATTCATGCCTCATCCTCCAACCATCAAGTCACTTCGTATGTAATGGGGAAGAAGATAGTCATAACTGAAGATCTTATTGCAAGACTGATAGGTTATAGTGGTGGTGGCGTAAGGTGTATAGACATGGCTGAAAGATGTGTTGATGTCGCTTCAATTGCTAGAGAAATTTTCACTCTGGGTCTTCCCTCCAACAAGATAAGGGATCTGAAGGATCATCACAGAATATGGGCCAAGATAATTCTGGGATGCATCAATCACAGGAAGCCAACCAACTCTCCTGACTACATAAACATTGATCATCAGTTTCTGATCTACTTCATCTCCCAGAAGACTAAGGTGAATCTGGCTCATTTGCTATTCAATCATCTGAGGACTACTGTTAAGGAGACTAGAGAAGATGAGCGAACTAAAAGGGACTGGATACCTCTTGGAAGGCTCATATCTTATATTCTGACAGAGAATAGGCTGATAGAGCATCTAACAGAAGCACAAGAAATCAGCTCTCTAGAGGTAACTGCTGGGAAGCCTTTGAATGCAAAGAATATGAAAAAGATGAAGATTATTGAGAACATCAAGAAGGAACTCAGTGTTACTTCTTTTGCAACCATTACTTCCAGAAGAATCCCTCAGGATGATTTCCCTATGTTCTCAGAAATTGATTCCATGCCTGAGATTATCGTCAGATATCTGGATGCATGCAAGGAAGATGGTACTGCACCAGATTTAAATATTCAGGACTTGCAACAGAAGGCTCCAGAAGTTGTGCTGAAGAAGAACATGAAAAGGAAGGCAGCAGCAGAAGGATCATCCCAGCGGACTCCTAAAGCTGCTCAAAGGAAAGGTAATCCTTCTACTGTTAATGTTTTAGAATCAATTACTATATCAACATCTGAACTAATACCTACCCATTCAGAAATTACTACCCCTCAAACCTTTGATGATTTTGACATAGGATTTGACCCCTCTGAAACTCTAAGTCTTAGAGGAACTCACTCCCTACCTATCAATCCAAATACTGAAACAACTCAACCAGAACTTGCAAAAGTTCTGTCAGATATTGAAACTTTTGACCAGAATATTTCTTCTCCCACACCCGAAAATCCAAACTCTGAAACCACTATAGAAGCACCACAACCAAAAATTCCCCTCTCTCCACAACCAGAAATACCACTACCTCCATCTCCTCAACCAGATATTCATCCACCATCCCCACAACCTGAACTATTTCAACCAGAAGTTCAAACTTCTGAGATCCAATCTTCTAAGACCTGTGAACCAGAACCTCATAACACTCAATCCAACCAATCTGAAGAACCCACTTCAGATTCTGATACCATTCCTATTCCAGGTATCACTGAACCTCTGGCCATCCGTATGCCCCTCACCATTCTGGACATTCCCCAAATTCCCTCTTCACTAGAATCAACTCCATCAAACTCCCCAACTAGTCCAATAATTATACCAGACTCTCCCACTCCCTCACCAAAGAGAAATCCATATGACAACGCTAACCTTGTCATTGATCTAACTGTTTTTGAATGTATTGCTGCCATAACTCACAAAATGGCCATTCCAAAACCAAAACCATCTGAACCCACACTAGATGTTGGTACTAGTTTATTTATGTTTGAAACAGAAATGCAGAAATGGATAACCTCCCTGAAGCAAGCTAGTCTTGAGATGATTAATCCTGCTGCTTCAGATTATCTTTAGACAAGTTTTAGAAAATGGATAAGTTCTGAAACTCATATGATGCAAGAACAGAGCTACGGACACGTTCAACAGAATTTCAGTAATCTGCTAAAGGTAATTGAAGACCAAGTTCTGAGCCAACTGCTCAAGGAAGAGATTCTCCCTCTGGACAATGCTCCCTGGTCAGAACATCGTCCAACAGACAAAGTTCAACCAGAGTCAGAAGATCTTACTCTGACTGCTGCTCAAGATGAGATGATTCCTGCAGAAGAATTGGTTCAAAAAGATCATATTGCAGAATGCTCTGAGAAGCATCCAGTTACTGAAGATTCTCATGCTTCCTCCTATGATAGGAAGACTCTGGAAGATCTGAAGAGAGCAGATATTATTATGCAGGAAAGGATGGATAAACAGGATGATAAAATTTCAGAAATCAAGAGCATGTTAACCAAATAAGAGGAAACCAACACCCAGATCAAGGGCTTGTTGGAAGCTTTGTTCACGCGCCTTCCTCCTCCATCTTAGATTTTCCTTTGTTTTTAAAATTTGTTTATCTGTAATATTTTCTACATTGCTGTTGTTCGGAACTTCTTATCGTTGCTTCTAATTTTAATATAAATCCTTTTTGGCTCTGATTATATATTCTTTTTGATAACTGACAAAAAGGGGGAGAAAGAATAAGATATTTTCAATAACGAATTACTGAGACATAAGTCTCAAACATTCTGATCTACTTAATTTCTTTCTTCTTAAAAGCTTGAACAGGTACCAAACTCTGATGAAAGACGTAGTCAAATTCTGATGCTCAAGGACTCAAAGAATTTAAGGGAAGTAATCAACTCAGGGGGAGTTTTTTCTTCTTAATTCTATACTTTTTATTCTTTATTCTTAATTGAAAAATCTGGTTTTTGTCATCATCAAAAAGGGGGAGATTGTTAGAACATAGTTTGATTCTACAACCCTTGATTAGAGTTTTGATGATAACAAAATACAAAGAATAAATAAATCCAAAGATATATATATACAGAACATACATGCTACTTAAAATTATGTCTTGTATATGCAAAACTTCTGATGGGATCAACATCAGAAGATAGGCAATAAAGCATTACACGCTGAAAGCAAAGCAGGCTTTACGCTGAAGCTTGATGACCAGAATCTGCGCCTAAACAAGTACACTCAGACTCTGAACAAAGACAGCTTTACCAAGTCATCAACACTCCGAAGCGTTATCAGCGGTTAAAGCAAAGAAGACTCTGAAGCGTTATTGGCTATTCAAGACAGAATTAAATGCTAACGGCTTTCTTCAGACAAGATCTTCTTCAAAATGAAAGTGTGTTATTATCATTAAACTTGCTTTTATGGACAACGTCTCTTGCTTGCCTATTTAAACAAGTCTGCTTGTGAAAGAAGCATGTACGTACGCACACATCAATTTGTAGAGAATTCCAAATCACGCATATTCAAGCTCTAGCAAATTTATTTTATTCCAAGCTTAATTTGTGTAACTATCACCGTTGTGATATACTGTTTTGTTAGAAAACAACAACACACTCTTGTTCAATTATTTGCAAAAGATTTCCTTGAGATAAACCGGTTTGTGGTTATACTCAAGAAGACTTTAACAGTTGTTAAAGTAGCTGTTGTAATCCTTTGAGATTAGTGGATTAAGACCTCGTTGGAGAGAGGCGAAATCACCTTGACGGGTGGAATGGAATAGTTTGAGATCAGACGAACCAGGATAAAAATACTGTGTCATTAAGCTGTTTTGATTTAAGTTTTTCAATTCAACCCCCCTTCTTGTGTTTTTCACATCTTCAGCTATTGCTTTGCGACTCCAAGCAAACATGCAAGGAGCCTTTGCTCAAATGAAGGGTGTGACCCAAACAGGCATCGAAGGAGGCCACACGCCCCAAACGAAAGATGCATGCAAAAGGTTTAAATGCCCAAATGAAGCTTGCAACAAATGAAATGCCACATGCCCCAAACGAAAGAGGCATGCATGAGGAAAAATATGCAATCGAAGGAGACCAGAAAAGAGGCGTTTGCCTCCTGAATTGAAGGACATCAGCAGGAGGATTTTTGCCTTGTGAATTGAAGCTAGTTGAAGATAAGTGTTTCCCAGTCGAAGCTTGCAAAAAATTGTTTCAAAGGGAGACTTTGACCTTGTGCATGCTAGAATGGTGGGAAATTCTGCCTTGTGAATTTGGAAAACATGCAGGAAAGAGGCTTGTATGGCCAAACGAAAGATGTATACCAATTTTGCACTAAGATACTAAAATGTTCCAGCAAAGCTAGAATCGAACTTGTCCAAAAGAAGTCTAGTGCCCAAACGAAGCAGGAGATGAACTTGCCTAAAAGAAGTTCAATGCCCAAACGAAGGGTGTAACCAAAGCTTACATCGAAGGAGCCAAAGTGCCCAATCGAAAGATGTAAAATCGAAGGGAACTTGTTTTTCCTTCAATTTTTTCAAAAAGAATATTTTCATCCGATTTTACCTTTTTAAGAGTTTCCTCTTTAACTTGATGCTGAAAAATCCAATTGTACTTATGCAAGCTTGAATTTTTGAGAATCCTTTGTGAGAAATGCCTTGAGAAATGAGAGGGAAAATTTTGGCGTACAACACTAAGTATGAAGGAAATAACAACAGAGTAAATCGAAAGGACCAGTGAAATCTTTTAGTTCCACACCTGCATTTGTCGGAGAAAGAACGGAAATAGCTGACAAGTCATAGTGAAGGAAACCTTTGAAATTGTCCAAGGTGTACTTAGTCGAAACCATTCGATTAACACGTTTTTAAGACTCTTGTCTTAAAAAGTTAAGATAATTACCATAAATAAACTAGTTTGGGTAAGGAAGATAGAACACCAGAGCAAAATCAGCACTGGGCAAGTTTGGAAATTTTAGTTGTTGAAGTTTGAAAGCTAAGTCATATCTATGTTCAGATTTGACACAAGTAGGAATGTTTAAATGAGGAATCATTTTAGTGAATTTCTCTTTTAAATTTTGTGCTTCATTAAAAGTGGATTTCCTTGATGTGAATGTATTTACCTTTGTGGCTCAGATCCTGCATAGATGTAAAAGCTTTCCTCATATATTGGCTAAGAAATATGGCGTCAAACATATTCTTTGAATACAAGTCTTTCCATCAAATATCAAAGCCCTTCTAGCAGTATAAAGATGGTCATAAGGGAACAAGATTAAATTCTGCAAAATTGGCATGATGAGCCATGTGTTCCTCTCAGTCTAAGAGAGAGAACCTCATTCCCATTGTGCAAAGTTTGTGTTCTTCTAAATATAGGCTCGGGGATTAGTTTGTCGAGACACAAAATTGGTTTGATAGGTAAGCATGCAGATGTTGCTTTTCACAGGCGTGATCCTCGAGACAATTAACCTAGGGAGTAAAAAGGCTCTCCAAACATCAACAATATATGTGTATTTAGGAAAAATGTCAATAAGAGATCTTGTAAACCATTCAGGGCCATGAGCCCTATTGGAAAAAGGGGCCATCGAAGGACTAAAGACATGACGTTTTGAAAAAATCATGATGTACTTAATGAAATACTCCCCAAAATTATTTCCATCATCACCAGGAGTCAGTCAAAACAATCTTGTTCCCTCAACAATTCGATTTTGGATTTCAGGATCTTTGTTGTTCATTTTGCTAGAAGTATTTAGAGATAGTTTGAATGTTGCATTCAACCATAATTGGAGAAGCCAGTGTGGGCCAGCTAGGAGCAAGTTTGTGCCTGCCTTGTACTCTTTCAGTTTGGAAGTAGCAGATCCAAGGCTATCATATAATCCAATAAGAATTAACTCACTGAGGCACACTTTTCGACCAAAGTGAAGTTGATTTGCTAAGGTAAGGAGTCTTCTGGCTACTTGTAAAGATTTACAAAAAAAGATACACCTAGATGGCCTGAGAGCAAGAAAAGATATGTGCTTAACGTCGCATACTTCATCTCCTTCGACATGGTAAAGATTCATGTATTTGGTGAAGGAAGCATTGTCAACAGTGGAATTGATGGTGTTTATATCCTGTTGATAAGGATCAGAGGTTTCCCCAGTAGGGGGAGTCTGGTGATAGCAGCCACATCATAAAGAGTGAGAGTTATCATCCCACGGGGGAGATGGAAAGTATTGTAAGTAATATCCCAGAAGTACAATAAGGACATAAGCACAAGTTGGAAATATCTAAAACCTATTTTCAACACTTGAATCAAATTGAATATTCCTAAGTCTTTCCAGGCCTGAGATTTCACGTTTTCGACTTTAGCCAGCCAATCGAGACATTGTTTATCTGCTACAGGCCAAGACCTAAAAGGTATGATGTTTTTTGTTACGTATTTGAATTGAAAAGGTTTATCTTCAGCTACAGTAAATTAGGGAGTATCTTTTTGGGTTTTCTCTATAGATGATTCTGCTAATTGTTTATCAGGGTTGCTATCTTTTTCTTAAAAGGTTTAGCTTTGTTAACAACAGGTTTGGTATCACAGTAAACAGGAACACATTTCTTTATTTTCCATAAACATTTATAAGACATCAAAGGACCCATATACCCTAGGGTTTTATCAGCAAGGGTAAAAGGAATTATTATTTGAAAAACATAAATATCTTGTTGTTCAGCAGAAATGTGTG
The DNA here is from genome assembly GCA_948472305.1 of Vicia faba. NCBI lineage: Eukaryota > Viridiplantae > Streptophyta > Magnoliopsida > Fabales > Fabaceae > Vicia > Vicia faba. The sequence continues at coordinate 1,672,177,082 of OX451737.1, forward strand.
GTGTTGAAACCAGTTCTTGATTTCTAACAAGAATGGGTTTTGTGATGTGATGAATCGGCTGGAATGCAACATTATTCATGGTCTTCACTTCCTTGTTCTTCACATTTGTGTAAGATTTTATTCCTTTTTTGGATGGTGCCATGATTGACAGGTTCAATTTCTTGATTATTTGAAAGTTTTTGAGAAAGAGAGAGTGTAAAATTTTGAAAACCAGAAGATTGAGAAGATGGAAAATGTGTTTGGAGAAGAAGAAGGATATTTATAAGCTGGAAACTATTCAGTTTATATGTTAAAATTTTGGAGTTAGTGGGACACATGGTGATTTATGATAAGCTGATATAAGAGATTGCTTATTTAAAAGCTACATTGGGAACCTACTTTTGTAGCAAATGATGAAACTGTTGCGCGCACGTCTTGATTAGACGTTTTGAAAAAGTAAGTCACGATTGTTCTAACATATAAGTGGTTATTGTCTATCATGAAGATTTTATCTTCGTCGAAATATAATGGTTTTGCAAGAAATGTATGTTTCTCCAAGAAATTCGAAAGACACATTTATTGGGGGCAACTTGTTGACTAGAAATTTCGACTACATGAAATATTAGCTGAAATGATATATGGTAAGAGGAATGTAGTTCTAAACAGAGAGTAGAGATGTCTTTATAAAGTTTCGATAGACAAAAAGCTAATAAAAGCTTTGTTTTGTTAAGTGTTGGCACAAGATTCGTATGCGAACCATAAAGATTTCAAGTTATTTGAAATATCATTAAGCATATTTCGACCGTTATGTTTGGCGTTTGAAAACAAGGAGTTTTCAAATTCAAAATATTGATCTTATCCAAAGAGACGCATGGAAGCTTAGAATTCGAAGGCACGTGCAAATTTCGAACGTGGAAACATATTATTTAGAGACTGTTTGGTCGAAATTAGCATAAATAGAGGTATTAATGTTAGGATTCAGTGTGTTCACATCTTTGTACAAAATACTTAAAATTACTCAAAGTACCACTGTTATAGAAATGAGTTTGTGAAAATGTACGTATGATACACCAATTTTATATTTATTGTTATCCAACTTTAATTGAAAGATTTATACATTCCTTTAAATTTCAATTGAAATCTCTTTACATTCCAGTCTTTTCTTTAAAAGAATTACCTTACTATTTACGAAGTAACAATTGAAATAATCTTTGTCTTAAAGAATAAAGATGTTGTTGAAAACACTCTTTGTTTTAAGAATATAAGTTTTGAATGAGAAAACATGTACTTAGGATTAATCTGGTCGATCCTGCAAGTTACCATTTTTATTCAATTTGGAAGACTAGCGGTTGTTTACCAAATTTAATGGGAAACAACGGTATGGTGAAAATGCAGAATTTTCACCAAATGATGGACTGCTAGTATGCAATCCTGCCATCATTGTCGTGGGCCTTCTATACTCATGTATATTTCTTGTGAAACTAGGCATATACATCCCAGAAGTTAGAACCACTATCATCTATTTCTCTTGTGAAACTAGGTGCATAAGGCCCAACAGTTGTGACCATTGTTGGTCTTGCAGTTACTGGTTGTGTTGTCGTAACTATATTTGGCGTTGTCGAAGACACGACCACTAGACTGGAACCTACATGCGTCGCTGCACTGGTATTTCCTCCCAGATTCTGATCCCTTTCAGGAGTTCTAGGATCTACCATTTTTCTACCACTTCTTAATTCCATGCATGAAACAAGAAGACTTAAACATAAACGTGTCTCACTGGACGTGCCAAATTTTCTCTCTATGAAATAATCACTTGCCTCTTATTAAAGGTTACTTACAAGATCAACTGCAGTAATCCTAGTTTGTGTGTTTAAAATGTTTTTGGGTTGAAACAAGGATAAAGGGGAAAAAGGTAAATCCAATTGCAAAGCAAAAAAATTAAAGACAAGGCTTTTAATTTAAATTGAAAATACTGTAAATTTCTACGAATTTAAATATGGAAGCATTCATACATTGTTAAGCTTGAACTCGTTTCTCAATTAGATGCAGGTACTTTGAGTGTATTGCTATTAAATGTTAAGAAATGCGACCCCTAACACAAACACAAAAATTTGCTAAAATGGATATCCTAAATATGAAACTGTTGTACCCCAAAATTTTCCCTCCCATTTTCTTCAAATCATTCTTTCAAGTCTCTTCAAATGGTCAAGGCACCCAAGGGTTGACTAGTCAAGATGCACCTCCTAGACCAAAAGCCTACAACTAGGGTTTGGAGTTTCTCAAGGAAATCTGGTCTGCAAAAGTATCGAGTGGCTCCCATGTTTCTCCATAGGACCTCAACAAGGCTCATGTCAAGTTTCAAGCCATACATCACAAGTTTGCTCGGTCAACGACTCAAATGCCTGAAAATCAACTATATTGATCAAAAAGTCAACTATGGTCAACATATAGTTAAACTTCAAGGTTTTTGGTCAAAATCAACATTTTGAAGTGATATTAGTCATTTGATCAAGGATTTATCATGATTCCCCAAGGAAAGTCCTCAGATAATCAAAAGTCAAGAATTTCCAAATTAGGGTTTTCCTTAGGAGAAGTCAACTGAACTTTGACCAGGCATAACTTTCACATGCTTCATCAACTTTTCCCCAACCAAAGCCCATTTTGAATAAAATTGAATTCTCTACAACTTTGGTTTTATTCTCAAGTCCAAAATATGCTTCACGTGGAAGATATGATCTCATACATTATAGGTCATTTTCAAAAAGTCAACAAAAGACACTTTTTATCAAGGCAACTTACATCAAGATAATGTCTCCAAATATAAAAATGATTAAAAGAGAAAGTATGTAGGACATCTTAGGATTTCTTAAAACTCAAAGATAATCTCCAAAAGATGAAAATTGAGCAAGTTATGAGTTGCACACATTATGGAATTTTAAAGGAATTCATGAATTTCAAGTTGGGTAATTTTGAACTTTTAGACCAATGGACCTAATTTTTGAGACTCATACATGTTCAAGATATGATATAGGACCCCTAAAACCATTCCCTTATTTTTCATGATTTTTATTCATTTTATTTGATTTTTTTTTCATTTAAAACAAATTAAGTCATGAACAAAGTGTAAAGCAAATGGACTTAGGCGTACGATAGGACTTTTGGGTCAAGATTAAAGCCCAAATTTCGTGCAAAGGCCAGCAAGAAGGTCCAGGATCAATACATGTCAAGAATGGCAAGGATTTCACAAGTTCGGAAACATTTTAATGTGTTCTATCTTGTTTTGAAAAGGGCCTTAATGCCTTGATTCTTACCTTACTTGTTTTCTCTCCTACCATATTATGCAAGATAAAAGGGACGGAAAAAATCATTGCCTAAGAGAACGGAAAAATCATTGCCTAAGAGAGAGCTCAAAATTCACAAAAAATTCCAAGAAGTTGTAAAACTCACAACCCAAGTTCCTGTTTCTCTCACTCAAAACCAGTGACTCCCTCATCCTTCTAAGATCCCAGGAGGTGATCCACATCATTATCCAACCCCACGCGTCTCAGAATCCCTTCATACCATCTCTCTGATTTGGTAAAATCTTGATTTCGAATTTCTTTGATTTCGTAATTTAAATCATTTTTATGAGTGTATTCTTATTACTATTGATGTTTTGAGAAAGTCTAACGTTTTACATGCAAGCATGAAGGCAGAAATAACGTGATGCCATCGTTAGGGCATCAAGAACGTTTGGTTTCGGATATCAGGATATGGGACGATCCAGATGAAAATAAGCTCAGATTCAGAATCAAGATATTTTCTTTTTTTAATATATATGTTTTCTTATTAAATTTTTTTTAGATAATTAAATCAATCATAAAGATCTCATAAAATCAAAAACCCCAATTTTTTTTTAATTTAAATTAATAATCACTTCCTTTATTTAATTAAAATCAATTAAACATTAGATTTTTTTATTATCATTAATATAATTTTCTTAAATCAATTAAAAATAATAATAAACAAAAAATCATAAAATTGAAACCATAAAAAAATAGGTTTAGGGTTTTTAGATTAAAATTAATTTTTGACAAATTTATTTTAATCCCATTTTAATGTTTATTTCATAATTAATTTGTAATTAATTTAGACTTTTTTTTAAAGATCAAATCACAAAAATACCAAAAATATTTAGGTATTTATTTTTAGGGTATTTAATTTTCTTTCTAAATAATCTTTCCTATTATTTTCTATTTCTTTACCATTTTAGAAATAAATGTATATGTCACACATATGATTTTGTAATAGTTAGTTTATCTTTTTCGCATTTTCTTTCTAAATATTGTAACTGCTCATGGGATGTAATAGTTTAGGATTTACCTTCCCGCACTTTTACTTCCCACACCTCTGTATATACATGTATATTACTGTTAGTAATTAGGTCATGTATGGCAAGATAAAAGCAAACGTTAGCAAACCTAACACCCAAGATAAATAACTGAAACACAACACACTCGTACACGTGCACCTATAAGGTACCTCCACTTGTTGTCTTCAGATGAATAAATAGTCACGACTCTCGAACGTAAGAGATTTTAGTGGTAACCCTTTGGTTTAAAGATCATAAGTCCCTCGATGACCCTTTCGACGTTGTCTCGGTATATTATCTTAAAACCATAGGGTAACTACTAAAGTATCTTACTAGTTGCTTTCATGACTGTACGATGATTCTCGCCTGTCCCTCAAAAATATTCAACGATAGGGCTATCTACTCTCTAATAGTAGGATAACACCGTTTAAAGGAAATGAGGAAAAGAACAAAAATCTTTCGAGTAGGCAGATAGCTCATATTTTGCTTGCTCATACAAATAAAACAATTTTTTACACACATACACAAACTCTTTTCTAAATATTTTCAAAGACAAAAAACGCTTTGTATATGTTCTCGCCGAAATGAGAAACATTACAACGTTCTCTGAAACAAGACGTCTTTTCAAAATATCTTCAAAACACACTTACAAAAAAAGCATTTTCAAAATGAGCTAGAAACTAAGAGCCCGTAGATAAATATGGATGGAAAGGGTGCTAACACTTTCCCTTTCCATAACCTACCCCCATACTCAGAAAAAAAATATCGAAAGGTCTTTCCTGTTCTTTTCACCCTTTCCATTGTTTGATAAAAGAAAACTCAGTGGAGACTCTTGCTAACCGCAACATTTGCGAATAAAAATACAAAACTAGTATAGTCAATTCTCCCACCGTGTTATAGAACTGGGGACTCTGCTAGGGAACATTGACTAAAAGTGGGGTTACCTTAGAGCTAGATTATATAAAAAATGCTTTACTTGTTTGATTTGTGTGCCTTATCTTTCTGTTTTATGTTTTGGTTATTATTAAAGATCCTATACCCGGATCTGGGGTACCTTTTAGGTAAGCAGCAATAAATCATGGAGGTTGTACAACATAGACCAACATAGATGATATGATAGATATGTTAGTGCGATACTATGGCTTGTACTAATGTTCCTTGGGCCAGTAAAGGATAACATTAGGCTTCCACATAATGTCATTAAGCACTAACTGACCTTTAGAACCTTGAATTGACTCATCTTAGCCATTAGAAACTAGTGAGATGGCCGGATTTGGTGTAGACTGAAGTTGGTTGATACTCAATACTACAATCATTGAGATTGGACTTTCAGGATATTTCGACCACAATTCAGATGCTTGAGCTGAAACAATGCCTGAGAGAAAGATCAATGATAACAGATCCCTAGAATCCAATTACTTCTTTTAGGATAGGTTGAGCCAACTAAAACTTCAAGAGGGTACTTACCTACAAATTCCATGCAAGCCTGAACATAAGGCTACTTGTGTCACTTGTTTGCTTTCATTATCTAATAACTTGAACTCATTGCAGGGCTTTGTTTGTACTCCTTGCAGGACTTGTTTGTAGTCATTATCCAATAACTTGGATTTCTTGCAAGACTTACTTGTCTTCGTCCCCTTACACTTTTGTTTGGTGCATAGCATACACATCATAACATCATTCCATAGCATTTCCTTAACCATTTCAATGATCTTAAGGGTATGTGATGCAAGTTATGATGAAAAAGACGTCTAGCAAGGGGCAAGGGGATTTATTTTCCTCTAGCCAACACCACCAAAGCACGATAACTTTAGTCAGAGGCTATGACCCACTCGACATGGTGAGCTTGATTCTCTTAGAAGGGTGTAATACGGTGGGAGAACTGACTTGGTTGTTTTTGTGTTTGATTGCAATAGTTGTGGATAGCAAGAGTCGCCACAGACTTTTTTTGTATCTAATAAGGAAAAAGTGAAAAGAACAGGAAATACCTTCGAGATAATTTCTTGAGTTCGAGGGGTAGGTTATTAAAAGGGAAGGTGTTAACACCCTTTTCATACGTATTTATCTACGGGCTCTTAGTCACTTTATAGATCACATTTGAAATTATTTTGTTTGAAATGTGTTTGTGGTGGGTTTTGAAAGTATTTTTGAAAAGCTCCTTCCTTTAGGCAAACTTTGTAATGATTCTCGTCTCTATAAGAATGTATACAAAGTGTTGGACTTTTTTTGAAAGTATTTCATGTTTTTGAAAGTGTTTAGTGTATTTGAAAAGATGTTTATTTTGAATATGGATTGTTAGCAAGCAACTAAGAACATTCTACCTACTCAAAAGTATTTTGTTCATTTCTCTCTTCCTTTGACATTGCTATCTCACCTTTGGTTGGTAAGTAGCATTATCTTTGGATGTAAAGGGACAGGCATGGGTCATCGTATAGTCATGGATAACAATGTTGTGAGATATCTTAGCATTTTCTCTTGAGGGACTAAGATCATTTGTAAGGTAACACTCGTAGCATCATTGAGGGACTTTGATCTTGTATTTTGTTTGTTTTTGCTAAGATGTCTCACATGCGTAACATGACCATTTTCTCAAGGCAACAAGTGAAGTTAACCCTAGAGGTGCAAAGTGTGCAAGTGTTTGTATTCCATGCTTGGTTTATCTTGTATTAGGGTTTTCTAAGCATTGATTTTATCTTTCCATACAAACCCTAAATTACTAACATTTATATGGAAGCGATAAATTGCAGAAAAATAAATATCCTACGCTATTACATCACTTGGGGGTGGGGTGTACAACTTTACAAATGAGGATTGCAAGAAATTAAACCTAATTATTTGTTACAACCATATTGAACTTGAATAATGTACAAGAATTGAAATGTATATAATGTACAAGACATGAATGAAAAGAAAATGAATTTGTTTAAGAAAATATTTTAACATAATTTTCTAAAAGAAGACAAATAGTTAGAAGTAAGAAAAATTAAACTAAGTTAATTTTAAATTTAAACCAAGAAAATGAACTAAATATAAGTTTAATATTAAGTTAAAGAAAATAAATTAAGTAAGAAAATGTTTTTGGTATTTTTATTTTAAGAAGTTAAATAAAAATAAACTAACTAATTTAAGAAAAACTAATATAATATTTTTTTGGTGTTTTTGATTAATAAAAATAATAATAATAATAAGGAAAGAAAATAAAAATAAAAATAAAATCAGGGGGAGTTAGAAAGTGGAAAAGATATTGGTAAGTACAAGTGAGACAACCTAGAAGTTCTGGCCTAGGCGTGCTGCTAACAAGTATATGGAGGAATGATACTGGAAGCAGAAAATGAGAAAATTTATAAGTTCTAACCCTGACGTTTTGCTAACAGGTAAGTGGAAATGAGATAACCTAGAAGGTCTGGCCCAGGTGTGCTGTTAACAGGTAAATGGGAATGAGATAACCTAGAAGTTCTGGCTTAGGTGAGCTGTTAACAATTAAATGAAAATGGGATAACCTAGAAGTTCTGGCCTAGGTGTGTTATTAACAGATAAATGGAAATGAGATAACCTAGAAATTTTGTCCTAGGTGTGTTATTAACAGATAAATGGAAATGAGATGACCTAGAAGTTCTGGCCTAGGTGTGTTATTAACAGATAAATGGAAATGAGATAACCTAGAAGTTCTGGCCTAGGTGTGTTATTAACAGATAAATGGAAATGAGATAACCTAAAAGTTCTGGCCCATTAATGTTAATAACAGATAAAAGGGGTAAAATGTTAAGAAATAAAAAGAACAAAAGGTGCTCCTGGGGATAGAACCTAGGACCCTTAACACTAATGCCTTTTGTGTGCGCTCTCTTCTACTGGGGTGGCTATACATCCGATATTATAAACAAAACCATACGTATATATATTACAAAAATAGTTCTGATGATGAAATTCATCTTCTTCCTCATGCCAGCCAGAGCATCTGCAACTCATTAACTTCTCAAACAAAATGGAAAATGTAAACGTCAAAGTTATGATAAATTTCATCGTGGTTCCAAAACTCTAAACCATTAAAACTATAAATCAGAAACAAACATGAATTTTGCTAGCCCTAATCTGAACCCTAATTTTTCAAGAAGTTATGATCCTAAATTATCTCTACTCAGGCCATATAAATAAAATATATGGATATGTACATTTCAGAGCAATGATATCTACATTTTGTCTTTGAAAATGCAAGCCTAACCATGCCTAAATAATGAGATGACAACAAGAATAACTTACCTTGAAGCTGAAGATCATGTTTTGAATTAGAGCTTGACTTAAGTTGTTGTCATGATCTGGTTAGCTTCCTCAAGTTCCCAAGAAGCTAATGCAATGGTTTGCTTGAGCTATGAATGACTGGAATATTCTAGAGGAGTCAATATGTAATGCTCAGTTTTTGAAAATTGAGATTGGTTTAGATGATGTTACAGTATGAAATTAGAGGTTGGGATAACTTCTATATGTGTATCAGAAACTTTGTGGATGGTTTGGCCACAAAATGCACTAGGGGTTTTGGAGATTGGATTCAAAAATCAGAAATGACAAGTTTTTTGTGCTTGAATTGTAGTTCTTGGTTCTAGATAGTTTCAGCAAGTTTCAAGGCTTGTCCCATCCTCCTCAGTTTGAAAATGAAGGTTTAATTTACAGGCAAAGGGTTTGGAAGCTTGGTGAAGTCAGAAGTACAAAATCACATGTTATGGATTTTGACTTATTGTTGAAGCAAGCTTACACAAACATGGTTTCAAGGCAAGATAGGGTGGCTAGCAACTTTAGACATTCCCGTTCTGAGTTTGTAGGGGATGCTTGTGCAGAAAGAACAAACACAAAGCTCAAGGAGAGTGGATTTTGTGATTAAAGTCACTTTTCCATAGTGGAAGTGTGGACTTTCTTCCTTAAATGGCAAGGTGTATTGGACAAAGCTTAAATCAAGTGGTTCATAGCTTAAAAGATTGTATAATATTCTGATTAAGGATAGATACACACGTTAGAGGGCCTGAAAAGTGGGATTATGCAACATTGCTTGGACTTGGATTATATGTTCATCATAAAAATGACTCATAATTTCAGAATGAATGTCCAACTTCTGATCTTCGATTCTCCCTGCTCCAACATGATCTGGAAGAGTTCTTGGACTTTTTGGAAAGCTTGTGACATGCTTTGCGATCCCTCTATGAATAAATTTTGCAAACTCTCATTGTAACTGTATGAAAATTAGCCTAGAAGAAGTTCTATCCTAAAGTATTTCAGATCTTATTGAGATATATAACTTTCATGTTGGAAATTTTCCTTGAATCATCCTGCATCATGATGAAAATTTGGCACAAATTTATGAAATTACCATTTTTTTCTTAACACTTAGAAAAATTTCTAAGTGTTTAGAACTTTGACTTTTTCAAAATAACCTTGACTTTTGATTTTCTTGATGAAAAAACTTCATAGTTTGACATGTCTTGGTGAAATATGATTTTTGAAATTTGATTTTGATCTAAAAGTCCAAGTTTTACTTTTTAGTGTATATTTGACTTTTTCATAAGTTGACCAAATTTCAATTATCAATCAATTACTCTTGAGAAAAGTTTTGGACCATGCTCTTAGGTTAAAATGATGCATTTGGATTCTTGATATCATGTCTTAAGCCAATAAGTCATGTATGTGGTTAGAAGTCAAAAATCAAGCCTTCTCAATCAAAACCCTAATTTTGACCATTTTGCCCTTTTGATGATCTGATCAAATTTATTGAGAAGTTGTGATCCAAACTTGACCCAATGGTTCATATGGGTTTAATATGTTGACATGGATAAAAAATTATGAGTTTCGACCGTAAATGGACCACAATTGACTTTTTCCCCAATATAGTTAATTTTAGGTCAATTGATCAATTGGCTGAACAAAAATGTGATCCAAAGCCTGAAACCCGACATGAGCAAACTTGATAGTCCAAAATGATCCATGAAAGTCATGTGAAGCATTAAAAGTCCAATTGTCCTTGTATAAACTCAAACCCTAATTCTGAGTCATCAATGTTTGAGGAGGTGTCTTGAGCTGATCAAACCTTGTGCAGTCTTGAATCAATGGAGATCTTGTGAGAAAGCTCTTGAGAAATTGAGAGGGAAAATTTAGGGGTACAACAGCTGCCCCTGTTCACTCTTCTTAAACTTGAAGAGTTAGATTGGCGGGTCCTCCATTCGTGACTTGAAGGTGAAAGATGATTGAACACTAGAGTGCCCAGAAATTTGCACTCGATGATGTGTTAACCTGGGAATGGGCTTATGGATGCCGTTTGGAGAGATGATTGGTAGAAACTGGGGGAAATATCAACATAAATCTTTAGTCGATTCATGCTGAAAACTAGGTGTCTTGTCTATCTTTGACTGGTAGAATCAATTCTGATTCAGAGGAGGTCTTCGATTCGCCTGTTTTTAACTGGAAGAAATAAATCTAACCAGAAGAGGTTTTTGATTCGCCTGTTTTTAACTTGGAAGAAATAAATCTAACCAGAAGAGGTCTTTGTTTCGACTATCTTTAACTTGGAAGAAATAAATCTAACCAGAAGAGGTCTTTGTTTTGCATGTCTTTAATTGGAAGAAATAAATCTAACCAGAATAGGTCTTTGATTCCCCGGTTTTTAACTGGAAGAAATAAATCTAACCAAAAGAGGTCTTTGTTTCGCCTATCTTTAACTGGAAGAAATAAATCTAACCAGAAGAGGTCTTTGTTTCGTCTGTCTTTAATTGGAAGAAATAAATCTAACCAGAAGAGGTTTTTAATTCGCCTATTTTTAACTGGAAGAAATAAATATAACTAGAAAAGGTCTTTGTTTCGCCTGTCTTTAACTGGAAGAAATAAATCTAACCAGAAGAGATCTTTGATTCTTCTGTCTTTAATTGGAAGAAATAAATCTAACCAAAAGTGGTCTTTGATTCACCTGTTTTTAACTGTAAGAAATAAATCTCACCAGAAGAGGTCTTTCCTTTGCCTTTATTTAACTGGAAGAAATAAACTAACCAGAAGAAGTCTTTGATTCACCTGTTTTTAACTGGAAGAAATAAATCTCACTAGAAGAGGTCTTTAATTCGCCTGTTTTTAATTGGAAGAAATAAATCTAACCAGAAGAGGTCTTTGACTCACCTGTTTTCAACTGGAAGAAATAAATCTCACCAGAAGAGGTCTTTGATTCGCCTGTTTTTAAATGGAAGAAATAAATCTCACCAGAAGAGGTATTTGCTTCGATTGAATTTTCCTGTAGGGAATAAGGTTAATTGCATGCAGAAGTATGCATGGCGTGATGATGTTCTCAAAATAAATGAGATTATTCTATGTGCATTTGTCATGTATTTAATATGATGTATGAATGTGATAAGCTTATTGAAGTATCTTTGTTTAGGAAAATAAATCCTTGACAAACGTTGGGCGAGTTTTGGGAAGTTAAATCCCGGAATGCTGCTGGAGATGAAAAGTACGAGTCTCTTCAAACTTGTTTAGGATGTTTCCGTTGGGATTCCTGTTTTTCTTGTTTGAAGAGAAATCCGCTGGGGAACATCGACTTTGCTTGAGAGAGAATTCTGCATGGAGTGTTGATTTCTTCTTGGGGAATAGAGTTCAGGAGTTTTGGTTGTCCATCACTCTATTGGGGAATTAACTCTCGACTGGGAGAATGAAATTTAAATGTTATCTTGTCGGGATCTAGACTTCGCAGCAACTTGCTGGGGGAATAAAGTTAACTGTTATCTGGCCAGATTCCAGGCTTTGCAGTAACTCACTGGGGATAATGGTAAACTCTACTAGGGAAGAGGAGTTTTGTTAGTGATTTGAAGAAGTTAAACTATTATCTGGCTGGGTCCAGATTTCGTAGTAACTTTCGGGGATAGTAACGACTTTGTTGGCGACTTCACTGGGGATTAGGAGTTGTGGTCCCTTAATTTGTAATGGTCTAAGGGGAAAACTTAAGCTGGGGAATTTGTAGTTTGTCGGGGAAATAAACCCTATTGAAGAGAATATTTGACGAACTGCTGGGGAGAGGGTTTTCAAGAGATTGAGACTCTGGCTGGGGATTTCGTGAATCCAAGTCCGAGGGGATAATGTTAAATAAATAACTTTGTGGGGATATCTCAAATACAATGAAGGAGATGCTCGTCACTGTTTTAAACATTATGTTCATATGCATATTTTCATTCAATTTTAGTCATTGGACACTTTTGCATTTAAAACAGAAAAATAGAAAGTTTGCACTTCAAAGTATATTTGTATTGATGTTTTGCCCATGAATAGGCGTTTTTGTACAAAGAGACCGAGATTCTAGTAAGAGGAAATTTTCGAAAGAATGGAAAGACTAAAAAAGTGAAAACAAAATAATAGCCATGTGAAAATGACCTCATTGTGTTCAAACCCCACTATTTCCCTTATGTCTTCGAACATTATACCTTGCCATTGAATAGAAGTTGATTGGATTGATCTTGGACCATTTGAATTTGGATTTTGGTAATAAAGCTGACAGTAGTTACTTTACGGGACATAGTCATACACTTTAATCCTTAACTTTTACCTGGACCGCCCTTTCAAGTTTTCAGCCCACCATGATAACCATTTTTCCCAAGTCGCTTTCGGGTTTTCGACTTGCCGAGTGTATAATCTTTTGCATATATCCCTAACTTTTTCCCGAACCTCTTTGGTTCGCTGGGATGCCCTTATTTTTCCTAGGCATGTCAACCTAGTGGGTCATTTTATGCGTAGTATTTTTTAACTATGTCGGCGTTCACGGGATGTGGGAAATGTTCACCATCCATAGCATTCAGCATCATGGCACCACCAGAGAAAACTTTTTTAACAACAAACGGCCCTTCGTAAGTGGGAATCCATTTTCCCCTAGGGTCGCCTTGTGGGAGAATGATGCGCTTTATTACCCAGTCGCCAGCTTGATACACTTGAGGCTTGATCTTTTTGTTGAACACCTTGATCATACGCTTTTGATACATCTGACCATGGCAAACAACAGCCAGTCGCTTCTCGTCAATCAAATTCAGCTGATCCAACCTAGTCTGAATCTATTCGTCTCCGCCTAGACCCGCTTCTTTCATTATCCTTAGAGAGGGAATTTGAACTTCTATAGGAAATACGGCCTCTATGCCATAGACCAATGAGAAAGGAGTTTCCCCAGTTGACGTACGAGCCGAAGTACGGTAACCATGGAGAGCAAACCGTAACATCTCATGCCAGTCTTTGTAGGTTACCACAATTTTTTGCACAATCTTCTTGATATTTTTATTGGCGGTTCCACTGTGCCATTCATCTTGGGCCTGTACAGAGAAAAATCGTGATGCTTGATTTTAAACTGAGTGTAGAGTTCCGTAATCATAGCATTGTTGAGGTTAGTTCCATTGTCGATGATAATCCTTTCGGGGATACCATAAAGGAAGATGAGGTTACGCTTGATAAACCTGACTATAAAGTTCTTGGTAACTGAGGCGTATAAAGAAGCTTTGACCCACTTGGTAAAGTAATCAATGGTAACAAGGATGAAATAGTGTCCATTTAAGGCAGTAGGTTTGATCTCTCCAATCATATCAATGCCCCACATTGCAAACGACCACATCGCAGTCATGACATTTAGTGGAATACGAGGTACATGGACCTTGTCAACATAGATTTGACACTTGTGGCAAGTCCTTGAGTGTTGATGACAATCAGTTTCCATTATGGACCAATAGTAACCAGTTCTTAGAATTTTCTCGGCCATAGTGTGTCCACTATAATGAGTCCCAAAGAGGCCATCATGCATGTCTTCCATAATTTTCTCCGCCTCCTTCTTGTCCACACATCAGAGTAGAGTAGAATCATGGTTGCACTTGTATAGGATTTTGTTGCTTAGAAAGAATTTGGCTAAAAATCTTCACAAGAATTTCTTATCATAGATGGAAGCCCCTTTCAGGATATTCTTGTGCCTCAAGATATCTCCTCACCTCATGGTACCATAGTTTCTCTTTGTCAGTGTCAAGCTCATAGTAGTGTGCAGGTTCGTCAAATCTCTCAATTGTAATCATAGGAGCTTTATTGTCCCATTTGACCTTGAACATGGAAGACATTGTTGCCAAGGCATCAGCCAACTGATTTTCTTCTCTAGGAAAATGTTCAAAGGTAATCTCCTTGAAGTATGGTATTAGGGTTAACACAAGCTCCTTGTAAGAAATAAGGTTAGGATGCTTAGTGTCCCATTCTCCTCTGACTTGACTGATTACTATAGCAGAGTCTCCGAATACATCCAAATGCTTGATCCTTAAGTCAATAGCAACCTTCAAACCTAAGATGCACGCCTCGTACTCAGTCATGTTATTCGTACAATCGAAGCATAGTCTAGAAGTGAAAGGAGTATATGACAACTTTCAGGAGAAATTATCACAGCACCAATTCCATTACCCAAAGCATTGGAAGCTCCATCAAAAACCATATTCCACCTGGATCCTTGTTCAGGTCCGTCATACGGTTCAGGTTTTGCACAGTTGGTCACTAACATGATATTTTCATCTGGGAAGTCATAGTTCATAGATTGATATTCATCAACTTGACGAATTAAATGATCTTCTAATACACTTCCTTTGATTGCCTTTTGTGTTGTATATTGAATATCGTATTCAGTCAGAATCATTTTCCATCTAGCTATCCATCCGGAGAGAGAGGGTTTCTCGAATATGTACTTGATAGGGTCCATCTTAGAAATCAATAGAGTGGTATGAGTCAACATATACTGTCTTAACTGGAAATCAGCCCATGCCAGAGCGCAATAAGTTTTCCTGAGCAGTGAATATTTGGTTTCACAGTCGGTAAACTTTTTGCTTAGGTATTATATTACATGCTCTTTTCGACCAGACTCGTCATGTTGGCCCAACACACACCCCATAGAATTCTCTAGCACAATCAAGTACATGATCAATGGTCTTCCTTCTGCTGGAGGCATAAGAATGTGAGGTTCTTGGAAATATTCTTTGATCTTGTCGAAGGCAGTTTCGCAATCGTCGTTCCATCTGACTACTTGATCTTTCTTCAAGAGTTTGAAGATGGATTCACAAGTAGAAGTTATGTGAGAGATGAAGCGAACAATGTAGTTAAAACGGCCCAAGAAACCTCTAACCTCTTTTTCAGGCGGGGGACCGACACTTCATGAATGGCTTCTACCTTTGCAGGATTAACTTAGATGCCTTTACCACTGATGAAAAAACCTAGAAGCTTTCCAGACCTTACTCCGGATGTGCACTTATTAGGGTTCAACCTTAACTTGTACTTCTTCAGTCTCTCAAATAGCTTGTGTAGGTGATCGAGGTGCTCTTCTTCATTCTCTCAAAGACCTCTATTTCATGATGGATCATATCATGAAATAAAGCCACCATAGCTCTTTGATATGTTTCCCCTGCATTCTTTAATCTGAATGGCATGATTTTATAGCAAAAGGTACCCTATTGCGTAACAAAAGTAGTCTTCTCCATATCTTTGGGAGCCATCTTGATATGGTTGTAGCCATAAAATCCATCCATGAAGGAGAAGACTTTATGTTGAGCGGTGTTGTCAACCAAGAAGTCAATATGTGGTAGAGGGAAATCATCTTTGGGGCTTTCCCTACTCAGATCCCTATAATCTACACACAAGAGGATTAGATGTGACGTCTAGAAAACCTGCATCAAATTACTTCATTACCTCATCCTTTATCTTTTCAGACATGTCCGGCCGCATACGACCCACCTTTTTCTTAAAAGGAGGACAATCCTCCTTCATTGGCAGACGATGAACCACAATGTCGATATCCAACCCTGGCATGTCTTTATATGGCCAAGAAAACACTTCAACATAGTCGTGCAACATCTGAACCAATCTTCTCTTAATACTATCCTCTAGGTTGGCATCAATATTGACTTCTTTCTTTTCTATCTCAGTACCTAAGTTGATAACCTCGACTGGCTCTTCATGAGGTTGAATATCTTTCTCTTCTTGCATTAGAAGGCTGGCTAATTCTCCTGGTATTTCACAATCTTCCCCGCCTTCTTCTTCGGCTTGGTTAACTGGATGTTCAACATCATAATTGGAAATAGTAGAGTCGTTGGCAATGACATCCGGAGTGGATGAGGATCTGCAAGTGTGTGTGTGCTTGTAAGATACATGGCTATTTAAAAATGTAATAAAGGAAAAGAAATACAATGAACACAAAAATTTGAATGCAAAAGGTCCAATGGTTTATATTAAATGATCATATGATAAATGAACATGAACAAAACCCTTAACAAATGGACCATAGTGCCTCGGGCAAGGCGCATGGCTTAAAAGTCATTGTTTGGAAATTAAGATTACAGACAAAAGCTTATTGAATTGACAGAAAATAGTAAGTAGTAATTACTCCTCAATGAAGGAGATGGGAGTGAAATCCTTCACATGTCAGTTGTTGAGCTTTCCTTAGACCGTAGGATAGATCCAATATTCAAAAGTATTTTCATCATCAGAGTCTTCCACAATGTTCACTTCATGATTCCCGATGTGGAGAGGTGGATTTCACACGCGGGAGCGCTTGACTTCTTTCTGAGCTTTGATGGTGAAACCCAATCCGAATTTGTATGCTTTAAATGGAATGTCGGGAAGTTGGCCCCAGATTGTACATTTTCCATCTTTGACCACGACACAGGCATCCTTAAGTGAAACCATTCTTAGTATAACTTCATCAGCTTTTGATATGTTAGAGGAGATTTTTGTGGCGGCAACCATAGGAGAAACAACTTCGAAAGCCTGGCATGGATTTTCTATGAATTCACCATCCATTTCTACATATTTGAAGGAATTGAGATGGCTCACCATAAATTCTTATTCGCCGCAAATAGTAATGATCTTCCCCTTGACTGGGTACTTTAATTTTTGATGAAGGGTGGATGTTACTACCCATTCCCCATGGATCCAAGGGCAACCAAGCAAACATGAATAAGAAGGACGTATGTCCATTATATAAAATGTAGAGCTGAAAATATGTGAGCCAACTTTAATGGGGAGATCCACCTCTCCACGAAACATCCTTTTAGACCCATCGAAATCCCTTACAAAAATATCGCTTGGCTTCAATACCAGTTCTTCACAATCTAACCGATCCAAAGAACCTTTGGGTAACACATTTAAAGATGAGCCAATATCAATTAGGAAATGGGCCAGGGTGGTCCCCTTGCATTCAACAGAGATATGCAAGGCTTTGTTATGGTTCCTTCCCATAGGAGTCAAATCAGGGTCAGAGAACCCTAATCCATTTTCAGCCGTTAAACTTGCTACATAATTCTCGAACTGGTCAGTAGTGGTTTCTTGGGGTACATGGGCTTTATTTAAGAACATGATTAGAGCCTGGGCATGAACGTATGAACAGAGTAATAATGACAGCATGGCAATTTTGGAGGGGATTTTCCCCAGCTGCTCAACTATTTTAAAGTCACTCTTCTTTATGATTTTCAGGATTTCCTCTATCTCTCATATGGAGGGATTTTTAGCATTGTTATCTTTGGTATGTTCCTTTATCCCAGCAGGCTCACCTTCTTTTTCTTTGCCTTTAGTGTTGGCACTAGACTTGTCATTGGTTAAGCGGACGGGAGTTGTTGTAGTAGTGGGTGGTGAAATGTCACGGGAAAAGATCCTCCCTGTTCTTGTCACTTTACTATAACCTACAATATTAAAGACTTCAGCTTCATCTTCGTTGATCTAAGAATCTTGTTTTATCCCATGATAATAAACCTCGGCACCATAGTTCCATGGAACTGCTTTGTCAGAGGAGTAGGGGACAGGCCCAGCGGCAGTGATTATTAAAGGAGCAATGGTTGGTTCATTTGAAATTCTAATAGGACCTTTTGAGGGGATCCTAAGAAGCTTATTGGAAATTTTTATTATGGACAGGTCTTCAACTTTGTTGATCAAACTCTTGATGGTAGGAATCTTTTCAAACAAAATCTCATGGCTATTTATCAGGCGTTGCACACCTTCCTTCAGCCACTTGCACCCATTTACTTGTTGATCACAACAGACACAATCTTTAGAACAACAAGGGAACACCCCGACTCTCAGCAAATTAACCTTTACAGTAGTTAATGGAGTTGTTAAATCCTCAATGGAGGAAAAAAAGTAGTATCATCAATTGCGTTGACACCTATGCCATGGTTCAGCATTGGTGCGGTTATCATATTTGGAGTGGTGGGTGGATAGAACTCAATTGTCTTATTGTCTATCAGATCTTGAATCTTGGTTCAGCGCCCATCATTGATCGGTCTCATGCCCAAGACAATTTGAATGATATGCGCACTTGGCATTAGGATTGATTTTGGTGATGAAATTTTAGGATTGGATGGTGGACCACACACTCTCACTAAGTTAGCCTTCAATAGATGTCGCAAGGCTTGGGACATTGACATGCTAATTCTTGTGAATTGTCTTCGAGGAACTTCAGATCGTTGATTGTTGGATGATTGTCTTTGAGCATATGGATGTTTGAAGATTAACACATCGTTAATAGAAGATCGATAATCCTTCTTGGTATGGGCCCTTGTCCCAAACACAACAGTTGTTTCCTTATTTCCATTGAAAGGCTTATTTACAGTGTTGGATACGGAAGCAGATGTCATGGGAATTTTTCCACTCTTAATGCCACTTTCGACTCTTTCACTAGTTTGGATCAACTCGGTGAAACCAGATGAAGAACTTCCAATCAATAGGTTGAAAAATGGGCCAGTTAATGTACCCATGAACATGTCAACTAGTTCTCTATCAGTTAGCGGTGGTTGGACCCTACCAGTGAGATCCCTCAGTTTTTGTGCGTACTCCTTAAACCCCTCATTAGTACCCATTGTCATACCTTGAAGTTGGACTCTGGTTGGTTCCAGGTCATCATTATATTGATACTGATGATAAAAAACAGTGGCTAGATCTTCCCATGTGTGGATGCAGGAACCCTCTAATTGATAGAACCATTCTAGTTGAGTCTCAACCAGACTCTCTTGGAAGAAATGAACCCATAGCTTTTTGTCGGTAGTGTGCGGCTGTATCTTGCGCACGTAAGACCTTAAATGAAGTTTCGGGTAGGAAACCCCGTCATACTTAGCGAAGACCGGTATTTTGAACTTATGGGGGATGACGAACCCAGGTACTAAGCCTAACTCACCAAAATCCAAATCAGGTACGACTTGAATTTCAACAGCCTTTAGTCTATCCTCCAACTGCTTATATTTATCCTCAGCAGGTGGGTACTGTTCATAAAAGTAGTCTTCATCTTCAGAAGCTTGTTTATTGGCACCCCCAGCACGAGTGCTCCTTACCTCTTCGTCTTGATTTTCATCCTCCTCAGATGACTCTTCAACTATCTGTACCTGACAAACCGGACCTTTGAATCTCTTACCCATGTTGATGAAGGCCTTCTTTTTGGTTTTCTTCTTGGCTACTAGCATAGTCATCGGCTCTTGTTGCCCCTTATCCAGGGTCTGCAAGGTCTCTTGGAAATGGAAATTCTGCGCTTACAAGTCCTTCACTATTTGTTTGATAAGGAAACCTGTTGTGGAAAACCTGTTCTGAAAAACCTGTTCATGTTATGATGCATCAAAATGCGTATGTGAATGATTTCAAGGACTTAGAAGATTTAAGGTTGCTTAGACAAAAAGGAACAAACATTAATTGTATTAGTCATGCCTGTTGGGCTTACATTGAAACAAAAGAAACAAAATGAACTAAAATACAATAAAAATGGCTCAAGTCTCCCATGGATGCTTCCTCTTTGGATTACGCATTCAAGATCCTCTCCTCATGAAGTCGTCTCGTGATCTCCAATGTCTCCTTCTCGCTTGCATAAAACTGGGCTTCAAAGGTGTCTCTCTTCACCTTTAGCTGAATCCAAGCTCTTTGTAAATCTTTAAGAGAAGTAGGCATATCAGGATAAAGGATAGTATATGGAACATGTTAGAACATAGTTTGATTCTACAACCCTTATAAGAGTTTTGATGATAACAAACACAAAGAACAAATATGCACTCTAAATTTGTGTTGTATGATGTAAGAAGTTCTGACTGAAACGGTATCAGAAGTTAAGCTTCAGAAGCTTTCAAGATGAGTAATCAGAATGTTCTGAAGAAAGATGATCATAATTTGCGCTAAAGTAAAAGATATTATGATTCTGTACAAAAGTCTAAAGTGCCAACAAATCCTCAGGTCTCTGAGTTATCAAAGTTATGAAGTAAAGTAGCATGCAAGATTCCTAAGTTTTGAAGCATTACTTTTCAATTAAGACAATATCATATGCAACAGTTTCATTCAGACAAGAATCTTCTCAGTATGGAAGGTGCATTAAGTGTCCATTATCACGTTTCAATTTGGAAATATTTCCACGCCTATATAAACAAGCTCAAAGGGTAAATCATTTACGATTTTCCTTACTACTTCTCCAAACAATCTCAAAAAGCTGCAAATATTCATATTCATCCTATATTCAAATTGTGTAATACATCACTAGTGATACAATTTTTGTAACGAAAAACAAATAGTACACGGTAAATTTTTCTTTAATTAAGATATTTTCCTTGAGATAAACCGGGTTGTGGTTATACTCAAGAAGACTTTGGCAGTTGTCAAAGTAGATTTGTAATCTGTTTGATTAGTGAATTAAGTCCTCGTTGGAGAGAGGCGAAATCACCTTGGCGGGTGGACTGGAGTAGTTTGAGATCAAGCGAACCAGGATAAAAATCTTGAGTCTATTGCTTTTGATTTTTAAGTTTCAATTCAACCCCCCCTTCTTGTGTTTTTCACTTCTTCAATTGGCATTAGAGCGCCTGGTTCTGATTTCATACACTTAACTGTGTCAGTACAAGATCCAAGCTTTAGAAAAGCACTATGGTGGGAGCAAGCCAAAACATCAACAATGACTATCACGATGACAAGGACAAAATCAGCGGCAAGCCTCCAGTCTTTGATGGAGAAAATTTTGACTACTGGAAAGACAGAATTGAGAGCTTCTTTTTGGCTCATGATGCTGACGTATGGGATATGGTAATTGATGGATACATGCATTCAGTGGATGAAAGTGGTCAGAAGATAGATAGAAAAAGAATGTCTGACCAACAAAAGCGTGATTTCCAAAACCATCATAAGGCCAGAAGAATTCTTCTCAGTGCCATCTCATACTCAGAGTATGAGAAGATCTCAAACAGAGAGACAACCAAAAACATGTTTGACTCTCTGAGAATGACGCACGAAGGAAACATACAATTTAAAGAAACCAAGGCCCTTGCGCTCATTCATAAATATGAAGCTTTCAAGATGGAAGACAGTGAATCCATAGAAGCGATGTTCTCAAGATTCCAGATTCTAGTTGCTAGGCTGAGAGTTCTTGACAAAGGGTATTCTACTGCTGATCACGTAAAGAAGATCATCAGAAGTTTACCAACGCAATGAAGGCCAATGGTCAATGCTCTTAAGCTGGCTAAAGATCTCAACAAGATATCTCTGGAGAAACTTGTTAGTTACCTCAGAAGCCATGAGATAGAGCTAGAAGATGACGAGCCTCAGAAGAAAGGTAAGCCTTTAGCATTAAAATCTAACAAGAAACTTGATTCTAAGGTTTTGCAGGCTATGGAAGAAACCTCTGATGGATCCTCATCAGAAGAAGATGAATTGTCTCTTCTCTCTAGAAGGGTCAATCAGCTATGGAAGTAGAGGCAAAGAAAATTCAGAAATTCTAGAAGATCAGGGAATCAAAATGAATCCTCCTACTGATACAGAAAGTCTGATCCCTCCTCTAGACACATAAGATCTGAAACTTCGTCTAGTCATAGAAAGTAAAACAACAGAGACATCATCTGCTATGAGTGCAATTGACAGGGGCACTACAAAAGTGATTGTCCAAGGCTTCAGAAGGAGAAGCCCAAAAAGCAGTTCTTCAAGGAGAAGAATAAAAGTCTCATGGAAACATGGGATGATTCAGATACTTCCGATGCATACTCAGAATCATATGATGAAAGAGCCAACATTGCTCTTATGGCTAATGTGACAGAAGACAGCGAAGCATCTCAGTTAGACTTAGAATCAGACACAGAAGAGGTATTTCCTAATTTTACTGTTAATTTCACTAAAGCTGAACTAACAGAAAGCCTGAATGAGATTCTAGAAAGGTATCCGCAGATCAGAGTCAAATTCAAGAACCTGAAAAGGGATCTTGTCTCTGAATCTGAAGAAACTGTGAGTCTTAGATTAGAAAATTCTGAGCTAAAAGAAAAGATTTCAAAACTATAAATTGATTTACAAAACTCTCAGAAAGAAATAATATCATAGGCTCCCAGTAGTGCTGATAAAATCATAAAAGAATATGATCACAACTTTCAGAATTTTCTAGCTAAAAACATCGATAGAAGCAAGATGGCTTCAATGATCTATGGAGTTAGCAGAAATGGCAGAAAGAGAATAGGATACCAAGGTAAGGTATCTCCACCTAAGAAAGTCATGTACCTAGTAATAAAATGCACACCACTAAAATCACACTTCACATATGGGCACACACATGATCTAAAATACACTAGCAATGATTATTCTGCCAAACCAAAATTCAAACATAATTTTGGTAAAACTAACAAACCAGGACCCAAAAAGATATGGGTACCTAAGGACAAAATTATATATGTATCAGATATCTGTAGTAGCAAGGATAAAACACCAGTCATTGTACCTGGACTCTGGATGCTTTCGACACATGACAGGAAGAAATCATATGTTCCGAAGCCTGAAACTTAAACCTGGAGGCTACATGGGATTTCAAGGCAACCAAAGAGGGAATATCATTGGCTCTGGAACAGTAGGTAATGGTAACCTTCCTTCTATTAATAATGTGTTGTTAGTTGATGGACTGATGCATAACCTGTCATCCATAAGTCAATTAAGTGATAACGGTTATGATATAATATTTAATCAAAAATCATGCAAAGCTGTTAGTTAGAAATATGGAACTATCTTGTTTAATGGAAAGAGAAAAAATAACATTTATAAGATAAAACATTCTGAACTAAAAAGTCAGAATGTAAAATGTCTTCTTTCTGTTAACAATGAGCAATGGATCTGCCACAAAAGATTGGGGCATGTTAGTATGAGAAGAATATCTCAGATTAACAAACTCAATCTGGTCAGAGGACTTCCTAATCTGAAGTTCAGCTCAGATGCTCTGTGTGAAGCATGTCAGAAAGGAAAATTTGCAAAACCTGCTTTTAAAGCTAAAAATGTTGTTTCCACCTCTAGGCAATTAGAACTTCTGCACATAGACTTATTTGTACCAGTGAAAACTGCGTCTGTTAGTGGCAAGAAGTATGGGTTAGTGATCGTAGATGACTATAGCAGATGGAAATGGGTAAAGTTCTTAAGACACAAGGACGAGTCACATTCTGTGTTCATTGCTTTCTGTAACCAAGTTCAGAATGAAAGGGATCTTAGAATTGTTAAAGTCAAAAGTGATCATGGTGGAGAGTTTGAAAACAAAAAATTTGAAACATTTTTTAATGAAAAGGGTATTTCACATGATTTCTCTTGTCCTAGAACTCCCCAACAAAATGGAGTTGTAGAACGAAAGAACAGAACATTGCAAGAAATGGCCAGAACCATGATCAATGAGACTAACATTGCTAAGATCTTCTGGGCAGAAGCAATTAACACAACATGTTATATTTAGAATAGAATCTCTATAAGACCTATTCTGGAAAATAATCCATATGAATTGTGGAAGAACAGAAAGCCCAACATTTCTTATTTCCATCTGTGATGCGGTGGGAGAACTGACTTGAGGTTTTGCGTTTGTGTTCGCAAATGTTGCGGTTTAGCAAGAGTCGCCACCGACTTTTATTTTATCCAAAAGGAAAGGTAAAAAAGCACAGGAAAGTCCTTTGAGATTTTTTTTGGGTTCGGGGGGTAGATTATGAAAAGGGAAGGTGCTAGCACCCTTTTCATCCATGGTTTTCCATGGGCTCTTAGTTACTTGTTTTAGATCACTTGCCTTTGCTTTTCAATTGTTTGAAATGGTGCTTTGTATGGTTTTGAAAGTATTTTGAAAAGAGGTCATCGTTTTGGCAACCTTTGTAATGATTCTTGTTTGAATGTATACAAAGGTGTTTGTCTTTTGAAAAATGTTTCATTGTTTGAAAGTTTGTTTGGAAAATGTTTTGAAATGTGTTGTGTGTTTTTGAAAATAGCAAGGATGGTTTGCAAGTTTGATCAAGTAACTAGGATTTGTCTACCCTACTCAAAAGTCTTTCCTACACATTTTTATTCCTTTGACATTGTTGTTTTACCATTGTATTTGGTAAACAACCCTATCTTTGGATGTTAAACGGTACGGGCGTGGGTCATCGTATGACCATGATAACAATATTGCCAAGTATCTTAGCAAGTTTTTGAGGGACTAGATCATTTTTGTTTAGGCAACCAAGATAGCGTCATCGAGGGACTATGATCTTTTGTTTTGTTTGATTTTGCCAAGATACCTAGCATGCATACCATGGCCATTTTAAGGCAACAAAGTGGATGAAATCCTAGGGGTTCTTTTGTGCATTGTGTTGTCATTTTTCATGCATTTTTGTTTTGTATTAAGTCATGCTATTTGTTTTGATTTTTGGTCTTTGCATACAAAACCCTAATTTACTATCATGGCATATGAAAGCGATAAAATGCGTAAAGTAAATCTAGACTATTACAACAATATTATGGGAAGGGGGATACGAGTTTAAATAGGGGGTATTTGCACAAAATAAAAACCTAATTTACTATTACAACCCAATTGAATTTATACAACAATAAATAAGTAAACAAGTATTTAAATATGGAATAAATTATAAATATGCAAAATGTTTTTGTATTAATTTTTATGTATGTAAAAAATGAATTTATTTAAGTCTTGAAAATAAGAAAATAAAATGATTATTTTTTGAAAGGGTGAAAACCCTAATTTTTGCTTTAAAAGAAAATATATATTATATTATTATTTATTTCATTTATGTACAAGAAAATAAATAAAAAATATGTACAAAAATGTTTAAAAAATAAAATATGTGTGAAAATAGTATTTTAAGTGTATAAATAATAAAAATAAAAATGTAGGATATTTTTATATTATTTACAAATTTATTTAAGAAAATATAAGTATATTAACCTGATAACTATTTTTAATGCCAAAAAATAAAAATAAAAAAATATGATAAAATGCAAAAAATAAAGAAAATATTTTTTGTGATTTTTAATGTTTAGAAAAAATAAATAAAAGTAAAAAATGTGGAATATTCAAGAAAATATGAAAAATAAAAAGAAATGGGCCAAGGGGGTGCAAATAACAAAATGGGGGGTGCAAATAGAACCAAGCCCAAGGAGCCAGGCCCACTTCACTTCATCCCTGTCCTATGAACAGAGCCAAACGCGTGCGCCCTGTGTTCAAAACCTGTTCTCTCTATTTCTTGCATGAAATCAAAAATTTACAACATGAAAGTTATAGCATTTTCAATCACGATTCCAACCATATCCATTTTGTGACCTAACTCTCAAAGGACAAAGAGAATTTTAATAGCCCTAAATTTTAACCTAAAATTTTCAGCATGTTCATCATCCAAATTCTCCTAACTCAGTTAATATAAATAAGAACTATGCATATGTACAGCTCAAGGAACTTAAGGACTACATTTTTGCTTCACAAACCTAAGCCAAATGATGCCTAAATAGGGAGATAGAACTTTGAAAATTACCTTGTTCAGTTGAGTTTGGCTATGGCAATGTAGGAGTTTTGAGTGAGGCCTGAAGGTCGTGTGAGCTTGTTTGAAGTTCCCTCAACCTTTCCCAATGCTCATCTTGCTTTGAAATGACTTAAATGTCCCTGTAGAAGTCAACCTGCAAAGCTTCAAAATGAAAATGGTGAAGTGTGAAAATAAGGTTACAGTTGCTGGACATGGGATTGGATAGTTCAGGTGTGTTGTAGGGAATGTGTTTGAAGTGGTTCCAAGAAAAACGCACGAGTGGAATATGTTTTGTGATTTTGTGTTTTAGGGTGTTTGTGAGCTTGGCAATTTGTGTTTCTGGCTTGAGACAATGTGTTGAACTTGTTTAAAATGATGCCCAGACTTGGTTTTAACAGATACTCAAGTTATGGACTTTTTGCAAGCTTAAGGTGTGCTTTATCAAAGTAGCAATGTAACCTTTTTGCCATTTTTGAATTAAACCCTTGTACAAAGCTTCAAATATCAAAACAATGCCATTAACCATTGTATTTGCATTCAATTTTGGAGTGTAAAAAGGATTAGGGCCTGTAATGCAAGTACAAACATGATTCAAACTGATTTGCAAGTTGTAACATGGTGCAAAATGCCTTGGACAAAAGTGAGAATTTTCCATTTTCATTCCTTCGATTCTCCCTAACCATAAATGATCTTGGAGAGTTCCTGGACATTTTGGAAAGCTTGTAAAATTCCCTACAATCCATCTTTGAAATTCATTTTGAGATTCCAATTGGAACTAGGTGAAAAGTTTCCATGAAGTTATGTCAAAAATCTGCCTAAACCAGGGCAAAATTTCACTAAGTTAAAAAGTTTTTGAACCCTTATTCACAAAATCATAACTTGATATCCAAGCATATTTTGGGAAAACTTTGTGAATAAAAGTAGTATATTTCATGGAGGACTACAACTTTCATGTTGGTAGTTTTGTTTCAATCCAATTTCATCAGGGTGAAAAAGTTGGGAAAAGTTGGGGAAAAATAAGAAATTTTCATAACTTAGAAAAATTCTAAGTTATGAAAAATTTCAAACTTAAACCCTAATTTTAAAAATTAGGTTTCTTGGTGAACAAGTTTCATTTTTTGACACATCTTGATGAAAAATGACCCTTGGCACTTGATTTTAACCAAAAAGTCAAAGTTTGACTTTTCACTGTACATTTGATTTTTGATCAGTTGACTGGGAAATTCATCTGTCAATCCAATGCATTTGAGATCTTTTGAACCTTGTGATTAGGTCAAGATGTTTCCATTGAGTCCTTGAAACTATGCTTGAACCCATTTTGCCCTTTTGATGATCTGATCAAATTTCTTGAGGAGTTATGGTCCAAACTTGATCAAATGGTTCATATGAGTATATAATGTTGACGTGGATAAAAAATTATGAGGTTTGACTGTAAATTGGCCATAGTTGACTTTTTCCCCAATACAGTTGATTTTTAGGTCAACTGTTCAATCGACTGGGCAAAAATTTGATTCAAGGCTTGAAACTCGGTATGGGCAATCTTAGAGGTCCAACATGAAGTATGAAAGTCACATGAGGCATTGGAAGTCCAAAAATCCCTGTGCAAACTCAAACCCTAATTTTAGGTCATCAGTGCAAGGAAATGTCTTGAGCTAAGCAAACCCTAATCCTGTCTGGAGTCCAAGAGGTCTTGTGAGGAGAATCTTGATAAAATGAGAGGGAAACTTTTGGGGTACAACAGCTGCCCCTGTTCATTCTTCTTGAACCTGAAGAGTTAGATTGGCGAGTTTGTCGTTCGTGACTCGAAGGTAAAAGATGATTGGACACTAGAGTGCCCGTAAATTTGCACTCGTCAAAATGTAGTTGAGGAAATGGGCTTAAAGATGCCATTTGGAGATGGTAGAATCTTGTTGGAGATGGGATTAAAGATGCCATCCAAGACTGTTTGTTGAACTGCAAGTTGTAAGTCAAAAGAATGAGTATCAGAATGGTGTCTGTATTTGGAACGTATTTGAACTGTATCTGGAGACTGAATCTGTATGAGCAATGGAATGGCGTACATGTCTGGAGCGTATCCGTGCTGTAACTTTATTTGAATCTAAATGAATAACAGAATGACTTCTGTGTCTGGAGTGTATATGTATTGAATCTGAATCTGAAATTTGAATAAACGACAGAATGGCCTCCGTGTCTGGAGCGTATCTGAGCTGGGGGGAAATTTGAATGAGTCACAGAATGGCTTCCGTGTCTGGAGTGTATCTGGACTGTATCTGAAGTTAAGGTCTGAATGAGTAACATAATGACTTCCGTGTCTAGAGTGTATTCGTACTGTATCTGAATAAGAGATTTGAATGAGTAACAGAATGACTTCCGTGTCTGGTAGTGCATCCGTACTGTATCTGAATAAGAGATTTGAATGAGTAATAGAATGACTTCCGTGTCTGGAGTGTATCCGTACTGTATCTGAAATCTTTGAATATTTGTTAAAGATATCTGTTAATCTTATCCTGAAAATGGTAAAATGTTAGCTGAAACACAGAGTTATGTTGCATGAAATGTATGATGCAATAAATGTGTTTTATCAATGTTTATGATATATGAGTGTAATGTGTGCGCATGTAAGCTGATTCACTGTCTTGCGGAGGAAAATAAATCCTTGACTGTTGGGGATAATAAATCCTTTGACTACTGTCGGGGAAAATAAATCCTTGACCGCTGTTGGAGATTAAAATCCTGATAACTTCTGTGGGGATGTGAGAATCCTTCATGTCTTGAAGTTGGAGTATTGACAAAATCTGTTGTGAGAGTAATGTCAAGCTGCTTGAGAAATCTGCTTGGGAAATCCAGAGAACTTTGATAACTTATACTAGGGGTAACACAAAGGAAATCCTTACTCGGCTGGGGAATAGGGAAAACTCTGGTGATCTCTACCGGGGATCAAACAAAGGAAAACTTTTGATTCGCTGGAGAATAAGGAAGACTTTGATGGCTTCTGCGGGGAACTAAGAATAAGAATCTTCGATCTGCAGGGGAATAAACATTCTGACAGATTCATGCTGGGGAGTAATGAAAAGTCTGACAACTTTACTGGGGAATCAAGAATGAGAATCTTCATTCTGTTGGGGAGTAAAAACTCTGTGGGGAAGAAGGCTTATTGCTGGAGAGTAAGTTCAGGACTCTGGGGGAAAAAGCTTATTCCTGTTTGGAAAAATCTCAGGAGTTGGGGTTGTATGCCACCCTATTGGGGAATTTCCTAGGTTGGGGATAAAAGTTAACTGTTATCTGGTTGATTCTCGGATTTTTAAGATAACTTGTTGGGAAATTCGGAGAAAACTGAATGGTTCCCGCTGGGGATTAGGAGTCTTGACTTGACTGGGGAAGAATGTTTCATCTCCGCTGAGGGTCTATAGTTCAAAGTTTTTACTCCGCTGGGTATTGGGAGTTTGAAGTTTTTTAACTCTGATGGGGATTAAGGATTTGAAATTATAACTCCGCTGGGGATATGTATTTCAAGGTTTTGGCTATGTTGGGGATTTTAATGATGTGCTGATTTGATTGTGTATGGAAATGGGCTTAAAGATGCCATCCAAAGGTGATTGTTGACGGAATGTTTGAACTGGATCTGAACAGAGAATAAATCAGAATAAACCATTGGGAGATTTATCTGAAACAGCAAAAGTCCGGAAATGAATCAGAATAAATTGTTGAGAGATTTATCTGAAACAGTAAAAATCTGGAAACGAACCAGAATAAATCGTTGAGAGATTTATCTGAAACAATAAGCATCTTGGAATATCTTCAACTGGAATAAGAATCAGGGAGATCTTAGTGTTGATCTGACTGAACCAGAGAAGGTCTTGAATTAACTTTGACTGGATAAGAATCAGAAAAATCTTAGAATCGATTTAACTGAACTAAACGAAAGTCTTGGAATATCTTCAACAGATGTCGGGGAAAATAAATCCTGGACTGCTGTTGAAGAGTATGTGTGTCTTCAAACATTGCTTTAAATGTTTCCACTGGGGATTCCTGTCTCGTTGTTTGAGGAGGATTCCGTTAGGAAATGTTGATCTTTGTCTTGAGAGGAATAGAATTTTAGGAGCTTCAGTCGTCCGTTATTCTTCTGAGGAATCATCTCTGTTGAATTTTGGGAACTTCGATCGTCCGTTATTCTTTTGAGGAATCATCTCTGTTGAATTTTGGGAACTTCGATCATCCGTTATTCTTCTGAGGAATCATCTCTGTTGAATTTTAGGAACTTTGATTGTCCGTTATTCTTCTAAGGAATCATCTCTGTTGAATTTTGGGAACTTCGATCGTCCATTATTCTTTTGAGGAATCATCTCTGTTGAATTTTGGGAACTACGATCGTCCGTTATTCTTTTGAGGAATCATCTCTGTTGAATTTTGGGAACTTTGAACGTCCGTTATTCTTCTGAGGAATCATCTCTGTTGAATTTTGGGAACTTCGATCGTCCGTTATTCTTCTGAGGAATCATCTCTGTTGAATTTTGGGAACTTCGATCGTCCGTTATTCTTCTGAGGAATCATCTCTGTTGAATTTTGGGAACTTCAATCGGCCGTTATTCTTTTGAGGAGTCATCTCTGTTGAATTTTGGGAACTTCGATCTTCCGTTATTCTGTTGAGGAATTCTCTTTGTTGAAGAGGAAAGTTGGATGAACTACTATCTGGTCATGGTCCAGGCTTCATAGCTTGAATTTTTTGAGAATTTGATTGCATCTTTCCTGAAAGGTAAAGGTTAGTTGCATGACATATATCAAGCAATTATGTTCTCAAAATAAATGAGATTGCATTGTATGATGTCCTGATGTATGGATACGTAATGTTTTCAAGATGATCTCTCGCTGGGGAAAATAAATCCTGAATTGGTGCTGGAGAAAAGAGTTGAATTCTTCGTTTCCGCTGGAGACTTCAATGGGGAAAAATCCTCAGGGATTCTTCCGGTCGACTTAGCTGGGAAGAGGTTATCAAAGATTGAAACTCTGGCTGGGAGTCATCTTATGAGAAGGATTTTGGGGAGATTTGTCACTGCCCCTAGTAGCGAGTGTTTATGACTTTGCCAGGAAATGTTTGACTGTATGCAACCCTTTGTTGGGATTGACGTTCAATGCTCCAAGTGACGGGGACGGAGACTGCCCCCAGGTTACTCTGCATTTTGAGATATTTTTTTGAAATCTTGACTGGACTGCCCCAGGTGTGCTGGACAATGACATGTCATGTCCTCTTGTTGATAGGAGATTTTTTGCAACAGAAGTGTCATCCCGCTTGAAGTGACTTTGTTCATTGAGAAAGCTTTTCGTTCATTGGATATTCATTGTGTGAATTTCTCCGCTACCAAACAAATAGTCATATGCAAACAACGGTATTCAAATAATGCAAAGTTTATGCTTGTCTTGAAATTTTGAAAATCCGTTTTTTAGCAGAAAACTTTTGTAAGAAAAATTCAACTTAGGATTTAGAGCAAAGCCTTACAGGAGTCAGGATACCTTTTGTAACAGTATGCTTTCGAACTAACCCATGCTTCAATTAGGACTTTTGAAGGGTTGTAACATGGCTTGGTTCACGGTTTAAGAAACAAGGGATAGAGGCTCAAAGTATATTTGTACCCACCCGCTCTTCGTGATGTTCTTTAATCCTAAACTCAGTTAATTGTGCGTTTGAATTCCAATTGAGTTTGAAATGACATTTTGGTGATGGTTCAAACAAGTTAAATTTGTTGGAAGGCATTCGATTTTGCAACATTATTTTCATGTTGTTGAGGATTTGTAGTGACCTCTTTCTTTTGATTTGTTATCCCTAATTTTTGCCTAACTGTTCCTGTTTTTGAGATTACAGTCAGCGGGATGCCCCAGTTTTCTTAAGCCTCCTTCGTAGGTTTTGACTTAGTGGGCTTTTCTTTTTGTTTTAGAGATAATGACTGCCTATGTGACAAGGAACCATCACCGTCTTTTGATTCCAAAGGAATGTTTTTGATGTCATTCATTGTATTACAAGATGAGAGTTTGCGACTTTAACGTGCGTTTGAATTAACTGAGAGACTACCCTGCCCCAGGTTTTGATTAAAGGTTTCAATTTGTGTTAAAACAGAAAACTTCTACTTATTTGGCTCGAAGTGGTTGACTAGGGATTATCTTCCTTATAACTCCAGTGTTTAGGATTTGAAAGAAACGCCTGTACATCGTCAGCAAGGTCTGTCCAAAAGCATACTGTATGAGATTATGACATTGTTTTCGTCATCCTCCCTCTAAAGGTTTGTGTCATAAGAAGAATAAAAAGCATAGTTTTAAATATAGTGAAAACGAAAAGATGAATTCAAGCTAAACATATGCAATGCATTAACGAAACAGAGTTTGACATTAATAGATAATTGTTTAAATAACAAAAGAAATTACAAATGGAAATTCAAAATGAACAGAAGCCTCTTTGTTCGAACTTGTCATTTTAGATGGAGAGCCCTCAGCGGAAGATTTTCATCTGGCCATCTTGTGTGAACTCCAACGTTGTTTCTTTAATCAGATCTTGAATTTTGTTTCTCAAAGCCCAACAGCTATTGGTGTCATGTCCAAGACTGTTGGAGTGATACGCACATCTTGCATTTAGATTATACTTTGGAGAGGCTGTGTTGGGATTCTGAGGGGGTCCATTAATACAATCAGCTTGACCTCCAACAAGCGTTGCAACACTTGAGATAATGACATGCTAATCTCAGTGAAACGCTTTACATATGTATTTCGCTTATGCCGATTACCCTGTTGACGTTGGCGAGGTTGTTGTTGGGCTTGTGACCCTGAAGCAAACTGGGAAGGTTTTCTCTCGGCTTCTTGTCTCAAAGGAGGCTGAATGATGACTTGATCCTCAACCTTAGTTGTTTTCCCCATTTGGTTACATTCATCTTGATGAAGCTTGTTGATGAGGACTCTCAGTTCCTCTTGCCCTCGTGCCAAGTTTTGGATGAGATCCATCTGGCTCACCAGTTGTCCCATCATCTGGATTTTCATTATGGCTATCTCAGTTCGTAGCAGCTCCAACTGATCATCCTTGTTGCCCTCGGGATTCCCCGTGATCATGCCCATAGTGAGGAGAGATTTCACCTCTTTCTGCCCCTTGGATAGGTTCAAGAACAACTCTTGAAGTTGAGCGTTTTGAGCCTGGATGTCCTTGATAGTCTTCTCTAGGGCCATTTCTACTAAAATAAACAGTAGGAAGATAAGGAGACCTGGTGTGAAGACCTGTTTATGCATATGATGAATGATATGTATTCATGTAATGCATTCAAGGATTCAGAAATTCAAATTTGTTTTAAACAAAAAAGGAACACACGTCATATTAATAAGATATAATTTGTTAGTACATCAATGCCCCATGGGAAAAATAATACAAAATTCTAAGGTAAAAAGACGTTGCACATCCTCTTTGGTGCGATGTAGGCGTTGAGAGTCTGCTCTTCGTGAAGTTGACGAGTAAGTTCTAAAACCTTATTCTCGCTTGCGTAGAATTGGGCTTCGAAAGTATCGCGCTCTCCCTTGAGCTGTATCCAACTCCTTTGTAAATCTTCAAGTGATGTTGGCATGTCAGGATGTAGGAGGGTGTATGGAACCTCTCCTTCCATAACAGGCTCTTTAATCACTGGGAGAATGTAGGGGTAAGACATCATAAGACTTTGGGTGCGGGTTCGTACCCACTTGAGGTAAGGCTCAAGAGGGGTGGAATTCTTGTGTCCCAAGGTCTTACTTTCCACCTTGTTTGGCATCCTCCAAGCTCGGATGAACCTTTGTCGAAGTCCTTGATCGTCGTTGTCAAAGTCAAAAACCAAGTCTGGAATAAGCATGTCATGTGGGCCATCCCTTCGGGCATAACCAAATTGTCTCAGAGCCAAGCAAGGGTTGTAGGTGATGCCTCCCCTAATGCCAAGTAGAGGGACATTAGGGAATTCCTCATAACGATCAATGTTGATAACATTTTCTCTGGATCGAGAACACCAATGAACATCTGAATATGTAAGAGTCATCAATCGTTGTGACCACCTTAAACCTTGCTCATTCTTCAAGACTGATTGGGGAAGATGAGAAATAAACCATCTTGCCAGTAGAGGAGTGTAACACATGAGAACACCTCTTTTCCTCATTGTACGAGTGTGAAAAGAGTGGAGGATATCTCCAAGCAATGTAGGCACCGGGTTGCGAGCCATGAAAATTTTGACAGCACTCACATCTATAAGCTGGTCAGGGTTAGGGAACAAGACCATCCCAAAGATGAAAAGAGCTGCAATCTCCTCAAAATCTTGTAATTCAAAGAATTCCAGCAGCTTTGGGCCTTCTCAAACAAATTTTGACAAGAAACCTTTGACACCACTTCTAGTTTCCCAATGGCCTGTGATATTAGATGGTTGCAAGTGTAAGGCTTGAGCAACATATTTAGGCTTTGGATCTCTTTCCGTACCATTGAAGGGTAATTGATTGAGAATAGGAATCCTCAAGAGTTGAGAAAATTCCTCCGAAGTAGGCACAAGTTGGTAGTCAGGAAATGTAAAGCAATGATGCAAAGGGTCAAAGAACTGGAAGATAACTTTCAGCATATCCTCCTCAGTGTTGGCAGTGACTAAGTTGAGAAGACGACCATGCCTCTCGGTGAATGGAGAATTCTCAGGAATCCTTGAAGCTAGCTCCTTGAGTTGAGGTGGAATTCTTACAAGGTTGACTTGGATAGTTTTCCTGCGAAGTGAATCCATTACCTACGAAACAGGAACAAAGATGAAAATCCAAAATCCTTGAAATGGTTAGTGGATGCATATGATGCTTCATGATGTCCATGATGTTATGCACAAGTATATATGTACAAACAAATCACACAAGTTCCTAGTTTAAGGCTTACATGGGGTTTCATAGGTAAGTACCCTCTTGAAGTTTAGTTGGCTCAACCTGTCCTATAAATAGTAACCGGGTTCTAAGGAGCTCAATATCACTGGATTATTTTCTGTGTTCATTGTTTCAGTTTAGCCACTTTACTGGCGACCAAAATATTCCAAGAAAACAACCCTCAATGAGTGTAGTATCGAGTATCTACCAACTTTATACTACACCAAAGCCGGTCATCTCACTACATCCTAAAAGACCAAGTTGGTCAAGTAAAGGTTCTAAAAGTCCATTAGTGCTTCATGACATCACTCAGCGGCCCCGTATTCTCTTTGATTGACTCAAAGGCTACCGGTACCCACAAATATGTCACACTAATATAGCTATTGCTTCAACCATGTCGGTATACCCCGCACAGTTTCCACAATGTATTGCTATATACCTATGAATGTTTCCCAAATTCGGGTAGAGGATTCAAACCCAAACAATAGAACCAAAGTGTAAAGCATACAAGTCAAGCAAGATAAGCATGTAAAGGTGATCTAAAACCCTAAGGTAGCCCCACTTTTATAATTTCCCCATTAGAGTCTTCAGTTCTGTGATATGGTGGGAGAACTGACTTGAGGTTTTGCGTTTGTGTTTGCAAATGTTGCGGTTTAGCAAGAGTCGCCACCGACTTTTATTTTATCCAAAAGGAAATGTAAAAAAGCACAGGAAATACCTTTGAGATTATTTTTGGGTTCGGGGGGTAGATTATGAAAAGGGAAGGTGCTAGCACCCTTTTCATCCATGGTTTTCCATGGGCTCTTAGTTACTTGTTTTAGATCACTTGCTTTTGCTTTTCAATTGTTTGAAATGGTGCTTTGTGTGGTTTTGAAATTATTTTTGAAAAGTATTTTGAATGTATACAAAGGTGTTTGTCTTTTTAAAAATGTTTCATTGTTTGAAAGTTTGTTTGGAAAATGTTTTGAAATGTGTTGTGTGTTTTTGAAAATAGCAAGGATGGTTTTCAAGTTTGATCAAGTAACTAGGAGTTGTCTACCCTACTCAAAAGTCTTTCTTACACATTTTTATTCCTTTGACGTTGTTGTTTTACCATTGTATTTGGTAAACAACCCTATCTTTGGATGTTAAATGGTACGGGCGTGGGTCATCGTATGACCATGATAACAATATTTCCAAGTATCTTAGCAAGTTTTTGAGGGACTAGATCATTTTTGTTTAGGCAACCAAGATAGCGTCATCGAGGGAATATGATCTTTTGTTTTGTTTGATTTTGCCAAGATACCTAGCATGCATACCATGGCCATTTTAAGGCAACAAAGTGGATGAAACCCTATGGGTGCTTGTGTGCATTGTGTTGTCATTTTTCATGCATTTTTGTCTTGTATTAAGTCATGCTATTTGTTTTGATTTTTGGTCTTTGCATACAAAACCCTAATTTATTATCATGGCATATGAAAGCAATAAAATAAAACCCTAATTTACTATTACAACCCAATTGAATTTATACAACAATAAATAAATAAATAAACAAGTATTTAAATATGGAATAAATTATAAATATGCAAAATGTTTTTGTATTAATTTTTATGTATGTAAAAAATGAATTTATTTAAGTCTTGAAAATAATAAAATAAAATGATTATTTTTTGAAAGGGTGAAAACCCTAATTTTTGCTTTAAAACAAAAAATATATTCTATTATTATTTATTTCATTTATGTACAAGAAAATAAATAAAAAATATATACAAAAATGTTTAAAAAATAAAATATGTGAGAAAATAATATTTTAAGTGTATAAATAATAAAAATAAAAATGTAGGATATTTTTATATTATTTACAAATTTATTTAAGAAAATATAAGTATATTAACCTAATAACTATTTTTTATGCCAAAAAATAAATAAAAAATGATAAAATGAAAAAAATAAAGAAAATATTTTTTGTGATTTTTAATGTTTAGAAAAAATAAATAAAAGTCAGAAATGTGTAATATTCAAGAAAATATGAAAAATAAAAAGAAATGGGCCAAGGGGGTGCAAATAACAAAATGGGGGTGCAAATACAACCAAGCCCAAGGCGCCAGGCCCACTTCACTTCATACCTGTCCTCTGAACAGAGCCAAACGCGCGCGCCCTGTGTTCAAAACCTGTTCTCTCTATTGCTTGCATGAAATCAAAAATTTACAACATGAAAGTTATAGCATTTTCAATCACGATTCCAACCATATCCATTTTGTGACCTAACTCTCAAATGACAGAGAGAATTTTAATGGCCCTAAATTTTAACCTAAAATTTTCAGCATGTTCATCATCCAAATTCTCCTAACTCAGTTAATATAAATAAGAACTATGCATATGTACAGCTCAAGGAACTTAAGGACTACATTTTTGCTTCACAAACCTAAGCCTAATGATGCTTAAATAGGGAGATAGAACTTTGAAAATTACCTTGTTCAGTTGAGTTTGGCTATGGCAATGTAGGAATTTTGAGTGAGGCCTAAAGGTCGTGTGAGCTTGCTTGAAGTTCCCTCAACCTTTCCCAATGCTCAGCTTGCTTTGAAATGGCTTAAATGTCCCTGTAGAAGTCAACCTGCAAAGCTTCAAAATGAAAATGGTGAAGTGTGAAAATGAGGTTACAGTTGCTGGACAGGGGCTTGGATAGTTCAGGTGTGTTGTAGGGAATGTGTTTGAAGTGGTTCCAAGCAAAACGCAGGAGTGGAATATGTTTTGGAAGTGGTTCTGCAGAAGATGCCCTGTTTGGGTAAGAACTTCTGATTTTGTGTTTTAGGGTGTTTGAGAGCTTGGAAATTCGTGTTTCTAGCTTGAGACAATGTGTTGAACTTGTTTGAAATGATGCCCAGACTTGGTTTTAACAGATACTCAAGTTATGGACTTTTTGCAAGGTTACTTGCTTTTGAAGCAAAAGTGAGTTGACAAAGCTCAAAGCCTGTACAGGCTAGCTTGAGGTCTGAACATAGTTGGTGTACTTTGCCTCAAGTTTGTGGATCTTGTTTGTAGCCAAAGATCAGGTCCAATGCTCAAGATAAACAAAATTGCATAAAGTGTGCTTTATCAAAGTAGCAATGTAACCTTTTTGCCATTTTTGGATTAAACCCTTGTACAAAGCTTCAAATATCAAAACAATGCCATTAACCATTGTATTTGCATTCAATTTTGGAGTGTAAAAAGTATTAGGGCCTGTAATGCAAGTACAAACATGATTCAAACTGATTTGCAAGTTGTAACATGGTGCAAAATGCCTTGGACAAAAGTGAGAATTTTCCATTTTCATTCCTTCGATTCTCCCTAACCATAAATGATCTTGGAGATTTCTTGGACATTTTGGAAAGCTTGTAATATTCCCTACAATCCATCTTTGAAATGCTTTTTGAGATTCGAATTGGAACTAGGTGAAAAGTTTCCATGAAGTTAGGTCAAAAATCTGCCTAACCTAGGGCAAAATTTCACTAAGTTAAAAAGTTTTTGGACCCTTATTCATAAAATCATAACTTGATATCCAAGAATCTTTTGGGAAAACTTTGTGAATAAAAGTTGTATATTTCATGGAGGACTACAACTTTTATGTTGGAAATTTTGTTTGAATCCAATTGCATCATGGTGAAAAAG
Source organism: Vicia faba (assembly GCA_948472305.1). Taxonomy (NCBI): domain Eukaryota; kingdom Viridiplantae; phylum Streptophyta; class Magnoliopsida; order Fabales; family Fabaceae; genus Vicia; species Vicia faba. Next base: position 1,672,215,671 of record OX451737.1, read on the forward strand.
TTGGGAAAAGTTGGGAAAAAATAAGAAATTTTCATAACACAGAAAAATTCTAAAATATGCAAAATTTCAAACTTAAACCCTAATTTTCAAAATTAGGTTTCTTGGTGAACAAGTTTTATGTTTTGACACATCTTGATTAAAAATGACCCTTGGCACTTGATTTTGACTAAAAAGTCAAAGTTTGACTTTTCAGTGTACAGTTGATTTTTGATCAGTTGACTGGGAAATTCATATGTCAATCCAATGCATTTGAGGTCTTTTGAACCTTGTGATTAGGTCAAGATGTTTCCATTGAGTCCTTGAAACCATGCTTGAACCCAATTTGCCATTGGCTAGGTTAAAAATCAGAAATTGCCCTTCTGTAGTCAAAACCCTAAAAATGACCATTTTGCCCTTTTAATGATCTGATCAAATTTCTTGAGGAGTTGTGGTCCAAACTTGATGAAATGGTTCATATGAGTCTATAATGTTGATGTGGATAAAAAATTATGAGGTTTGACTGTAAATTGGCCATAGTTGAATTTTTCCCCAATACAGCTGATTTTTAGGTCAACTGTCCAATTGACTGGGCAAAAATTTGATTCAAGGCTTGAAACTTGGTATGGGCAATATTAGAGGTCCAAAATGAAGTAGAAAGTCACATGAGGCATTGGAAGTTCAAAAATCCATGTGAAAACTCAAACCCTAATTTCAGGTCATCAGTGCAAGGAAATGTCTTGAGCTGAGCAAACCCTAATCCTGTCTGGAGTCCAAGAGGTCTTGTGAGGAAAATCTTGATAAAATGAGAGGGAAAATTTTGGGGTACAACACCATCCTTTAGGATGTACATGTTTTATTCTGAATACTAAAGATCATCTTAACAAGTTTGACTCTAAAGCACAGAAGTGTATTATGTTAGGATACTCTAAACGCTCAAGAGGGTACAGAGTATACAATACAGAAACACAGATTGTTGAAGAGTCAATCAGTGTTAGATTTGATGATAAGCTTGACCCTTAAAAGTCAAAGCAGAATGAATCCTTTGCAGATATAGAAGTTGAATTCACAGGTGCTGAAGAGAATTCATCATAAGTTCCCAACAGAGACGCTCCAACAACGTCAGAAGGAAATGTCACAAGCACTCCAGTACCTTCTGTTGATCAACTCCAGAAAAAGTTATCCAGAAGCAGCATACCTCCCCCTGAAGATAAAATTCTGGGAAAGAAGGATGATCTAATCAGAACAAGATCAACATTCAGAAACTATGAAGAATCCCTCATGGGATTGGTATCTCTGATTGAACCAACAACAATTAATGAAGCTCTTCTGGATAATGACTGGATTCTGGAAATGCAGGAGGAGTTAAACCAGTTCACCAGAAATGACGTATGGGATCTGGTTCTCGAACCAAAAGGATTCAATGTCATTGGAACAAAGTGGCTGTTCAGAAAAAAACTGAATGAGCAAGGAGAAGTCATCAGAAACAAGGCACGACTGGTGGCACAAGGTTATAGTCAGCAAGAGGGTATTGACTATACATAAACCTTTGCTCCAGTCGTCAGGTTAGAATCTATCAGACTCTTAATGTCTTTTGGTGTAAATAATGGCATCACTCTATATCAGATGGATGTCAAAAGTGCATTCTTAAATGGTTACATTGATGAAGAGGTATATGTGCACCAAACCCCTGGGTTTGAAAATTCCAAACACCCAGCATATGTTTTCAAACTAAAGAAGTCACTTAATGGTCTGAAACAAGCTCCCAGAGCTTGGTATGAAAGGCTAAGTAACTTTCTGTTAGAAAAGGAATTCACCAGAGGGAAAGTGGACACAACCCTGTTCTGTAAGACATTTAAGAATGACATTTTAGTTTGTTAGATTTACGTAGATGAAATTATATTTTGATCTACTAAACCTTCTCTGGGAAGAGAATTTTCTAAGTGCATGCATGCAAAGTTTGAGATGAGCTTAATGGGGGAACTTAAATTCTTTCTGGGCATTCAGATCAATCAGACTCCAGAAGGAACTTACATTCACCATAGAAAACATGTTAGAGAACTTCTTAAGAAATTTGACCTCTCAGAATGTAAACCCTCAAAGACTCCAATTCCTCCCACGTGCATTCTGGAAAAGGAATAGGTAAGTAAAAAGGTGGAGAAGAAGATCTACATAGGTATGATTGTTTCTCTCCTTTATCTAACAGCTTCAAGGCCTGATATTTTATTCAGTGTTTGTTTATGTGCTAGATTCCAATAAGATCCTAGAGAATCTCACTTAACAGCAGTTAAGCGAATTTTCAAGTATCTGAAAGGTAATACTAACTTGGGTTTGTTTTATAGAAAATGTAATGAATACAGCTTAGTAGGATACTGTGATGCTGATTTTGCTGGAGACAGAGTAGAGCGTAAAAGTACTTTTGGAAGCTGCCGGTTTCTGGGAGACAATCTGATCACATGGGACAGCAAGAGACAGTCCATAATTGCGTTGTTAACAGCAGAAGCTGAATACATAGCAGTTGCTGGATGTAGCACACAGATGCTCTGGATGAAAAGTCAGCTTGAAGACTTCAACATATTTGAGAGTAACATCCCTATTTTCATTGATAATACTTCTGCTATCTGTTTATCCAGAAATGCCATTCTTCATTCTAGGGATAAGCATATAGAAATAAAACATCATTTTATTAGGGATTATATTCAGAAAGGAATTCTCTCTTTAAAATTCATTGACACAGACCATCAATGGGCTGATGTGTCTACAAAACCCCTTTCTGAAGATAGATTCAATTTCATTCTGAAACATCTCAGCATGAAATTATGTCCAGAATAAGATGTTTTATTTGCATATTCTAACCCTCATAATTTTATTGTTTTCCGTGAACATCTGATCAACTTGTGTTCAGAAGTTAGGAGTACAGTTGCCTCACAATCTATCTATGAAGATATGAAATTTTCATTTCAAAGATAGAGGCGTGAAATTCACACCATCAAACATCTGTCATCCTCTCACAAGCTACCTTCTGAGGCTGAACACGCGTTCAAATTCTGAAGGGTCCATAGCTCTGATTGGATGCATTGAGACACTTGTCAATGGTAACTTTTCAGTATCTACACGAAATCCCCTAATTTATGGTTTCATTAATTCAGTATAATCATTACTCATTTTCTCTTTCTTACTGATTAAGTTTTCAGAAGTATTTATAAACTCAAAATTTACTATTTTATTCACTTCTTACTGCTTTCACTATTCTCTCTCGCTCTAGTTTTTTCAAAAACCTCTTCTCTCAATTTTCTTCAAAGAATCCGTGTGAACAATGGCATCCTCATCAAGCATCAAGAATCTCAACAGTGCTCCTGGTTCTTCTTCAACAGAACAGTATGAGGAATCCATTAGAACACTGCTCACTCCGGTCGATAACCTTGATTTTCTATGTGAATTAATCATCAATTTTGAGAGTTTAAAGGAAAACGGGTTTGATCTGTATGAAGATGTAATGGCACAGGGATGGAACAGATACTTTGATCGTCTGTTGGGTCCAACATTTCCTATTCTTGTTAAGGAGTTCTGGATTCATGCTACCTCATCTAACCATCAGGTTACGTCATATGTTATGGGGAAGAAGATAGTGATTACAGAAGACTTGATTAGGAAGCTTATTGGGTACAATGGCGGCGGAGTCAGATGCATTGGCATGGCTAGCAAGTGTTCTGACCTAAAATATATTTCTAGGGTCATTTTCACTTCTGGACAGCCATTCAGCAAGATAAGAGACTTGGAAGATTATTACAGAATCTGGGCTAGGATCATTATGGGATGTATCAATCACAGGAAGCATACAAGCTCTCCTAATTACATCAACATTGATCAATAGTTTCTGTTATACTTCATTGCAAAGAAGACCATAATAATCTTCCAAATTTGCTCTTCATCCATCTGAGAACAAGTGTGAAAGAGACAAGAGAAGAAGAAAGAAATAAGAGGGATTGGACTCCTCTAGGAAGATTGATTTTAGATATTCTGATGGAAAACAGGATGATATAACATCAGACAGAGGCTCAAGAGATCAGCACTCTGGAAGCAACTGCTGGGAAACCACTAAATGCCAAGAATCTGGAGAAAATGAAGATTATTGAAAGCATTAAGAAGGAACCAACAATTGCTTTTCATGAGGTCATCACGTATAGGAGAATCCCTCTGAAGGATTTTCCACTATTCTCTAAGATAGATGCTTCTCCAGAGATTGTGGTTAGATACCTTGAAGCTTGCAAGGAAGATGGGACTATTCCAGAAATCAACATCTGTAACCTGCACAAGGCAGCTCCAGAGGTTGTGCTGAAGAAATCCAGAAAGAGGAAGGCAGCAGGACAAGGATCCTCTCAGAGGACACCCAAAGATGCAAAAAAGAAAGGTAACACATCTTTTATTTCTATTGTAGAATCTATAGTTTTTCCAACATCAGAAACCATTCACCCTCAACCAACAGAAAATACCTCACCACAAACATTTAAGGATTTTGACATAGTGTTTGATCCATCTGTAACTCTTGGCAGTTTCTTAACCTCACTCCCCCAATACAAATCTAGAACAAAATCAACCAAAACTTGCTAGAGTTCTTTCTGATATTGAACTATTTGATCAAGACTTTCACTCACCAATCCCAGAAAATCCAAATATCCAGTCTCAACAACCAGAAATTCCACACCCACACTCTACACAATTAGAACATAAAAACCTCAACTCACCTCAACCAGAAAATGAAAACCCTCTCACTCCTCAATCTGAAAATCCAAATTCTGAAACACCTGAACCAAAAAATCGACACGCTACCGCAAACCAATCAGAAGACTCCCTTACAGACTCTGATACAACTACCCCAATTCCTGGAATAACAGAACCTCTTATGGTTTGTTTACCTCTCTTCATCCTTGGTATTCCAAAAATACCTTCACCATATGATTCCACACCACCAAACACTCCTCACTCACCAATACTGATTTTTTATTCTCCTACTCCCTCACCAATTCACCGTCCAGCTGATCATCTCAGAACTGTCATTGATCTAGAAGCGCTGGACCATCTAGCTTCCACCTCAAATAAAATTGCCATTCCCAAACCCAAACCAACCTTAACCAAATCAGATGTTGGTAAGAACTTGTTGATTTTTGAAACAGAAATACATGAACGGGGTACTTCTTTGAAGAAAGCAAGTCAAGAGATTTCTAATCATGCTGCTTCTGATTCTCTATGGGATAGATTCAGAAAATGGTACAACTCTGAATCCCAGAGGCTGAAAGAATTGAGCTATGAGATGGCTCAGTAGAACTTCAGCGATCAACTGAAAGCCTTCAAAGACCAAATTCTAAGTCACTGGGAAAAGAAATAAATTCTTCTGCTAGAAAATGATCCCTGGAAAGAGCACCAACCTTCAAAAGCCACTGAACCAGGTTCTGATAGTCACCCTCTGACTATTGCTCCAGAAAAGGAAATTGCAACAGAAGAAGTAGTTGAATCAGAAAGGGCTGTAGAGTGTTCTTAACAACATGCAACCTCTGAGGATACACCAGATACGTCTCTAGTCATGCAAACTCTGGAAGATTTGAAGAAGGAGAATGCTTTAATCCATGAAAGGTTGGATAAGCAAGAAGACACAAACAAAGAGATAAGGGATATATTGGACAAGCAAGAAGATACAACAAAAGAAATCAAGGATACTCTGGGAAAGCAGAAAGAATCAAGCACTCAGATTAAGAGCTTACTGGAGTTGTTGTTCACATGACTTCCCCCTCCATCTTAGATTTTCTTTAACTTATATTATGTATTCTTCATCTTATCCTCTTTGTTTATGGAAAATGTCATTGCAGTCTGTTTTCAATACAAATCATCATCTTTTGACTCTGATTATATTGCTTTTTGATACTTGACAAAAAAGGGGGGAGAACGTAAGATATTTTCAATAACAGTATGTCGGGACAAAGTCTCAAACATTCTGAATATCTTAACTTCTATTTTTCTCTAAAAGCATGAACAGGAACATATTCTGATAAAGACAGGAGGAGATGCATGAAAAGCTCTAATGAGAAGGAACTTCATGGAAGTAATTCATCTATATCTGAGTACTCAACTCAGGGGGGAGACTCTCTTAAGCTTTTTGTTCTGTATATTCTTTATTGAAAATCCTAGTTTTTGTCATCATCAAAAAGGGGGAGATTGTTAGAACATAGTTTGATTCTACAACCCTTATAATATTTTTGATGATAACAAACACAAAGAACAAATATGCACTCTAAATTTGTGTTGTATGTTGTACAGAAGTTCTGACTGAAATGACATCAGAAGTTAAGCCTCAGAAGCTTTCAAGCCGAGTAATCAGAATGTTCTGAAGAATGATGATCAAAATTTGCGCTAAAGTAAAAGATATTCGGATTCTGTACAAAAGTCTAACCCTCCAACAAATCCCCATGTCTCTGAGTTATCAAAGTTCTGAAGTAAAGCAGCATGCAAGATTCCTAAGTTCTGAAGCGTTACTTTTCCATTAAGACAGTATCATATGCAACGGCTTCATTCAGACAAGAATCATCTCAGTATGGAAAGTGCATTAAGTGTCCATTATCACGTTTCAATTTGGACAGATTTCCACGCCTATATAAACAAGCTCATAGGGTAAATCGTTTATGATTTTCCTTACTACTGCTCCAAACAATCTCAAAAAGCTGCAAATATTCATATTCATCCTATATTCAAATTGTGTAATACATCACAGTAGTGATACAGTTTTTGTAACGAAAAACAAATAGTACACAATAAATTTTTATTTGATTAAGATATTTTCCTTGAGATAAACCGGGTTTTGTTGATACTCACGAAGACCTTGGAATTTGTCAAAGTAGATTTGTAATCTGTTTGATTAGTGAATTAAGTCCTCGTTGAAGAGAGGCGAAATCACCTTGGCGGGTGGACTGGAGTAGTTTGAGATCAAGAAAACCAGGATAAAAATCTTGAGTCTATTGCTTTTGATTTTTAAGATTCAATTCGACCCCCCTTCTTGTGTTTTTCACTTCTTCAGAACATCTCCTTCAGCGACAGGCTCCATGATGATAGGCAAGATGGCGGGGTAAGGCATCACGAGACTTTGAGCACGAGTTCGTACCCACTTAAGGTAAGGATCAAGGGGGAGGGAATTCTTATGTCATAATGTCTTACTATCTACTTTGTTTATCATTCTCTAAGCTCGTATGAACCTTTGACGATAGCTTTGGTCGTCTCCCTCGTAGTCGAATACCAAACCTTGAATGAGCGTATTATGGGGACCATCTCTTCGTGCATACCCAAACTGTCATAATGCGAGAGAAGGGTTATAGGTGATACCTCCCCACCCTAATTCCAAAGAGTGGGACATTATGGAAATCCCCACAATGGTCCATGATGGTAATATCATCCAAAGATCGAGAACACCAATGGATATCCGAGTGTGAGAGTGACATCATCCTTTGAGACCATGCCAAACCTTGCTCATTCTTCAATGTTGATCGAGGTAGGTGAGAAATAAACCACCTGGAGAGTAATGTAATGCAACACAAAAGAGTACCCCTTTTCATTATGGTGCGAGTGTGGAAATAATGTAGAATGTCTCCAAGCAAAGTAGGTATAGGATTACGAGAGAGAAAAACCTTGACGGCATTCACATATATGAGTTTGTCCGGATTGGGAAGTAGAACCAAACCATAGATTAGAAGGGCCAATACATCCTCAAAATCTTGAAAATCCATATCTTCCCAGAACAAACAAGCCTTCTCCAATAGAAATTTGGCTAAGAAACCCTTAACTCCACTTCTTATCTCCCAATTTTCCATAATGTTGGATCTTTTCAAATGTAAAGCTTTGGCAATAACTTCAGGTTTTGGAGTCTCTTCTAAACCGGTGAATGGAATTTGATCAAGCACATACACTCCTAGAAATTGAGATAATTCTTCTAATGTAGGCACTAATTGGTAGTCAGGAAAGGTGAAGCAATGATGCATAGGATCAAAGAATTGGAAAAGCAAACACATCATTTCTTCTTGGAAGTGTGAGGTAGCCAAATTGAGAAGTCGACCATATTTTTTGGTGAAAGGAGAATCTCTAGGCACTCTTGATGCTAATTCTTGAAGTTGAGGATGCACTTTCATGAAGTTAACTCAGACTGTATTCCTACGAGTGGAAGCCATGTCCTACAAACCAGAACAAAGATAAATTCCTAAATCCTTGAAATGGTTAGTGAGAATGCTTATGATGTTATGATGTTTATGATGACATGAATAATAATCACAAACAAAGCACACAAAAACCTTAAGTTTGTGCTTGCATGGGTTTCATAGGTAAGTACCCTCTTGAAGTTTAATTGGTTCAACCTGTCCTACAAAGTAAATGGGTTCTAGGGAATCTCAATATCAGAGATCTTTCTTCATTGGGCATTATTTTAGCACAATCAATCTTTTCTTGCGACCAAAATATCCCAAAAGTTTGATCTCAATGAGTGTAGTATCGAGTATCAACCAATTTTCAGCTTTCCACCGAAACCGACTATCTCACTACTTCCTAATGACCAAGTTATTCAATTTAAAGGTTCTAAGGTCAATTAGTGCTTCATGACACCGCTCAGTGGCCCCGTATTCTCCTCGATTCAACATAAGGGATACCGATACCAAAAAATGCGTCATACAAACGTAGGCATTGGTTCAACCATATCGGTCTATGCCATACAGTTTCCATAATCTATTGCTACTTACCTAATGATGGTCCCAGATCCGGGTAGAGGATCAATATAAACCCAAACAAGGACCCATAAATGTAATGCAAACAAAATCAAACAATGAAAGCAATTAAATGTGATCTAACTCTAAGGTAACCCCAATTTGAAATCATGTCCCCAACAGAGTCGCCAGTTCTGTAATACGGTGGGAGAACTAACTTGGTTGTTCTTGCGTTTGATCGCAATTGTTGTGGATAGCAAGAGTCGCCACTAGCTTTTCTTTTATCCAATAAGGAAAGGGTGAAAAGAACAGGAAAGACCTTCGAGATGTTTTCTTGAGTTTGGGGGGTAGGTTATGAAAAGGGAAGGTGTTAGCACCCTTTTAATCCATAGTTATCTACAGGCTCTTGGTTACTTGCTAGATCACTTTTGAAATTGTCTTGTTTGAAATGTGTTTGTGGTGGGTTTTGAAAGTATTTTTTGAAAAGTGCCTTTGTTTAGGCAAACTTTGTAATGATTCTCATCTCTATAAGAATGTATACAAAGTGGATGACTTTTTTGAAAATATTTCATGTTTTTGAAAGTCTTTAGTGTATTTGAAAAGATGTTTGTTTTGAAGATGGATTATGAGCAAGCAACTAAGAATGTTCTACCTACTCAAAATTCTTTTGTTAATTTCTCTCTTCCTTTGAAATTTCTATATCACCATTGATTGGTAAGTAGCCTTATATTTGGATGTAAAGGGACATGCATGGGTCATCGTATAGTCATGGATAGAAATGTTGTGAGATGTCTTAGAATTTTCTCTTGAGGGACTAAGATCATTTGTAAGGTAATATTCATAGCATCATCGAGGGACTTTGATCTTGTATTTTGTTTGTTTTTGCTAAGATGTCTCACATGCATAACATGACCATTTTCTCAAGGCAACAAGTGGAGTTAACCCTAGAGGTGCAAAGGGTGCAATTGTTTATATTTCATGCTTGGTTTATCTTGGATTAAGGTTTTCTAAGCATTGGTTTTATCTTTCCATACAAACCTATAATTAATAACATTTATATGGAAGCGATAAATTGCGAAAAAGTAAATATCCTACGCTATCACATCACTTAGGGGTGGGGTGTACAAATTTACAAATGGGGATTGCAAGAAATTAAACCTAATTATCTGTTACAACCATATTGAACTTGAATATTGTACAAGAATTGAAATGTATATAATGTACAAGACATAAATGAAAAGAAAATGATTTTTTTTTAATTTTGTTTTAGAAAATATTTTAACCTAATTTTCTAAAAGATAAATAGTTAGAAGTAAGAAAAATTAAACTAAGTTAATTTTAAATTTAAACCAAGAAAATGAACTAAATCTAAGTTAAAGAAAAGAAAATAAATAGGAAAATGTTTTTGGTCTTTTTATTTTAAGAAGTTAAATAAAAATAAACTAACTAATTTAAGAAAAACTAATATAATATTTTTTGGTGTTTTTGATTAATATAAATAATAATAAGGAAAGAAAATAAAAATAAAAATAAAATCAGGGGGGGTTAGAAAGTGAAAAGGATATTGTTAAGTACAAGTGAGACAACCTAGAAGTTGTGGCTTAGGTGTGCTGCTAACAAGTATATGGAGGAATGATGTTGGTAGCAGAAAATGAGAAACCCTAGAAGTTATGGCCCAGGCGTGTTGCTAACATGTAAGTGGAAATGAGATAACCTAGATGGTCTGGCCCAGGTGTGCTATTAACGGGTAAATGGGAATTAGATAACCTAGAAGCTATGGCTTAGGTGTGCTGTTAACAGGTAAGTGGAAATGGGATAACCTAGAAGTTCTGGCCTAGGTGTGTTATTAACAGATAAATGGAAATGATATAACCTAGAAATTCTGGCCTAGGTGTGTTATTAACAAATAAATGGAAATGAGATAACCTAGAAGTTCTGACCTAGGTGTGTTATTAACAGATAAATGGAAATGAGATAACCTAGAAGTTCTGGCCTAGGTGTGTTATTAACAGATAAATGGAAATGAGATAAGCTAGAAGTTCTATCCCAGGTATGTTATTAACAGATAAATGGGGTAAAATGTTAAGAAATAAAAACAACAAAAGGGGCTCCTGGGGCTAGAACCTTGAACCCTTAACACTAATGTCTTACGCGTGGGCTCTCTTCCAATGGGGTGGCTATACATCCGGTATTATAAACAAAACCATAAATATATATTACAAAAACAGTTCTGATGATGAACTTCATCTTCTTCCTCACGCCAGCCAGAGCATCTGCAACTCATTCATTTCTCAAACAAAAGGGAAAATGTAAACATCAAAGTTATGGAAAATTTCATCATGGTTCCAGAACTATAAATAGTTAAAACTATAAATAAGAAACAAACATGAATTTTGCTATCCCTAATTTGAGCCATAATTTTTCAAGAAGTTCTAATCCTAAATTATCTCTACTCAGGCCATATAAATAAAATCTAAGGATATGTATATTTCAGAACAATGATATCTACATTTTGTCTTTGAAAATGCAAGCCTAACAATGCCTAAATAATGAGATGAAAACCAGAAGAACTTACCTTGCAGCTGAAGATCGTGTTTTGAATTAGAGCTTGACTTAAGTTGCTTTGATGATCTGGTTAGCTTCCTCAAGTTCCCAGGTAGCTAATGCAATGGTTTGCTTAAGCTATGGATGGCTAGAATGTTCTGGAGGAGTCAATATGTAATACTCTGTTTTTGAAAATAGAGGTTGGTGAAGATGATGTTACATTCTGAAAACAGAGGTTGGGATAACTTCTATATGTGTATCAGAAACTTTTTGGATGGTTTGCCCAAAAAACGCACAAGGGGTTTTGGAGATTGGATTCAAAAATCAGAAATGACAAGTTTTTTGTGCTTGTGTTGCAGTTCCTGGTTCTAGAGAGTTTCAACAAGTTTCAAAGCTCGTCCCATCCTCCTCAGTTTGCAAATGAAGGTTTAATTTATAGGAAAAGGGTTTGGAAGCTTGGTGAAGTCAGAAGTACAAAATCACATGTTATGGATTTTAACTTGTTGTTGAGGCAAGCTTAGACAAACATGGTTTCAAGGCAAGATAGTATGGCTTGCAACTTTAAATACACCCGTTCTGAGTTTGTAGGGGATGCTTGTGTAGAAAGAGAAAACACAAAACTCAAGGAGAGTGGACTTTGTGATTAAAGTCACTTTCCTAGAATGGAAGTGTGAACTTTCTTCCTTAAATGGCAAGGTGTATTGGACAAAACATAAATCAAGTGGTTCATAGCTCAAAATATTGTGTAATCTTCTGATTAAGGATAAATACGCATGTTAGAGGGCCTAAAAAGTGGCATTATGCAGCATTGCTTGGACTTGGATCAGATGTTCATCATGAAAATGACTCATAATTTCATAATGAATGTCCAACTTCTGATCTTCGATTCTCCCTGCTCCAACATGATCTTGAAGAGTTCTTGGACTTTTCAGAAAGCTTGTGACATGCTCTGGGATCCATCTTTGTTTCACTTTTTTCAAAATCTCATTGTAAATATATGAAAATTAGCCCAGAAGTTCTGTCAAAATTCTGACTTAAAACGCCTAGAATTTTACTGAGTGTTTTAGTTTCATGGACATGTCTTCATGGATTTATAACTTGAGATCCAAGCATTTCTATAAGAAATTTTGTCCTACAACGTTTCGGATCTTATTGAGATCTATAACTTTCATGTTGGAAGTTTTCCTTGAATCATCTTGCATCATGATGAAAATCTGGCACAAAGTTATGAAATTACCATATTTTTCTTAACACTTAGAAAAATTTCTAAGTGTTTAGAACTTTGAATTTTTTCAAAATAATCTTGACTTTTGATTTTCTTGATGAACAAAATTCATACTTTGACATTGGTGAAATATGATTTTTAAAATTTGATTTTTATCTAAAAGTCAAAGATTGACTTTTCAGTGAACAATTGACTTTTTCATCAGTTGACCAAATTTCAATTGTCAATCAATTAATATTGAGAAAAGTTTTGAACCATGCTCTTAGGTAAAAATGATGCATTTGGATTCTTGATATCATGTCTTAATCCAATAAGTCATGTATGTGGTAAAAAGTCAAAAATCAAGCCTTCTTAGTCAAAACCCTAATTTTGACCATTTAGCCCTTTTGATGATCTGATGAAATTTCTTGAGAAGTTGTGATCCAAACTTAACCCAATGGTTCATATAATTTTAATATGTTGACATGGATCAAAAATTATGAGTTTTGACCGTAAATGGACCACAATTAACTTTTTCCTCAATATAGTTGATTTTAGGTCAATTGATCAATTGACTGAGCAAAAATGTGGTCCAAAGCTTGAAACCTGACATGAGCAAACTTGAGAGTCCAAAATGATCCATGAAAGTCACGTGAAGCATTAAAAGTACAATTGTCCTTGTATAAACTCAAACCCTAATTCTGAGTCATCAATGTTTGAGAAGGTGTCTTGAGCTGATCAAACCTTGTGCAGTCTTGAATCAACGGAGATCTTGTGAGAGAGCTATTGAGAAATTCAGAGGGAAAATTTTGGGGTACAATAAAGGGCATTCAATGATACTAAGTTCTTTAATTGAAGTTGCAGTCAGATTAATTTGCTAACACTTTCTTATGTTTACCCGCAAGATCCTTGAAAACATTGCATGCATGTCATTAAATAACAGGTCTTCCAGTACAGGTATCTCATTTTCTATCTATTTATTTCTGCATAAAAATGGCTCCCGAACAGAATGGCAGAGGTTTCCAAGCTCAAGATGCTCAATTTGAGGAAATGTTCCTAAATCTATCCAAGGAGTAATAATATTTAAAAATACTCCTCGCTAGGAACATGACCAAGAAAAATCCTGAAGACAACAATGATGACCGGTTGGAACAACTGCAAGCTGAGATGGAAAGGATGAGAATCCAGATGAGTAGTCAGATGTCACTTATCCAAAGTTTATCTCGGGAATAAGAAGAGTTGAGGATTCTCATCAGCAAGCTTCATCAAGACAGATATGACCGTCTGGGGCAAACTGCTAGAGCTTGGGGCCTAATCAATGATCAATCTCTCTTAGAAGACAGGGAATTGGGTGACATGTTCATACAGGAACATGTTGAAAATAAACTCAGGAGAAGTGAAATTCAGGGGATTTCATCTTTAAGTACTCAAAAGAGATCATACAATGGAAAGAAGGAGTCCAGTACCGTGTACGACCAGAAGGGTCGCAATAAGAGTGACCTCAACCAATCTCTGGGGGAAGTGTGAATCTCTAATCCAGCACCAGTGCAACAACAACGACAAAGAAATAAGCATAAGCAGGACGCGCCCAAAAGGAAATTCACCAAAATCAACATGTCATCAGCTCAAGTATTGCAACACATGTTTAAGATGGAGTTGATAACATTGAAGGATCCTCCTCAGAATCCCAACACAGCCTTTCCTCGGTACAACCATAATCTGAGATGCACTTATCATTCCAATAGTCCGGGGCATGACACTAATAGTTATTGGGATTGAAAAATAATATTCAGGACTTGATCAACAAAGGGGTGCTGGAGTTCACACAAGATGGTCAGACTGAATTCTTCTGCCATCTATGAAAGGCACACCATCTGAAGTAACAAGTTCAGACATATAGGCTTTTTGTTCATCAGAATTTTAAAATTGTAATTTCTTTTGATTGTTCGAATACTTATTTCATGTAAAACTTTTTTATTCAATTAATTCATTACATATGTTTGTCTTGAATTAATCCATTCATTGTCACTATACCGAAACTATGCTTTTACTTCCTTTTTGTGATATTCAACTCTCGATTAAAAGCTTAAACCTTTAGAGGGAGGATGACAAAAACAATATCATAATCTCATTCAATATGCTTTTGAGCAGATCCTGCTGACGATGTACAAGCGTTCTTTCAAATCCTAAATAGTGGAGTTATAAGGAAGATAATCCCTAGTCAACCCCTTTGAGCCTAAGAAGTATGAGTTTTCTTTTTCACACAAATTGAAACCTTTAATCATAACCTGGGGAAGGGTAGTATCTCAGTTAATTCAATGGTGCATTCAAACGTAAGATTTACCCTCGTACACGACGAGTAGTGTCAAAGATACTCTTCTAAATCAAAAGACAATGATGGTTCCCCGTAATCACTAAAACACACAGTCATTATCTCTCAAAAGAAAAGCCTGCTAAGTCAAAACCTATGAAGGAGACTTAATTAAAAAACTAGGGCATCCCGCTGACTGTAATCACAAAAGAAATAGTTCAGGAAAAAGGTAGGGATAATAAAATCAAAAAAATAGGTCGCTACAAATCCTCAACAAAAAGAAAATATTACAAAAAATGATTGCGTCCTCAAAATAAACTTTAGTATCCGAACCATCACCAGAATATCAGGGCAAAGATTCTAGACTCAATTGGGATTTAAAACGCATAATTAACAGAGTATAGGGATAAAGAAAATCACGAAGAACGAGTTGGGTACTGTTGTACCCCAAAATTTTCCCTCTCACTTATTAAGAATTTTCTTACAAGATCTCCTTTGGCTCAAGACTGCATCAGGGTTGATCAGCTAAAGACACCTCCTTAAGCACTGATGACCAAAATTAGGGTTTGAGATTGCACAAGGATATTTGAACTTACAATTCCCCATGTTACTTTCAAAGATCATTATGGACCATCAAGATTACTCATTCCAAGTTTCAAGCTTTGGACCACACTTTTGCTCAGTCAATTGAGCAATTGACCTAAAAATCAGTTGTATTTGGGAAAAAGTCAACTATGGCCAATTCACAGTCAAACATAATAATTTTTTATCCATATCAACATTTTAAACTCATATTTATCATTTTATCAAGTTTGTACCATAATTCCTCAAGAAATTTGATCAAATCTTTAAAAGGGCAAAATGGTCAAAATTAGGGTTTTGACTAGAAAAGGGCAATTTCTGATTTTTGACCTAGCAAATGATCAATTGGTTTAAGGCATGATCTAAAGATTCCAATTGCATCATTTTTACCAAATGATATGGCTCAAAACATTGCTCAAGTCCAATGGATTGACAGATGAATTTTTAGTCAACTGATCAAAAGTCAACTGTATACTGAAAAGTCAAACTTTGACTTTTTGGTCAAATTCAAATGTCAAAGATCACAATTCATAAAATCATGTCAAAATATGAAACTTATTCATCAAGAAAACAACTTTGAGCAAACTTTTCACCATGATGCAAGATGATTCAAAATAAACTTCCAACATGAAAGTTTTAGATCTCCATGAAATCTACAACTTTGCGTCAAACAACTCCATCCAAAAGTTCTTGGATCTCAAGTTATAATTTTAAGAATACATGGTCATGAAACAAAAACACTTAGTGAAATTTTGCCCTAATTTGGTCAGGATTTTGACCTAACTTCATGGAACTTTTTCATATAGTTCCAAAGGGAATTTTCAAAAGTGATTCAAATATGGGTTGTAGAGAACATTACAAGCGTTCCAAAATGTCCCAGAACTCCTTGAGATCATTTTTGAGTAGGGAGAATCAAAGAGATGAAGTTAGGGTTTTATCACTTGGATTACAAGTCATTTTGTGATGAACAAGATTCAAAATTCAAACTCATGCTGCATAACCTCTACTTTGCAGGCCTCAAACTTGTTATGCACTCCATAATTAATTTCTTGCATAGCTGTTAGAGGTCTCATTTCAAGAATTCAATTCAAGGCCATGCTTTATATCCATTTTGGGAAGAAAGTGCACATTGCCATTTTGATAAAGTGGCTTTTTGCACAAAACTTGTTCTTAAGCCTTGCACTTGTTCTCTTCTGATCATACAAGTCCCATAACTCATAAGAAACTTGTTAGACACTTACAATCACTCATCCCATGCTTGCACTTCCACTTGAAACTTGTTTTCCCACTTTTCTTGAAAATCAAGTAACATAGCAAATAACTTGTAACTTGTACTTCTGACTTTCAAAACCACTCAAGACCTTTTTCTTATACATACACAAGCCATTTACCACAAATCCCACACATGCTTAAGCCCTAAAAACACGTAGAACACAGAATCACCAAAAACACTTCAAACTTGTCATTTGTGAGTTTTGAATCCAATCTCCAAATTTGCTCGTGTGTTTCTTGGCCTTTTACTTTCAGAACCTTCTAAGCAACATATACAAACAATCCCAACACCTGCAGCACTACTGTAACACCTCCATCATCATCCACCATTTTCAAAAACAACACCTTACACCTTGACTTCTCCAGAACTCCTCAGGAACTTTCAGCTCAAGCTAAGCATCCCATTAGCTTCCTGGGAACTTGAGGAAGCTAACCCAATCATTGGAACTCACTGAAAGATTCTGAAACTCCAAACACGATACCCTCTCGCAAGGTAAGTTTTCTGACTTTAGAAATTTTCATACAAGCATCATTAATGGTTTATTTGTGAATGAAAAATGTAGATATCATTGCCCTAAAGCTATCCATGTCCTTAGTTTTCATTTATTTTGCTTGAGCTTAGAGAATTTTAAGATTGAAGTTTCTGAAATTTTTAGGGTTCAAATTAAGGCCATTAAAATTCATGCTTATCTTTGATCTATAATTTTATTGCTTTGCATTTCTAAAATCGTGAGGAAATTTGCTACAAGTTTCCTGTTTACAGTTTTCATTTTTGTTGAGATTTGAATAAGATACAGAGGCTCTGGTTGGGCGTGAGGTTGAAGATGAAGTTCAGGCCATGAACTTGTTTACTATCATGTATTTATTGTTTTGATTATATAAACGAATGTATAGCCACCCTATTGGTAGAAGCGCGCGTCTGTGACTATAGGGACCTGGGTTCGAGCCCCAGTGGTACCCTTTTGGATTTTTTCATATTTTTTGCATTCTGACTCTTTTTTTTGGCATCGCCCTTGAGCCTTTATGTTTTTTTCTTGTTGCTGGCCCCCTGCTGGCTATTCACACCCTGGCCCATTTATTTTCTTTTTTTCATTTATTTATTTATTTATTTATTTCTTAAATATTTTATTTAATATTACAAAAATCAGAAAAAATGTAAAAAAACATGAGATTTATATTTTTATATAGTTTATTTATTTTTTACACAAAAACTATATTTTATTTAATTATACTCTATTTATTTCACCAATTAGTTTGTAATTTTAAAACTAGGGTTTTAGTTTATTTCTTTCACAATTCAAAAATACTCTTTTAAAACCAAAAAAAAAGACCAAAAATATTTTATAATACTATAAATTATGTTTTTAAGACAAGAAAATACCAAAAATATTCTTCTTATAAACTTAACTTCTTTTTTAATCAATTAATAGATTAGGGTTTTTATTTGAATTCTTTTCCTAGTAAATTTAGGGTTTACTTTTTATAATTTTAATTAATTATTTTCTTTTAGTTAATTAGGTTAAAACAAAATCCCTTTTCCTTAAAAATCCAAATAAACATATATTTTCTTTACATTTACATTCTTACACATTTATTCATTTTGTACATTATTTATTTCAATTTTTGTCCAAATTCAATATGGTTGTAATAGATAAATAGGCTTTATTTTCTTGTAATCCCCATTTATAATTTTTACCCCCCCCCCCCCCCCTCCCACAAGTATTGTAATAGCGTAGTAATATTAAATTCCGCAATTTATCGCTTTATATACAAATGTTAGTAATTAGGGTTTGTATGGAAAGACTAAAACCAATCAATTAGAAAACCCTAATCAAAGACAAAACCAAGCATGAAAACAATACACTTGCACACAAGCACCCCTAGGGTAAATCCACGTGGTTGCCTTACAAAATGGCCATATTACGCATGTGAGGTATCTTAGCAAAAAAAACAAGCAAAATACAAGATCATAGTCCCTCGATGACGCTATCTATGTTGCCTTTCAAATGATCTTAGTCCCTAAAAGGTAATGCTAAGATACCTTGCAACATTTCTAATCATAATTATACGATGACCCACGCTCGTCCCGTTTACATTCAAAGGTAGGGTTACTTACCAAATCAATTGTAAGATAACAATGTCAAAGGAAAGAGGAAATGAACATGAAAGACTTTTGAGTAGGTAAAATGCTCCTAATTACTTGCTCAATTTCAAAACAAAACATCCTTTCTATTTTCAAAACAAACACCGACACTTTCAAAAACATCTTTCAAACTTGAAAACATTTTCAAAAGATCAACATCTTTGTATACATTCTTACGAACGAGAATCATTACAAAGTTTGCCTAAACAATGGCCTCTTTACAAAATACTTTCAAAAACCACACAAAGAATAATTTCAAACAAAAGCAAGTGATCTAGCAAGTAACTAAGAGCCCATGGAAAACCATGGATGAAAAGGGTGTTAATACCTTCCCTTTTCATAATCTACCCCCTGAACTCAAGAAACAATCTCAAAGGTCTTTCATGTGCTTTTTCACATTTCCTTTTGGATAAAAGAAAATTCGGTGGCGACTCTTGCTAACCGCAACATTTATGATAAAACGCAAAACACCCAAGTCAGTTCTCCCACCGTATCATAGGTACAAATAAATTCCGAGCCTTTATCCTTTGTTTCTTAAATCGTGAACCAGGCCACGCTACAACCCTTAAAAGTCCTAGCTGAAGCATGGGTTAGTTCGAAAGCATACTGTTACAAAAGGTATTCTAACTCCTGTAAGGTTTACTATAAATCCTGAGTTGAATTCATATGATTACAAAATTTTGTTTGTTTACTAAAAATAAATTTTTAAAACTTCAAGACAGACATAAGCTTTGCATTTTTTAAATGCCATTGTTTGCATATGACTAATCGTTCGACAACAGAGAAATTTGCACGACAGAAAATCAATGAACGGAAATCCTCTCAATGGACAGAATCACCTCAGATGGAAAGACATTTTCAGTAACAGACCTTTCATAATCAAGGGGAATGACATGGTGTCTAACTGATCTGGGGGCAGTCGAGTCAAGATTCGAGGAATCTCTCAAAAGTGCCAAATAGCCAGGGGCAGACCTCTGTCTAAATCACTTGGGGCATTGAACATGAGTTCCAGCAAAGGGCCACTGTAACCAAGTAAACATCTTTATGGTAGTGCTACAACACTTACTACTATGGACAATGACGATTCTCCGCACCCTATGAACACGAACATAATCAGAAAATACTACGCATGAAAGTAAGACCCGCTTGGTGTAAAATCAAACTTCTCAAATGCACTTCTGTTTTTATGAAGACAAGCCATTTTTGACAAGAAGGAAAATATTATTGATCAAGCTAAAAGTATCTTTGGATAAAGTCTTTGGTTCAAGCACTTAGCAAATTTCAAGGTATAATGATAATACTTACTTTGAACTTAAGACATAGATGCACAATGATCAAAAGAAATATTTTATCTTGTCCAAACTTTTACTCAAATTTTCTAAGCAAAAAATCAATTTTTACTTGGGTGAAATCGATTTGTATGTTGGTGCAATCAATTGCATGCTTCATGTTTTCAAAGCATTAGCTATTGTTTCTAATTGCAATCGATTTGCATGTTTGTGCAATAAATTTTTCTCAATCAATTTTTGCTACTGACTTCAAGTGCAGTCAATTTACACACTTGTGCAATTGATTGGTCACTCAAAATATTTGAATTTTTAGCTTTTGAAACTCCGTGAAATCGATTTACACAAGGGTGCAATTGATTGCATGCTGAACGATTTTGAAAAACAACATCTTTACTAATGCCTGGTCATAACACCATTTCATGGAAACCTTTCACTCAATCTTGACAATTGTTCATGATTCATTTGCAGAATTATATGTTTTTTCAAAAGGGTGCTACGAACATATAAATACTCATTTTCAAAATCATTTCATCACCTCTTCCAATCATATTTTCTAAATTTTCAAAAATCAAACTCAAGCTTCTATACACTTTCATATACAAGTTTTCTGCACACTTTCACATATTGTCAACCAGAAAACTTTGAGCATTATATATCTTGAGTCATTGTATACTATTATTATTGAAAGAGAAGAACAATTCATTAATAAAATCAGTCAAAGTGATCATTGCTACACAGACTCACTCAAATCAAATATTGCTATATACTTGCTTATTTTTCAGGATTGTTGAAAATAAGTTCAAGTTGTTTTGTAATCTTGTTTTTCCAGGATTATTGGATACAAGTAAAGTCATTTTGAGAGGATTGTTTTTCATATTTGACATAGTGAAAATCCAAGAGGATTGTTCTTGGTTTTAGGTAGTTCTTGTTTAAGTTTGCCATAATAAGGAAACCTCTTTCATGTTGAAAGGGGACTGGAGTAATGTCGGACTGTGAGGGGAACCAGGATATATCGCTTGTGCCTCTTTATTTTTATACACTTTACTCTTTCATAAACTCACCATAAACTAGAAAAATAATATCCATCATCACTAAAACCAGAAAAATTTTAAAGTACCGAATTCACCCCCCTCTTAGGCGCACTTCGTACTTATAATTAGCATCAGAGCAGGTTTTAGGTAACCTTTTCCTAAAAGATCCAGAATGGCTTCCGCAAATCAAAATCCCATTTTAAGAGATGGTGGTATTAACAACAAGCCTCCTCTATTTTGTGGTGAATATTTTGACTTCTGGAAAATACGCATGAAGGCACATCTAGAAGCACAAGGAGAAGAAATATGGGATGCCGTCGAGAATGGTCCATTTATTCCTATAACGGTGATCAATGGTGCTGGCTCGTCAAAGCTTAAAGCTCCATGGGATGAAGATGATAAGAAGAAGGTACTATATGATAAAAAAGCAATCAATCTTCTTCAAGGTTCACTTAGCATGGATGAACTCTTTCGTGTCTCGGCATGCAAAACAAGGAAAGAAATATGGGATACCTTGGTACAAACTCATGAAGAAACTGTTGAATTTAAAAGATCAAGACTAAATACGTTGAGTCAAGAATATGAGTTATTTTGAATGCAGCCCAGAGAAACCATCCTTGACTTGCAAAAGAGATTCGTGCACTTGACAAATCATCTAAGTGCTCTTGGTAAGACTTTGACAAATGATGAACTAAATCTAAAAGTACTTAGATCCTTAACTAGGGAATGGCAACCAAAGGTAACGATAATTTCAGAAAAGAAAAGTCTCTCTTCAATGACTTCTACAACGTTGTTTGGAAAACTTCAAGAATATGAAACGAAACTCAGAAGACTTGAAAAACATGAAAATCAAGAGAAGAAATCCAAGAATATTGCCTTAAAGATTGATTCCAAGGAAGTTGAAAAGGAAGACAATCCGGAAGAAGATGAAAATTTCATGCTTCTTGTTAAAAGGCTTGGTAAGTTTTTGGTAGAAATGACAAATCCCTTTATCATGCAAAAAGAAAGAAACAATTTAAGAAAAGGGAAGCTTTAACATCAACATAAGAAGTCACATGTTATGAATGTGGTAAGCAAGGTCATATCAAGCCGGATTGTCCAAAACTCTCTCAGAAAGGTGGATACAAAAGCAAAAAGGAATTTAAGAACAAAAAGGCCTATGTTGCATAAGAGGATAATGAAATAAGTTCTTCGTCCAATTTCGATAGTGATGAAAGTTCAAATCTAGCATTGATGGCCACACACCATTCCGACAATGAAGATGATGAGGTTAGTAATGAATTTTCTCTTTTTGATAGTGATGCAAAAGGTGCTATAGATGAACTATTAAATGAATGCAAAACTCTGTATAAAACTATTTTATCTCAAAAGAAACAAATTTCATCTTTAGAAGAAAAATGTGAAACTATGGAAAAATATTTCAAAGAAGAAAAACAAAAACTAAGTGATGAACAAAAACATAATTTTGTATGCAAGAATTTTGAATCACTCTCTTTCCAAATTGTCCAATAAAAAAGAGTTATTGAAAGATATGAAAAATGTCAAATTGGATTGGAAGATGTTCTTAGCCAACAAAGATATTCCAATGATAAAAGTGGACTTGGATATTCAAAGTTTTCAAAACCAAGTTCTAATAAAACTATCTTTGTTAAGGCTAGTGATCAATCATCCGAAGAGAAAGTAAACAAAACTAAAGTTATTCATCATTATCCGAAGAAGAAAACATTTCCTAAGAAGAAATCTTATCCTTCTAGATATAGAAGTAATTTTGTACATACTTGTTTTTATTATGGTATTAAAGGCCATACACCTAATGCTTGCTATGTTAGAAACTTTAGTGTGGCAAGTTGGAATTATGTGTGGGTAAAGAAAGGTACTAATTATGAATGACCCAAAGCAACTTGGGTACCTAATAAAACCTAATTTTTTTTGTAGGTATGCTTGTAGACCACATGCAATCTTTGGTATCTTGATAGTGGTTGTTTAAAGCATATGACGGGAGACATAAACCAATTTTCAAATCTAGTACTAAAGGCCAAGGGTTTTGTCACTTATGGAGACAATAATAAGGGAAGAATTCTTGGCAAAGGCAAAGTTGGTTCTCCACCTTTCACATCCATTGAAGATGTTATTTATGTTGAAGGACTAAAGCACAATCTTCTTAGTATTAGCCAACTTTGTGACAAAAGCTTCAAGGTCAAGTTCACCAAAGATGAATGCTTAATATAAGAAGAAGTCACACATGAGGTTATACTTAAAGGTAAAAGAATTAATAATATATTTATGATTTCCCTTTATGATCCATCTTTAAAGGTAAAATGTCTCATGGCGAACAACGATGATTCATGGCTTTGGCACAAAAGAATTTCTCATTTTCACATGGAACACTTGAATAAAATAATCAAGCATGATCTTGTCATTGGTTTGCCTAAGAGAAATTTTGTCAAAGATAGACTTTGTGATGCTTGTCAAAAGGGGAAACAAACAAAATCAACTTTCAAATCTAAGAATGTGGTGTATACTACAAGTCCACTACGATTGTTGCATATGGACTTATTTGGTCCATCAAGAATAAGAAGTTTCAGAGGTAATGTATATGCTTCGGTTATTGTTGAAGATTTCAATAGATATACTTGGACATTATTTTTAGTGCAGAAAAGTGATGCATTCAAGGCATTCAAGAAGTATGCTAAAAAAATTCAAAATGAGAAGTCTTTGACAATTGCCTCCATAAGAAGTGATCTTGGCGGAGAATTTCAAAATGTTCTATTTGAAGAATTTTGTGGAGAACATGGAATATCTCACAACTTCTAGGCACCAAGGACTCCTAAACAAAATGAAGCGGTGGAAACAAAGAATAGGTCTCTTGTAGAGCTTGCAATAATGATTCTTAGCGATTCAAATCTTCCAAAATAATTTTTGGCAGATGCGGTGAGCACGACATGTTTTGTTAGAAATAGAGTTAACATAAGACCAATCTTGAAGAAAATTCCATATGAACTTTTCAAAGGGAGGAAACCAAACATTGCTTTCTTTCACATTTTCGGTAACAAATTCTTTGTCTTAAACAACGACAAAGATAACCTTGGTAAGTTTGATGAAAAATACGATGAAGGTATTTTTCTTGGCTACTCTCTTTCTAGTAAGGCATATAGAATTTATAACAAAAGAACTTTAAAAATTGAAGAATCAATGCACATATCTTTTGATGAATCTAACCCCTCCAAGGAGGATAATATTGTTTGTAATAATGATGATGATGAAATACTAGAAGTTCCTCAAGAAAATACTTCCAAAGGTGTCAATAAGGATCAACCAATTCAACAAGAAGAATCACCCCAACAAGAATCAAATTTCAATGATCTACCAAAAGAGTGGAGAACTCATAGAGATCATCCTATTGATAAAGTAATTGGTGATATAAGTCAAAGTGTGGCAACAATACTAAATCTCAAAGATGCTTGTCTAAACATGGCGTTTGTCTCTCAAATTGAACCTTCCAAAGTTGATGAAGCCTTAGACGATGACCAATGATTTATTTCTATGAAAGAAGAGTTAAATCAATTTGAAAGGAATCAAGTTTGGGAACTTGTCCCTGGGCCAAGCAACAAACACATTATTGAAACAAGATGGGTGTTTAAAAACAAACTTGACGAAAATGGAATAACTATTCGGAACAAAGCAAGGTTGGTAGCACAAGGCTACAATCAAGAAGGAGGAATATATTTTGAAGAAACTTTCGCTCCAGTTGCAAGGTTAGAAGTTATTCGTCTTTTACTTGCCTATGCTTGTTCATTAAATTTTGAGCTTTTCCAAATGGATGTCAAAAGCGCATTCTTGAATGGATATATCAATGAAGAAGTCTACATTAAGCAACCCCTGGGGTTCGAAGATTTCAAGAATCCATCACATGTATTTAAATTGAGAAAAGCTCTCTATGGTTTGAAACAAGCACCAAGGGTATGGTACGATCGGCTATGTAACTTCCTATGCGAAAAAGGTTTTGAAAAAGGTAAAGTTGACAAGACTTTGTTTATCAAGAAAATCAAAGGTGACACTTTGCTAGTTCAAGTCTATATCGACGATATCATTTTAGGCTCTTCAAACAAAGAAATGTGTGACGAATTTTCAGCAATGATGCAAGGAGAATTTATGATGTCCATGATGGGTAAAATAAATTGTTTTCTTGGACTTCAAATCAAGCAATTAAAGGATAGCATCTTCATCAACCAATCCAAGTATTTCAAGGAACTGTTGGAAAGATTTGACATGGATAACTGTAAGGCAATGTCTACACCAATGGGTTCCAGTACATATGTTGATCAAGACGAATCAGTTGTTTCCATTGACATTACAAAATATCGAGGTATGATTGGCTCCTTATTATATCTGACTACAAGCCGTCCTGACATAATGTTTAGTGTTTGTCTATGTGCTCATTTTCAAGAAATCCAAAGGAATCTCATCTCATGGCAGTGAAATGGATCATGAAGTATCTCAAAGGAACAACAAATGTTGGATTATGGTATCCTAAAGGTAGTGTTTGCAATTTAGTTGGTTATTCTGCATGGATTATGCAGGTTGATAAACTGATAGAAAAATTACATGTGATACTTGTCACATCCTTGGAAATGCATTAGTATCATGGGCTTGCAAGAAACAAGCATGCGTTTCTCTTAGCAGGGCCAAAGCAGAATATATTGCAGCGGGTAGTAGTTCTGCTAAAATATTGTGGCTAAAGCAACAACTTCGTGAGTACGGACTCAATCTAGGATGAATTCCTCTACGGTGCGACAATACAAGTGCAATAAACATTACAAAGAATCCGGTCATGCATTCAAGAACCAAACACATCGACATACGATATCATTTTCTTCTTGATCTTGTACTTCAAGGAGATGTCGAGGTCACATTTGTAGATACTCATAATTAGCTTGCCGATATCTTCACTAAACCTTTGGCAAGAGAACTGTTTTACAAGATTCGACGAGAACTTGGCATTCTTGATGAACACGGCATATAAGGTGCTTTCTATCATTTTTATGCTTTCACATACTCGTTTTAACTTTGTTATATGTGAATATATATGTTAAATGGTGTTTAAATCTAAGAAAAATATTTGTTGGTCAGAATTCCTCTCTCTCTCATATTCCCGAGCTCACCTCTATTATTGAAAAGTCAATTAAATGTCATTACATATAATACAACCCACTCATTTCTATTTACTCACAAATCATATCAAATGTCAGCTCATCAAACATCTTCCTCTCAAAACCTAAAACCTCAAAAACCTTCCAAAACCTAAAAACACCTTACCCATGGCATCAAGGAAATAACGAAAGGTGTCAGCTACAGAGAAAGGAAAGAAGAAAGTTGCTTCATATTCCACAGAGAATCCATTAATCTCAACTCTCACTGAAGATCAAGAAGCAAGATTTAAAAAGGTTTTTCAAAGAAAGATAGTGTCCACTCCAAAATATGTTTTTTTTTCAATGTTGTTTTATTATTATCCATTTTTATTGCATCTTTCCCTTCTTTTTGATAATATCAATGGGGGAGAAGGATGTGGCACTTTATGCTTGTATATTTCCTGTCTTGATTTCTAAGGTACACTTCAACCAAGATGAACAAATTCAAAAGATTCCAACCTTCTCATACAAAGGGGGAGTTATGCATCTTAGGGGGAGAAGCTTCTTTCGGGAAATTACAACGCATGAAGCAAGATCGTTTGTCATCATCAAAAAGGAGGAAAATGTAAAATCAAGCTTCTCAAATGCACTTTTGTTTTGATGAAGACAAACCATTTTTGACAATAAGGTAAAGATTATTGATCAAGATAAAAGTATCTTTGGATAAAGTCTTTGGTTCAAGCACTTAGTAAATTTCAAGGTATAATGATAATACTTACTTTGAAATTAAGACATAGATGCTCAATGATCAAAAGAAATATGTTATCTTGTCCAAACATTT
This sequence comes from Vicia faba, assembly GCA_948472305.1. NCBI lineage: Eukaryota > Viridiplantae > Streptophyta > Magnoliopsida > Fabales > Fabaceae > Vicia > Vicia faba. Next base: position 1,672,242,725 of record OX451737.1, read on the forward strand.
TCTCATGTTTTCTAAGCAAAAATTTAATTTTTACTTGGGTGCAATCGATTTGCATGTTGGTGCAACCAATTGCATGCTTCATGTTTTCAAAGCATTAGCTATTGTTTCTAAGTGCAATGGATTTGCATGTTTGTGCAATCGATTTATCTTAATCAATTTTTTCTACTGACTTTAAGTGCAATCGATTTACACACTTGTGAAATCGATTGCTCACTCAAAATATTTGAATTTTTAGCTGTTGAAACCCTGTGCAATCGATTTACACAAGAGTGCAATCGATTGCATGTTGAACGAATTTTAAAAACAATAGCTTTACTCATGATTCATTTGCAGAACTATATGTTGTTTCAATAGGATTCTATGAACATATAAATACTCATTTTCAAAATCATTTCATCACCTCTTCCAATCATATGTTCTGAATTTTTAAAAATCAAACTCAAGTTTCTATACACTTTCATACACAAGTTTTCTGCACACTTTCACATATTGTCTACCAGAAAACTTTGAGCACTATGTAGGATCAAGTGCTTACCACTGAACTAAAAGCAATTGCTTGTAGCTAAGGTGCAACTTTGTTTCCATATAGTACGAGCATTTTTAGAGGCTGCACCTAGTTTACTAAGCGCCCATGGGTGGGATGTTAAGCCCTTCGAATCCCTAAGGTTGATGCTGGATATTTTAATCCAACAATCTCCCCCCCAGTGTCAGCCGGGGGGATTCGAACCCATGACCATGCTCTGATACCACTTGTAGGATCAAGTGCTTACCACTGAACTAAAAGCAATTGCTTGTAGCTAAGGTGCAAATTTATTTCCATATAGTACGAGCATTTTTAGGGGCTGCACCTAGTTTACTAAGCATCCATGGGTGGGATGTTAAGCCCTTCGAATCCCTAAGGTTGACGCTAGATATTTTAATCAAACACATTATATATCTTGAGTCATTGTATACTATTATTATTGGAAGAGAAGATCAATTCATTGATAAAATCAATCAAAGTGATCATTTCTACACAAACTCACTCAAACCAAATATTGTTATATACTTGCTTATTTTTCAGGATTGTTGAAAATAAGTTCAAGTGGTTTTGTAATCTTGTTTTTCCAGGATTGTTTTATACAAGTAAAGTCACTTTGAGAGGATTGTTCTCATTGTTGACATAGTGAAAATCCAAGAGGATTGTTCTTGGTTTTAGGTAGTTCTTATTAAAGTTTGCTACAATAAGGAAATATCTTTCATGTTGAAAGGGGACTGGAGTACTCTCGGACTGTGAGGGGAACCAGGATATATCACTTATGTCTCTTTATTTTTATGCACTTTAATCTTTCATAAACTCACCATAAACAAGAAAAATAATATCCATCATCACTAAAACCAGAAAAATTTTAAAGTACCTAATTCACCCCCCCCCCCCCCTCCCCCCCTCTTAGGCGCACTTCGTACTTACACTAGGTTGACTGACCGAGGCAAAAATAAGGGCATTCCGGCGAACCAAAAAATTTGGGGGAAAATTATGGATATATAAATAAAATTGTACACCTGGAAATTCGAAAATATAAAAAGGAGGCTTGGGAAAAAAAGGGTATCCCGGTTGACTGAAAATCTGAAAGCATAGTCCAGGCAAAACTTAGGGATTAAAGCGTACAAATATGTCCCGTCATCTCGTCACTTGTCTATCAGTAGAAGACTTATCGCCATGATCAACATCACCAAAGGATTTAGAAGTTGAGATATGTTCAAGTCTCGATGAATCCCCACAGAGCCACTACCATGAGATTATCCCCACAAGGTAATCTTCACGAGTTCATACATTCCCCACAATTTCTCTGCAAATCACTCTGGCTAATAAAGGAGTATGATCTTCTGCCCGACAATGTCACCAACATACAGGATCCCAAACATTACAGTCCATGGGAATTCCTCTCCCCAGATGAGTTTTCAAAACTGTAAAAGCCCATGCAGATTACTTCTGTCTAGCAGAGTGCATTCTCCTTGACAAAGAGCTTCCCTCAGCAGGATATTCCTCCATCGCCAGGGTTTATTTCCCCAATAGTATTTATCACCCCGGTGAGGTCTAACCTCCCCAGCTTGAGTCTCTTATTCAGATGACAATGAGTCACCGACAAAACTCCCTTCCCCAGTCAAATATCAGTCAAATCTATCCTCCTCAGACGAGCTAGAAAGTTATCCATCGATGTTATCCCCGATCAGGGTATACAAATAATTATAACTCCCCAGTAGAGAAAAGAACGTCCAAAGTTTTGAACTCTTCTCCCCTAAGAAGGACTTAACACTCTCCAACAGAGTTTCCTCAGAAAGCAGAAATCAGTGTTTCCCATCAGAGTTATCCTCAATCATCAAGCAGGATTCCCCAGCGGTAACAATCTCCCAGAAGATCGAAGTTTCACATACTCTTCATCCCCACTAACAGTCAGGGATTTATTTTCCTCAGACTAAGATGCTACTCAAATTTCAAAAACATTACACATTCATACATCATTTACAAAATATCATAGCATATGCATACAAAACGCATACAACACAGTCTCATTTATTTTGAGAATATCATTACGTGATGCATTTCATACACCATGACATTGCATACAACTAACTCTTCACCTTTTCAGAAAAAGATCAATTAACGAATATCATTAACTACTTATACGACCTGAAAATATTTTCAAAGACTACATATGACGAAGAACTATTTCAGCATTTTCCTCAGAAGCTCATTCTCGAAATATATCTGTTGGTTCAGTTTAAATCGACCAATGATTTATCCTGATTTGTTTTCTGGTAGACTTCTTTCTCTGGTTCAGCTAAATCGACCCTAAGATTTCTCTGATTCGTCTCTAATTAAATATGATTCAAGACCTCTGCTGGTTCAGTTTAAATCAATCAACGATTTATCCTGATTTGTTTTTCGGTTGACTTCTTTCTCTGGTTTAGCTAAATCGACCCTAAGATTTTGCTGACTTGTCTCCAGTTAAAGATAATTGAAAACCCCTGCTGGTTCAGTTTAAATCGATCAATGATTTATCCTGGTTTGTTTTCTGGTAGACTTCTTTCTTTGGTTCAGCTAAATGGACCCTAAGATTTTGCTTATTTGTTTCCAGTTAAAGATAATTCGAGACCTCTGTTGGTTCAGTTTAAATCGATCAACGACTTATCCTGATTTGTTTTCCGGTTGACTTCTTTCTTTGGTTCAGCTAAATCGACCCTAAGATTTTGCTGATTTGTCTCCAATTAAAGATAATCTTAGGCCTCTGCTGGTTCAGTTTAAATCAATCAATGATTTATCCTGATTTGTTTTCTGGTAGACTTCTTCCTCTGGTTCAGCTAAATCGACCCTAAGATTTTGCTGATTTGTATCCAGTTAAAGATAATTTGAGACCTCTGCTGGTTCAGTTTAAATCGATCAACGATTTATCCTGATTTGTTTTCTGGTAAACTTTGTTTCTCTGGCTCAGCTAAATCGATTCGAAGATTTTACTACTTTGTTTTCCAGTTAAAGATAATTCAAGACCTCTGCTGGTTCAGTTTAAATCGATCAACGATTTATCCTGATTTGTTTTATGGTAGACTTCTTTCTCTGGTTCAGCTAAATCGATTCGAAGATTTTACTGATTTGTTTTCTGGTAGACGCTTCCTCTGGTATAGTTAAAGTCGCCCGAAGATTTATTCTAATATTTCATCCAGTTGAAGTCAACATTTATTTAGGATGGCATCTATGAGCCCATATCTGACAACTCTCCGTAACTTCTCCAAATGGCATCTATAAGCCCATTCCCGGTATACTCAACCAACAATCTTACTTCTTGCTTATGAGAGTGCAAATTTCTGGGCACTTAAGTGTTCAATCATATTCTACCTTCAAGTCACGAGTGACGGACATTCCAATCTAACTCTTTAGGTTTAAGAAGATTGAACAGGGGCATCTTCAAATGGTCAAGGCACCCAAGGATTGACTATTCAAGATGCACCTCCTAGACCAAAAGCCTACAAGTAGGGTTTTGAGTTTCTCAAGGAAATTTGGTCTGAAAAAGTCTCAAGTGGCCCAAATGCTTACAAATCAACTGTATTGATAAAAAAGTCAACTATGGTCACCATATAGTCAAACTTCAATATTTTTGGTCAACATCAACATTTTGAAGTGATATTCATCATTTGATCAAGGGTTCATCATGATTCCCCAAGGAAAGTCCTCAGATCATTAAAAGTCAAGAATTGCCAAATTAGGGTTTTCCTTAGGAGATGTCAACTGAACTTTGACCAGGCATAACTTTCACATGTTTCATCAAATTTTCCTCAACCAAAGCCTATTTTGAAGAAAATTCAATTCTCTACAACTTTTCATTTATTCTCAAGTCCAAAAGATGCTTCATTTGGAAGATATGATCTCGTACATTATCGGTCATTTTCAAAAAGTCAATAAAAGTCACTTTTTCTCAAGGCAATTTACATCAAGATGATTTCTCCAAATATAAAAATGATTAAAATAGAAAGTATAGAGGACATATTGGGCTTTCCAAAAAGTCAAAGATCATCTCCAAAAGGTGCAAATTAAGCAAGCTATTAGTTGCACAATTTGGGGAATTTTGAAGGAATTCATGAATTTCAAGTTGGGCAATTTTGAAATTTTAGACCAATGGACCTAATTTTTTAGACTCATACATGTTCATGATATGTTAGAGGACCCATAAAACCATTCCCTTATTTTTAATTAATTTTATTTATTTTATTTGATTTTTTTTCATTTAAAACAAATTAAATCAAGAACAAAGTGTAAAGCAAATGGGCTTAGGCAAATGATTGGACTTATGGGTCAAGATTGAAGCCTAAATTTCATGCAAAGGCCAACAAGGAAGTCCAGGTTCAATGCATGTCAAGAATGGCAAGGATTTCACAAGTTTGGAAACATTTTAATGTGTTTTATCTTATTTTGAAAAGGGCCTTAATGCCTTGATTCTTACCTTACTTGTTTACTCTCCTCTCCTTCCTCTCTATATATACCACATTATGCAAGATACAAAGGGACAAAAAAAATCATTGCCTAAGAGCAAGAAAAAATCATTGCCTAAGAGAGAGCTCGAAATTCACAAAAAATTCCAAGAAGTTGAAAAACCCATAACCCAAGTTCCAGCTTCTCTCACTCAAAACCAGTGACTCCCTCATCCTTCTGAGACCCATAGGAGGCGATCCACATCATTATCCAACCCCCACGCATCTCAGAATCCCTTCATACCATCCCTCTGATTTGGTAAAATCTTGATTTCGAATCTCTTTGATTTCCTAATTTAAATCATTTTGATGCGTATATTCGTATTACTATTGATGTTTTGAGCAAGTCTAATGTTTTACATGCAAGCATGAAGGCAGAAATAACACGATGCAATCGTTAGGGAATCAAGAACATTTGGTTTTGGATCTCAAGATATGGGACGATCCAGACAAAAATAAGCTCAGATTCGAAATCAGGACATTTTATTTTTTTAATATTTATGTTGTCTTATCATCTTTTTTTAGATAATTAACTCAATCATAAAAATCTCATAAAATCAAAAACCCAAAAAAAAAAAAGATTTAATTTTAATTAATATCACTTCCTTTTTTTTAATTAAAATCAACTAGACAAATTGTTTTTTATTATCATTAACTTAATTTTTTTAAATCAATTAAATAAAGTAATAAACAAAAAATCATAAAATTGAAATCACAAAAAAATAGATTTAGGTTTTTCAGATTAAAATAATTTTTGACAAATTTATTTTAATCCCATTTTAGAGTTTATTTCATAATTAATTTGTAATTAATTTAGACTTTTTTTCAGATCAAATCACAAAAATACCAAAAATATTTAGGCTTTTCTTTTTAGGATATTTAATTTTCATTCTAAATAATCTTTCCTATTATTTTCTATTTATTTACCATTTTATAAATAAATGTATAGGTCGCACATATGATTTTGTAATAGTTAGTTTATCTTTTTCGTATTTTCTTTCTAAATATTGTAACTTCTCATGGGATGTAATAATTTAGGATTTACTTTCCCGCACTTTTACTTTCCGCACCTCTGTATATACATGTATATTAAGGTTAGTAATTAGTTCATGTATAGAAATATAAAAGCAAACATTATAAAACCTAAAACTCAAGATAAATAACTGAAACACAACACACTCGCACATGCACCTCTAAGGTACCTCCACTTGTTGCCTTCAGATAAATAAACAGTCACGACTCTCAAAAGTAAGAGATTTTAGTGGTAACCCTTTGGATTAAAGATCATAAGTCCATCGATGACCTTTTCGACGTTGCCTCGGTATATGATCTTAAAACCTTAGGGTAACTACTAAACTATCTTACTAGTTTCTTTCGTGATTGTACGATGACCCTCGCCTGTTCCTAAAAAAAATCCAATGATAGGGCTACCTACTGACTAATAGGAGGATAGCATTGTCTGAAGTAAATGAGGAAAATAAAAAAAAATATTTCGAGTATGTAGATAGCTCATAGTTGCTTGCTCATACAAATAAAACAATTTTTTACACACATACACAAACTATTTTCTAAATATTTTCAAAGACAAAAAACACTTTGTATACGTTCTCGCCGAAACGAGAAACATTACAAAGTTCACCACACCAAGGTGTCTTTTTAAAATATCTTCAAAACAAACTTACACAAAAAAAGAATTTTCAAAATGAGCTAGCAACTAAGAGCCCGTAGATAACTACAGATGGAAAGGGTGCTAATACCTTCCCTTTCTATAACCTACCCCCCTTACTCATAAAATAATCTCGAAAGGTCTTTCCTATTCTTTTCACCCATTCCTTTGTTGGATAAAATAAAATTCAGTGGCGACTCTTGCTAACCACAACATTTGCAAATAAAAATGGAAAACCAGTAAAGTCAGTTCTCCCACTATGTTATAGTAACCTTCGACAATTACTAGCCCGTATTTGGGCTTCATGGAAACTGTTTGAATCTTCCCACGTTTTTGTTGGCTTTCACGTTGGTAAAGATTCTCGCCAATATGAATCCTTGCTTCATCGACCTTTGTACTTGTCGACAGCTGCCTCTGATCTTCTTATCCTCATCGACTGGCTCACTTGGTCAATATCATTCCCTTCCTCGACGCATATTATTATTTTTTCACCAACTTATGCCTCTTTAGCCAAATAAACCCCACAACTTAAGGTTTATTACCCTATTCGAAAATTGTTTGTCAACACCCTAGCATTCATTAACTCAACAAAGAGGCTCATATATTTATCCTTGCCCAAGTGGTCCTCGTACAAACAAATCAGTCCGTAAGATAACTTCTAGGTCGACCAGACATGGTCAGGCGAATTCTGAAATAGTCCCTAGAACTTTCGGAGTTTGACATTCAATACGAAATAAGGAAAGCCCTTAAAGACCAAACATTGGCCGACTTCGTTGGAGAGATGACCACCCACAAACCCCCTACGGGCAGGGAACACAAGTGGACTATCTTCATGGACGGAGCTTCCAGCTCTACTGGGAGCAGAATATAAATACTCCTCGAGAATGAGGAAGGCGTTATGATTGAACATTCTCTCACCCTATAATTTCCCACGTCGGACAACCAAGCCGATTATGAGGCCCTGCTCGCGGGACTACAAATGGCCGAAGACCTAGGTGCTCAGGAAGTATAAATATTCACGGACTCCCAGCTCATTGCTTCTCAAGTGAGAGGAGAGTATCAGGCCAAGAATGTTACCCTCATCGAATACTTAACCCTAGTCAAAGAAAGGATGAAGACATTCGACTGGGCAAAAATCAAACAATTATCCCACGAATAGAACACTCGAGCCAAGATACTTTCAAAACTCGCGTGCATAAAGAAGAAAAGTGGAAACAAAATTTTCATTCAAGACTCCCTTTCTCGCCCGAGTATTGAAATACCCACCGCGTAGCCCGAGGTGAATGCCATTGGAGACAGTACGTGCTGATGACCCTGGTATTCAATCATCTCACAAAGGGAGAGTTACATGCTGACTAAAAAGAGGCCAATACCACCAAATGACGAGCCTGCTCTTACATAGTATTCGGGAAGAAGCTCTATCAACGAGAATTCTCCATCCCACTCCTGAAATGTTTCAAGGATTCCAAAGTCCCTGAGACCTTACGGGAAATCTATGAGGGAATCAACTCCTAACACATGGGCGAAAGATCCCTAGCACGAAAGGCGTTGCGAGCAGGATATGCACCTAGCATCCACGCACGAGCTCAAAACATTGTTATCCCCATTGCCATTTTCCTGGTGGGGTATGGACATCCTCAGACCGTTCGTGCAAGGATCATATCAAAATAAATTCATGATTGTGACCATAGACTATTTCACAAAGTGGATAGAGGCCGAAGCCCTTGCCAAAATCACATCACACAACATCCTTTGTTTCTACAAGATAAACATGATCGCCTGGTTTCTTATACCGCAAGCGCTCGTCACTGACAACAGGACGCAGTTCACCGACTAGAACTTCCAAGATTTCATTGCCAAGCTCGTCACCAAACAACACTTCACTTCTATCGAGCACCACCAAACAAGCGGGAAAGCCGAAGCCCCAAACAAAGTCATCTTACGGCGACTCGAGCGAAGGCTAGGTGAAACCAAAAAGAGATGGGTCAAAGAGCTGCACAATGTGATGCAGACCTACCAGACGACACCACACTTGACTATCGGGGAAACCCCGTTCTGACTAACCTATGATACTGAAGCAATCATCCTGATCAATGGTTTTTCCACCTTTATTTATAGTGATTTTAGTTATCATTTCTTTATTATGTCAAGTTTTTTATTTTATTCTTCTTTGTTTTATGCATTGGTTGTGTATTTTGTTGTTTTCAGGCTCTGAGGAATAAAACTAGGAAAATCAGTGTGAAAAGCGCCAATTCGGAGTTTCGGAGGAAGTATTAAAAACAAAGCTATAGGGTTCCTGACACGGCCATCTGTGTCACCTGACACAAGTTGTGTCAGGAGAGAATGCAAAGTTGTAACTTGGATGAAGATGTAGAGGCTGACACAACCCGTGTCAGCTGACACGGCCCATGTCAGGAGGTTTGGGAAAGATGTATTTTGTAAAGTGATGGACAGAGACCGGCACGGGTGCCCTTGTTAGGTGACACGGTCCGTGTTGGCCAGGATGCTGATTTTGAGTGTTTTTATGCTTTTTTATGATTTGGGACCCAGAGGGGGCATTTTGGGCATTTCGGGCTGAGACATATGGATTGCTCACTATTTAGCCAAGTTTCCAAGATGAATTGAGGACTTTTTTTGTAGCAAAGAATAGTTTACACAATTGGAGATTGGAGAGATCAAGGTTCTTGGAGAGTGAAAGGTTCTCATGAGTGAAAGCAATTGAAGATTCAAAGCTATCCAATTACTTGTAATGTCTAATCTTTATTTTGTGATTATTTTGAACAATATGAGTAGCTAAACCCCCAATGCTAGGGGGGTGCCTGATTTGACTCTGTAACTGATTTTGATTCCTGAATTCCTTTAATACAATGGTCTTCTATATTCAATTTAATTTTACAATATTTTTATATTTTCCTGATCAAAAAAATTAGTATTGATTTATGGTTAACAACCAGCTGAATAACGGTTGTTAAGGTTTTTGTACAATTAGACTATAATAGATATCACCTAGGACTAGGGATACCCTATAGTTACCGGATTTAACCCTTCATAAAACTAAGGCTTGACTCTATCAGAAATCTTTAAGGACTTAGGATTTAGGATGAAGGTTAAAAGGTTTTCCCACTAAGGACATAGGGGAAGATAACCTAAAGGGCTGGTAATTGAAGGATATGACCTTGTTGAAGAGATCATGATTCAATATAGTTACAGGAAAAATTATATACCTTACCCTAGAATGCTTCTCATATATGTGAAAAAGATATTTTATATTTATTCTTTTTGTTAAGTGACAATATCAAAACCAAAACCCATATCAAGTTTTGTTTAATTGAACTACAAATTTAACTCGATAATTGCACGGCGTCCTTGAGATCGACATTCGATGAATCTCCCTATTATTACAAGAGGAAAAAATAGTACACATGCTATGTTTCCCATCAAGTTTTTGGCGCCGTTGCCGGGGACTGCCAAATTATAGAGTTTAATTTTAGTTCAATTGAAATTTTGTTGCTCGTCAACTAAAATTTTGTTTTAGTTTTTTTTATTATTTGCGTTTCATTTTATTATACAAGAAATATATAAAAAAGGTCAGATTATGTTTGCTTCATGAATCATTATATACTTTGCTACTAACCAAGTGTCTGATTGTGGTAGTCATGTATTATTTCGATACATTGTCACCTGTATCTCCTGCATTTTTGACGCTTAATTCGGGATTAACTTTGGAATAGGCGACTAGAATTTTAAAGCATATAGGAGAGATGTAAGACTGTGGAAAAGTTACAGTCGAAAGAAGAAGATGTAACACTAGGAGAAGAGTGCATAACATCAGATGACAAAGATGCAGTAAGAATAGAAGAATTTGAGGTAAACAAGAATGATGGGGAATAAGAAATAAGGAAACTTAAAGATGATCGAGTTCTGGATGAAACTACAAATTTACCAATTTGTGAAGATGTGGACATCCAACCAGAAAATCTTCAACAAAATAGTCCCCCTAAAAACTATTTTCACAACAAGGAAGATGAAAGACAAGAAATTGACAAAGTATTGTTTGTCATTTATGCCTTGTTCAATAAAATCAAGTTGAAAATGATTTGAAAGAAACATCATCAGTACTTTAAGTTTATGGGGTTGCTACCAAACAAAACAAAGAAAAAAGATGATGTGTTCTTTGTGTCAGATATGCCACCCTAACAAGGGGAATGAACCGTCGAGCCATGCGACGTTAAACGAAGCGCTTCGTGGGAGGAAACTCAAGATTTTAAATAACTTAGTTTCTATCTATATCTGTTTCGTTTTTCTGCACGTACTAAAAAGGGAGCTTTACTGGTGAAATCTAGGAGGATTTAACTGGTGTTTCATTTCCCTCTGTGAGTCACCTTCCTCGAGCTTGTTCTGAAACATTTTGGCCAATGTTTAGTTCAAGTTTTTGGGTTTTTATTGTTTTACTTTACAGCTTTTATTATGCCTATTGCTATGTAAATCTATGAGTTGAAGTCTTTCCCAAATTTTGACCAAAATTTTTTGTTTCTTTTTGTTCAAGAGCGTGTATTTCATAGAGATCGAGAATATTATATAGAGATAAAGGAATGATTGGTTTAGGGTAGGAAGTTTGGCATAATGTGACAAGGATACGAGTCTAACATGTAGATTTGTACCATAGTACTTGAATCCTGAGAAGTATTCCTTGAGTAGTTTATCTTTACAGTCTCGCATAATATAGATTCACATGTTGGTATGATTGGTTGAGAAATAAATAAAGCTGGCACCAAATGAGGAAAAGGTAGTAAAAGGAAACTGGCTTGCTAAGTTGGGTAGCCCTCGCCAGGTTATTCAACCCAAAGCGGGTTGATCCCAAAACTTCGTCCATAAAGGACAATATATAAACTGAAAAGTTTTGAAAATTTCATCTAAGTTAAAAAGAAGCAAAAGCTCTTAGTTGGTGCCTAAACAAAAAATTTCTTGATCAGTCTTGTGCATGTGATGATCATAAAAAATTCTCATTGCCTTAATTTGACTGTCTGAATGAAGAAGAAGGAAAATCAAAAAAAGACATTAGTACAAAGCATAGTGTAATACGGTGGGAGAATTGACTTTTGGGTTTTGCATTTTATCGCAAATGTTACGAATAGCAAGAGTCACCACTGACTTTTCTTTTATCCAATAAAGGAAAGGGTGAAAAGAACAGGAAAGACCTTTTGAGAATTTTCTTGAGTTCGGGGGATAGGTTATGAAAAGGGAAGGTGATAGCACCCTTTTAATCCGTAGTTATCTATGGACTCTTAATTGCTAGCTCACTTTAAAAAATGTTTTGTGTTTGTGTATGTTTGCAAATATTTTGAAAATGTCTAAGTGCGGCAATTTTGTAATGATTCTCGTATCGTTGAGAATGTATACAAAATGTTAGTTTTGAAAATATTTGTTGAAATCGAGTGTTTGGAAAGATGTTTTGAAAATGCAAATTTAAGGAAATTTTGTAATGATTCTCGTATCGTTGAGAATGTATACAAGAATGTTTGTTTTGAAGAGTGTTTTTGAAAATAGTTGTTTTGAAAGTGTGAGGTGTAAAGATTGTTTTAGTTTGTGAGGAAGCACTTTCGAGCTATCTACCTACTCAAAAAGTCTTTTTTTCTTTTCCTCCCCCTTTAGATAGTGCTATCCTACCATTAGTTAGTAGGAAGCCATATCATTGGATGTGAGGGACATGCATGGTTCATCGTACGGTCATAGAAGTCAACTTGTAGGATGTTTTAGCAATTGTCGTAAGGGAATAAGATCATTTACCGAAGGCACCATCAAAGGGTCATCGAGGGAATATGATCTTTTAATCGAGGGTCTTTGCTAAAGTATCTCACGTTCTAGGGACATGACTGTTTAAATCTGAGGCAACAAGTGAGGTTTACCCTAGAGGTGCATGTGTGCAAAGTGTGTTTGTTTCAATTATTTGTTTTGGATTAGGGTTTTGCTATGATTCTTTTTAATCTTGCCATATAAACCCTAATTACTTACAGTAATAAGGAAAGCGGTAAATTGTGGAAATTAAATGTCATACGCTATTACAACACTTTGGTATGGAGGGTATAAACTTGTGAATGGAGAGAAAAAAAATAAACCCTAATTTATCTATTACAAGTATTTGAGCAATTACAATAAAGACGAAAGATAAAATGTGTGAAGATGATAAGAAAAGGGGGATGTTTTTAGAATCCCTAAAAACATTTCTAAGTGTTAAACAAATAAGTTATTGTTTTTGTTTAGAAAGAGGTTTGATGATTAATTTAATTAAAAGGAAAATTAATTTTATTGAAGGAAAAAACTTGGTCTAAGATAACTTAAAAAGAAACTGATTGTTTAGAAAAATATTTTTGATGCTTTATTTAGAAAAGATATTTGAAGTATAACCTAATTATTAGGGTGATTAAAATAATTAATTTTGTCAAAAATTAAATTAACTAATTAATTAAAAAAAGCCAAATCTGAATTTTATAAATAAAAATGATATTTTTATATTTTAATTAAATGAAATAAATAAATAAACGTAAATAATAGAAAATATAAAAAAAGATCGAGTCCGGCGTTAGTAAAAGGAAATTCAGGAGGGGGGGGGGGGGGGTAAAAAGAAAATGTTAGGCACAAAAAGTAGTTTTTGTTTGAAGCAGAAAATAAAAAAAGAAAAAGAAAAATGGGTCTGCGTCGTGAAAGTAAATTGGGGGTGTTATCAAGCAAAAGCAAAAAGGCCCAGGACAACAAAGCCCAAGCGCTGGATGGTTCAGTGAGGTTGAGCTCTTAAAGTTGTATCATGTGTTTGCCTTCTGAGGCATGTGATCTGGCCTTGTGATGATCATGTGATGATGGTGAGAGGAACACCATGCATGCCTTGAACCTATTTGCATTGGATCTGAAAGAGGAAAATATGAAATAAATAAAAGGGTACCGCTGGGGCTCGAACCCAGGTCCCTATGGTCATATGCACGCTTCCTTTACCACTGAGGTGGTTGTTTCATCTGGTCATTATACAACAACTATTAAATATAAAATGAACTCATTTCTGAATGTTTGTAGATGCAACTTCATCTTCTTCGCGCGACCAACAACAACAACTAAAATTTTGAAATTCTAACTCCTTAATTTCTCAATCATTTCAAAAACTGTAAACACCAAACTTGTTCTAAATCTCAACACGAATTCAGCCATGTAAATAATTTAAGTTAACACTCAAAGATAGTCTTGAATTTCTATTGGTACAAAACTGAACCCTAATTTCTCAAAAACTTTAAATCCAAAATTCACATCATCCAGTCAATAAAAATAAAAACTAAGGACATGATTAGCTTCATAGGCATGATATCTACATTTTATCTTTTAAAAGCAGATGCAAATGATGCTTAAATAAGGATTTCAAAGTTAGAAAAACTTACCTCTGAAGTGAGAATCAAATATGGAGTTGGAGCACTCCTGGAGATGTTGTGATGCTCAGGATAACTTCACTGAACTCCCAGGAAGCTATTGCAATGCTTACTTTTGATTGGGAATGCCTCAACTCTTTTGGACAAGTCAAGTTGCAGGGCTCTGTTTTTGAAAATGGAGGATGATGGAGATGATGTTACAGTGGTGAAACAGGGCTTTGGATAAGTTCTATATGAGTTATATAAGCTTTGTGAATGATTTAAAATGAAAACACACGAGTGGATTAGGTGTTTGAGGTTCAAGGTCAGAAACTTGCAACAAAATGGAGTTTTAAGGCAATTCTTACTTTGGGAGTGATTGAGGGGGTTTAAGGGCTATAGAACTCGTGTGTTAGCTTACAAATACTTCCTTTGATTATAGGCAAGAGGTTTTAGGACAAGGATTGATCAAATTTTCAAGATCACATGTTATGGCTAGGTTGGGTTGTAAATGAAGCAAGCTTGAAGATCATAGTTACAATGCTTTGTACTTTGCTTCATAGAGTTGTTGGATACTTTAAGCATTCTTATATGATCTTGTATGTCGAGTGTGTGAAGAATGAACAATTTGGATGCTCAAGAAGAGTTGACTTTGTGATTAAAGCTACTTTGCAAGAATGACAATGTTAACTTTGTGCGAAAAATGGAATAATCACTTGGACAATGGCTTGAATACTTGGATAATGATTCAGTCCATTGTGTAAACATTTAATTATGGTGAGATTTTCAAGTTAGAAGCCTGCAAAGCAATATTTATGTAGCATGGCTTGGAGATTTGATCTCATGTTCATCACAAAATGACTTGTGTTTAAAGAATGGATGCGCAACTTAATTTCTTTAAATCTCCTTGATCAAGCATGATAAAAATGTGTTCTTGGACATTTTGGAAAGCTTGAGACATTATCTACAACTTTCATGTTGACTACTTTGGCTAAATCAACTTGAAACTTGGTGAAAAATTACCAAGAACTTGGGACAAAAATCTGACCAAACTTGTTGAAAATATCTCTAAGTGTAAGATAAAAATGTCATGACTTCATGGGCCTATATCTCCTAATCCAAGCGTTTTTTGGAAATCATCGCTCCAGGACAAAGTTTTAGAATTCATCATACTCTACAACTTTCATGTTGAAAGTTTTCCTTGAATCATCTAGCATTTTAGTGAAAAATAGTCATGAAGTAGTGAATTTATTAAGAACAAAGCATTAACACTTAGAAAATTTTCTAAGTATTAGAAAATTTCTATCTTTGACTTTTGTTGACTTTGTTGATTCTTGATGATCAAGCTTGATAATATTGATTGTTTTGATGATTCTTGATTTTCTAAGTTCAATGTTGACCACAAAGTCAAAGTGTGACTTTTGTGTGACAGTTGACTTTTCATTAATCAATTCAATTTTTCCAACTATCAATCATTTGTATCTTTGAAAATGTTTTGAGCCATTTAATTAGGTCAATATATTATATTTGAATCCTTGATATCATGCTTCAATTCATTAGGTCATGTACTAGGTCAAAAGTTAATGATCAATCATTCTCAATCAAAACCCTAATTTTAATAGTTTTGCCCCTTTGGTGATCTGAGGGATTTTCTTGGGGAATTATGATCAAACCTTGATCAAATGATGAATATGACTTTAAAATGTTGATCTTGACCAAAATCTTGAAGTTTGAGTGTATGTTGACCACAATTGACTTTTTACCCAATACTACTGATTTTCAGTCATCTGAGCAATTGACTGAGCAATTTTGTGATGCAAGACTTGAAACCTGGTATGAACATTCTTGGAGACCTATGATGAACCATGAAAGTAATTTGAGTCATTAAAAGTCCAATTTTGATTGAGAAAACCAAAACCCTAGTTGTGGACCCAGTGCTTAGAAGGTGAGCTTGTCTGATCTACTCTTGAGAATCCTTGAGCATTTGATAACTTTTGTAAGAAATGTCTTGAGAAAAAAAGTAAGGGAAAATTTTGGCGTACAACACATAGTTAGAGAGGTATCTGAAGAGGACGCTTAAGGTTTAAAGGTTCTTACACAAACTCTTCGCGTCATGTGAACATCAGACGAACTGCTTTTTGATCAATTTGAACGGATGTCTCACGTATGAGTATCTGGCTGCTGTGATTTTCATGAGTTCTTGTAATGGTCGCTTGGGGTCAAGCAACTGTTCAAGTTTGGGGGAGTTTGATCAGTGGTTTTTCCACCTTTATTTAAAGTGACTTTATTTATCGTTTCTTTATTTTGTTAAGTATTTTATTTCATTCTTCTATGTTTTATGCGTTGGTTGTGTATTTTGTTAATTTTAGACTAAGAGGAATAAAACCAGGAAAATTAGTGCGAAAAGTGAAAATTCAGAGTTTCAGAGGAAGTCTCAAAAACCAAGCTACACGGTGCCTGATACGGGACGTGTCAGGAGAGAATCCAAAGCTGAAATTTGGAAGAAGATGAAGAGGTTGACACGGCCCATGTCAGCTGACACACGGCCCATGTTAAGAGGTCTAGGCAATATGTGTTTTGTGAAGCGATGGATAGAGGCCAACACAGGTGCCTGTGTCAGGTGACATGACCCATGTTGGCTAGGATGCTGATTTTAAGTGTTTTTATGATTTGGGACCCAGAGGGGCATTTTGGGCATTTCGAACCAAGACAAATGGGTTGTTCACTATTTAGCCAAGTTTCCACGATGAATTAAGGACTTTTTTTGCAGCGAATAATAGTTTACAGGAATGAAGATTGGGGAGATCAAGGTTCTTGGAGACTGGAAAATTCTCACGAGCGGGAGCAATGGAAGATTCGAACTATCCAATTACTTATAATGTCTAATATTTATCTTGTGATTATTTTGAACAACATGAGTAGCTAAACTCCCCAATGCTAGGGGTGTTCCTGATTTGACTTTGTAAACAATTTTGATTCCTAAATTTTTTAATACAATAGTCTTCTCTATTCAATTTAATTGTACAATTTTTTTATGCTTTCTTGATCGAACAAATTAGGATTGATTTATGGTTAACAACCAGCTGGACCATGGTTGTTATGGGTTTTGTACAATTAGACTATAATAGATATCACCTAGGACTAGGGATACCCAATAGTTACCAAATTTAACCCTTGATAAAACAAAGGCTTAACTCCATTTGAAAACTCTAAGGACTTATGATTTAGGATGAAGGTTCAATTATTTTCCCACTGAGGACTTAGGGGAATATAACCTAAATGGTAGGTAATTGAAGGATGTGAAATTGTTGAAGAGACTAGGATTTAAGATAGTTACAGGGAAAACTATACACCTTACCCTAGCATGCTCCTCTTATCTGTGAAAAAGCCATTTTATATTTATGCTTTTTTTTAAGTGACAATATAAAAACCAAAACCAATATCAAGTTTTGTTTAATTGAACTACGAATTTAAGTCGATAATTACATGCAGTCCTAGAGATCGACATTTGAGGATCTCCCTATTATTACAAGAGGTAAAAATAATACACTTGCTATTTTTCCCATTACATCCTCATGGAAATCATGGAGCCGTCTAGACGAATTAAGTTCTCTCTCGACGAGGAACTAAACAACGAGACCATGAGAGAAGAGCTCGACTTGGTAAAGAAATACGATCGAGAGAGTCTCTTTGTGAGGCCACGCTGAAGCCGTAGATAACTTTGTGTCATGACACCATGGTTATAAAATGAGAATTCCAGGTCGGAAACCTAGTTCTATGGAGAAATCAGAAGGATTCCCATGAAGGAAAATGGGCCGCCAACGGGGAAGGTTCTTACCGTGTCTGCTGGACAACAGGTAACAGGGCCTACTACCTAGAACACCTAAGTAGAGAATAACTACCTCGACTATGGAACTCTATGAAATTGAAATAATATTACATCTAAGTCCCGAATAAACTCCGGGACCTAGCAATGGACTTGGCCTCTCCGACAAACGACAGGGTCCACTTGACCACAAAAGCATGTTAAGGTACTAACATAGCCTCCAACCAGTAACAAAACACGGGTTTTCAATCATTGGACAGGCGAACCTCAGCCTGACGGGGACATCTCGATCGAGCTCCACCATTGAAGTACCAGATAGGCAGAACGCCCAGCTCGCGATGGGGCAGTTCACACCAGAAAGCGAAGGCCCTGACCGCGACCTTGGCCTCATCCACACGGACCCCGAATCCGCCTCCTTGACACATCCTCACATGTGTAGACTACAACTAAGGTTGAGCACAAATTCCACACTTCATGAAACAAACATATCAAGAACAACGATAAGTAAACATCTAACATGCAATGAACATACAAAATAAAGGCATTTGGAAAAGCCTACCATGAAGGCCAATGTTGTCCAGATACTAAAAAATTAAGGGCACGCAAGCCCAAACAAAAGATAGTCGGGAAAATCCCCCTGTCCAAGTTTTACAAAAAATATGGGCACGCAGGCCCTCGGTCCAATGATTACAAAATTACGAACACGTAGGCCCGAACAAACAAATGAAATGCTAAGAAAACATCAATCACTTCTCGGAGTACCCTCTTCGGTCTATGGCTCGGAAGATTCAGGAGGAGGGACTACTTTATCAACCACTTGAGACAAAACTATTGCATCTTCGGTGTTCAGCCCCAGATTCAACAAGGCTTGCTGAGCCATCACAGTCTAAAATCCGTCGGACACTGCGTCCATGCAGTCTGACACAAGAACTTGGATTCGAGCAACCAGTTCTGCACGAGTCTTCAAGCTGGAGACTCCCTCAGGCTCATCTTTCGCGGGCAGCATGACACCTTTCAAATTAGCAACCTCTTTCTCCATACTTTGCTTCTCGAGCAGTAGTGAGTCCCTCTCCTCGGAAACTTTGGTCGCTTTCTCCTTCTTCTTTGTTAGCTCATCATCCTGCACCCAGAACTTTTCTGCGCTCTGCTCGAGGGAGGTCTTCTACTTCTTCAGCCTTTCCAGGAGAGCTGTTTTCTCTGACTCCAGCTTGCTCACCATGGCAGAAGAACTGGCACCCTCACCAGTGAGGACCACAACCATCTTCGCGGCCTTCATTAGACCAACCATGCTCGATGCTAGGTGTTTTATTTTTCCCTCCTCATTGAGCCAACTGATAATGGTAGAATCGTTATTAGACACGACCATGGGAAATCCTTCAAAAAAATCCTTCTCAACACAGCAATGAGGAAGGTTAAAGGCCAGAGAACACGGTCCTTCCTTAATCAAATCCACGGGCTTATTTTCAGGGAGAACCTTCTTCTTTCTCGACATGGCCACAGGCTCAACGAAATTATGAGATCCTAGCGAAGTTATAGACCCATCCTTTATCTGCTCGAGATTAGGGAAAAGGCGAGTGGGCTGATTAGGCTTCACTATCCTCTTGCTACTCTTTTTATCCTGGGTCAATTTCAGCAAAAACAAAAACAAAAACATGCTCTGCCATCTTACATGCAAAAACAAAACAAAAAACATGATCGACTTAGTGCCTCTAGGTGGGTGTATACAAACAGAGTTACAATAAAAGGGAACAGGATTACACGGGCAGAGACCAGAAGAGTTGTAGTGTACCTGTAAGTACGGCATTCAATGAGCGCCTTGGTATTTATCGGGCGCGCCTCAAAGGTAGGTTCACCATCACCATCAAGTACGTCGTTTCCCTCCCGTGTCACCTACCTGGAGGGGAAGTGTTGTACCAAAAAATTTTCCCTCCCATATTTCTAAATACATGTCAAGTGAGGTCCTCAAATTGCTCAAGGAAGCCCAAGGGTTGACCAGACAAACTCTCTCCTAAGGCAGTCTACCTAAAATTAAGGTTTCAGTTTGCATCAAGATGTTTGAGTCCAAAGGATCCCAAATGCTCACCATTGTCCTAATATGTTCACAAGATCATCCATGTTAAGTTTCAAGCCTTACAGAGGAAGTTTGCTCAGTCAAATTGCTCAAAGGCCTTAAAATCGACTATGTTAGGGCAAAAGTCAACTATGGCCCACATACAGTCAAATTGCAAGATTTTTGGTCAACATTCTCATTTTGAAGTATTATTCATCATTTGATCAAGGGTTGATCATGATTCCTCAAGGATTGCTCACAATTCATCAAAACCTAAAAGTTGCTAAATTAGGGTTTTGTAGGAAAAGTCAACTCAACTTTGACCAAGCATAACTTTCTCATACTTTATCCAAAATGACCCATCCAAAGCTAATTTTGAAGAGGATGCAATTCCCTACAATTCATCCTCATCTCTCATGTTCAAAATATGCACTCACAAGAAGATATGAATTTGGACATTATAGGTCATTTTGAAAAGTCAACAAAAACACCTTTTGGGTCAAAGCTTCATACATGAACATGGAAGACTCAATTGAGATGAGACCAAAAGGGTTTGCTTAGAGGACATATTAATATTTCTAAAAAGTCTAAAAACACATCTCTAGGGTCCAAATTGAGGGAGTTATGCATTGGAAAAGTTGACCCTTTTTGCAAAATTGCCAAAAGTCAAATGTGTCCAAATTTGCATTTTTTTTGTCAAATGGGCCCAACTTTTTATGCTTGCACTGAGTTTTTAATTTGACCCACGACCTATGTTCCCTTCCATTTTTCCTAATTTTATTTTTGTCATTTATTTTGATTTTATTTCAATTAAATCAAATAAAATAAAAATAAAATAATGAAAATATCAAAAACTAATTAAATCTTGAGATTTTGTGCATGTTTAGGTCTATTATACAGTTGGAAGTGAGATCAAATCGTGCAAGGTTCATTTGGACACAAAAAGATTGCATTTTGCTTGATTTGGAAAGATTTGCACAAGGATCAAATCATGAATCAATGATCATAATTGGAGAAGATTTGAAACAAGTTTGCAACCCTAATTCATTCTTGGGTACATAAGGAACTATTGCAGATCAAAAATAGAGAGGTTGGAGGCGTGCAAAAGAGAGAGCAAGTTTCAAAAAATTCAAGAAAAGTGGCAAACTGATTTCCACGTTACAGGTCACTTCAAGGCGTTTTGACCATCCCAATCGCTTACTAGACATTCCTGGACTGTGTTGCAATCATTAACAAGCTTCCTCACACTCAGAATCGCGTTGTAAGTACCACACGATTTTCATGTTTTCTTGAAATCGAATACCATTATTCTGGCATCTTTAACGTGATTTATTAGCATATTCTTAATCAATCAGTTATTTGCAAGCTAACGGTTGTACTTAATTTCATTTTTATTGACTATACAGCAAATTGCCATGGCTAGGGTTCTAGTTTCGTTTTTAGGGGTTTTGTGTATAGGAACAATTAGGCGATGATCGTGGTACCATGATGCTCGTGAGGTTGCAACGAGTTGATTGGTACCACTCGTTGTGATTTATCATGCAGGGACAAGATTTTGGAGTGGACAAGGGTTGTACCTACGCCCAGTGTCTGTAGGTAAAGGTATTTGGTCTAAAACGACAGAAGCCATGAGGACGATGATGGCGTGGCAGGTGGTGAATGGCCCACTCAAATAGCACGCGTTTTAAGAATTCACTTTTTGTTATTACCATATAATAATTGTTGGTCATTCTTTGTACAACTAAGCAACCCAGCGCAGGTGGTAAGGCCATTAGTCTTTGATGCACACGTCCTGGGTTCGATCCCAGGCGTGTGCATTTTATTTTCTCAATATTTTCAGGCTGATTCAATGCACCACGTGACAAGACGTCCACCATACATCACCAGTTTCCAAACCATCAGATCATCAACAAGCCAAATCTAAGGCCTTCCCAATGGAGGTCTACCATGGGCATGAGCCAAGCACACGCATGAGATTGGAAAATTCAAAAGGGCCATCAGCATCTGGGCCCAGAAAATTGGAAGCCACACCCCCTTTTTCTGAAAACTACCAGGCCCATTCTCTTTCTTTTATCTATTTCTTTTATTTAAATTAATTTGTTTAACTATTTTCTAACACAATTAAATTCTTTTTTACAAAAAATCATAAAATCAAATTTCACAAATTTAGAATTAGGTTTTTTTATTTTATTTTATCCAATTTAATTTAAAGTTAGTTTAATTAATTTAGGGTAATTCTAACCTTTCTTTTTATAATTAAAATCAATTATAAAAATTAGGGTTTGGTTTTTATTTAATTTTTATTTCTTTCTCAAAATAAAAAAAATACAAAAATAGGTTAATTCAATTATTTTTCCTAATTTAAATTAATTAGTAATTAGGTTTTTTATTTATTCAATTAAACCTTATTTTCTCAAAATAATCAAAAACAACACAAAAAAAAGATTTTTCTTTTAAATTATAAATAGGTAGTTGGGGTCAAAACCTTAAATCTCTCGTTTTCGTTTCATCGCACGCACTTACTATTTTTTACAATATTAATGTAACTGCTTACGGTATGTAATAGTTTAATTAGGATTTTCTTTTATTTATCGTTTTACAGGTTTTTGGCTATGTAATTAATCCCCTACCCCGAAGCCTTGTAATAGCGTAGGTTTTATTTCTCGCTTTTTAAATTCCCGCAAATACTAACTGTTAGATGTATGTTAATAGGATTGTATGATAAGATTGCATGATAATTTAAAATGGCTAGAAAACCCTAATGTGCAAAGATAATAACTTGAAATCAAATCACTCGCACATGCGCACTCTTAGGGTATACTCTCACTTCGGTTGCCTTCGGTAAACGATTATTAAGTATAGGGTGTTTTAGTGGTCGCCCTTCTGTCTAAACAAAGATCAAATGTCCCGTTTGGAAATGTTGCCTCGGAAAGGTTGCCTCGGAAATGTTGCCTCGAATATGATCTTAAGACATTAGGGGTATTACTAAGACGTCCTAACATTACTTTAGTGATCGTGCGTCCCTTTTCGAATTGACCCTTACAACTTCAACGACGGCTCTACCTACTTCTCAATAGTAGGATAGCGCTGTCTAAAGGAAACCAGAACAGAAATGATCTTTTTTCGATTAGGTAGATGCTAGTAGGTACTTGCTAAAATCAAACTTTTTCGCACCAAACACTTTTTCAAACAATGTTTTCAAAAACACTTTGTAACACTCTTGAAGATAGAAGCAAGGGTTAAAACGAAGTAAAACAAAACTTTCCAAAACAAACACACACAAGCCATTTCAAAGGAAGAGCTAGTACCTAAGGGCCCGTAGATAACTACGGATAGAAAGGGTGCTAACTACTTCCCTTTCTATAATCTACCCCCCGTACTCAAAATCTCGAAAAAGGAATTTTTCTGTGCTTTTTTCCTTTCCAGTTGAATAAAATAAAAGTCGGTGGAGACTCTTGCTTACCGCGACATTTTGCTAATACAAAAACGCAAATCGCAAACCAGCATTTTCCAAAATAGTTGGTTCTGCCACCGTATCACAGGAAGAAATCGTCAATAAATTTATTGAGGACATTGAAGGCCCCTTCATCTTCACTACCCATACTACGGGCATAAGTGTGGTAGTGACCAGACCCGTGATCATAATAAGCCTGACACCAATGGATAGTGTTATACCCCAAAACTTTCCCTCTCATTCTTAAGACAAAATGGTTCAAGATACCTCCTCATGCTCATGAAGGTCTCAAACACTCAAGACTTATCAATTATTGATCAAATGGACTCTCCTCCTAAGCAACCAACCTACAACTAGGGTTTTGCTTTTCTCAAAGGAAATTGAGTTTCTAATGCCTCAAGTGGATTTCATGGTTTCTTATATGCTTCAAAGAGTCCTCATGCCAGGTTTCCAGCCTACATCACAAGTTTGTTCAGTCAATTAGCCAGATGATTGAAAATCAATTATATTGAACAAAATGTTAACTTTGATCAATCTATAGTCAAACTTCAAGATTTTTGGTCAACATCCATATTTTGAAGTCACGTTCTTCATTTGATTATGGTTTGATCATTATTCATCAAGAAAGTAAAGATATGTTCAAAATTCAAAAAGTTGCCAAATTAGGTTTTTTGACCATTTCTTTAGGAGAAGTCAACTGAACTTTGACCAAGTATAACTTTCACATACTTCATCATAAATTTCTCAACCAAAGCTCATTTTGAATGAAACTCAATTCTCTACAACTTTTTTACTCTAAGCCTAAGGCCAAAAATGCTTCATTTGAGAGATATAGGTCAAAACATTACATGTCATTTTGAAAGTCAACAAAAAAATCTTTTGTCAAAGAAATTAAAAAAAAAGAAGATAAAGACTTAAAATGAATAAATGATCAACATGAAAGTTGTAGTAGACATCTTGAGGTTTCAAAAAAGTCAAAGATCACCTTAATATGACAGAAATTGAGAAAGTTATGAGTTGTTCAAGTTGAGCAATTTTTGAGAAATACATGAAACCTCAATTGAGAAATTTTGAATTTTTGAGCTAGTGTGCATAATTTTTGAAGTCTAAACAAGCTTATAATATGTTACAGGATCTCTAAGTCCATTGGTGCATGACCATGATTTTTTATTCTATTTATTTCAATTTTGATTTAATTTTTGCAAAAGAATTAAATCAAAATATCAAATAAATAGATTAAAGCATAGATTGATTTCAATTGGATCAGTCAAGGGCCCAAAAACCTTGCCAGGCATGCAATGAAAACGTGTGGAACCAAGAAGGAAAGAAATCTTCGTGTTTTGGAAATTTTTTGAAATCATTTTGAAAAAAAATCATGCTTTGATCACACAAGATTTTTGCCACTTTTGTTAACCTAATCATTGTCTTATAAATACCCAACACTTTCAGACCTCAAAGGAAACGGATGCTGCCTCAAGAACACACCCTAAAGATCTCAAAATTTTCAAGGGCAAACACAAAACCTTATCTCCAGCCTTTATCAATCAATTCGAAGCATTCCATTAGTCTCCTGAGACCTCCAGGAGTCGTTCCCATTCCTTACTAAAGCTTAAAGCACTCTAGAACTCACCAACCAGGTATCACCGGTTTGATAAACTACCTTGCACTCAAACTTTTTGTTCATGCAATTTAAATGAATTTTATGCATACATTCATCTTCATATTGATGTGTGGAACTGTTTTGACGTATTACTTGTGAGGTTTGACGCGTGAATGGAGATCTACCATTGTTAAGGCAGTTTGAAATATTTTCTTTGAAACTTACTCTACAAGAATTTTCATGTCAAGCCAATGCTACCATTAGATTTTTAAGGGTCAAATTATGGGGACAGGGATAATCTTGTGTCTCGATTTTAGATGATTTTCTGGTTTGATGTTGAAGCTCACAGGAGAAGATGACCGGAGCTAGGGTTCCGATAGCTTATATGGTTGGAGACGGAGATCTGTGACAAGAGAGGCGTGGGTTAGATCCCTATGGTTTGCAATTTTTTATTTACTTTTTCAAGTTTCAACGCAAGATTATTATAAATGGATTCATTCCTATTCCATGTCACAAACAACACTATGGCGCAGTGGATAGAAGGGAATACCTGTGAGGCTGAGGGCGTGGGTTCCACTCCCACCCCATGCATTTTGGTTTTTTCTATTTTACTAACCCTAGTTTTTTATTCCCTGTTACTAATTACTTTCTAATTAACCATTAACAAACCTTAAATTTTTTTTCAAAACCATAACAAATTAGGATTAGGTTTTTTAGTTAGTAATTAAATTTTTTACATATTTTTATTTATTAATTAATTAAGTTAATTATCCTTTTCTTAATATTAAAATTAATTAGAATTATGTTTTATTTACTAATTATTAACACTCAAATTATTTTCTACAAAAAACACCAAAAATATTTTTTCTAACATATAGAATATTTAGGGAATTTAACATTTTTATAACAATTTTTTTCTCATCTTTTGCTATTTAAATTCATAGATTAAGTGTATAGGTTGAATTTTCAATTATAATAGCATAGATTTATTTTCTCACATTTTCCTAATATGTATCTTCCCCAAAGCCATGTAATAGCGTATGATTTTACATTCCGCACTTTAATTTTCTATACATATTTATTTAATTGTTAGTAAAATAGGATTGTGTGGAAAGACTACTAAAAGCAATCTAGATAACCCTAATTTCCAATATAAATATAACTGAAAGTACACACCCTTCACACTTGCACCTCTAGGGTAACCTCTCTTGTTGCCTTACAAAATATTGGTCACGTCCCTCAAAAGTGGGGATACTTTAGCAAAAGACCCTCGATATACAATATCATCATGGTCCCTTTCAAATAAATATCATAATCCCTCGATGACCCTTCGAGTTGCCTACAAAATGATTTAGTCCATCGATAACCCTACGAGAAAAATGATGATAGTCCCTTCGACACAATTACTAAAGTATCCTGACATGTTGCCTTCTATGACCATACGATGACCCTACGCATGTCCCTTCACATCCAATAGATAGTATTACCTACCAACTAATGGTATGGATAATATTATCTCCAAAGGAGAAGGAAAAGAATAAGAAAGACCATACTTAGTGGGTAGGACTCTTGAATGCTTGCTCACAAACAAAACATTTTCCACACTACACTTTCAAACAAGATATTTTCAAAAAAATGCTTTGTATACATTCTTGAGGACTGACATAAGGATTATTACAAAGTTATCCTTACATTTGCATTTCAAAATATTTTCAAACAAATCATACACACAAAGAGAGAGAAAGTTTTTTAAAGTAATCTAAGCAACTAAGAGTCTGTAGATAACTACAGATGAAAAGGGTGCTGACACCTTCCCTTTTCATAACTTACACCCCGAACTCAAAATCGATCAAAGGTATTTTCTGTTATTTTCACCTTCCCTTCTTGTGGCACATAAGTTTCGGAAATTTACTCATGTACCGTGGGAATTATCTGTTGAACAGTTTGAAAATTGTGTTGTTAGCCTAACAACTGATAATGGGCTATACTTTTCTGACGTTGATTTAACTCCCGCGGGAAGGAACCATAATAAGGCCCTGCATGTCTTTATTGAGTGTAGGGGCACTACCTTATCTCATGTGTTGGTGGACACATGCTCCTCATTGAATGTATTGCCAAAAGTTGTTTTAGACAAACTTGACTATGAAAGGGTTGTGCTAAAACCCAGTGACGTTGTGGTGAGAGCTTTTGATGGTTCAAAGAGAGTGGTGCATGGATAGGTTGATCTTCCAATCAAAGTGGGTTTCCATGTCTTTGACTCTACTTTCTATGTAATGGAAATTCGTCCAGCCTATTCCTGTTTTCTTGGACGCCCTTGGATTCATGGAGCATGCGTTGTTACTTCTACTTTACACCAAAAGTTGAAGTATCCCGTGAAAGGAAATATCATTACATTTTGTGACGAAGAAGAATACATGGTGAACCATTTGATCTCCTTCAAGTATGTTGATATGGATGATGAATTCCTCGAGACTCCTTCCCAGACCTTTAAAGTTATTCCTCAGACAACCCATGTTGCTAAAGTTTCTCCTACTGTTCCTAAGGTTACCAGGATTCCACCAAGAATGGCTTCTCTGAAAGACGCTAAGGCAGTGGTTGAAGAAGGTGGTGAAACTATTTGGGGTCAGCTTCCCTATATTCCTTAAAAGTCCGACAAATTTGGCTTGGGTTTCACCTTAGAGGCCGTCGTGCTCTTGCTAATTCTGGGAGACCGCCATTTCACATCAACAACAATGGAATTCACAAAAATCAAGTCAACACTATGGAAGACGCTGATAGCGACTGTGACATAGACAATTGTATTTTACCTACTACCGGCAATGGGCTCAACAATTGGAAGGATGAAGACTTTATACAAATTTCTTTAAATCAAGAGTAAATGTTATTTTCTATTTTGTTGCTTTCAGGTTTTTGGTTATGTAATTTGAACAATAACTTTAAGCCTTGTGCCTTACCCGGGGCACAACGGTCCATTTGTTAGGGTTGTCATTTTTCATCCACATATTTTCATTTAATAAATCATTGGACATTTGCATTCAAATTTTGTGCTCTTTGTCTCTCTTTTACTTTATTGCTTTCAAAATAGCTATGTGTTCTTACACACACCTACATAACAAATTCAGATCCACATCCACCTTGGGTTCCATTAATAACAATTATTCTATTGCCAATTTTTGTACCCTAAAATTTTCCCTCCCACTATTCAAGAATATTCTCCTAGGGTTTTCATTTGCTAAAGGTTGCTCAAGAATTGATCAGACATATTCTCCTCCTAAGTAATAGATCCACAACTAGGGTTTCACTTTTATCAAGGGAGATTGGGATTCTAATGCCCGAAGTGGATTTCATGTTTTCTCATATGCTTCAAAGAATCCTCATATCAAGTTTCAAGCCTTACATCATAAATTTGCTCAGTCAATTGTTCAGATGATTGAAAATCGACTATATTGGGTAAAAAGTCATTTATGGTCAACTTACAGTCAAACCTCTAGATTTTTGGTCAACATTAACATTTTGAACTCACATTCATCATTTGATCAAAGGTTGACCATGATTCATTAAGATACTCAAGATTCATCAAAAGTCAAAAGTTTCTAAATTAGGGTTTTCTTTAGGAGAAGTGAACTGAACTTTGACCAAGCATAATTTTCACATGCTTCATCATAAAATTCTCAACCAAAGCTCATTTTTAAGTAAATTTAATTCTTTTCAAATTTTTCTCTCTAAGCTCAAATCCAAAAAATGCTTCATTTGAGAGATATGGGCCAAAACATTATTGGTCATTTTAAAAGTCAATAAAAAGACACTTTTTATCAAGGCAACTTACATCAAGATAAAGTCTTCAAGTGCAAAAATAATCAACATAGAGATTGTAGAGGACGTCTTGATCTTCCAAAAATGTCCAAGATTACCCTTAAATGATTAAAATTGAGAGAGTTATGATTGATGCAAATTGGGAAATTTTGAGCAAATGCATGAAACCTAAAGTGACCAAACTTGGATTTTTGGGCTAATGGGCTATTTTTTAAAGGTCCATGTGCATTCTACACTTTATATGAACCTATGAATTACTTCATGCACCCCTTGACCTTTTTACTCTATTTATTTTGATTATATTTATTTTAAATTCAAATTAAATAAGATAAAGGACAAAGCCTTTTACACAAGTCCAAGCGCATGTTTATTTTACCTAATTTCACCCCTATATATTCTCTGCATTCAGACAAAGGCAAGCCACGAAAGACCCTTGTGCAAGAACCTCTTCCAAAACATCTCAAAATCATTCAAACTAGGGAAACTTGAAACCCTAGCTTGAAGCCACTCTTGAGGCCTACTAACCCTTCCATTCACTTCCAGAACGCAAGAGGGTAAGGTTGGATTGATTGCAATGATAAAAAAGGCATAAAAACACATATACGTGCCTCACCGATTTTGATATTGCATGAATCTCATACATTATTTTTCCTTGTGTTTTAACATATACTAACCGTATTAACGTGTTCATAAGGTATCAATATGCATGAAAATTCAATCGCATGACCTCCATGCTACCAGAATCACGAATTGCCATACATGCACCAATCCATGTTGTTTTGGTCGTACCTCACAAACTAGAGTGACTTGGCCAAAAATACAACTTCCATTGAATTCACAGGGTTGGATTTAGGGGGGTAGGTTACCTTTGGATCCCTAACATTTGTTGTTTTTGCAGGTTTAAAAAATATACTCACCGGAGAAGACGACCAGATCTAGGGCTTCGACGCCTCTCCGGTCATGCAATGTTTCTTTATGTTATGTTTAATTTGTTTTGTTGATAACAATGGATGTATCACCATCCCAGTGGTTAAAATGCGTGCACTAAGGCATAACTATATTAGATTGCATGATAATTTAAAATGGCTAGAAAACCCTAATATGCAAAGATAATAACTTGAAATCAAATCACTCGCACATGCGCACTCTTAGGGTATACTCTCACTTCGGTTGCCTTTGGTAAATGATCATTAAGTATAGGATGTTTTAGTGGTCTCCCTTCTTTCTAAACAAAGATCAAATGTCCCGTTCGGAAATGTTGCCTCGAAAAGGTTGCCTCAGAAATGTTGCCTCAAATATGATCTTAAGACATTAGGGTTATTACTAAGACGTCCTAACATTGCTTTAGTGATCGTACGTCCCTTTCGAATTGACCCTTACAACTCCAACAACGGTGCTACCTACTTCTCAATAGTAGGATAGCGATGTCTAAAGGAAACCAGAATAGAAACGATATTTTTTCGAGTAGGTAGATGCTAGTAGGTACTTGCTCAAATCAAACTTTTTCGCACCAAACACTTTTTCAAACAAAGTTTTCAAAAACACTTCGTAACACTCTTGAAGACAGAAGCAAGGGTTAAAACAAAGTAAAACAAAACTTTTCAAAACAAACACACACAAGCCATTTCAAAGGATGAGCTAGTACCTAAGAACCCGTAGATAACTACGGATAGAAAGGGTGCTAACACCTTCCCTTTCTATAATCTACCCCCCGTACTCAAAATCTCTAAAAAGGAATTTTTCTATGCTTTTTTCCTTTCCAGTTGGATAAAATAAAAGTTGGTGGCGACTCTTGCTTACCGCGACATTTTGCGAATATAAAAACGCAAAACGCAAACCAACATTTTCCAAACCAGTCGGTTTTGCCACCGTATCACAGAACTGGCGACTCTGCTGGGGAGAAATAAGTGGGGTATACCTTAGGGTTTAGTTCATCATAAATTGCTTCTCTTGCTTGTTTTGGTTGCTTTAATTTTAAGGGTTTTGTTTGGGAGTTACTATAGATTCTAACTCGGATCTGGGGACACCTTCAAGGTAAGTAGCAATAAACTGTGAGGGAACTGTATGGCGTAGACCGATACAGTTGAAGCAGTAGCTACGATGATGTGGCACATTGGTTGGTATCGGTATCCCTTGTGGATAAACGAGGAGAATATGGGGCCGCTATGTGTGTCGTTAAGCATCAACTGACCTTAGAACCTGTAATTGACCAACTTGGCCATTAGGAAGTAGTGAGATAGCCGGCCTCGGTGTAAAGCTGAGAACTGGTTGATACTCGATACTACACTCATTGAGACCATACTCTCGAGATAGTTCCAGCCGCAAGAAAAGATTGCATGAGCTGAAACCATGACCGATGGAGGATGGTTAGTGATATTGAGAACCTCTAGAACCCGATTACTTTTGCTAGGACAGGTTGAAACCAACTGAACTTCAAGAGGGTAATACCTTTGACCCCATGCAAGCCTTAAACTTAAGAGCTTTTATGTGACTTGTTTGCCTTTACCATGCCTGTTAATCGGCTAAACCTGTTGTTTGTTTTCATCATGACATCATGCATCATAACATAGCATGCATACTTCATTATACTAACCATTTCAAATACCGAGGGGATTTATATTTGTTATGTTTTGCAGATTATGGCTTCCGTGCGCTGAAACACCATCCGAGTTAACTTTGTGCAAATACCTGCTCAACTCAAAGAGTTAGCCTCAAGAGTTTCTGAGACTTCTTCATTAATTAAGAGACATGGTCAGCTTCTTAGCCTGGTCACCTCAAAGTTTAATGAGCAGATGATGAGTGTGATTTTCCAATTCTTCGATCCCGTGCATCATTGCTTCACCTTTCCAGATTATCAGTTGGTTCCCACTTTGGAAGAGTTTTCTCACTTATTGGGCATATCCATCCTTGAGCAGATGCCCTTCACAAGTATGGAAGAGACTCCTAGACCAGAAGACATTGCTTCAGCTCTGCATCTGAAACGAGTTGATGTAGTATCCAACTGGGAAACACGAAGCGGGGTCGAAGGTTTCTTAGCCAAGTTTCTGATAGATCAAGCTAAACTATTCTGGGATAATTTGGATTTTTAGGCTTTCGAAGACATCTTGGCTCTCCTTATCTATGGTTTGGTTCTCTTCCCGAATCCAGATTCCTTTGTAGATGTGAACACAATCAAGATCTTCCTGTCTCGTAATCCAGTGCCTACTTTATTCGGTGATATCTTGCATGCCCTCTATACTCGTACTGTGTGAAGAAGAGGGGCTCTTATGTGTTGTATGTCGTTGCTGTCGAGGTGGTTTATTTCACACCTCCCTAAGTCCGTGTTGAAGAATGAAGAAGGTTTGGGATGGTCTTACAGGATAATGTCACTTGCCCATACAAACATTCTTTGGAGCTCCCGGGTTATGGAAAGCACTGCTGTCATTGATCGTTGTGGGGGATACCCTAATGTCCCATTGCTTGGAATCAGAGGGGGAATAACCTACAATCCTTGTCTAGCTTTGCGACAATTTGGTCGTGCTCGAAGAGGTGGTCCCCGTGAGCTACTTCTTGCAGATATTGTATTTGACTACAAGGAGGACGTTGACGAGCACCGCCAGAGGTTTATACGAGCTTGGGGCATGGTAAACAGATCTGACCCCCCAAGAACTAGGACCAAGGACTTCCCTTCCTATGCAGCCTTACCTCCAATGGGTCTGAGCTCATGCCCAGAAGCTTGGGATGCCCTATGAAGTCGTGTTACCAGTGATTGTGGAGCCCACCAATGAAGAAGACATTCCTTATACAGTTCTACACCCTTACATGCCCATTGATCCTGGGGCATTGCAGAGGTCTTGGATTCAGCTGAAAGAGGAAACAGATACCTACCGGGAGAAGTACCATGAGCAAGAAAGGAAGATCTTGAATCTCACCAGGCAGCTCGAGGAAGAAATAACGATCAATGACTACGTCAGCACAAAGAGGAAGCGTCCATGGGACTTTTGATGTTGCTTTTTCTAGTTTTAGATTTATTTTCCATTTATTTCTTTGTAACTACTTAAAGGCATTGTTGAACCTTTTACAAGTTAATCTAATAATGTTTGTTTATTTTTGGTTTGCAAATTTAAATCTCCTAAAGTCTTTGAAATCATTACATACGCATCCCATTATCACGCACACCATTACAGGTACCATTACAAGTTTCTCATCATCTTCGTTGTTTATTTCAGCACGAAATGTCTTCTGATCAAGCCATCAAAGATCTTCAGGCACAAAACACCCAATTCATAGAGATGTTCTTGAGCCTGGCTAAAGTTCAAGAGGATTTGAAGACTCTCATTCTGAAAGAGAAGAAGAAGAAGAAGAAGAAGAAGAAGTTCGTTCTTCTGAATATGGGTAAAAGGTTTGGGGATAGGTTGAAACAGCAAGCTGATCTGACCTCTTCATCCAAGGAAGGGGAGAACCAAGAAGATGAAAAGGGCCCCAATCCTACCATCTCCGATGATGATACATATTATGATGAGGAACAATATCCT
This sequence comes from Vicia faba, assembly GCA_948472305.1. NCBI lineage: Eukaryota > Viridiplantae > Streptophyta > Magnoliopsida > Fabales > Fabaceae > Vicia > Vicia faba. The sequence continues at coordinate 1,672,276,040 of OX451737.1, forward strand.
CCTGCTGTGGATAGGTACAAGCAGTTAGAAGACCGTCTGAGTGCTATGGAGATTCAGAAGATCCCTGGTTTGGATTTCGGAGAGCTAGGACTGGTATCGGGAGTGGTTATCCCTCATAAATTCAAAGCTTCGGTTTTTGCCATGTACGATGGAGTATCTTGTCCAAAACTCCATCTCCGCTCACACGTCAAAAAAATCCAACCCTACACTACTGATAGAAATTTGTGGGTACACTTCTTTCAATATAGTCTGTCAGGGACTCAGCTTGAATGGTTTTATCAGTTGGAAGGGGCCAATGTCTGAAACTAGGAAGACCTTGCCGCTGCTTTCTACAGGCAATATCAGTATAACACCGACCTTGCTCCCACTCGTACTCAGCTTCAGGGTATGTCTATGGGTGCAAGCGAAGGTTTTAAGGACTATGCTCAAAAGTGGAGAGATTTGGCTGGAAGAGTCCAACCCCCTTTGTCTGATAGGGAGTTGGTTGACATGTTTCTAGGGACGCTATCTAGTCCATTTTTCAACCATCTGATCGGCAGTTCGTCATCTGGGTTTACTGAGTTGATTTTGACTGGGGAGAGAGTACAAGCTGGTATCCGAAGTGGTAAGATACAGAAGGATACTTCATCAAGTTCGGTAAAGAAACCTTTCACCGGTAAGAAAGAAGCTAGTGCAGTCTACGGCCAGAGAAGCCAAAGCAAACCTGAACACTGTCAAGCAGTAAATGCGGTAGTGATATCAAGACCTACAGTTGCTCCACAACGTAACAATCAACAAAGGGTGGAAAGACTACAGAGGAAGTACGCTCGGCTCAATATGACCTTGTCTCAAATTCTACCACAATTAGTAAAGACCAATCTGGTAACTCTGAGGGAGGCCCTGAAGAACCCCAACACCACTTCTCCTCAATATAACGTGAATGCCCGCTGCACCTATCACTTCGAAAGTCCAGGTCATGATAAAAACAATTGTTGGGCCTTGAAAAACAAGGTGCAAGACCTGATCGAAGCCAAAGAGATTGAGTTTGACGCTCCGGAGAAGCCCAGCGTCATAACTGCACCCATGCCCAAGCATGACTCAGGAATCAATGATATTGAGGTTGTCTCCGCCACAGAAGATGTTGATGATGAGAACCCAGATGTTGACAGTTGGATCTACCCAACAACCAATGGTGGATTGAACAACTGGATGGCGAAGGACTTCGTACTTGTTTCTTTTATTCCACAGTAATTGACTTTTGTTTTGAAAGTTGTAATAGACAGTTTGAAACTTTATGGCTCGGTGCCTTGCCTGAGGCACCTTGGCTTTGCTTGTGAGGGCTTATTATTTGTCATTTTCATATATCATTAATAAAGCATTGGACGTTTCTTGCATTACAAATTTTGCGCTCCTTGTCTTTCTTTTTCTTTTTCTCACTTTATCAAAAATAGCTATTCTCTTACACACACTCACGTATCATAATGCAGATCCATATCCACTCTGGATCCCATTGATAACAACTTTGCTACTGCCAGTTATGACTTCGAAAATCCGATCAACCAAGCCGAGGACGAAGATGAGGATGATTGTGAGGTGCCCGGAGAACTTGCTAGACTGTTACTATAGGAAGAGAGGGCCATACAGCCCCATGAAGAGCCAGTTGAATCAATGAATTTGGGTACAGAGGAAGACAGGAAAGAAGTTAAGATAGGCGCGAATCTGGAGCCTAGTGTCAAACAACGATTGATACAAATGCTACACAACTATGTTGAGATCTTCGCCTGGTCCTAAGAAGACATCCTGGTTTGGACACTGACATTATGGTACACCGCCTGCCGACTAAAGAAGATTGTCCTCCGGTAAAGTAGAAAGTTTGTCGTATGCGCCCTGAGATGTCTGAGAAAATCAAAGCTGAGGTCGTGAAACAGTTTGACATGGGATTTTTAGCAGTCACTTCTTATCCGCAGTGGGTTGCCAACGTGGTTTCGGTGCCTAAGAAGGATGGTAAGGTACGTATGTGTGTGGACTATAGAGATCTGAATAGGCAAGCCCCAAGAATGACTTCCAACTTCCTCGCATCGATGTTCTGGTCGACAACACCGTGCAACATAATATCTTCTCCTTTATGGATGGTTTTTATGGTTACAATCAGATCAAGATGGCTCCCGAAGACATGGAGAAGACAACCTTCGTTACGCAGTGGGGCACCTTTTTCTACAAGGTAATGCCTTTCGGGTTGAAGAATGCTGGGGCAACTTATCAGCGCGCCATGGTCGCTTTGTTCCATGACATGATTCACCATGAGATTGAGGTTTATGTTGATGACATGATAGCAAGATCCCAGACTGAAGAAGAACATCTTGATCATCTCCAGAAACTGTTTGACAGGTTGAAAACGTATAAGGTGAGGTTGAACCCGAACAAGTGCACCTTCGGGGTAAGGTCTGGTAAGCTGCTGGGTTTCGTCATCAGTGATAAGGGTATTCAGGTGGACCCTGCCAAGGTAAAAGCCATACAGGATATGCCGGATCCCGACACAGAAAAGGAAGTTAGAGGCTTTTTAGGACGTTTGAACTACATCGCTCGGTTCATTTCACATCTGACTGCTACTTGTGAGCCAATCTTCAAGCTGCTGAAGAAAGATCAAGTGGTAAAATGGAATGATAAATGTCAAACCGCTTTTGAAAGGATCAAGGAATACCTCCAAGAGCCACCAATTCTAATGCCTTCAGTTGAAGGAAGACCTTTGATCTTATACTTGACAGTGCTGGATAATTCAATGGGGTGCGTGTTGGGGCAGCATGACAAGTCTGGCCGAAAAGAGCACGCTATTTACTACCTTAGTAGAAAGTTTACCAACTGTGAGACCTGATACTCACTGCTCAAGAAAACTTTCTACACTTTGGCATGGGCTGATCGCAGGCTGAGACAGTATATGTTGACTCACACCACCCTATTGATATCAAAGATGGATCCAATCAAGTATATCTTCGAAAAGTCTGCCTTGTCTAGAAGAATAGCAAGATGGAAGATGATCTTAACTGAGTATGACATCCAATACACAACCCTGAAAGCAATCAAGGGGAGTGTATTGGCGGATCATTTGGCGCATCAGGCCGTGGATGACTACCAATCTATGAAATTCGAGTTCTCGGATGAGAACATCATACTGGTGACCGATTGCGAAGAACCCGGACTGAATGAAGGACCTCAGGAAGGATCCCGATGGTCTATGTATTTTGATGGAGCATCAAACGCGTTGGGTAATGGAATTGGTGTTGTAATTATATCTCCTGGGGGCTGTCATACTCCATTCACCGCCCGATTATGTTTTAACTGCACCAACAATATGGCGGAGTATGAAGCATGTATCCTGGTTCTTTGAGCTGCTATTGACCTGAGGATTAAGTTCTTGAGTGTATTCGGAGATTCTGCTCTAGTGAGCAGTCAGATCAAAGGCGAGTGGGATACGAAACACCCAAATCTTATTCCTTACAAGGAGTATTTACTAACATTGCTCCCACATTTTGAAGAAATAACCTTTGAACACTTCCCAAGAGAGGAGAACTAGTTAGCGTACACACTAGCTACCATGTCTTCTATGTTCAAAGTCAGGTGGGACAATGGAGCTCCCTAGATTACCATTGAGAGGTTGGACGAACCCGCAGATTGTTATGACCTTGAGACTAAAGAGGTAGCAGATAAACCCTGGTTCCACGAGGTAAAGAGGTATCTTGAGGCTCAAGAGTACCCCGAGGGTGAATCTGTTAATGATAAGAAGTTCTTAAGAAGATTCGCTACGAAGTTCTTCATCAGTAATGGGATCCTCTATAAGCGTAACCATGATTCAACCTTACGGCGGTGTGTGGACAAAAGCGAGGCAGAAAGGATCATGGCAGAGTTACATGAAGGTACCTTCGGAACTCATTCCAGTGGATATACCATGGCAAATAAAATCCTACGAGCAGGATATTATTGGTCCACTATGGAAGCCGATTGTTATCAGCACTCTCGGACCTGTCATAAGTGTCAAGTCTATGCTGATAAGGTGCATGTACCTCCAGTTCCTCTGAATGTTTTGACAGCTCCTTGGCCTTTTGCAATATGGGGCATCGATATGATAGGTGAGATCAGACCTACTGCGTCTAACGAGCATCGTTTCATTCTGGTAGCTATTGATTATTTCACGAAGTGGGTCGAGGTAGCTTCCTTTGCTACAGTAACCAAGAACATCGTGGTGCGGTTTATCCGACATAACTTGATCTGTCGATATGGTGTACCGGAGAGGATCATTATGGACAATGGTACAAATCTCAACAATACGATAATCACCATGCTCTGCAAACAGTTTAAGATACAGCATCACAACTCTTCTCCTTACCAGCCGAAGATGAATGGGGCTGTTGAAGCAGCTAACAAGAATATTAAGAAGATTGTGCAGAAGATGACAGTGACATATAAAGACTGGCACGAGATGTTACCATTCGCTCTTCATGGGTACCGTACCTCAGCACGGACTTCGACAGGGGCAATACCCTACCCTTTGGTGTATGGCATGGAGGCAGTCCTACCCATCGAAGTCCAGATACCCTCTCTCCGGATTATGAAGGATGCGGGTTTGAATGAAGACGATTGGATCCAAACCCGGCTTGCTCAGCTGAACTTAATCGATGAAAAGAGACTTACTGATATTTGTCATGGTCAGACGTATCAAAAGCGAATGATCAAGGCTTTTTACAAGAAAGTCATACGTCAAGAATATTAAGTCGGGGATCTGGTGATCAAACGCATCATTCTGCCGCAAGGTGATCCCAGGGGCAAATGGACCCCCACATACGAAGGGCCATTTGTGGTTAAGAACATTTTCTCGGGAGGAGCTATGATTCTAACCACCATGGATGGTGATGACCTTCCTCACCCCGTCAATGCAGACATAGTGAAAAGATACTATGCCTAACCAAAGACCCGCTAGGTTGACTGGCCTAGGCAAAAATAAGGGCTTCCCGACGAACCAAAAGGGTTCAGGCAAAAGTAAGGGATGAAAATGAAAAAAAACTGTACACCCGACAAGTCGAAAACCTGAAAAGGCGACTTGGGCAAAAAGGGTATCCCGGTGGACTGAAAACCCGAAAGGGCGGTCCAGGCAAAAATTAGGGATTGAAGCATAACACTATGTCTCATTGGATCATCTTGCAACAAGACTTCGGTATCGGCTATCAAGCTCGGATGACACTAATAAATATGATCTACCTTCGATCAAGTAGCAAAGTGATGAGACGCTCGAAGATATAAAGGCAATAGCAGAGTTGGAACCCAGTGGGATTGTTTCGTATAACTGTTTTTCTTTCTTTTTCACAAATTATATAATTTCCTTCGGCGGAGTTCTCTTACTAGGACGTCGGCCTCTTGTACAAAAACGCATATTACAGGCCAACTTATACAACACATTTTCACAAGATATTTCAACTTGTTTTTTCTTTTTCTGTTTTTTTTTGCAAGAACGTCCAATGATTCATTTTTGATATATGCATTTGAAAATAATTGTTACTCATAAATATTTACATAAGAAACAAAAGACAATTACTTGAAATTCTAGGAACAGGGGCAAACAAGAAGTGTCCAAACCTTACAGTTGCTCTACCCACCAGGTATAGGGATAGAGCCATCTTGAAAATATGACTGAAAGTACATACACTCCCCGCAGAGTAGGAAGTATCCAAAGACAGTGGTGTCAGCCTTCCCCAGCCGAGGTTCATAATCGCGAATGAGTCGGCAAAATTCTCCATAAGCAGAGTTTATTTATCATCAGCAACGGTAATTCATCCCCGGTTGAGCTTATTTCTCTAAGTCAGCAGATCCTCCAACAGAGTATCTCTCTCTCCCACAGAATCATTCTTCCACTGGATTATTCTCAAACAGAGTCTCTCCCGGCAGAGCATTCTCAAACAGAAGGGACGTAAGTCTCCAGCTAATCATCTCCGGTCACTATCCCCAGCGAGAACGGAGAACTCAACTCCCTGTACTCTTCAACAGCAGTCCAGGATTCATTCTCCCCTGCCGGAGAATATCACAAAAACATTGCATATCCATACATTATGGCATACGCATGTGCATCATACAACACTATCTCATTTATTTTGAGAACATCATTAGTCAATACATTCCATACATCATGACATTACATACGACTAACTCTTTGCCTTTCAGGGAAAGATACAAACAAGTTCTCAAAAGTTTCCTCTGGTTCAGTCAAATCGATACTAAGATTTCTATTCCAGTTCAAGTTATGAAGCCCGGAAATCGACCGGATAGTATCTTGATCTCTCCTAAATACTACGAAGCCTGGAATCGACCAAATAGTGGTATCTCTTAAATTCAAGTTATGAAGCTCGGAAATCGACCAGATAGTATCTTGATCTCTCCAAAATACTAGAAATCCTGGAATCGACCAGATAGTGGTATCTCTTAAATTCAAGTTATGAAGCCTGGAAATCGACCGGATAGTATCTTGATCTCTCCAAAATACTATGAAGCCTGGAATCGACCAAATAGTGGTATCTCTTAAATACAAGCTATGAAGCCCGGGAATCGACCAGAAAATAGCTTAACCCCTCAACAATTTATTGTGAAGCCTGGAAATCGACCAGATAGCAATACCAGATACCATGAAGCCTGGAGATCGACCAGATAATGGTATAAGATGCTGTGAAGACTGGATCACGACCAGATAGCGGCAAAAGACACTAAAGCCTGGGACATGACCAGATAATAGTGTAAGGTACTGCGAAGCTTGGAGCACGACCAAATAGCAGTTTACCTAGCTAATTACTATAAATCCCAGAAATCGATCGGATATTAGTATGCCTTAAATTCAATTTGGAAGCCCGGATGCGACCGGATAACCACTTGATTCCTTCTGAAGCCTGGAGCACGACCAGATAAGAATTGAGAAATTGCAAATCCTAGAGAACGACCAGATAACAAGCCTAATCTCATCCGCCCAGTAAGTCACTGTGAAGCCTGGAGCACGACCAGATAGCAGTCGATCTTATTTTCCTCAGCAAATCACTATGAAGCCTAGAGCATGACCAGATATCAGTTCATTTTCACCTCCTCGACTAAGAGATGATTCCCCAGTAGAATAACGGACAACTGAAGTTCCTAAAACTCTATCTCTCGCAAGACAAAGAACAACATTCCCCAGCGTATTCCTCCTCAACAACAGGTGTACGGGTTCTCGCAAAGGAATCTCTTATGCGATCGACAATTATTATGATGGCATCTTTAAGCCCATCTTCCGTCATTGACTTCCAAATGGAATCTGTAATCCTATTCCCAATATCGCAAGACAAGTACCACTTCATGCGAGTGCAAATTTCTGGGCACTCTAGTGTTCAATCATCTTCAACCTTCAGATCATGAAAGGCAGACAAGCCAATCTACATCCTCAGGTTTAAGAAGTTTGAACAGGGGAAGCTATTGTACCCTAAAATTTTCCCTCCCATATTTCTCAATACATGTCAAGTGAGGTCCTCAAATTGCTCAAGGAAGCCCAAGGGTTTACTAGACAAACTCTCTCCTAAGGCAGTCTACCTCAAATTAGGGTTTCAGTTTGCATCAAGATGTTTGAGTCCAAAGGATCCCAAATGCTCACCATCGTCCTAATATGTTCTCAAGATCATCCATGTCAAGTTTCAAGCCTTGCAGAGGAAGTTTGCTCAGTCAAATTGCTCAAAGGCCTGAAAATCGATTGTGCTAGGGCAAAAGTCAACTATGGCCCACATACAGTCAAATTGCAAGATTTTTGGTCAACATTATCATTTTTAAGTATTATTCATCATTTGATCAAGGGTTGATCATGATTCCTCAAGGATTGCTCACAATTCATCAAAACCCAAAAGTTGCTAAATTAGGGTTTTGTAGGAAAAGTCAACTCAACTTTGACCAAGCATAACTTTCTCATACTTTATCAAAAATGACCCATCCGGAGCTCATTTTGAAGAGGATGCAATTCCCTACAATTCATATTCAGCTCTCAAGTTCAAAATATACATTCACAAGAAGATATGAATTTGGATATTATAGGTCATTTTGAAAAGTCAACAAAAACACCTTTTGGGTCAAAGCTTCATACATGAACATGGAAGACTAAATTAATATGATACCAAAAGAGTTTCTTAGAGGACATATTAATCTTTCTAAAAAGTCCAAGAACACATCTCTAGGGTCCAAATTGAGGGAGTTATGCATTGGCAAAGTTGACCCTTTTTGCAAAATTGCCAAAAGTCAAATGTGTCCAAATTTGCATTTTTTGTCAAATGGGCCCAACTTTTTATGCTTGCATTGAGTTTGTAATGTGACCCATGACCTATGATCCCTTCCATTTGTCCTTATTTTATTTTTGTCATTTATTTTGATTTTATTTCAATTAAATCAAATAAAATCAAAATAAAATAATGAAAATATCAAAAACTAATTAAATCTTGAGATTTTATGCATGTTTAGGTCTATTATACAGCTGGAAGTGAGATCAAATCGTGCAAGGTTCATTTGGACACAAAAAGATTGCATTTTGCTTGATTTGGAAAGATTTGCACAAGGATCAAATCATGAATCAACGATCATAATTAGAGAAGATTTGAAACAAGTTTTCCACCCTAATTCATTCTAGGGTACATAAGGAACAATTGCAGATCAAAAATTGAGAGGTTGGAGGTGTGCAAAAGAGAGAGAGCAAGTTTCAAAAAATTCAAGAAAAGTGGCAAACTGATTTCCACGTTACAGCTCACTTCAAGGCGTTTTGACCATCCCAATCGCTTACTGGACATTCATGGACCGTGTTGCAATCATTAACAAGCTTCCTCACACTCAGAATCGCGCTTTAAGTACCACACGGTTTTCATATTTTCTTGAAATCGAATACCATCATTCTTGCATCTTTAACGTGATTTATTAGCATATTCTTAATCCATGAGTTATTTGCAAGCTAATGGTTGTACTTAATTGCATTTTTATTGACTATACAGCAAATTGCCATGGCTAGGGTTCTAGTTTCGTTTTTAGGGGTTTTGTGTACAGGAACAATTAGGCGTGGATAGTGGTACCGTGATGCTCGTGAGGTTGCAACGAGTTGATTGGTACCACTGGTTGTGATTTATCATGCAGGGACAAGATTTTGGAGTGGACAAGGGTTGTACCTACGCCCAGTGTCCGTAGGTAAAGTTATTTGGTCTAAAACGACAGAAGCCCTGAGGACGGCGATGGCGTGGCAGGTGGTGAATGGCGCATTCAAATTGCGCGCGTTTTAAGAATTCACTTTTTATTTTTACCATATAATAGTTGTTGGTCATTCTTTGTACAACTAATCAAGCCAGCGCAGGTGGTAAGGCCATGATTCTTTGATATACACGTCCTGGGTTCGATCCCAGGCGTGTGCATTTTATTTTCTCAATATTTTCAGGCTGATTCAATGCACCACGTGACAAGGTGTCCACCATACATCACAAGTGTCCAAACCATCAGATCATCAACAAGCCAAATCTAAGGCCTTCCCAATGGAGGTCTACCATGGGCATGAGTCAAGCACACGCATGAGATTGGAAAAGTCAAAAGGGCCATCAGCATCTGGGCCCAGAAAATTGCAAGCCACACCCCCTTTTTCTGAAAACTACCAGGCCCATTCTCTTTCTTTTATCTATTTATTTTATTTAAATTAATTTGTTTAACTATTTTCTAACACAATTAAATTCTTTTTTACAAAAAATCATAAAATCAAATTTCACAAATTTAGAATTAGGTTTTTTTATTTTATTTTATCCAATTTAATTTAATGTTAGTTTAATTAATTTAGGGTAATTCTAACCTTTCTTTTTATAATTAAAATCAATTATAAAAATTATGGTTTGGTTTTTATTTAATTTTTATTTCTTTCTCAAAATAAAAAAAAATACAAAAATAGGTTAATTCAATTATTTTTCCTAATTTAAATAAATTAGTAATTAGGTTTTTAATTTATTCAATTAAACCTTATTTTCTCAAAATAATCAAAAACAACACAAAAAAATGATTTTTCTTTTAAATTATAAATAGGTAGTTGGGGTCAAAACCCTAAATCTCTCGTTTTCGTTTCATCGCGTGCACTTACTATTTTTTACAATATTAATGTAACTGCTTACGGTATGTAATAGTTTAATTAAGATTTTCTTTTATTTATCATTTTACGGGTTTTTTGCTATGTAATTAATCCCCTACCCCGAAGCCTTGTAATAGCGTAGGTTTTATTTCTCGCATTTTAAATTCCCGCAAATATTAACTGTTAGATGTATGTTAATAGGATTGTATGATAAGATTGCAGGATAATTTAAAATGGCTAGAAAACCCTAATGTGCAAAGATAATAACTTGAAATCAAATCACTCGCACATGCGCACTCTTAGGGTATACTCTCACTTCGGTTGCCTTCGGTAAAAGATCATTAAGTATAGGGTGTTTTAGTGGTCGCCCTTCTGTTTAAACAAAGATCAAATGTCCCGTTCGAAAATGTTGCCTCGAAAAGGTTGCCTCGGAAATGTTGCCTCGAATATGATCTTAAGACATTAGGGTTATTACTAAGACGTCCTAACATTACTTTAGTGATCGTACGTCCCTTTCGAATTGACCCTTACAACTTCAACGACTGTGCTACCTACTTCTCAATAGTAGGTTAGCGCTGTCTAAAGGAAACCAGAACAGAAACGATCTTTTTTCGATTAGGTAGATGCTAGTAGGTACTTTCTCAAATCAAACTTTTTCGCACCAAACACTTTTTCAAACAAAGTTTACAAAAATACTTTGTAACACTCTTGAAGACAGAAGCAAGGGTTAAAACAAAGTAAAACAAAACTTTCCAAAACAAACACACACAAGCCATTTCAAAGGATGAGCTAGTACCTAAGAGCCCGTAGATAACTACGGATAGAAAGGGTGCTAACACCTTCCCATTCTATAATCTACCCCCCATACTCAAAATCTCAAAAAAGGAATTTTTTTGTGCTTTTTTCCTTTCCAGTTGGATAAAATAAAAGTCGGTGGCGACTCTTGCTTACCGCGAAATTTTGCGAATACAAAAACACAAAACTCAAACCAGCATTTTCCAAATTAGTCAGTTCTGCCACCGTATCACAGGACGAAATCGTCAACAAATTTATTGAGGACGTTGAAGGCCCCTTCATCTTCACTACCCATACTACGGGCATAAGTGTGGTAGTGACCAGACTCGTGATCATAATAAGCCTGACACCAATGGATAGTGTAATACCCCAAAATTTTCCCTCCCATTCTTAAGACAAAATGGTTCAAGATACCTCCCCATGCTCATGAAGGTATCAAACACTCAAGACTTATCAATTATTGATCAAATGGAGTCTGCTCCTAAGCAACCAACCTACAACTAGGGTTTTGCTTTTCTCAAAGGAAATTGAGTTTCTAATGCCTCAAGTGGATTTCATGGTTTCTCATATGCTTCAAAGAGTCCTCATGTCAGGTTTCAAGCCTACATCACAAGTTTGCTCAGTCAATTAGCAAGATGATTGAAAATCAATTATATTGAACAAAATGTCAACTTTGATCAATCTATAGTAAAACTTCAAGATTTTTGGTCAACATCAACATTTTGAAGTCACATTCATCATTTGATTATGGTTTGATCATTATTCATCAAGAAAGTAAAGATATGTTCAAAATTCAAAAAGTTGCCAAATTAGGTTTTTTGACCATTTCTTTAGGAGAAGTCAACTGAACTTTGACCAAGTATAACTTTCACATACTTCATCATAAATTTCTCAACCAAAGCTCATTTTGAATGAAATTCAATTCTCTACAACTTTTTCAATCTAAGCCTAAGGCCAAAAATGCTTCATTTTAGAGATATAGGTCAAAACATTACATGTCATTTTGAAAGTCAACAAAAGCAAATCTTTTGTCAAAGAAATTAAAAAAAAAAAAAAGATAAAGACTTCAAATGAATAAATGACCAACTAGAAAGTTGTAGTAGACATCTTGAGGTTTCAAAAAAGTCAAAGATCACCTTAATATGACAAAAATTGAGAAAGTTATGAGTTGTTCAAGTTGAGCAATTTTTGAGAAATACATGAAACCTCAATTGAGAAATTTTGAATTTTTTAGCTAGTGTGCATAATTTTTGAAGTCTAAACATGCTTATAATATGTTACAGGATCTCTAAGTCCATTGGTGCATTACCATGATTTTTTATTCTATTTATTTCAATTTTTATTTAATTTTTGAAAAAGAATTAAATCAAAATATCAAATAAATAGATTAAAGAATAGATGGATTTTAATTGTATCAGTCAAGGGCCCAAAAACCTTGCCAGGCATGCAAATAAAACGTGTGGAACCAAGAAGGAAAGAAATCTTCATGTTTTGGAAAGTTTTTGAAATCAGTTTGGAAAAAAATCATGCTTTGATCACACAAGGTTTTTGCCACTTTTGTGAACCTAATCATTGGCTTATAAATACCCAACACTTTCAGACCTCAAAGGACACAGATGCTGCCTAAAGAACACACCCTAAAGATCTAAAAAAATTTAAGGGCAAACACAAAACCTTATCTCCGGCCTTTATCAATCAATTTGAAGCATTCCATTAGTCTCCTGAGACCTCCAGGAGTCGTTCCCAGTCCTTACTAAAGCTTGAAGCACTCCAGAACTCACCAACAAGGTATCACCGGTTTGACAAACTACCTTGCACTCAAAAATTTTGTTCATGCAATTTAAATGAATTTTATGCATACATTCATGTTCATATTGATGTGTGGAACTATTTTGACGTATTACTTGTGAGGTTTGACGCGTGATTGGAGATCTACCATTGTTAAAGCAGTTTGAAATATTTTCTTCGAAACATACTCTACAAGAATTTTCAGGTCAAGCCAATGCTACCATTAGATTTTTAAGGGTCAAATTAGGGGGACAGGGTTGATCTTGTGTCTCGATTTTAGATGATTTTCTGGTTTAATGTTGAAGCTCACAAGAGAAGATGATCGGAGCTAGGGTTCCGGTGCTTCTATGATCAAGCTGTTTTATTATATAATGTTTTATTTGTGTTTAAATATCACAAAACCAGCATAGGTTATATGGTTGGAGACGGAGATCTGTGACAAGAGAGGCGTGGGTTCGATCCCTATGTTTTGCAATTTTTTATTTACTTTTTCAAGTTTCAACGCAAGATTATTACAAATGGATTCATTCCTATTCCATGTCACAAACAACACTATGGCGCAGTGGATAGAAGGGAATACATGTGAGGCCGAGGGCGTGGGTTCCACTCCCACCCCATGAATTTTGGTTTTTTCTATTTTACTAACCCTAGTTTTTTATTCCATGTTACTAATTACTTTCTAATTAACCATTAACAAACCTTAAAATTTTTTTCAAAACCATAAAAAATTAGGATTAGGGTTTTTTAGTTAGTAATTAAATTTTTTTACATATTTTTATTTATTAATTAATTAAGTTAATTATCCTTTTCTTAATATTAAAATTAATTAGAATTAGGTTTTATTTACTAATTATTAACACTCAAATTATTTTCTAAAAAAAACACCAAAAATATTTTTTCTAACATATAGAATATTTAGGGAATTTAACATTTTTTCTCATCTTTTGCTATTTAAATTCATAGATTAAGTGTATAGGTTGCATTTTCAATTATAATAGCATAGATTTATTTTCTCACATTTTCCTATTATGTATCTGCCCCAAAGCCATGTAATAGCGTATGATTTTACATTTCGCACTTTAATTTTCTATACATATTTAATTGTTAGTAAAATAGGGTTTGTGTGGAAATACTACTAAAAGCAATCTAGACAACCCTAATTTCCAATATAAATATAACTGAAAGTACACACCCTTCACACTTGCACCTCTAGGGTAACCTCTCTTGTTGCCTTACAAAATATTGGTCACGTCCCTCGAAAGCGGGGATACTTTAGCAAAAGACCCTCGATATACAATATCATCATGGTCCCTTTAAAATAAATATCATAATCCCTCGATGACCCTTCGAGTTGCCTACAAAATGATCTAGTCCATCGATAACCCTACGAGAAAAATGATGATAGTCCCTTCGACACAATTACTAAAGTATCCTGACGTGTTGCCTTCTATGACCATACGATGACCCTACGCATGTCCCTTCACATCCAATAGATAGTATTACCTACCAACTAATGGTATGGATAATATTATCTCCAAAGGAGAAGGAAAAGAATAAGAAAGACCATACTTAGTGGGTAGGACTCTTGAATGCTTGCTCACAAACAAAACATTTTCCACACTACACTTTCAAACAAGATATTTTCAAAAAAAATGCTTTGTATACATTCTTGAAGACCGACACAAGGATTATTACAAAGTTATCCTTACATTGGCATTTCAAAATATTTTCAAACAAATCATACACACACAGAGAGAAAGTTTTTTAAAGTAAGCTAAGCAACTAAGAGTCTGTAGATAACTACAGATGAAAAGGGTGCTGACACCTTCCCTTTTCATAACTTACCTCCCGAACTCAAAATTGATCAAAGGTCTTTTCTGTTCTTTTCACCTTCCCTTCTTGCGGTACATAAGTTTCAGAAATTTGCTCATGTACCGTGGGAAATATCTGTTGAACAGTTTGAAAATTGTGTTGTTAGCCTGACAACTGATAATGGGCTATACTTTTCTGACGTTGATTTAACTCCCGCAGGAAGGAACCATAATAAGGCCCTGCATGTCTTTATTGAGTGTAGGGGCACTACCTTATCTCATGTGTTGGTGGACACATGCTCCTCATTGAATGTATTGCCAAAAGCTGTTTTAGACAAACTTGACTATGAAGGGGTTATGCTAAAACCCAGTGACGTTGTGGTGAGAGCTTTTGATGGTTCAAAGAGAATGGTGCATGGATAGGTTGATCTTCCAATCAAAGTGGGTTTCCATAACTTTGACTCTACTTTCTATGTAATGGAAATTCGTCCAGCCTATTCCTGTTTTCTTGAACGCCCTTGGATTCATGGAGCATGTGTTGTTACTTCTACTTTACACCAAAAGTTGAAGTATCCCGTGAAAGGAAAACTCATTACAATTTGTGATGAAGAAGAATACATGGTGAGCCATTTGAGCTCCTTCAAGTATGTTGATATGGATGATGAATTCCTCGAGACTCCTTCCCAGACCTTTGAAGTTATTCCTCAGACAACCCATGTTGCTAAAGTTGCTCCTACTGTTCCTAAGGTTACCAGGATTCCACCAAGAATGGCTTCTCTGAAAGACGCTAAGGCAGTGGTTGAAAAGGTGGTGGAACTATTTGGGGTCAGCTTCCCAATATTCCTTACATGTCAGGCAAATTTGGCTTGGGTTTCACCTTAGAGGTCGTCGTGTTCTTGCTAATTCTAGGAGACCGCCATTTCATATCAACAACAATGGAATTCACAAAAATCAAGTCAACACTATGGAAGACGCTGATAGCGACTGTAACATAGACAATTGTATTTTACCTACTACCGGCAATGGGCTCAACAATTGGAAGGATGAAATTTTATACAAATTTCTTTAAATCAAGATTAAATGTTATTTTCTGTTTTGTTGCTTTCAGGTTTTTGGTTATGTAATTTTAACAATAACTTTAAGCCTTGTGCCTTACCCGGGGCACAACGGTCCATTTGTTAGGGTTGTCATTTTTCATCCACATATTTTCATTTAATAAATCATTGGACATTTGCATTCAAATTTTGTGCTCTTTGTCTCTCTTTTACTTTATTGCTTTCAAAATATATATGTGTTCTTACACACACCTACATAACAAATTCAGATCCACATCCACCTTGGGTTCCATTGATAACAATTATTCTATTGCCAATTGTTGTACCCTAAAATTTTCCCTCCCACTATTCAAGAATATTCTCCTAGGGTTTTCATTTGCTCAAGGTTGCTCAAGAATTGATCAGACATATTCTCCTCCTAGGTAATAGATCCACAACTAGGGTTTCACTTTTATAAAGGGAGATTTGGATTCTAATGCCCGAAGTGGATTTCATGTTTTCTCATATGCTTCAAAGAATCCTCATATCAAGTTTTAAGCCTTACATCACAAATTTTCTCAGTCAATTGTTCAGATGATTGAAAATCGACTATATTAGGGAAAAAGTCATTTATGGTCAACTTACAGTCAAACCTCAAGATTTTTGGTCAACATTAACATTTTGAACTCACATTCATCATTTGATCAAAGGTTGACCATGATTCTTTAAGATACTCAAGATTCATCAAAAGTCAAAAGTTTCTAAATTAGGGTTTTCTTTAGGAGAAGTGAACTGAACTTTGACCAAGCATAACTTTCACATGCTTCATCATAAAATTCTCAACCAAAGCTCATTTTTAAGTAAATTTAATTCTTTTCAAATTTGTCTCTCTAACCTCAAAGCCAAAAAATGCTTCATTTGAGAGATTTGGGCCAAAACATTATTGGTCATTTTAAAAGTCAATAAAAAGACACTTTTTGTCAAGGCAACTTACATCAAGATAAAGTCCTCAAGTGCAAAAATTATCAACATAGAGATCGTATAGGACGTCTTGATCTTTCAAAAAAGTCCAAGATTACCCTTAAATGATTAAAATTGAGAGAGTTATGATTGGTGCAAATTGGGAAATTTTGAGCAAATGCATGAAACCTAAAGTGACCAAACTTGGATTTTTGGGCTAATGGGCTATTGTTTAAAGGTCCATGTGCATTCTAAACTTTATATGAACCTCTGAATTACTTCATGCACCCCTTGACCTTTTTACTCTATTTATTTTGATTATATTTATTTTAAATTCAAATTAAATAAGATAAAGGACAAAGCCTTTTACACAAGTCCTAGCGCATGTTTATTTTACCTAATTTCACCCCTATATATTCTCTGCATTCAGACAAAGGCAAGCCACGAAAGACCCTTGTGCAAGAACCTCTTCTAAAACATCTAAAAATCATTCAAACTAGGGCAACTTGAAACCCTATCTTGAAGCCACTCTTGAGGCCTACTAACCCTTCCATTCACTTCCAGAACGCAAGAGGGTAAGGTTGGATTGATTGCAATGATAAAAAAGGCATAAAAACACATATACGTGCCTCACCAATTTTGATATTGCATGAATCTCATACATTCTTTTTCCTTGTGTTTTAACATATACTAATCGTATTAACGTGTTCATAAGGTATCAATATGCATGAAAATTCAATCGCATGACCTCCATGCTACCAAAATCACGAATTGCCATACATGCACCAATCCATGTTGTTTTGGTCGTACCTCACAAACTAGAGTGACTTGGCCAAAAATACCACTTCCATTGAATTCACAGGGTTGGATTTAGGGGGGTAGGTTACCTTTGGATCCCTGACATTTGTTGTTTTTGCAGGTTTAAAAAATATACTCATCGGAGAAGACGACCAGATCTAGGGCTTCGGTGCCTCTTCGGTCATGCAATGTTTCTTTATGTTATGTTTAATTTATTTTGTTGATAACAATGGATATATATCCATCCCAGTGGTTAAAACGCGTGCACTAAGGCATAACTATATTAGGGCACGGGTTCGATCCTTGCCATTTGGTGTTTTGATTTGGTTTTCATAATTTTATGTTTTCGCAGATTTCATAGCGAGTTGGTTTCCATTCTCTAAAAGAAGCGCGCGCTTGGTGCAGTGGTGAACCGGTTTGCTGAGGAAGCTATGGGCGTGGGTTCAACAGCCACCCCTGGAAATTTTGTGATTTTCTCTGTTTTTCTTACTCTTTCTCCTTTTCCCTTAAAAACCCTAAATTCATAAACCATAAACCTTTTTTAAAAACCTAATTCTTTTCAAAACCTTTTTTTTAAACCTTAATCAAATTAGGTTTTTAGGTTTTTAATTTAATTAATCAACTTTTCTTTTAATTAAAATTAATTAGACTTTTTTTAGGTTTATTTAATCATCAAAAACCTTTTTCATCAAAGAAATCACTGAAAAACATTGTTCATTTTTATACTCTTACATTCTTTTTTTGTGTAGTTTATTCTTCTCGCATTTTCCTCATTATTGTAACTGTTTCTCGGGATGTAATAGTAATTAGGGTTTACTTTTCCGTATATTCTTACCTATGTACCTTTCCAAAGCGATGTAATAGTCCAGGGTTAACATTTTTGCTTTTACTTTTGCACCTTTACAGTTTTTTGCTATATTATTGCTTAGTAATTAGGCTTGCATGGAAAGACTAAGAACAAATTGATAGCTAACCCTAATTTCAAATATAAATAACTAAAAACAAATCACTTGCACATTTACACCTCTAGGGTAACGTCCCTTGTTACCTTCAGAAAATAGTCATGTCCCTCAAATGTGGGGACGCTTTAGCAAAGTCCCTCGAAATCAAAGATCATAGTGCCTCGATGACCCTTCGATGTTTCCTTTCGGTAAATGATCTAGTCTCTTAACGAAAAATTTCTAAAGCATCCTTACGAGTTTCCTTTGATGACTGTACAATGATCGACGCCTGTCCCTTCACATCCAACGATAGATCTTCCTACTAACTAATGGTAGGATAGCATTATCTAAAGGAGGGGGAAATACAAGAATGACCTTGACTAGGTAGAACGCTATTAATCGCTTTCTCACAAAGCTTTTCAAAACAAAAACATTTCACACAGGCATTTTCGAAATATTTTCAAAACACTTTGTAAGCATTCTCGAGGACATCTATGAGAATCATTACAAAGTTTCTCCTTACAATTGGAAACTTTTCAAAATATTTTTCAAATATGCACAACACAAAGAAGTTTTCAAACAGTGAGCTAGTGATTAAGAGCCCGTAGAAAACTATGAATGAAAAGGGTGCTAACACCTTCCCTTTTTATAACATACCCCCCGAACTCAAAATCAAAAAAAGTATTTCTTGTTCTTTTCACCCTTTCCTTATTAGATAAAAGAAAATTCGGTTGGGGAACATTGTAAAACCAAGTTAGTTCTTCCACCGTATTACAGAACTGGCGACTCTATTGGGGAAAATTAAAAGAGGGGTTACCTTAGAGTTTAGGATCACTTTACTTGTTTTTACTTGTTTTCTTTGACTGCTTTATATTTGAGGGTTTCTCGGGTTTTTAATTTCTTGCAAAGATCCTATACCGGGATCTAGGGGCACCTTAGGTAAGTAGCTATAGATCATGGAAATTGTACGGCATAGACCGATATGGTTGAAGTGATGGCTACATTAATGTTACACATTAGTTTGTACTGGTGTTCCTTGAGTCAGTCGAGGATAACACTAGGCTGCTGTGTGGTGTCATAAGAACTAACAGATCTTTAGAACCTTAATTGACCCAACATAGCTATTAGAAGGTAGTGAGATGGTTGGCTTTGGTGCAGTCCAAAGTTGGTTGATACTCGATGATACACTCATTGAGATTCTACTCTCGGGATATTTTGGTGGCAAGTCAGTTTCTCTGCTGAAACAAAGCCTATGAGAATGATCGGTGATATGATATTACTAGAACCCGGTTACTATTCTTAGGACAGGTTTATCCCACTGAACTTCAAGAGGGTACTTACCTACGAACCTCATGCAAGCCTTAAACCTAAGGTTTTTGTGTGCTTTGTCTGTGTTTGTTATCTTTTCAAGCATGAAATCATGACCGCATACCATATCATATTCATTTATCATTTCAAGGATATCAAGGGCCAGTGATGCAGGTTTATCATGAACCAGACTGCTAGCAAGGGGTAGGGGGTTTATTTTTCCTCTAATGCCACCAAAGATCAAAGTACTTTCGCTTGAGTCAAAGGCTAGGACACACTCGACATGGTGAGTTTGATTCTCATAGAAGGACGTTCAAAGACGCAAAGTTCTTCAGTCAAAGCTACAGCCAGACTCAACTTCTAACAATTCCTTTTGTTTACTCCGCGAGATCTTTGAAAATATTGCATCCACATATCATGCATGTCATTACATAACCGGTATTTCCCAAGATAATTTTTCTCATCTTCTTTCTATTTACTTCAGTAAAAGATGGCTCTTAAACAAACTGTGAAATACCTTCAATCTCAAAACGCCCAATTCCAAGAGACGCTCCTGAACTTAGCCAAGGGGTAGAAAGAACTGATGGCGCTCATCGCCAGGAAGAAAAAGAATAGGAAACCGACTGATATCCTCAACATGGGGAGAAGATTCAAAGGTCACACCAAGCAGGTTCAAGCTTCTGATATACCATCAGATAAAGATGACAATCAAGAAAAAGATGACCGAAGTATCAAAGTTGAGGGGGGGGGGGGGGGGAAACCTTGGTTCTGGTAAAATTCCTGATGAAGAAGACTATTCTGAAGAGCAATATCCTCCCGCAGATGGCAAATGCAAACAATTGGAAGATCGTCTAAATGCCATGAAAATCCAGAAAGTGCCTAGGCTGGATTTTGAAGAGTTGGGTCTTATCTCGGAGGTTGTTATCCCCCACAAACTCAAGGTCCCTACTTTTTCCAAATATTACGGTGTTTCTTTTCCTAAGCTTCATCTGAGGTCTTATGTCCGGAAGATCCAACCCCGTACTGTTGATAAAAAGTTATGGGTTTACTTCTTTCAAGAGAGATTTTTCTGGGACACAACTAGAATGGTTCTATCAGCTGGAAGGAACCAGTATATGCACTTGGGAAGACCAGGCTGCTGCTTTTTACAAGAAGTATCAATACAATGCTGACCTTGCACCAACTCGTGTGAAACTATAAAATATGACTGTGGGCTCTCATGAAGGGTTTAAAGAGTATTCCAAGAAGTGGAGAGATTTAGTTGGAAGAGTTTAACATCCTTTTTCTAATAGGGAGCTGGGTGACATGTTTATAAGAACTTTGGTAGGTCCTTTCTTTAACCATCTGATCGGAAGCTCTTCAGTTGGGTTCACCGAGATGATATTAACAGGGGAGCGTGTTGAAGGTGGAATCAGAAGTGGAGAAATTTTGGTGGCTGTGTCTTAGAGTACTGTGAAGAAGACATTCAGTAGGAAAAAAAATCTAATGTTGTGTATAGCTAGAAGGGTCGTGGTAGAGGAGACCGCGACCAATCTGTGGGGGCAGGGCTAATTTATAATCATGCGCCAGTGCAACAATATCTACAAGGAAATCAACATAGGATAGATTCACCCAGGAAAGAGTTTACCAAGATCAACATGCCATTGTCTCAGGCATTGCAATATCTATTGAAGGCAGAGCTGATTACTTTAAGAGATCCTCCTCAGAATCCCAACACTTCCTCTCCTTGGTACAATCCTAATGTAAGATGTGCCTATCATTCCAATAGTCCTGGACATGACACAAATAACTACTGGGCTTTAAAAAATAATGTTCAAGACATTTTTGACAGCAAATAGATTGAATTTGATCCTCCTGAGACTCCCAATGTGATCACTGCACTTATGCCTAAGCACGACAAATGTGTTAATGTTATTGATGGAGTCAACACGGTAGAAATGTTGGTAGTGACTATGACCTAGACAGTTGGATCTTTCCCACCACTGGAAATGGGCTCAGCAATTGGAAGACTGAAGACGTCATATCAATCTCCTTTAGTCAGGAGTAAATGCTTTTTCAGTTTTCTTGCTTTAAAAGTTTTTGAATATGTAATTTAAACAATAACTTTAAACCTTGTGCCTTACCTAGGGCACAATGGTCCATTTTTTAGGGCTGTCATCATTCATCAACATATTTTCGTTTAATAAATCATTGGACGTTTGCATTAAAATTTTGCTCTCTTTGTCCTTCTTTATTACTTTCAAAATAGCTATGTATTCTTACACACACCCACACAACATATTGCAGATACATATCCACCCTGGATTCCATTGATAACAATTCTTCTATTTCCAATTATGACTTCGAAAATAAGATCTACCGAGCCGAGGACGAAGGTGAAAAAGATTGTGAAGTACCTGGAGAATTTTCCAGACTGTTAATGCAAGAGGAAAAGGCTATACAATCGCATGAAGAGCCAGTTGAGGTTATAAACTTGGGTACTGAAACAGATAGGAAAGAAGTCAAGATAGGTGCCAACCTAAAGGACAATGTCAAGAACAGGTTAATCCAAATGTTGCATGACTATGTCGAGATATTTTATTGGTCATAAGAAGACATGCCAGATCTTGATACTGATATTATGGTCCACCGTCTGCCGATGAAAGAGGGTTGTTCTCCAATAAAGAAAAAGGTTCGTCATATGCATCCTGAGATGTCATAAAAGATCAAAGTTGAGGTTATGAAACAATTCAATGCAGGTTTCATAGTTGTTACATCCTATCCTCAATGGGTTGCAAATGTGGTGCCAATACCTAAAAAGGATGTCAAAGTACGTATGTGTGTAGACTATCGGGATCTGAACAGAGTGAGCCCTAAAGATGACTTCCCACTTCCACATATCAATGTTCTGGTCGATAACACTGCTCAACATAAGGTATTCTCCTTGATGGACGGTTTCTTAGGTTATAATCAGATCAAGATAGCACCTGAAGACATGGAGAAGACTACTTTCGTTACACAGTGGGGCACTTTCTGGTACAAGGTTATGCCTTTCAGATTAAAGAAAACTGGTGTAACATATCAACGTGTTATGGTAGCCTTGTTCCATGACATGATTCATCAAGAGATAGAGGTTTACATCAACGACGTGATAGCCAGATCTCAGACTGAAGAAGAACATATTTACCATCTACACAAGCTGTTTGAGATATTGAAAAAGTACAAGCTAAGGTCAAATCTGTACAAGTGCATATTTGGGGTGAGATCCGGTAAACTCCTAGGTTTCACTGTCAGTGGTAAGGTATTAAAGTTGATCCCGCCAAGGTCAGAACCATTCAAGAAATTCCATCTCCCCATACTGAGAAAGAAGTCAGAGGTTTCTTGGGATGACTGAACTATATTGCCATATTTATTTCTCATTTGACCGCTACTTGTTAGTCGATCTTCAAGTTACTGAAGAAAGATCAGGTAGTGAAGTGGAACGACGACTGCCAAACATCCTTTGACAAAATCAAGGAGTACCTCTAAGAACCTTCGATTCTGATGCCACCAGTTGAAGGAATACCTCTGATCATGTACCTAACAGTGTTAGAGAACTCAATGGGGTGTGTACTGAGCCAACATGACGAGTCTGGTCGAAAAGAGCATGCAATATACTACCTTAGCAAAAAGTTTACCGACTGTGAAACAAGATACTCATTTCTCAAGAAAACTTGCTACACTTTGGCATGGGCTGCTCACCGACTAAGACAATATATGTTGACTCATACTACCTTGTTGATCTCTAAAATGGATCCCATAAAGTACATATTCGAGAAACCCGCTCTCTCCTGAAGGATAGCCCAATGGAAAATGGTTTTAACAGAATACGACATCCAGTTCACCACTCAGAAAGAAATCAAAGGTAGTGTATTGGCAGACCATTTGTCTCATCAAGCCGTAGATGACTATCAGTCTATGAATTTCGAGTTCCCTTACGAGAATATTATGCTAGTTACAGATTGTGAAGAACCTGGACTGTATGAAGGACCTAAGCCAAGATCCCGATGGACTATGGTTTTTGAAGGAGCTTATAACGCACTTGTCAACATAATCGATGTTGTAATTATCTCTCCAAAGTGTTACCATATGCCCTTCACCTCCAGACTTTTCTTTGACTGTACCAACAATATGGTTGAATACAAAGTGTGCATCATGGGTATCAAAGCTGTTATTGATCTGAGGATCAAGTTCTTGAATGTATACGGGGACTCAACCTTAGTCATCAGTTAAATCAAGGGAGAATGGGATACGAAGCAACCAAATCTCATTCCTTATCAGGAGCATGTATTGACATTATTTCCATACTTCAAGGAAATCACTTTTGAACATATCTGATAAGAAGAGAATCAATTGGAAGATGCATTGGAAAGAATGTCCTCTATGTTCAAATTTAGATGGGACAACGAGGCGCCTCGAATTAAAATTGAAAAACTAGATGGACCGGCATATTTCTATGAGGTTGATAGTGATAAAGTAGAAGAGAATCATTGGTTTCATGAGGTAAATAGATACCTCGATACTCAAGAGTACCCCGAGGGGGCATCTATCAATGACAAGAAATTCCTATGGAGGTTCTCTGCTAAGTTCTTCCTGAGCAACGTAATTTTGTACAAGCGCAACCATGATTCAACTCTGCTTCATTGTATGGACAAGAAGGAAGTTGAGAAAATTATGGAAGATATGCACGAAAGAGTCTTCGGTACTCATTCCAATGGACATATGATGGCTAAGAAGATTTTGAGGGTGGGTTACTATTGGTCAACCATGGAAACTAATTTCCATCATCATTCCAGAACCTGTCACAAATGCCAGATTTATGCTGACAAAGTTCATGTGCCTCTGGTCCCTCTGAATGTCTTGATTTCTCCTTGGCCATTTGCAATGTGGGGCATTGATATGATTGAGACATTAAAACTATCACTTCCAATGGGCATCGTTTCATCCTTGTCGCTATTGATTACTTCATGAAGTGGGTTAAAGCAGGCTCATTTTCCTCCGTCACCAAGAATGTCGTGGCCCGGTTTATTAAATATAATCGTATATGTCAGAACAGCATCCCTGAAAGGATTATCACGAAAAATGGTACTAATCTTAACAATTCCATGATCAGGGAACTCTGCATGTAGTTCAAGATTAAGCACCATAATTCTTTTCTGTATCGACCGAAGATGAATGACGCGGTCGAAGCTGTCAACAAGAACATCAAGAAGATCTTACAAAAGATGACAATTGTAATACAGTGGGATAACTGACTTGGGTCTTTTGCGTTTGATCGCAATTGTTGCGGATAGCAAGAGTCGCCACCTACTTTTCTTTTACCCAATAAAGGAAAGGGTGAAAAGAACAGGAAAGACCTTTTGAGAATTTTCTTGAGTTTGGGGTGTAGGTTATGAAAAGGGAAGGTGTTAGCACCCTTTTCATCTGTAGTTATCTACGGGCTCTTATTTGCTAGCTCACTTTGAAATGCTTTTGTGAATGTGTTTGTTTGAAAGTATTATTAAAAAGTGCCTTCTTTTAGGCGAACTTTGTAATGATTCTTGTCTCTATAAGAATGTATACAAAGTGTTGACTTTTGAAAATATTTCATTAAAGTTTTGGTGTATTTGAAAGATATTTTGTTTTGAAATGTTTGTGAGAAAGCAACTACGAGTGTTCTACCTACTCAAAAGAAAGTATTTATTATTTTCCTCCTCATTTATATAATGTTATCTTACCATTAGTTAGTAAGAAACCATATCATTAGATGTGAAGGGACTGACGTGGGTCATCGTACAGTCATAGAAGGCAACATTGTAGGATACTTTAGCAATTTGTCATAAGGGACTAGGATCGTTTACCGAAGGCAACATCGAGGGGTCATCGAGGGGCTATGATCTCGTAATCAAGGGTCCTTGCTAAAGTATCCCACGTTCGAGGGACATGATTATTTTAATCTAAGGCAACAAGTGTGGGTTAACCCTAGAGGCGCATGTGTGCAAAGTGTATTGTTTTCATTTATTTTGTCTTGAATTAGGGTTGTCTATTTGTTTGATTTTAAGTCTTGTCATACAAAACCTAATTACTATCAATAATATGGAAAGCGATAAATTGCGGAAATTAAATCTCCTACACAATTACAATACTTGAGGGGATGGGGATACAAATTTGCAAATGGGGTTGACAAGTAATATAAACCCTAATTACTATTACGAGGCTTTGACAATTACATAAGTTGTAATGCGAAATAATAGAATGTACAAAAAATATAAAGATAATGCAAAGAAAAAAGAAAATTGTTTTTAGATTTTTTTTATGGAAGGGGTTTTAATTGACCTAATTAAACTAATTAATTACAAGGAGGTTAAATAAAACCTAAAGTCTAGATTAATTTAAATAAAAGATAAAATTAAAATAAAAAACCTAATTCTAAATTAGTTTAATTAAGAAAAGAAATTAAATGGTTTAAGAATATATTTTCATTAATTTTTTCCTATATGATAAAAATAAAATAAAATGGGAAAATATAATTATTTAAGAAAAATGTATTTTTGGGATTTTGATTAAAAATGAATAATTGAAGAAAAGAAAGAAAATAAAATAAAATATAAAAATTGGGTCAGGGAGTTTGAAAAAGAAGACAGGGAGGTTTGAAAGAGAAAACGCATTTTTGGTTTAGGCCCAAGGTGTGTTTGCATGAAATCAGAAAATAAAATAAAAATAAGATAAAATGAAGATGTTTGGTCCTGTGTTTCTATTAGGAATAAGAGGGTGATGTTCAGCAAAAACAAACAAAGGCCCAAACCATGAGAGGCCCAGGTGCGCTGGCAGAAAATGAAACAAGGAAAATGTTAGGAAAAATATCAAAATATGGCGTTGGGGCTCGAACCCAGGTCACAAAGGTCATAGGCACGCGCTTTAACCACTGGGGTGGTGATACATCCGTTGATTTATACAAAACCATCACATTATATTATAAACGCGCTCCTGACTATGCACTTCATCTTCTTCCACACGCCATGACCAAAACAACAAATTTGAATTTCGTACCTTGCTCATTTCTCAACCATTTCAGAATTTTTAAACATTAAACTTGTTAGAAATTTCACCATGATTTCAAATATGTAAGTAACTTAAACCATGGATTAAAGATGAACATGAATTTTTCTTGGTACCAAATATGACCTAGTTTTTTCAGAAAGTTCAAACATAAAATTCTCCATGCTCAGGCAATATAAATGAATTCTAAGAACATGGTTAATTTTAGAGCTATAATGTATACATTTTATCTTTTGAAATCAAAGCCAAATGATGCTTGTATGAAGAGATGGGAGTTCAGAAAACTCAACTTGTAAATGGAGATCGTGTTTGGAGTTTGAGCACTCTTCAAGGTGTTGTAATGATCTCGTTAGCTTCACTTAAACTCCAGGAAACTATTGCAATGCTTACTTTGGATTGAGAGTGGCTGTATTGTTCTAGAGAAGTCAAGATGCAAGTTACTATTTTTGAAAATGAAGGATGGTGATGGAGGTGTTACCATCATGTAACTGGTGTTTTTTTAGGTTCTAAATGATATATGGATGCTTTGTGATTGATTTTAAGGAATAATGCACGAGTGAAATGTGAGTTTGGGGTGCAAGGTTAGAATCTGCACAAAATGGTGTTTTGAGGTAATTTCTGCTTTAAGGGAGTTTGGGAGGGTTTATGAGCTTCTGGATCTGTGTCATATCTTGCAATATAGTGCTTCTACTTATAGGAAAAGGTTTGGAAGCTTGGAGTATTCAGAATCACAAGATCACAAGTTATCGATTTTTTACTTGTTTTTGAAGCAAGCTTGACAAACATCTTTCCAAGGAATGGTACAAGGCTATCTAGAGTGGTTAGAAGCTTTAAACATGTTTATATGACTTTGTATGTTAAGTGTGTGCAGAGTGACGAAGTTAGAGGCTCAATACAAGTTGACTTTGTCATTAAAGCAACTTTACAAGAATAACAATGTTACTTTGTGCCAAAAATGGATGAATCTCTTGGACAATGGCTCTAATGCTTGGATCATATCTCTAACAATTGTGTTAACCATTAATTATGGAGTGCATTTAAAGTTAGAATCCTTAAAAGTAAGTTTATGTGGCATAGCTATGAGATTTGGCCAAGGGTTCATCATTAAAATAACTTGTAATTCAAGAATGGATGCCCAACTTCTTGCCATCGATTCTCTTAGGTAAAAAATGATCTCTTAAAGTTCTTTGACATTTTGGAAAGATTGAAACATTTAATACAACTTTCATGTTTTCCAATTTGGCTAAATCAAATTGGAACTATGTGAAAATTGGCCAAGAAGTCGGGACCAAAATATGCCTAAATTGGGTGAAAATTTCACTAAGTGTTTTAGAAAAAAGTCACGACTTCATGAGCTTATAATTCAAAATCCAAGCATTTTTAGGAATTGATAAGAAAAGCAAAGTTTTGTATTTCATAAATATCTATAACTTTCATGTAAAAAACTTTCTTTGAATCATCTTGCATCTTGGTGAAAATTGCCATGAAGTAGTGAAATTATCAAGGTTTAAAACACTTAGAAATTTTTCTAAGTCTTGAAAAGTTTGACTTTTTTATGGAATTTTTGATTTTCTTTATTCTTGATGATAAAACTTCATATTGTTTAATGTCTTGATGAATCTTGATCTTTGAAACTCAATGTTGACCAAAAAGTCAAAGTTTCACTTTTGGTGTAACAGTTGACTTTTTCATCAGTTGATCAAATTTCAACTATTAATTGTTTGATCTTGAGAAATGATTTGAGTCATGAAATTAGGTCAAGATATTGTATTTTTTAATTCTTAATATCATGCTTCAAACCATTAAGTCATGTATTAGGTCAAAAGTAAATGATTGGTCAATCCTAGTCAAAACCCTAATTTTGACCCTTTTGCCCCTTGGATGATTTGAATGCTTTTCTTGAGGAATTGTGATCAAACCTTGATAAATTGGTGAATATGACTTCAAAATATTGATATGGGCCAAAAATATTGAAGTTTGACTATAGGTTAACAACAGTTGACTTTTTACCCAATACAGCTGATTTTCAATCATCTGATCAATTGACTGAGCAAAATTGTGATCTAAGACTTGAAACTTGGCATGAGTATTCTTGAAGACCCATAATAAACCATGAAATTATTTTAAGGCATTAGAAATCCAATTTCCCTTATGAAAACCAAAACCCTAATTTGTGGCCTCAAAGCTTAGGAGATGAGTTTCTCTGATCAATTCTTGAGAACCCTTAAGCATTGGAGATCCTTTGTGAGAAATGTCTTGAGAAAAGAGAGGGAAAATTTTGGGGTACAACAGCTTCCCCTGTTCAATCCTCTTAAACCTGAAGAGTTAGATTGGTATGTTCGTCGTTCGTAACTTCAAGGTGGAAGATGATTGAACACTAAAGTGCCCAGAAATTTGCACTTGCTAATGTACGAAGTAATGCTCTTGGTTGATTGTATCAAGATTGGGCTTAAAGATTCCATTCAGAGAGGTGATGAAAAGTTATTGGAGATGGGCTTATAGATTCCATCCAAAGTAACTGTTGATAGAGATTGGAAGAAGTATCAGAATAAATCTTTGGTCGATTGATACTAAAACAACAAATGTTCGTATGTGTCTTTGACTGGATAAGAATAAGAATAAATCTTAGGATCGATTTAACTAAAACATCAGATGTCTGTATGTGTCTTTGACTAGATCAGAATAAATATTAGGATCGATTTAACTGAACCATAGAAAATGTCTATTGGAAACGAATCAGGGTAAATCATTGGTTAATGTAAATTAAACCAGTAGAGGTCTAAAATGGTCCTGAAATGGATAATCAATCAGCATAAATCTTAGGATCGATTTAACTGAACCATAGAAGGCGTCTACTAGAAACAAATCAGGATAAATCATTGGCCGATTTAAACTGAACCAGCAGAGGTCTTGAATGGTCTTTAACTAGATATGAATCACCATAAATCTTAGGGCCAATTTAACTGAACCAGATAAAGCGTCTACTGGAAACAAATCAGGATAAATCATTGTTTGATTTAAACTGAACCAACAGAGGTCTTGAATGGTCTTTAACTAGATATCAAATCAGCATAAATCTCAGGATCGATTTAACTAAACCAGAGAAAGTGTTTATTGGAAACAAATCCGGATAAATCATTGGTCGATTTAAATTGAACTAGCAGAGGTCTTGAATGGTCTTTAACTGGATATCGAATCAGCATAGATCTTAGGGTCGATTTAACTGAACCAGAGAAAATTTCTACTGGAAATGAATTAGGGTAAATCATTGGTTGATGTAAACTAAACCAGCAGAGGTCTAAAATGGTCCTTAAATGGATCATGAATCAGCATAAATCTTAGGATCGATTTAACTGAACCAGAGAAAGCGTCTACTAGAAACAAATCAGGATAAATCATTGGTCGATTTAAACTAAACCAGAAGAGGTCTTGAATGGTCTTTAACTTGATATGAATTAGCATAAAGGGTCGATTTAACTAAACCAGATACAACGTCTACTGGAAACAAATCAAGATAAATCATTGGTTGATTTAAATTGAACCAACAGAGGTCTTGAATGGTTTTTAACTGGATATTGAATCAGCATAAATCTTAGGATCAATTTAACTGAACCATAGAAAGTGTCCACTGGAAATAAATTAGGATAAATCATTAGTCGATTTAATCTGAACTAGCAGAGGTCTTGAATGGTCTTTAACTAGATACCAACTCAGCATAAATCTTAGGGTCAATTTAACTGAACCAGATAAAGTGTCTACTGGAAACAAATCAGGATAAATCATTGGTCGATTTAAACTAAACCAGTAGAGCTTTGTGAAGAGAGTGTTTGTCATGAAGATAGTCTCTATGTCCAGTTTCGAGAATTGGTCTATAATAAGTTTGTTTGTAAACCCGTCCTGTTTCGGAAGTTCACACCATTGGTGATAAAGATAGTCTCCCCATCCTGTTTCGGGAATTGATCTGGAACTGTTGAAAATTGTTGATGACATTTGTCTGTTGATTAATCTTTCCTGAAAAGGTAAAGAGTTAGATGTATATAATGTCATGATATATGAAATGCATTGCTTAATGATGTTCTCAAAAATAAATGAGATCATGTTATACGTTTTGTATGCATATGTAATGATGTATGAATGTTGTTGGAATGTATCTTTGTCCGGGAAAATAAATCCCAGACTATTGTTGTGGATGATGAGTATGTGTATATTCAATTTTGTCTTGAATACTTCCGATGGGGACTCTCATTTTTTTTTTGAGTAAACTTGCAGGGGATGTTGATTTTTGCTTGGGGAGTAGAGTTCAGGAGCCTTGGTTGTCCATTGCTTTACTGGGGAACTTTAATTCTTAAATACAATGATTGGGGATAAAAGAAATGACTAGACTTCCGATTTGTATGGGGAGATTAAATTTAACTGGTATTCTGGTCAGACTCCAGGTTTTGCAGCAACTTTTTAGGGACCATGGCAACCCTACTGGGAGAGAGGAGTTTTGTCAGTATTTTACTGTAGTTTGAGGAATAGACTCAAGCTGGGGAGATGGCAATCTGTTGGGGAAATAAACCTTGTTGAGGAAGACATTCTAGAGATTTTATTGGGGAAACAAATTCTTCTGGGGAAGAGTTATGCAAGGTATCTCTTTCAGTTTTGGAAGGCCAAACTCGGTCGGGGAAGAGAATTTCCAGGAGATATGCTAATTGGAACTTTCAAAAGGAAATTGTATGAATTTACTCTGTGGGGATTTATGGACAACATGAGTGTTACCTTGGCTCCTAGAGTAAGTATTCATTCCTGTTCTCATGCGTATATTTTTTAACAGCTAATCATGTTCATATGCATATGTTCATTCAATTTTAGTCATTTGGACGTTTTTGCAATCAAAACAGAAAAAACAAAAGTTTGCACTTTAAAGTATATTTGTATTGATAATTTACCTATAAATAAGTGTTTTTGTACAAAGAGACAGAAATCCTAGTAAGAGGAAGTCGTCATGAAATGAAAAGAATACAAAGTGAAGAAAAAAATATAGCCATGTGGAAGTGATCTCATTGGGTTCCAACTCTTCTATTGCCATTATGCCTTCGAACACCATCCCTTGCCGTCGTAAGAAGTTGATTGTACTGATCTTGTACCATTTGAACTTTTGACCTTAGTTTTAAAGTTGGATTGTAGTGATCCAACGTGATACATTCGTATGCTTTTAATCCTTAAGTTTTCCCTGGACCTCCCTTTTGGGTTTTCAGTCCACCAGGATACCCCCTTTTTGCCCAAGCCTCCCTTGTGGGTTTTCGATTTACCGGGTGTACAATATTTTGTATATATCCCTAATTTTTTCCCGATTCCTTTTGGTTCGCCGAGATGCCCTTATTTTTGCCTAGGTATGCCAACCTAATGAGTCGTTATTATGTGTAGTATTTTTTTACTATGTCTGTATTCACAGGGTGCGGGAAATCTTTGCCGTCCATAGTGGTTAACATCATGGCATTGCCCGAGAATACTTTCTTGACAACAAATGGCCCTTTGTAGATGGGAGTCCATTTTCCACTGGGATCGCCTTGTGGTAGAATGATGCATTTAATTACCAAGTCACCAGCCTGGTATACTCGATATTTGATCTTTTTATTGAATGCCTTGATCATATGCTTTTGATACATTTGACAATGACCGACAACAGCCAGTCTCTTTTCATCGATCAAGTTGAACAGTTCCAAGCTAGTTTGAATCCATTTGTCTTTGCCTAAGTATGCTTCTTTCGTAATCCTTAGAGAAGGAATATGAACTTCGATAGACAGGACAACTTCCATTCCATAGACTAAAGAGAATGGGGTGGCCCCAGTTGATGTTCGTGCCGAGGTACAGTATCCATGAAGAGTAAATGGTAGTATCTCGTGCAAGTCTTTATAGGTCACCACCATCTTTTTCACAATCTTCTTTATATTTTTGTTGGCAGCTTCCACTGCGCCATTCATCTTAGGTTTGTATGGAGAAGAATTGTGATGCTTGATCTTGAACTGTATGCATAGTTTGGTGATCATGGCATTGTTGAGGTTGGTATCATTGTCAATGATGATCCTCTTAGGGATGTCATACCGACAAATGAGGTTATGCTTGATGAACCAGGCTACAACGTTCTTGGTAACTGAGGCAAATGAAGCCGCTTCGACCCATTTGGTTAAGTAGTCAATGGCAACAAGGATGAAATGATATACATTAGATGCAGTGGGCTTGATTTCTCTGATCATGTCAATGCCCCACATTGAAATGGCCACG
The DNA here is from genome assembly GCA_948472305.1 of Vicia faba. Classification (NCBI taxonomy): domain Eukaryota; kingdom Viridiplantae; phylum Streptophyta; class Magnoliopsida; order Fabales; family Fabaceae; genus Vicia; species Vicia faba. Next base: position 1,672,308,909 of record OX451737.1, read on the forward strand.
GAGAAATCATGACATTTAAAGGTATTGTAGGCACATGAACCTTGTCAACATAAATCTGGAACTTATGGCAAGTCCTCGAATGGTGGTGACAATCAGTTTCCATAGTCGACCAATATTAACCAGCTCTCAGAATTTTCTTGGCCATAGTGTGTCCACTGGAATGAGTTCTGAAGATACCTTTATGCATATCTTCCATGATCTTCTTTGTTTCCTTCTTGTCCACACAACGGAGCAGAGTTTAATCATGGTTGCGCTTGTACAAAATCCCATTGCTTAGGAAGAACTTGGCTGAGAATCTCCGTAGGAATTTCTTGTCGTTGATTGAAGCTCCCTCAGGATATTCTTGTGCTTCAAGGTACCTTTTCACTTCATGGAACCAAGGCTTGTCCTCATCAGTTTCAATCTCACAACAGTGTGCCAGTTTGTCGAGTCTTTCAATAGTAATTTTGGGAGCTTCGTTGTCCCAATTGACCTTGGACATAGATGACATAGTCGCTAAGGCATCTGCCAACTAATTTTCTTCCCTCAGGATATGTTCAAAGGTGACCTCTTCAAAGTGCGGGATCAAGGTTAGCACAAGCTCTTTGTAAGGGATCAGATTTGGATGTTTGTTATGCCATTCTCCTTTAACTTGACTGATCACCAGGGCCAAATCTAAATATTCGCTTAAGAATTTGATTCTTAGGTCAATAGCAGCCTTAAGACCTAAGATGCATGCTTCATACTCGGCCATGTTGTTTGTACAGTTAAAGCAGAGTCTCGCAGTGAATGGTGTATGGCAACCTTTGAGAGAAATGACCACAACAACCTTTCCGTTACCCAATGCATTGGAAGCTCCCTAAAAAACCATAGTCCATCGGGATCCTTGTTAAGGTCCTTGATACGGTCCAAGCTTTTCATAATTGGTTATCAACGTGATATTCTCGTCCTGGAATTCAAAGTTCATGGATTGGTAGTCATCCACAACTTAATGTGCCAAATGATTCGCCATCACACTTCCTTTGATTGCTTTTTGTGTAGTGTACTGAATGTCATATTCAGTCAAAATCATTTGCCATCGGGCTATTCTTTCGGAGAGAGTTGGCTTCTGGAATATGTACTTGATGGGATCCATCTTAGAAATCAAGAGAGTAATATGAGTCAACATATATTGTCTTAGTCGGTGAGCAGCGCATGCCAAAGCGCAACACGTTTTCTCGAGCAGTGAATATCATGTTTCACAGTCGGTAAACTTTTTCTAAGGTAGTATATTGCATGCTCTTTTCGGCCAGACTCATCATGTTGAACCAGCATACACCCCCATTGAATTCTCTAATGCAGTCAAGTACATGATCAGAAGTCTTACTTCAACTGAAGGCATTAGGATTGAAGGTTCTTGTAAGTACTCCTTGATTTTGTCAAAAGTTGTTTGGCAGTCGTCATTCCATCTGACTACTTGATCTTTCTTCAACAGTTTGAAGATTGGTTCACAAGTAGAAGTTAGGTGAGAGATAAATTGGGTAATGTAGTTGAGTCGTCCTAAGAAACCCCTGACCTCCTCTCAGTAGAGGGAGCTGGAATTTCTTGTATTACTTTGACTTTTGTAGGATTGACATCAATACCTTTTCCACTGACAACGAAGCCTAAGAGTTTTCCAGATCTCACCCCGAAGGTGCATTTGTTGGGATTCAGCCTCAACTTGTATTTCTTCAGTCTTTTAAATAGCTTGTGCAAGTGATCAAGGTGTTCTTCCTCAGTTTGCGATCTTGCAATCATGTCATCAACATAGACTTATATCTCATGATGAATCATATCATGAAATAAAGCTACCAAGGCCCGTTGATAAGTTGTGTCTGCATTCTTCAAACCAAAAGGCATGACCTTATAATAGAAGGTGCCCTACTGTGTGACAAAAGTGATTTTCTCCATGTCTTCAGGCTCCATTTAAATCTTGTTGTACCCGGAGAAGCTATCCATAAAGGTAACCACATTATGTTGAGCAGTATTATCAACCAATACATCAATGTGTGGTAGTGGGAAATTATATTTGGGGCTTTCCCTATTTAAATCCCTGTAGTTTACACATATACAGACCTTACCGTATTTCTTCGGAACATGGACCACATTTGCAACCCATTGGGGATACGACGTCACTGCCATGAAACCTACATTGAACAGTTTTTTTACCCCAACCTTGATCTTCTCAGATATATCTGGCTGCATGCAACAGACCTTTTGTTTGATCGAAGGACAACCTTCCTTCATTGGCAGACGATGAACCACGATATCAATATCAAGCCTCTGTATATCTTTATATGACCAAGAGAACACCTCAACATAGTTATGCAACATCTGGACTAATCTTATCTTGGCTTTGTCTTCTAGGTTGGCGCCAATCTTGACTTCTTTCTTATCTACCTCACTACCCAAATTTATCACTTCAACTAGTTCTTTGTGCGGTTGAATGGCATTTTCCTCTTGTATCAGGAGTCTGGCAAGTTCCCAAGGTATCTCATAATCTTCTTCACCTTCGTCTTCGGCTTGATAGATTGGATTTTCAAAGTCATAGATGGAAATAGTAGAATTGTTGTCAATGAGATCCGGAGTGGATGTACATCTGTAAATGTGTGTGTGTGTGTGCATGTAAGATCACTGGGCTATTTGAAAATGCAGTAAAGTAAAGAAAGACAAGGAGCGCCAAATTTGAATGCAAAATATTCCAATGTTTTCATTAAAATGAGAATGTGATATATGAAAATGACAAACCCTTAACAAATGGACCATTGTGCCCAGAGTAAGGAATATGGTTTAATGTCATTATTTTTTAAGGAAATTACAGACAAATTTCTCAAAGTAATAAAAAACAGGAAATGGCAATTACTCTTGGCTGAGGGAGATTGAGATGAAGTCGTTGGTCTGCCAGTTGTTGAGTCCCCCGTCAGCAGTTCGGTAGATCTAGTCGTAGTAGTCACTGTCATTATCAGAGTCTCCCAGAGCATTAACTTAATTGTTGCTAATAAGGAGAGGTGGTTTCCCAGCACGATCATGTTGAACCTCTCTTTGAGCCTTGAAAGTGAAGCCCAACCCAAATTTGTCTGACATGTAAGGGATATCATAAAGTTGTCCCCAGATGGTGCAACCTCCATATTCGACAAAAGCACGAGCATCCTTGAGAGAGGCTATTCTTGGTGGATCTTTAGCAGCTTTGAGAGTGGCAGGAGTGGCTTTGGAAACAACAATCATTGGAGGGACCATTTCAAATTCTTGACAGGGGGTTTCAATGAATTCACCATCCATTTTAAAATATTTGAAAGAATTTAAATGACTGATCATGAACTCCTCCTCTTTGCAGACTGTGACAATTTTTCCTTTTACCAGGTACTTCAGCTTTTGATGTAATGTGGAGGTAACCACGTCTGCCCCATGAATCCACGGGCGTCCAAGCAAGAAAGAATAGGCCTGCCAGATATCCATTACATAGAATGTTGAATTGAAAACTTGAGATCCAACCTTGATAGGAAGATACTCCTCTCCATGGACCATCCTTTTCGACCCATCAAAGGCTCTCACCATAATATCACTTGGTTTCAACACCATCCCTTCACAGTCCAATTTGTCTAAAGCACCATTTGGTAAAACATTGATGGAGGACCCAGTATCCACTAACACGTGTGCTAAAGTGGTACCTTTGCACTCAATAGAAACATGTAGATCTTTGTTATGATTTTTCCTCGATGGAGCCAATTCGGCATCTGAAAATCCCAAACCATTGTCAGCAGTCAGGCTTGCTATATAGTTCTTGAATTGGTCAGTAGTAGTTTCTTTTGGGACATGTGCAATTTTCAGGAATTTTACCAAGGCTTGGGCATGTGCTTCGGAGCATAGCAACAAAGACAACATGGATATCTTTGAGGGTGTCTACCCTAGTTGTTCCACTATCTTGTAGTCACTTTTTCGGATAATTTTTAGAATCTCCTCCATCTCTTGGCTTGATGGGTCTTCAATATTTTTTGTGGGCACTTCCGTCTGAGCAGGCTCAGTCATGTTTTCCTTTCTTCGAGTATCAGTAACAGGTTTAGTAGCAGAAATGTGAATGGGTATTGTAGTAGTGGTTTTTGGAGGAAAGATCTACGGAGAGAAGATCCTTCCCGTCCTAGTGACTTTATTTAATCCATCAATGTTTATAATGTCAGCATCTTCATTTTCACCAATCCATGGCTCTTGTTTAATGCCATGATAATACACTTCCGCCCCATAGTTCCAGGGCACTGTTTTATCGGAAGAGTAGGGGACTGACCCTGGTGTAGTGATAATCAGGGGAGTAATTATTGGTTCATAGGGAATCCTTATAGGGCCTTTGGAGGTGATCCTAACATGAGTATTTGAAATGGTAATTATGGACACGTCTTCAAACTCTTGAGATACATTTTTGGTCAAAATTTTCACAGATGGAATTTTCTCAAATAGAATTTCATAGCTATTTATCAGGCGTTGGACACCTTTTTTCAGCCATATACAACCATTAATTTGTGCAGCACAGTGGTAACAGTCTCTAAGGCAGCCTAGAAATACTCTGGATTCCAACAAATTCTTTTTAATAGTCATCAAAGTAGTGGTTAAATCACTGACAGGGGAAACAAAAGAAGCATCTTCAATACCATTGACACCCTTACCATGATTAGGCATGGGTGCGGTGATCATGTTGGGAGTCGGGGGAGGGTTGAATTTAATTGTTTTGTTACCAATCAGGTCTTGGATTTTGTTCTTTAATGCCCAACAATCATTGGTATCATGTCAAGGACTATTTGAATGATAAGCATATTTTGCATTGGGGTTATATTTTGGAGAAGCTGTGTTAGGATTAGAAGGGGGGTCTCGTAAGGTCACCAGATCAGCTTTCAATAGGTGTTGCAGAGCTTGAGATAGTTGCATATTGATTCTAGTAAATTGTCTTCTCTGGGCATCCGACTGTTGTTGGTTGTTTTGTTGACACAGTCGTTGAGTTAGAGTTGGATTGGAAATCAATACTGCCCATACTGAATGATGACAGACATTAATAGTACGACTTCTTGACCCATACACAACATTAGTCTCTTTTTTACCAATAAATGGTTTTTTCACAGCATGAGAAGTGGAGGCCATGGGTATATTCCCGCTTTTAATTCCACTTTCAACCTTTTCACCAGTCAAGATCAATTCAGTAAATCTGGATGATGAACTCCCAATCAGCAAGTTGAAAAGTGGACCAGTCAATGTTCCCATAAACATGTCTAGCAATTCTCTATCAGTTAGAGGTGGTTGCACCCTACCCACCAGATCTCTCCATTTTTTGGCGTACTCTTTGAAGCCCTCATTTAAACCCATGGTCATGCCTTGAAATTGCACTTGGGTTGATGCCAAATCAGCATTATATTGGTATTGGCGGTAAAAGGCAACAGCCAGATCCTCCCATGTAGGGATGTTTGTCCCTTCCAATTGGTAAAACCATTCCAACTGCGTTCCAAATAGACTCTCTTGGAAAAGTGCACCCATAGTTTCCTATCGGCGGTATGCGGTTAGATCTTGCAGACGTATGATCTGAGATGAAGCTTCGGACATGAGACACCGTCATACTTGGCAAAGATAGAGATCTTAAATTTGTGGGGAATGACCACCCCAGGAACCAAACCCAAGTCTCCAAAGTCCAACCCAGGCACTTCTTGGATCTCTACATCTTTTAATATGTCTTCTAGCTGCTTATATTTGTCGTCGAAGGGCGGGTATTGCTCATCGAAATAATCCTCATCCTCGGAAATTTGGTTATTCCCACCCCCAACATGGGTGCTTCTAGCATCTTGATTATCATACTCCTCGAAGGAGTCCTCTTCAATTTGAACTTGTCTGGCGGGGCCTTTGAACCTCTTCCCCATGTTGATCACAACCTTCTTCTTGGTCTTCTTCTTCGTGACGAGAAGCGTCATTATTTCTTGTTGGCCTTTTTCCAAGTTGATAAGAGTTTCTTGGAATTGAGTGTGTTGAGTCTGCAAGTCCTTGATGGTTTGCTCGAGATCCATCTTATACTGAAATAAACCATAGAAAGATGAGGAAACATGTGTCAGAAAACCTGCTTATGGTATGATGCATGTTATGAGGATGCCATGTTTTCAAGGACTTTAAGGAATTTAAATTTGCTAGACAAAAAGAAGCCAAAAAACATCAATTGCAACAAAATTACAAATGCCTCTTGGGCTTACAATGGAAAAAATCAAAAAGGTTTTAAAGAGACGACAAAATAAACTCCTAAAACAAAAAGACTCAAATCTCCCACGAATGCATCATCTTTGGTGCAATGTAGGCATTCAAGCCTCTCTCCTCGTGAAGTTTCCTTGTGAGCTCCAACACTTTCTTCTCGCTTGCATAAAATTGAGCTTCAAAGGTATCTTATTCCCCCTTGAGTTGAATCCACGATCTCTGTAATTCCTTGAAGTCGGTAGGCATGTCAGGGAGATTGGTATAAGGAATATCCCTTTCGGCAACTGGTTCCATAATCACGGGTAGGATGGCTGGATACAACATCATGAGACTTTGAGCACGAGTTCGTACCCATTTGAGGTAAGGCTCAAGAGGGATGGAATTTTTATGCCCCAAAGTCTTGCTATCAACCTTGTTTACCATGCCCTAAGCATGCACAAACTTTTGATGATAACCTTGGACATCATTCTCATAGTCAAATATAATACCTTGAATGAGTGCGTCGTGGGGTCCATCCCTTCGAGCATATCTAAACTGTCGTAGAGCTAGAGAAGGGTTATAAGTAATACCTCCCATAATGTCCAAGAGTGGAACATTAAGGAACTCCCCATAACGGTAAATAATAGTAATGTCTTCTTGGGAACGAGAGCACCAGTGGATGTCTGCATCAGAAAGAGTCATTATCCTTTGCGACCACCTCAAGCCTTGCTTATTCTTTAATACTGATCGGGGAAGGTGCAAACTAAACCACCTAGACAACAACGGAGTGCAACACATAAGATCCCCTCTCTTCCTCATGGTACGAGTGTGAAGACAATGTAGAATGTCTCCAAGAAAAGTAGGCATTAGATTACGAGTAAGGAAAATTTTGACAGCATTCACATCAATGAGTTGGTCAGGGTTAGGAAAAAGCACCAACCCATAGATTAGAAGAGCCAAGATCTCCTCAAAATCTTGCAAATCCATGGCATCCCAAAATAGTTAAGCCTTCTTGATCAGGAATTTAGCCAAAAAGCCTTTGACCCTGCTTCTTGTCTCCCAATTGGCTATAATGTCAGAACTCTTCAAATGTAAGGTCTTGGAAATAATCTCGGGTCTTGGGGTCTCCTCTAAACTGGTGAATGGTATTTGATCAAGGGCTGGTACCCCCATTAGTTGAGATAATTCTTCCTTTGTATCCACCAATTGATGATCGGGAAAGGTGAAACAATGATGTACGAGATCAAAGAACTGAAAGAGCACCTTCAACATGTCTTCATCAAAGCTTGAGGTAGCCAGGTTGAGAAGTCGACTTTATCTTTTAGTGAACGGAGAATTTTCAGGAACCCTTGACGCTAACTCTTTGAGTTGAGGAGGTACCCTTACGAATATTATTCGGATGGTATTTCTGTGGGTGGAAGCCATATCCTACAAAATAGAACAAAAATAAATCCCCAAGTCCTTAAAATAGTTAGTGAAAATGCTATGGCATGATGTCATGATGTTTATGAATAAATAATCACACACAAACAAGCACACAAGGTCTTAGGTTTAGGCTTGCATGGGGTTTATAGGTAAGTACCCTCTTGAAGTTTAGTTGGTTCAACCTGTCTTAAAAGAAAGTAACCGGGTTCTAAGGAATCTCAATATCACTGATCTTTCTTCATCAGACATTGTCTCAGCACAAGCTTCTTTATTAGCGATCGAAATATTCCGAAAGTCCGAACTTAATGAGTGTAGTATTGAGTATCAACCAACTTTAGTCTTGCACCAAAGCCAGCTATCTCACTACTTTTTAATGGCCAAGTTGTTCAACTAAGGTTCTACGGTCAGTTAGTGCTTCATGACACCACACAGAGGCCCCGTATTCTCCTTGACTTGACTCAAGGGACACCAGTACCAACAAATGTGTCACGCAAATGTAGCCATCGCTTCAACCAGTTGGTATTATGCCGCATAGTCCGCAAGATCTATTACTACTTACCTAATATGCCCCAAATCCAAGTATAGGACTTTTAAAAGTAATAAACCCAAGCATTACCCACAAAATGTAAAGCATACAAGACAAATAAAATAAAGTAAATAAAGGTGATCTAGCTCTTAAGGTAATCCCACTTTTAGTTTATCCCCAGCAGAGTCTCCAGTTCTGTAATACGGTGGGAGAACTGACTTAGGCGTTTTGTGTTTGATTGCAATTGTTGCAGATAGCAAGAGTTACTACCGACTTTTCTTTTATCCAATAAAGGAAAGGGTGAAAAGAACAGGAAAGAGCTTTTAAGAATTTTCTTGAGTTCGGGGGGTAGGTTATGAAAAGGGAAGGTGTTAGCACCCTTTTCATCCATAGTTATCTACGGGCTCTTAGTTGCTAGCTCACTTTGAAATTCTTTTGTGAATGTGTTTGTTTGAAAGTATTTTTGAAAAGTGCCTTCGTTTAGGCGAACTTTGTAAATATTCCCGTCTCTATAAAAATGTATACAAAGTGTTAACTTTTGAAAATATTTTCATGAAAGTGTTGGTGTATTTGAAAGATATTTTGTTTTAAAATGTTTGTGAACAAGTAACTACGAGCGTTCTACCTACTCAAAAGAAATTCTTTGTTCTTTTCCTCCTTCGCCTTTAGATAGTGTTATCTTACCATTAGTTAGTAAGAAACCATATCATTGGATGTGAAGGGATAGGCGTGGGTTATCGTATAGTCATAGAAGGCAACGTTGTAGGATACTTTAGCAATTTGTCATAAGGGACTAAGATCGTTTACCGAAGGCAACATCGAGGGGTCATCGAGGGACTACGACCTCATAATCGAGGGTCTTTGTTAAAGTATCCCATGTTCGAGGAACATGACTGTTTTAATCTAAGGCAACAAGTGTGGGTTAACCATAGAGGTGCATGTGTGCAAAGTGTATTGCTTTCATTTATTTTGTCTTGAATTAGGGTTGTTTATTTGTTTGATTTTAAGTTTTGTCATACAAACCCTAATTACTAGCAATAATATGGAAAGCGATAAATTGCGGAAATTAAATGTCCTACGCTATTACAATACTTGAGAGGATGGGGATACAAATTTATAAATGGGGATGATAAGTAATATAAACCCTAATTACTATTACAAGGCTTTGACAGTTACATAGATTGTAATGCAAAATAATAGAATGCACAAAAAATATAAAGATAATGCAAAGAGAAAAGAAATTTGTTTTTATATGTTTTTTTATGGAAGGGGTTTTAATTGACCTAATTAAACTAATTAATTACAATGAGTTTAAATAAAACCTAAAGTCTAAATTAATTTAAATAAAAGAGAAAATTAAAATAAAAAACCAAAGTCTAAATTAGTTTAATTAAGAAAATAAATTAAATGGTTTAAGAAAATATTTTCATTAATTTTTTCCTATATGATAAAAATTAAATAAAATGGGAAAATATAATTATTTAAGAAAAATGTATTTTTGGGATTTTGATTAAAAATAAATAATTTAAAAAAAGAAAGAAAATAAAATAAAATATAAAAGTTGGGTCAGGGAGTTTGAAAAGAAGACGGGGAGGTTTGAAAGAAAAAAGCATTTTTGGTTTAGGCCCAAGGTCTGTTTGTTTTAAATCAGAAAATAAAATAAAATAAAATAAAATAAAGATATTTGGGCCTGTAGTACTACTAGGAAGCAGGGAGGTGATGTTCAGCAAAAACAACAAAGGCCCAAACCATGAGAGGCCCAGGCGTGCTGGCAGAAAATGAAACAAGGAAAATGTTAAGAAAAATAACAAAATGTAGCGTTGGGGCTCGAACCCAGGTCACAAAGGTCATAGGCGTGCGCTTTAACCACTGGGGTGGTGATACATCCGTTGATTTATACAAAACCATCACATTATATTATTAAAACGCTCATGACTGTGAACTTCATCTTCTTCCTCGTGCCATGACCAGAATAACAATTTTGAATTTCGTATCTTGCTCATTTCTCAACCATTTCATAAATTGTAAACATCAAACTTGTTAGAAATTTGACCATGATTTCAAATATGTAAGTAACTTAAACTATGGATTAAAGATGAACATTAATTTTTCCTGGTACCAAATCTGACCTAGTTTATTCAGGAAGTTCAAACTTAAAATTATCCATGCTCAGGCAATATAAATGAATTCTAAGGACATGGTTAGTTTCAGGGCTATAATGTCTACATTTTATCTTTTAAAATCAAAACTACATGATGCTTGTATGAAGAGATGGAAGTTCAGAAAACTCACCTTGCAAATGGAGATCGTGTTTGGAGTTTGAGCACTCCTCAAGGTGTTTTAATGATCTGGTTAGCTTCACTGAACCTCCAGGAAGCTATTGCAATGCTTACTTTTAATTGGGAGTGGTTGTATTATTCTAGAGAAGTCAAGATGCAAGTTACTATTTTTGAAAATGGAAGATTGTGATGGAGGTGTTACAGTCGTGTAACAAGTGTTTCGTTAGGTTCTAAATGACATATGGATGCTTTGTGATTGATTTTGAGGAAGAATGCACGAGTGGAATGTGAGCTTGGGGTGCAAGGTTAGAATCTGCACAAAAATGGTGTATTGAGGCAATTTCTGGTTTGAGGGAGTTTGGGAGAGTTTCTAAGCTTCTGGATCTGTGTCCTATCTTGCAAAATAATGCTTCTACTTATAGGAAATGTTTTGGAAGCTTAAAGTGTTCAGAATCACAAGATCACAAGTTATCGATTTTTGACTTGTTTTTGAAGCAAGCTTAACAAACATCTTTCTAAGGCCTGGTACAAGGCTATCTAGAGTGGTTAGAAGCTTTAAACATGTTTATCTGACTTTGTATGTTGAGTTTGTGTAGAGGGAGCAAGTTAGAGGCTCAATACAAGTTGACTTTGTGATTAAAGCAACTTTACAAAAATAGCAATGTTACTTTGTGCCAAAAATGGATGAATCTCTTGGACAATGGCTCTAATGCTTGGATCATAGCTCTAAAAATTGTGTAAACCAATAATTATGGATTGAATTGCAAGTTAGAATCCTGTAAAGTAAGATTATGCAGCATAGCTATGAGATTTGGCCAAGGGATCATCATCAATATGACTTGTAATTCAATAGTGGATACCTAACTTCTTGCCTTCGATTATCTTAGGTCAAAAATGATCTCTTCAAGTTCTTTGACATTTTGGAAAGCTTTGAACATTGTCTACAACTTTCATGTTTTCCACTTTGGCTAAATCAAATTGAAACTATGTGAAAGTTGGCCAAAAAGTTGGGAAAATAATTTGCCAAAACTAGGTGAAAATTTCACTAAGTGTTTTAGAAAAAAGTCATGACTTCATGAGCTTATAATTCAACATCCAAGCATTTTTAGGACTTGATCAGCAAAGAAAAGTTGTACATTTAATAAATATATACAACTTTCATGTTGAAAACTTTCTTTGAATCATCTTTTATCTTGGTGAAAAATTGCCATGAAGTAGTGAAATTATGAAGGTTTAAAACACTTAGAAATTTTTCTAAGTCTTGCAAAGTTTGAATTTTTATTGACTTTTTGATTTTTCTTGATTCTTGATGATCAAACTTCATATTTTTTAATGTCTTGATGAATCTTGATCTTTGATACTCAATGTTGACCAAAAAGTCAAAGTTTGACTTTTCGTGTAATAGTTGACTTTTTCATTAGCTGGTCAAATTTAAACTATCAATTGTTTGATCTTGAGAAATGATTTGAGCCATGAAATTAGGTCAAGATATTGTGCTTGAATTCTTAAGATGATGCTTCAAACCATTAAGTCGTGTATTAGGTCAAAAGTCAATGATTGGTCAATCCCAATCAAAACCCTAATTTTGACAATTTTGATCCTTTGATGATTTAAATGCTTTTCTTGAGGAATTGTGATCAAAACTTGATCAATTGATGAATATGACTTAAAAATATTGATATGGTCCAAAAATCTTGAAGTTTGACTGTAGGTTGACCATAGTTAAATTTTTACCCAATACAACTGATTCTCAATCATCTGATCAATTGACTGAGCAAAATTGTGATCTAAGACTTGAAACTTGGCATGAGTATTCTTGAAGACCCATAATGAACCATGAAAGTATTTTGACGCATTATAAATCCAATTTACTTTGTGAAAACAAAAACCCTAATTTGTGGCCTCTGTGCTTAGGAGATGAGTTTGTATGATTAGTTCTTGAGAATCCTTGAGCATTGGAGATCCTTTGTGAGAAATGTCTTGAGAAAAGAGAGGGAAAATTTGGGGGTACAACAACAGTGACCTACAAATATTGGAATGAGATGTTACAATTTACTCTTCATGGTTATTGCACTTCAGCGCGTACATCAACTAGGGAAACCCCATTCTCCCTCGTCTACGATATGGAAGCGGTCCTACCTATCGTAGTACAGATTCCTTCTCTAAGGATTATGGAAAATTCATATTTAAAAGAATACGAGTGAATTCATACTAGGTTGGAATCGCTAAATTTGATCGACGAGAAAAGGCTTGCACCTGTTTGTCATGGTTAGATGTATCAGAAGCGTATGATCAAATCCTTCAACAAGAAAGACAAGCATGGGGTATATCAGGCTGATAACTTGGTAATAGAGCGCATCATACTTCCACAAGGTTATTCTAGGGGCAAATGGACTCCCACCAACGAAGGGCCATTTATAATCAAGAAGATATTTTCTGGCGATGCTATGATACTTACCACCATGGACGGTGAAGATTTTCCGCACCCTATAAATGTAGACATAGTCAAAAAATACTATGCCTAAAAGATACCCGCTAGGTTGACTGGCCTAGGAAAAAATAAGGGCATCCCGGCGAACCAAAAGGGTTCGGGCAAAAATTAGGGATATATACAATGATTGTACACCCAGCAAGTCGAAAACCTGAAAAGGCGATTTGGGCAAAAAAGGGTATCTCGGTGGACTGAAAACCTGAAAGGGCGGTCCAGGCAAAAGTTAGGGGTTAAAGCGTACGACTATGTCCCGTTGGATCACCTACATACAACACGCATTGTTACCAATGTCAAGTTTGAATGGTACAATATCAATTCAATCAGCTTCTTCTGACAACGAGGGATGAGATGCTCGAAGACGTAGAGGAAATAGCAGAGTTGAAACTCGATGAGATCGTTTGCACATAGCTATATATTTTTGTACTATTTTCATTTTTCGATGATTTCCTCTTACTAGGATCTCCGCCTCCTTGTATAAAACCGCCTGTTTATAGGAAAAATTATCAATACAAATATCATTCAAATCTATTTTATTTTCCCTGTTTTGTTGGCAAAAACGTCCAATGACTAATTTGAATGAACATATACATATGAATATGATTTATGTTAATAAATATATGCATAAAAACATGGATCAGCATTTTCTAAGGACTCTAGGAGTTGGGATAACATTCAAGTCATCCACAAATCCCCACAGAAAAATCCCTGCAGAGCTACTTGCACAAGCTCATCCCTGACAGAGATACATTCCTCAGTGAGTCTAATATGTCCTCAGACAGAAATTGAGGCCCCTTCCAGCTATCAAGATAACCATACTCCCCTGCAAATCCCCATAGAGGATAAAGGAGTTTGATCATTTCTCCCACATATAGTGGAAAGTTCCTCCGCATAGCCTACAAAATTCTAATCCTCATCAGAGATTATGATTCCTTAATACAGTTCACAGGAGTTCAATCCTCCAGTGGAGTTTATTTCTCCAACACTATCCCATGCAGAATTCTCTTCTCCAACATGGCTCATTTCCTCAGTAGAGTTTATTTCTTCAACACCGTAAAACCCCCTGCATAATCCTCTTCTCCAGAAGGGTTTATTTCCCCAACAGTGTATTCCTTCGATTACTGCAAATCCCCGATAGATTCCTCTTCTCCAGCAAAGTGTAGTCCTGGTTGCATCCCCAAAAAAGTTGTTATGGAATCTGAGATCGGGCTAGACAACATTTGGCTTTATCTTCCCCAGAAGATTCGACATCCATATCGGAAACTCATACAACACCTCTGAAGGTTATTCATCTCTTTTATCCCCAACCAGGGTATATAAGAACTAAATTCCCCCGTAGAGCGATGAATGACCTATGTTCCTGAACTCTTCTATGCCCAAGCAGAAGTCAAATATTCCCAGCGGAATATCCTCAAAACAGAAAGCAAGAATCCCCAGTGGAGATATTTTAAACAGGATTGAAGATTCACATGCTTCATCCCTAGCGACAGTCATGGATTTATTTTCCCCAGTCAAAGATGTCATACTAAGCTACCAATACATTTCAACGGCATCTCACATCCATACATCATTTACAAGCATCATAGCATATGCACATAAAACGCATATGACCTTCTCATTTACTTTGAGAACATCTTTACGCAATGCATTACATACATCATGACATTGCATAAAAGCTAATTCTATCTTTTCAGGTAAAAGTCTACAAATAGACGAATATCATCACCAATTTTCAAAACATGTCAGAGATTAATTCTTGAAACAGGACGGGGTAACTATCTATACAACCAGGAGGTATGAATTCTTCAATCAAGACGGGTTTTCCAACAGAAAGCAGGTCAAAGATTAACTCCCAAAACAGGACAGGGAAACTTTCTTTATAACCAGGAAAATATTAACTCCCGAAACAGGATGGGGAAACTATCTTAATAACCAGGAAAAGATTAACTCCCAAAATAGGATGGGGAAACTATTGATATGACCAGGTTGTATGAATTCCCAAAACAGGACGAGTTTACCAACAAAAGCAGATTGTGGATCAATTCTTGAAATAGGACAGGGCGACTATCTACATGAAAAGCATTTCCATCAAAGACTAAATCTGACAAGCATTTCCCTTAGAGAGTAAATCTGACAAGCATCTACTTAAGCACTTTCCCCATAGAGTCATCCTGGAAAGCATCAGATACAGTCAAGCGTAGACTCATTCCGATACTCCTATAAACGGTTACTTCGGATGGCATCTGTAAGCCAATCTCTAATGACATTTTGTCACCTCTCTAAGTGGCATATTTAAGCCCATTCAAGAGATATTATCAACCAACGGCGTTACTTCGGGAACATGCGAGTGCAAATTTCTGGGCACTTAAGTGTTCAATCCTCTTCTACCTTCAAATCACGAATGGAGGATATGCCAATCTAGCTCATCAGGTTTAAGAAGATTTAACAGGGGCATCTGTTGTACCCCAATATTTGCCCTCCCACTATTCAAGAATATTCTCCTAGGGTTTCACTTTTCTCAAGGGAGATTGGGCTTCTAATGCCCCAAGTGGATTTCATGTTTTCTCATATGCTTCAAATAATCCCCATATCAAGTTTCAAGCCTTACATCACAAATTTGATCAGTCAATTGTTCAAATGATTGAAAATCAACTATATTGGGTAAAAGGCAATTGTGGTTAACTTACAGTAAAACCTCAAGATTTTTGGTCAACATTAACACTTTGAACTCATATTCATCATTTGATCAAAGATTGACCATGATTCATCAAGAAGACTCAATATTCATCAAAAGTCAAAAGTTACTAAATTAGGGTTTTCTTTAGGAGAAGTCAACTGAACTTTGGTCAAGCATAACTTTCACATGCTTCATCGAAAAATTATCAACCAAAGCTCATTTTGAAGTAAATTCAAGTTTTTACATCAATTATGACTTTGAAAATCTGATCTACCAAGCCGAGTACGAAGGTGAGGAAGATTGTGAAGCACCTGGAGAGCTTGCTAGACTGTTAGAGCATGAAGAAAGAGCCATACAACCGCATGAAGAGCCAGTCGAGGATGTGAACTTGGGTACTAAAGAGAACAAGAAAGAAATCAAGATAAGTTCCAACCTAGAAGACGGTGTTAAAAGGAGATTAATCCAAATGTTACGTGACTATGTTGAGATCTTTGCTTGGTCTTATGAAGACATGACAGGGGTTGATACTGACATTGTGGTTCACCGTCTATCGATGAAGGATGTTTGTCCTCCTATAAAGCAAAAGGTTCATCGTATGTGTTGTACCCCAAAAGTTTTCCTCTCACTTATCAAGAATGTACTCACAAGATTTCCTTGGGCTCAAGACCGCACTAGGGTTTGATCAACTCAAGACACCTCCTTATGCACTGATGACCAAAATTAGGGTTTGATTTTGCACAAGGAAATTTGAACTTTAAATGCCTCATATGACTTTCATGGATCATTATGGACCCCCAAGATTACTCATGTTAAGTTTCAAGCCTTGGATCATATTTTTGCTCAGTCAATTGAATAGTTGACCTAAAAATCAGTTGTATTGGGGAAAAGGTCAACTATGGCCAATTTACAGTCAAACTTCATAATTTTTTATCCATACCAACATTTTAAACTTATATGTATCATTTAATCAAGTTTGTATCACAACTCCTTAGAGAGTTTGATCAAATCTCCAAAAGGGGCAAAATGGTCAAAAGTAGGGTTTTGACTAAGAATGGACAATTTCTGATTTTTGACCTAGAAAATGGTCAATTGGTTTAAGTAATGATCTCAAGAGTCCAATTGAATCATTTTTACCTAATTACATGGTTCAAAACATTGCAAGTCCATTGGATTGAAAGATGAATTTTACAGTCAACTGATCAAAAGTCAACCGTACACTGAAAAGTCAAACTTTGACTTTTTGGTCAAATTCAAGTGCCAAAGATCACAATTCATTAAAACATGTCAAAATATAAAACTTATTCATCAATAAATCAAAAATTCAAGATTTCATTTTGAAAAGTCAAAATTTCTAAACTTAGAAATTTTTCTAAGTGTTGGAAATTTCATGTTTTTTCATAACTTTGAGCCAAATTTTCACCATGATGCAAGATGATTCGAGAGAAACTTCCAACATGAAAGTTGTAGATCTCCATGAAATCTACAACTTTTCTTTACAAAACTCCTTCCAAAAATGCTTGGATATCAAGTTATAATTTTATGAACATGATGTCATGAAACTTAACACTTAGTGAAATTTTGCCCTAATTTGATCAGGATTTTGACCTAACTTCATGGAACTTTTTCATATAGTTCCAAGGGGAATCTTCAAAATCAATTCAAATATGGGTTGTAGATAACATCGCAAGCTTTCCGAAATGTCCAAGAACTCCTTGAGATCATTCTTGAGGAGGGAGAATAGAAGAGATGAAGTTAGGGTTTTGTCACTTGAATTACAAGTCATTTTTGATGAACACGTGAACCAAATCCATGCTAGGCTGCATAATCATTGATTTGCAGGCCTCAAACTTGTTTTTAACTCCATAATTAAATGTTTACACAGCTGTTAGGGCTTTGATCCAAGCAATTGAGCTATTGTCTAAGTTGCTTTTCCATTTATGGCACAAAGTTAACAATGTCATTCTTGTAAAGCAAGCTTTTTGCATAAAGTTCACATTGAGCCTCTAACTTGTTTCCTCTGATCACATTCCATCCACAAAGTCAGAAGCAAGCTTGTTTAAAGCATAACCACTCTATCTTAGCAAGTACACAAGGCATGGAAACTTGTTTTGTCAAAAAATCAAATGTTTAACTTAAACATGTAAATTTGAATTCTGATCAACTAGAGCACTCCAAACTTGTTGCTTATAAATAGAGTCACTATTTGTGAGCTAGGACACGAGTTTGAGCACCCTGAAATACATCAAAACTCTCTCAAATCAGAAATTTCCCAAAAACTCCATTGTTGCACAGTTTCTGACCTTGAACATCAAACTCTCACTTCACTCGTGCGTTTCTTGGCCTTTTAGTTTCTAAAGCCTCCTTACATCAAATACAACTAATCCTTATCCTTATTCTAGAACTGTAACACCATTTACCATAACTTCCATAACCAAAAACTAGAGTCTGCAACTTGACTTCTCCAAGTCATTTCAGCCACTCTCAACTTGAGCAAACCATTGCATTAGCTTCCTAGGACCTCAAGGAAGCTAACCTGATCATCACCATCACTTGAAACAAGCTCAAACTCCAAACACAATTTCCAGTTTTGAAGTAAGTTTTCTCAACTTGAAACTCTTCATACAGGCATCATCAATAGTTTATTTGTGAATAAAACATGTAGATATCATTGCCCTGAAGCTAACCATGTCCTTAGTTTCCATTAATTTTGCTTGAGCTTAGAGAATTTTGAAACTGAAATCTCTGAAATTTTTAGGGTTCAGATTAGGGCCATTATAATTCTTGCTTATCTTTGATCTATAGTTTTAATATTTTAAATTTCTGGAATCGTGAGAAAATTTGCTATAAGTTTCATATTTATAGTTTTCATTTTTGATGAGAAATGAGAAAGTTACAGATGGTCTGGCTGGAGGTTGAAGATGGAGTCTTCAGGGTTAATTTTGCCTTACATATTTATTTTTTTACTTGTATTAACGGATGTATAGTCACCTCAATGGTAGAAGCGCGCGCCTGTAACCTATGGGACCTGGGTTCGAGCCTCAGTGGTACCCTTTCCATCTTTTTTCATATTTTTATAATTCTGACTTTTTTTGTTTGGCTGGCGCTGGGCCCTTGGGGCCTGGCTTATTTTTTTGTGTTTGCTAGCTGACCTCCACATTGACTCTTGGCACCCCCTGGCCCAATTTATTTATTTATCTATTTATTTCATTTATCTTTTCTTAAATTTTTTTTTTCTAAATACAAAAAAAAACATAAAATACAAAAAATGATATATTTATATTTTGACTTATTTTATTTTATTTTTCTCATAAAAAATATTTTTATTTATTATACTTTATTTATTTTTATTAAATAATCTTGTAAACTTAATTAATATTATGTTTTTATTTATTTACTTTTCACACCATTTAAAATACATTATTTTATATGTAAAAAAGACTAAAAATAATTTATAATGCTATAAATATTTTCAAGATAAAAATACCAAAAACATTTTTCTTAAACTTATTTCCTTTTATTCAAAAAATCTTTTCTTAATAAATTCAAACTTAACTAACTATTTTCTTTATTTAATTTGGTTAGGACAAAAAAAAATTTCATGAAAACTAAACAAAATTCATTTTCTCTACATTTTGCATCCTTGTACATTTATTCATTTTTATACTTTGTATTTATTCAATTCATTGTATATTCATATCAATTAAATATGGTTGTAATAGACTAATTAGGTTTAAATTCTTGCAATCCCCATTCATGAATTTGTACACCCCCCTCCCCATAAATGTTGTAATAGCGTAGTAACTTTAAATTTCGCAATTTATCGCTTTTATATAACATTGCTAGTAATTAGGGTTTGTATGAAAAGACTAAAACCAATACTTAGAAAACCCTAATTCAATACAAAAACAAGCATGAAAAAAATACACTTGCACACAAGCACCCCTAGGGTTATTCCACTTGGTTTCCTTATGCAAAATGGCCATATTACGCATGTAAGGTATCTTAGCAAAACAATACAAGATCATAGTCCCTCGATGACGCTATCTAAGTTTCCTTACAAATAATATTAGTCCCTCCAAAAGAATGCTAAGATACCTCGCAACATTGCTAATCATGGTTATACGATGACCCACGTCCGTCCCATTTACATCCAAAGATAGGGTAGCTTAACAAATCAATGGTAAGACAACAATGTCAAAGGAAAAAGAACAAGAAAGACATTTGAGTAGGTAGATTTCTCCTAATGACTTGCTTCATTTCAAAACAAACATCCTTGCTATTTTCAAAACAAACACTTACACTCTCAAACATCATACAAACTTGAAAATATTTTCAAAAGATCAACATCTTTGTATACATTCTTACGAATGAGAATCATTACAAATATTGCCTAAACAATGGCCTCTTTACAAAATACTTTCAAAAACCACACAAAGCACAATTTCAAACAAAAGAAAGTGATCTAGCAAGTAACTAAGAGCCCATGGATAACCATGGATGAAAAGGGTGCTAATACCTTCCCTTTTCATAATCTACCCCCTGAACTCAAGAAATAATCTCAAAGGTCTTTCCTGTGCTTTTTCACCTTTCCTTTTGGATAAAATAAAATTTGGTGGTGACTCTTGCTAACCGCAACATTTGCGATCAAACGCAAAACCCTCAAGTCAGTTCTCCCACCGTATCACAGTATACATCCCGAGATGTCTGAAAAGATCAAAGTTGAGGTCATGAAGCATTTCAATGCAGGTTTCTTAGCTGTTATGTCCTATCCTCAGTGAGTTGCAAATGTGGTGTCGGTACCTATGAAGGACGGTAAGGTCCTTATGTGTATATACTACATGGACTTTAATAGGGCAAGCCCCAAAGATGACTTTCTGCTTCCGTATATTGATGTTCTGGTTGACAACACCGCTCAACACAAAGTATTTTCCTTCATGGGTGGTTTGTCTGGTTAAAATAAAATTAAGATGACACGTGGAGACATAGAGAAGACTACTTTTGTCACACAGTAAGGAACTTTGTGTTACAAAGTTATGCCTATTGGTTTGAAGAATTCTAGTGCAACATATCAACGTGTTATGGTAGCTTTGTTCCATGATATGGTCCATCATGAGATAGAGGGTTACGTTGATGACATGATAGCCAGGTCTCATATGGAAGAAGAACATCTCGACCACCTGTACAAGCTATTTGAGAGATTGAAGACGTACAAGTTGAGGTAAGATTCGGTAAAGTCCTAGGTTTCATCGTCAGTGGTAAAGGTATTAAAGTTGATCCTGCCAAGGTTAAATCCATTCAAGAAATGCCAGCTCCCCGTACTGAGAAGGAAGTCGGAGGTTTCTTGGGACGATTGAACTACATTGCCAAATTTATTTCCCATTTGACCACTACTTGTGAGCCAATCTTCAAGTTACTGGAGAAAGATCAAGTAGTGAAATGGAACGATGATTGTTAGATAGCCTTTGACAAAATCAAGGAGTACCTCCAAGAACCTCCAATTCTGATGCCACCAGTTGAAGGAAGAGAATGCAAAATACTACCTTAGAAAAAAGTTTACCGACTGTAAAACAATATACTCATTGCTCGAGAAAACTTGTTACGCTTTGGTATGGGCTGATCACCGACTAAGACTATATATGTTAAATCATACTACTTTCTTGATCTCTAAGATGGATCCAATAAAATAAATATTCGGGAAACCATCCCTCTCTAGAAGAATTGCAAGATGGAAAATGGTTTTGACAAAATATGAAATTCCATACACTACTCAGAAGGAAATCAAAGGAAGTATATTGGCAGATCATTTAGCTCATCAAGTTGTAGATGACTATCAGTCTAAGAATTTTGAGTTCCTAGATGAGAATATCATGTTAATTATTGATTATGAAGTACCTGGACCATATGAAGGACCTGAACCCTGATCCTAATGGACTATGGTTTTTGATGGAGCTTCCAACGCGCTTGGTAATGGAATTGGTGTTGTGATTGTCTCTCTCAAGGGTTTCTATACGCCCTTCACCGCCAGATTGTGTTTTAACTGTACCAACAACATGGTCGAGTACGTAGCATGCATCATAGGTATCAAAGATGCCATGATATGAGAATTAAATTATTGAATTTATATGGGGACCCAGCCCTAGTGATCAGTCAGATTAAGGGAGAATGGGACATGAAGCATCCAAATCTCATTCCTTATCGAAAGCATGTGTTAACATTAATTTCGTACTTCGAAGAAATCACTTTTGAACACATTCCACGAGAAGAGTATCAATTAGAAAACGCACTAGCTACCATGTCATATATGTTCAAAGTCAGATGGAATAATGAAGCTCCTTGAATTACTATTGAGAGACTAGACAAACCGGCGTATTGTTACGAAGTATATACTGATGAAGTAGAGGAAAAGCCTTGGTACCACGAAGTAAAAAGATACCTCAAAACTCAAGAATATCCTGAAGGGGAACCTATCAATGATAATAAATTTCTAAGGAGGTTCCCTGCCAAGTTCTTTCTGAGTAACGAAATCTTGTACAAGCACAACCATGATTCGACTTCTTTGTTGTGTAGACAAGAAGGAAGCTGAGAAAATTATGGAAAATATACACGAAGGTGTCTTTGGTACTCACTCCAGTGGACATACAATGGATAAGAAGATTCTGAGAGTAGGTTATTATTAGTCTACCATTGAAACCGATTTTAATCATCATTCCAGAACTTGCAACAAATGCCATATTTATGTTGACAAAGTACATGTGCCTTCGGTTCATTGGAGAGATTAATCCTATTGCTTCCAATGGGAATCGTTTCATCCTTGTCGCTATTGATTACTTTATAAAGTGGGTAGAGGAATCCTCGTTTTCTTTCGTTACCAAGAATGTTATGGCTCGTTCATTAAGTATAACCTTATCCATCGGTATGGCATCCCTGAAAGGATCATCACGGATAATGGTACCAATATTAACAATACTATAATCACGGATCTGCATGCAGTTCAAGATTAAGCATCACAATTCTTCTCTGTACCGACCAAAGAGAAAGTTGGGACCTTGAATTTTTGTGGGATGACAACCCCCAAGATGAGTCCTAATTCTTCAAAGTCCAAACGGGGTACTCTCTGAATCTCCATGGAATTCAAATGATCCTCTAGTTGTTTGTATTTATCATCAGTAGGAGGATATTGTTCCTCAGAGTAATCAGGCTCTTCCTCTCCTTCGGATAATGGGTCGTTGTTCACTTCCTGGGTCTCGGCTCCTTGATTATCTCCTTCACCCGATGATGTTGCAAAGTCTAAAGTTCGCCTGGTTTGTCCTTTAAACCTTCTTCCCATGATTACAACACTGGTTGGTTTCTTCGTTTTCTTCTTCTTCTCTTTGGCCAGCAGAGTCTTCAACTCCTCTTGTCCTTTTGTCAGAGCCATGAGCATTTGTTGAAATTGGGCATTTTATGCCTGAAGATCTTTCACAGTCTGTTCAACATCCATCTCACTGAAATAAACAGTAGAAGGATAAGGCGACCTGTTATGAGAAACCTGTATGATGTTATGATGAATGGAGATGCAATATGCAAATGATTTCAAGGAAATTTAGAGATTTAAATTTGTTCAAACCAAAAAGAACACACGTCATATAAAATAAAACCATGTTTGAATACATCATGCCTCCTTGGGCTTACAAGGAAAGAAACAAGATACAGCAAAACTCCTAAGACAAAAAGACCGAACGCATCCTCTTTGGAGCAATGTAGGTATTCAGAGTTTTCTCTTCATGAAGCAGTTTGGTGAGCTCTAGAACCTTCTTCTCACTGGCGTAGTACTGGGTTTCAAAGGTGTCTCGTTCTTCCTTCAACTGAATCCAAGCTCTCTGCAAGTCTTCAAGAGAAGTAGGCATGTTAGGATGAAGAACGGTGTATGGGACGTCTCCTTCAATAATAGGCTCAATGATGACAGGAAGGATGGAAGGGTAAGGCATCAAGAGACTCTGGGCACGAGCCCGTACCCACTTAAGGTAAGGCTCGAGAGGGATAGAGTTTTTATGTCCCAAAGTCCTACTGTCACCCTTGTTCACCATCCCCCAAGCATGTGTAAACCTCTGGTGGTAACCTTGGTCTTATTTGTCGTAGTCGAACACCAAACCCTAGATGAGCATCTCATGAAGGTCGTCCCTTCGGGCATACCTGAACTGCTGAAGTGCTAAGCATGGGTTGTAGGTGATACCTCCCCTAATACCTAGCAGAGGTACATTAGGGAACTCCCCACAGCGGTCAATGATAGAAATATCTTCCAAGGATCTCGAGCACCAACGAATATCAGAGTGGGTGAGAGACATCATCCTTTGAGACCAAGCCAATCTTTGCTCGTTCTTCAATGCTGACTGAGGCAGGTGTGAAGTGAACCACTTAGAGAGTAGGGGGATACAACACAAAAGGGTACCTCTTTTATTCATGGTGCGGGTATGAAGGCAATGCAAGATGTCTCCTAGTCAGGTAGGTATAGGATTGCGAGAGAGAAAGACTTTGATGGCATTAACGTCTATGAATTGGTCCTAATTGGGAAACAGAACCAAACCATAAATGAGGAGAGCTAGCGTCTTCGAAAGCTTAGAAATCCATGTCATCCCAGAATGAACAAGCTTTTTCCAATAGAAACTTAGCTAGAAAGCCTTTAATCCCACTTCTTGTCTCCCAATTGGCTATGACGTCGGCCCTCTTCATATGCAATGCTTCGACGATGACTTCAGGTTTTGGAATCCCTTCTAGATCGGTGAACGTTATCTGATTAAGCACGGGCACCCCTAAGAGTAGAGAGAACTCTTCTATTGTAGGTACCAACTGATAGTCCGGAAAAGTGAAACAATGATGTATGGGATCAAAGAATTGGAATAGTACACACATATCTCTTCTTGGAAGTTGGATGTATCCAAACCGAGGAGTCGACCATACTTATTGGTAAAAGGAGAATCCCAGGGAACTCTTGAAGCTAGCTCTTGAAGTTGAGGATGTGTTTTTACGAAGCTGATTCGGATGGTGTTTCTTCGGAGAGAATTCATGTTCTACAAAACAAAAACAAAGATAAATTTCTAAATCCTTGAAATGGTTAGTGAGCATGCATATGATGTTGATGATGTTTACGTACAAGCAAATATATACACAACAAACAAAACCCTATGTTTTAGGCTCGCATGAGTTTTGTAGGTAAGTACCCTCTTGAAGTCTAGTTTGCTCAACCTGTCTTAGAAATAATGATCGGGTTCTAAATGGTCTCAATATCACCGACCTTTCTTTAAGGCATTGTCTCAGCACAACAATCTTTTCTTGCGGCCGAGATATCCCAAAATTATAGCCTCAATGAGTGTAGTATCGAGTGTCAACCAATTTTTAGCTTTACACCGAAACCGGCTACCTCATTACGTCCTAATGGCCAAGTTTGTTCAATTAGGGTTCTAAGGTCAATTAGTGCTTCATGACGCCACTCAGCGTCCCCGTATTCTCCTCGATTCACCACGAGGGATACCGGTACCCACAAATGTGTCACACTAACATAGTCATTGTCTCAATCATATCGGTCTACGTCGTACAGTCTCCACAATCTGTTGCTATTTACCTAAAAAGTTGTCCCAGATCCGGGTGGAGGATCAAAGCAAGCCCAATACAAAGAACTAAATATAAAGCATACAAATGAAAGCGAGTAAAGGTGATCTAACCCTAAGGTAACCCCACTTTTTTTAGAATAAATTCCCCAGCAGAGTCGCCAGTTCTGTGATACGGTGGGAGAACTGACTTGATGTTTTGCATTTTGATCGCGTTTGTGCGGATAGCAAGAGTCGCCACCGAATTTTCTTTTATCCAAAAGGAAAGGTAAAAAAGCACATGAAATACCTTTCGAGATTATTTCTCGGGTTCGGGGGGTAGATTATGAAAAAGGAAGGTATTAGCACCCTTTTCATCCATGGTTTTCCATGGGCTCTTAGTTACTCGTTTAGATCACTTGCTTTTGTTTGACAGTGTGCTTGTGGTGTGGGCTTTGAAAGTGTTTTGAAAAATCTCTTTGTAATGGTTCTCGTTTCTATAAGAACGCGTACAAAGTTTTGTTTCGAAAGATGGTTCAAAGATGTATTTGTGGATTTGTGTTTTTGGAAAGTGTTTTGAAAAGATGTTTTGCAATGGTTCTCGTCTCTATAAGAACGTATATAAAATGTTTTGTCTTTTGAAAATGTTTTAAAATGAAAGTGTAGGTGTAAAAATGTATTTATCGTGAGCAAGCGAGTAACTAGGAGCAAATCTATCTACTCGAAAGGTTTTCAATTGTTCTTTTCTTCCTTCTTTTAATGTTGCTATCTTACCATTAATTTGGTAAGAATCCCCATCGTTGGATGTGAAGGGATAGGCGTGGATCAATTTTACAGTCATCGAAGGCAACTTATGAGACGCTTTTAGCAATTTTCGTAAGGGGCGAGATCGTTTTATCGAAGGCGACGTCGAGGGTCATCGAGGGACTACAATCTTTTTATCGAAGGGTCGTTTCTAAAGCATCCCATATTCGAGGGACATGACTGTGTTTTTGAAACAACAAGCGAGGTTACCCTAGAGGTGCACGTGTGAAAAATTGTGTTTGTTTCAAGTTATTTTGTTCTTTGATTAGGTTATCTAGCGATTGATTTTTTAATCTTGCCATGCACGCCTAATTACTATACAGTATAAGGAAAACAGTAAATTGTGGGAATTGAAATTCTACGCTATTACAAAGTGTTCGGAAATGGGGGTACAATTTTTACAAATGGGGATGAGTCAAATGCGATTAAAAGTCCAAATAGCAAACAATACAACCAAATCGAATTGAGCGATTAATTTACAACAGTCTAAAGAATGTGATTAATTGACAAAGTATAAGAACTTGGTATTTTGTTTGTGAAAAAATTTGAAAAGAAGAAAATTAAACCTATTCTAACAATTGACTAAAAGAAATTAAATCATATGTATTATTTTTTGTACTTTTTATTTATTTAAGTTAATTAATAATTTTATCTAAAATAAAGTTTATTTAAGAAAGAAAAAGAAATTGATAAAAATTAATCACAAAGTCTAGATCAAATTAATTATATATATATATATATATATATATATATATATATATATATATAAATAATGTATGTTTTAATTTTAGTTGAATTTTAGAATTGAAACTAAATATAAATAAATAAAAATTAAAGAAGATAAGGTTGAAAGAAATAAGCAAAACAGAAATGCCCACAGGAGGAATAGAAATCAGGCCACTTGGGTTATCAAGGATGCACTTTGCCAACTGAACTACGCTACTTATTCATAATTAAAACATCTTAATTGGTAAATAACAAGAACGTGGTGGCATAATTGGGCCAAAAGGCCCAAAAGGCCTGACCCGGCTGGGAAGTAATTAAGGAAAGAAAACAACCCTAAAGTAGAACAAGAAGGGCGTCGTCAGCTTGGGAAGAGTAATAATTTCTTTTGATTTTCAATAAGCACTTAAATGTGCTTCCCATTATTCGATAAAACGAGAAAAAACAAAAAGAAAAGAAAACATGTATCTACTGCCTTCTCCTAAATCCTGTTCATCTTCTACTCCTTCGCTTATCCGCCATCATCATCAACAATGCGTCCGTCTCTTCTTCTCCTCGTTGTAAATGTACTCCCTCTGTTCTCCATTTTCTCAAACTCAGTTTCCCTTCGAAATCCGATATAGAACCAATCTCTCTGTACCGAAACTTAACATGCATGATGTCCCCTTTTAAATTCGTTACTAGATGGTATTGAGAGGTGTTCTTTCTTTTGTTTCGGAGCCTAATTTAGTTTTCTTGGGATTTCGCTGTCGGCGGATTTGCGAGAGTTTGCTTGGTACAAGCTGCAGCGAGATGGGGAGATAGAAAGAAAAGGTTTGATCGTTTTTACTTACTGTACATTTGCTACTTTTTTCGTTTTTTTTAGTTATAACAGAAAAGACTCTCTTTGTCTTGATTAACAGTGGCAAAAAAAAGGTATGAAGCGGCTTTGTGGCAAAGCGAAACGACAATGAGCTTAAAAGGTCGGGAAACAAACTTATAGTATTGGGGCTTTTGCAATTGATCTCTTGACACTGCTACCTCCGTCCTCCTTCTTGTTCCTCACTCACTTTTTGCTGTCGGTGTTTGTTTGACATGGAAGTCTCTTTTATGCCTCTTTGCTGACTTTTGTTGTAATGTCTCTCCCTTTCTGAAGGGTGGTATCAAGAAAATGATGATGATATTTTTTGGGGTTTTGTATGCTTTGTTATGTTGTTGTATTCTTTTGATCTTTGGTTTCTCTATGTTTCTTGTGTATGTATTCTTGATGTTGCTTTTTTTGAATAATGAATCTTGTTCTCTCCTTTTCTGTCCCGAATGGCCCTGTTATATGCTTATACTCTTCATCTAAAAAAGAAACTTTTGGGGGGAAAAGGCAAATGGGTTTGAACATATTTGTTATGCTGCTTTGCTCCTTTCTTGTTGCAGTTCTGACTTGGCCTATATATGTGCAATTTTGGCTGTATGTTTGCAACATTTTTGACAGATTTTGGCCTCTTATGGACAGCCTATGGAAGGCTGCAATGCAGTCCATTTTTGACAGCATGTTGGCCTCTTGTGATTGTTCTTTTTTACTGTGATGTAAACTATTTTTTTAGCAGCATTTGAAACCATGATGAACTATTAATTTTGACTTGTATTTCTCCTCACTTTGTCCTCTGTGAACCAATTAAAAATTGTGATTTGCAATGGACCAAACACGGACGAAACGTTGCCCCCTTATTTCTGATTCTTCTTACCAATCCCTAATGATGAAAATATAGAGATTTCTTTGAAATTTTCCATTCTTATTCCAACATGAATTTTGCTAACTAATGCTCTTCTTTTGTTTACATGTACGAGCACATTGGACGATAGGGAGAAATGACAAAGAGTGACTTCAAGCGCTTGAAGAAAGCTTGATGATGAAGAAATTCCTTTGTAGTTTAGTGCATTGTTAGGAATTTGTAACATTGTGAGTTTGTGATTTGATTTTTAAGATTTAGAAACTTGTAAAGTGTATATCAATTCCCTTGTAATTTTAAACAATGAATTCCAATTCACTTGTGAATTTATATAATGAAATTTTGGTGCAATCTTGCATACTTGATTCATCTTGAATTTGTTTCTACAAAGCTTGAATATTCCCTTTTGATACAATTTAAATCATGAGAATAATTTAGATTCTTCTTTTAAAATGCCTCTTGAGAAAAGAACGATACCTGAATCTTTGAAACATGCCTTGAATAATGCTTTGTAATTTCTTGTAGAATTAAATCATGATTTCTTACAAACTTGAAATGGATGTCTTGAATTTGGAAATGGAATTGGTGTTGCACTTGCAATTGATTTGAAAGAAAGATTGAAGACTTGAATGAAGATGAAGATGAATGAAGTTTGATGAATTCTTTGAATTCAAAATAGCTCACACGAATGAATTCTTTTTCAAGTATATCAAAATTGTGCCATAAGCATACTGATCCTTTTGAATATCCTGTAAGAATTTTGATAAAAATCCTATTTCGATCCAATAATCATTATCGTCGAAACGCAAACGATTTGAAGTACGAATAACAAACTATCCATGGACTTTGAAACTCAAACTCTTGTTTCAATGAATTATCTCAACGTAATGATCAACATCGAGAAATAACATTCTACAGTCAAGAAATTCCTATAAAATTTCAATAAATTTCATGGTCTTCGAAGCGCATTTTGACTTTGATCGTTGAAGTAATCTCATAGACAATGCTATTTGTGATACTTTGCAAAAATAATCACTTCATAATATTGAAAGTGGAAGAAGTTTATGAGCCTCGAAAATTGGACAAGAGTTTCTTGTGATTAGGTCAAATTTGCAAAATGACCTTTAAAGAATTTGAATTTTCTGATGATCTTTCGCACATAATCAAATCTTGACTTGTGAAGAGAAATTAAAGATGACGTCAAGGAGAGTCATACGCAAAAGAAACGCCCAAAAATAATGAATAACGAAAAAGTTGCAGTCACTTGAACTTGATCTCGCAAAAGGTCATCTTTTGGGTTAATGGAGTCATTTTCAGTCGTCTGAACCACTGACTGAGCAAACTTGTGACACGAAATTCGAAACTCGGCATGAACATCCTTGAGGAGACATGAATATATACGAAGACTATCTGAAGCCTTGAAGAATCGATTTTCTTTGAGAAGCGTCAAACCCTAATTGTTGATTTACTGCCTCGGAAGAGAATCTGTCTGATCAATTTCTGAGCCAACTTGAATATCCGAGAAACCCTAGGACTGTATCTTATATGAAAAATGGGAGGGAAAATTTTAGGGTACAACAGTGAGTATCTTGCTTCACAGCCGGTAAACATTTTGCTCAGGTAGTATATTGCATGCTCTTTTCGGCCAGACTCGTCATGTTGGCCCAACACACACCCCATAGAATTCTCTAGCACAATAAAATATATGATCAGAGGTCTTCCTTCAACTGGAGGCATCGGGATGGGAGGCTCTTGCAAATATTCCTTGATTTTGTCGAAGGCAGCTTGACAGTCATCGTTCCATTTGACTACTTGATCTTTCTTCAAGAGTTTGAAGATTGGCTTACAAGTAGCAGTTAGGTGAGATATGAAGCAGGCAATGTAGTTAAGACGACCGAAGAATCCTCTAACTTATTTCTCATAACAGGGAACAAGCATTTCTTGAATGGCTTTAACCTTTGCAGGATCAACTTTGATGCCTTTACTATTGACCACAAAACCTAGAAGTTTTCCAGACCTTACTCTGAAAGTGCACTTGTTAGGATTCAACCTTAACTTGTACTTTTTCAACCTCTCAAACAGCTTGTGTAGGTGATCGAGGTGCTCTTCTTCAGTTTGCGACCTTGCAATCATATCATCCACATAGACCTCTATCTCATGATGGATCATATCATGAAATAAAGCTACCATAGCTCTTTGATATGTTGCCCCTGCATTCTTCAATCCGAACGGCATAACTTTGTAATAAAAGGTGCCCCATTGCGTAATAAAGGTGGTCTTCTCCATGTCTTCGAGAGCCATCTTGATTTGGTTGTGGCCAGAAAATCCATCCATGAAGGAGAACACTTTATGTTGAGCGGTGTTGTCAACCAAGACGTCTATATGAGGTAGAGGGAAATCATCTTTGGGGCTTGCCCTATTTAAATCCCTATAGTCTACACACATACGAACTTTTCCATCCTTCTTCGGCACGGGCACCACGTTTGCAACCCATTGAGGATAAGATGTCACAACTAGGAATCTTGCATCTAATTGCTTCATCACTTCCGTTTTTATCTTTTCAGACATGTTAGGCTGCATCCGACGAGCCTTTTGTTTGACAGGAGGGAAATCTTCCTTTGTCAGTAGATGATGGACCACAATGTCAGTATCCAACCCTGGAATGTCTTCATACGACCAAGAAAACACTTCAACATAGTCAAGTAGCATCTGGACCAACCTGCTCTTGATACCATCTTCTAAGTTGGCGTCGGTCTTGACCTCTTTCTTCTCTGTCTCCGTACCTAGGTTGATAACTTCGACTGGTTCTTCATGAGGTTGAATATCTTTATCCTCTTGCATTAGAAGTATGGCTAGTTCCCCTGGTATTTCTCAATCTTACTCGCATTCGTCTTCGACTTGGTTAATTGTATGTTCTAAGTCATAACTGGAAATAGCAGAGTCGTTGGAAATGAGATCTGGAGTGGATGAGGATCTGCAAGTGTGTGTGTGTGTGTGTGTGTATGTAAGATACATGGCTACTTGAAAAATGAAATAAAGAAAAGAAAGACAATAAGCATAAAATTTGAATGCAAATGTCCAATGTTTTTTCATTAAATGATCATATGATAAATGAACATGAAAAAAACCCTTAACAAATGGACCATGGTTCCCTCGGCAAGGCACATGGCTTAAAATCATTGTTTGGAATTAAGATTACAGACAAAAGTTCTTGAACTGACAAAATAGTAAACAGTAATTACTCCTCATTGAAGGAGATGGGAGTGAAGTTCATTGCGTGCCATTTGTTGAGCTTTCCCCCGGTGGTAGGGTAGATTCATTATTCAAAAGCGCATTCATCATCGGAGTCTTCCATAATGTTTACTTCATGATTTTCGATGCAGAGAGGTGGCTTTCCCATGAGAGCGCGCCTAACCTCTTTCTGAGCTTTGATGGTGAAACTCAACCCAACTTTGTCTGCTTTAAACGAAATATGGAGGAGTTGTCCCCAGATAGTATAACTTCCATCTTCGACCACGACACGAGCATCCTTA
This sequence comes from Vicia faba, assembly GCA_948472305.1. NCBI lineage: Eukaryota > Viridiplantae > Streptophyta > Magnoliopsida > Fabales > Fabaceae > Vicia > Vicia faba. The sequence continues at coordinate 1,672,340,819 of OX451737.1, forward strand.
AGTAAAACCATTCTTGGTACAACATTATCAGCTTTTGATATGTCAGAGGAGATTTTGGTGACGACAACCATAAGAGGAAAAATTTCGGAAGCTTGGCACGAAGTTTCTATAAATTCACCATCCATTTCCACATACTTGAAGGAATTGAGGTGGCTCACCATAAATTCCTCTTCACAACAAACAGTGGCAATCTTCCCTTTGACTGGATATTTCAATTTTTGATGCAAAGTGGAAGTCACCGCTCCTGCCCCATGTATCCAGGGGCGTCCAAGTAAACAAGAGTAGGCGGGACGTATGTCCATTATATAAAAGGTGGTGTTGAAAATTTGTGATCCTACTTTAATGGGTAGATCCACCTCTCCATGCACCATCCTTTTTTACCCATCGAAGCCCTTAAAACTATATCACTTGGTTTCAACACCAGGCCTTCACAATCTAGACGGTTCAAAGCATCTTTGGGTAATACGTTTAGAGATGAGCCGGTATCAACTAAGACATGAGCTAGGGTAGTTCTCTTGCATTCAATAGACACATGCAAAGCCTTGTTATGATTCTTTCCAACAGGAGTCAAGTCAGCGTCATAGAAACCCAATTAGTTGTAAGCCATTAAACTCGCCACACAATTCTCGAATTGGTCAGCTGTAGTCTCTTGGGGCACATGAGATTTCTTCAAAAACTTGATTAAAGTTTGGGCATGAGTATCAAAACAGAGTAGTAATGACAACATGGAGGTTTTGAAGGGGTTTTACCCCAACTGTTTGACTATTTTGAAATCACTCTTCTTTATAACTTTTAGGATTTCCTCCATCTCTCTAGTGGAGGGCTCTTCAGCATCAACATCTTTAGCAGGTGCCTCTATCCCAGCAGGCTCACTTACTTTTTCTTTGCCTCTAGTGTTGCCATTAGGCTTGTTATTGGTTATATGAACAAGAGCTATTGTAGTAGTCGGAGGTGAAATATCAGGGGAGAAGATCCTCCCCGTTCTTGTTACCTTACTAGAACCCGTAATATTTATAACATTGTTGGTCTTGTCTTTATTGATCCATTAATCTTGCTTTATTCCATGATAGTAAATTTCGGCACCATAGTTCCATGGAACTGCTTTGTCGGAGGAGTAAGGAATCGGCCCAGGGGCAGTGATTATTAAAGTAGCAATCATTGATTCATTTGAAATCCTAATAGGACCCTTTGAGGAGATCCTAAGAGGCTTGTTGGAAATTGTTATGATAGAAACATCTTCATCTTTATCGGTCAAACTTTTGATGGATGGAGTTCTTTAAAACAGTATCTCATGACTATTTATCATGCATTGAACACCTTCTTTCATCCATTTTCAACCATTAACTTGTTAAGCGCAACAATTACAGTCTTTCAAACAGCCAGGGAACACCCCAGCTCTCAGTAGGTTCTCTTTAACAATGGTCAGTGGAGTAGTCAAATCTTCAACGGAGGAAATAAAAACAGTGTCTTAAATTGCATTGATGCCTTTGCCATGATTTGGCATTGGTGCAGTTATCACATTTGGAGTTGTAGGTGGAACAAACTCAATAGTTTTGTTATCGATAAGATCTTGAATTCTGCATTTCAAATCCCAACAATGATCGGTTTCATGCCCAGGGTTATTGGAATGGTATGCGCATTTGGCGTTATGATTGTACTTTGTTGATAAAATATTTCGATTTGATGGCGGATCACACAATGTTACTAAGTTGGACTTCAACAGGTGTTACAAGGCTTGGGACAATGACATGTTAATTCTCGTGAACTGTCTTCGAGGAATTTCAGATCGTTGATGGTTGGACGATTGTATTTGAGCAGATGGAGGGTTGGAGATTAACACAACATTAACAGAGGGTCGGTGATCCTTCTTGGTACGGGCCCTTTCCCCGTACACAGCATTGGTTTCTTTCTTCCCAGTAAAGGGCTTCTTTACAGATTTGGATGCAGAAGCAGATGTCATGGGGATTTTTCCACTCTTAATGCCACTTTTGACCCTTTCACCAGTTAGGATTAACTCGGTGAAACCAGACGAAGAAATCTCAATTATAAAGTTGAAAAATGGGCCAGTTAATGTATCCATGAACATATCAACTAGTTCTCTGTAAGTTAGTGGTGGTTGGACCCTACCAGCAAGATCCCTCCATTTTTGTGCGTACTCTTTAAACCCTTCATTAGTACCCATTGTCATTCCTTGAAGTTGAACTCTAGTTGGTGCCAAATCAGCATTATACTGATATTGATGATAAAAAGCAGTGGCCAGATCTTCCCATGTGTCAATGAGGGAACCCTCCAATTGGTAAAACCATTCTAGCTGAGTCCCAGCCAAACTCTCTTGGAAGAAATGGACCCAGAGCTTCTTGTCAATAGTATGTGGTTGTATCTTGCGGAAGTAGGATTTCAGATGAATTTTTGGGCATGAAAATCCGTCATACCTAGCAAAGACTGGTATTTTGAACTTGTGGGGGATGACAACCCCAGGTACTAATCCCAAATCACCAAAATCCAAGCCAGGCACGACTTGAATTTCCACGGCTTTCAACATATCCTCTAACTGCTTGTATTTATCCTTAGCTGGTGGATACTGTTCATCAAAGTAGTCTTCATCCTCAGAAGCTTGTTTGTTTGCACCTCCAGCGCAGGTACTCCTTGCTTCGTCATCCTGGTTCTCGTCTTCCTCGGATGACTCTTCAACTATCTGCACCTGACGGAATGGGACTTTAAACCTTTTCCCCATGTTGATCAGGGCTTTCCTCTTAGTCTTATCTTTGGCCTCCAACATTGTCATCATATCTTGTTGTCCCTTGGCCAGGGTCAGTGAGGTCTCTTGGAACTGGGAATTTTGTGCTTGCGAATCTTTCACGGTCTGCTTGATATCCATCTTACTAAAATAAACAGTAGAAAGATGAGGAAACCTGTTGTGGAAAACCTGCTTATATTATGATGTATGAAATGTGTATGCAAATGATTTCAAGGACTTAGAAGATTTAAATTCGTTTAGACAAAGAAGGAACAAACATTAATTGCATTAATAAGTTCAGATTTATTACAACATGCCTCTTGGGCTTACATTGAAACAAAAGAAACAAAATGAACTAAATACAAATAAAAGGGCTCAAGTCTCTTATGGGCTCTTCCTTTTTGGAGTAATATAGGCATTCAGGTTCCTCTCCTCATGAAGTTGCCTCGTGAGCTCCAATGTCTTCTTTTCGCTTGCATAAAACTAGGCTTCAAAGGTGTCTCGCTCCCCCTTTAGCTGAATCCAAGATTTTTGCAAATCTTCAAGAGAAGTATGCATATTAGGATGAAGTACAATATATGGAACATCTCCCTTGGAAACAGGCTCCATGATGATAGGTAGGATGGCTTCATGAGGCATCACAAGGCTTTGGGCGCGAGCTCGCACCCACTTGAGATAAGGCTCCAAAGGAATGGAGTTTTTGTGCCCCAATGTCTTGCTATCAACTTTGTTAACCATGCCCCAAGCTCGTATGAATCTCTGACGATAACCTTGGACATCTCCCTCATAGTCAAATGCAATTCCTTAGACAAGTGCATCATGAGGGCCATCCCTCCTAGCATACTCAAATTGTCGCAAAGCCAAACAAGGATTGTAGGTGATACCTCCCATAATGCCAAGTAGAGGGACATTAGGGAATTCCCCACAACGATCAATAATAGTAATGTCCTCCAAGGATCGAGAACACCAATGAATATCAAAATGTGTGAGTGACATCAATCTATTAGACCATCTCATGCCTTGCTCATTCTTCACAACAGATCGAGGTAGGTGCGAAATAAACCACCTAGCCAACAGAGAAGTGCAACACATAAGAAGTCTTCTTCTCTTCATGGTGCGAGAGTGGAGAGAATACAAGATATCCTCAAGTAAAGTAGGCATCGGATTGCGAGATAGAAATATTTTGACTGCATTCATATTTATAAGTTGGTCAGGATTGGGAAATAGTACCATCCCATAGATGAGAAGAGCCAACACTTCTTCAAAGGCTTGTAAATCCAGAGCATCCCAAAAATCTTGAGCCTTTTCCAACAAAAACTTGGCTAGAAACCCTTTGTCACCACTTCTTATTTCCCAATTTGCTACAATGTCGGATCGTTGCAAATGTAGAGCTCGAGCAATCTCCTCAGGTCTTGGGTCTCTTTCAGTACCGTTGAAGGGTAGTTGATCAAGAATAGGAATTCCCAAGAGTTGAGTAGGCACAAGTTAGTAATCAGGAAAGGTAAAGCAATGGTGTTTAAGGTTAAAGAACTGAAAGAGCACCTTCATCATGTCTTCATCAAGGCTTGAGGTAACCAGATTGAGAAGTTGACCATGTCTCTTGGTGAACGGAGAACTCTCAGGAACCCTTGACGCTAACTCTTTGAGTTGAGGAGGCACTCTTACGAGGTGGATTTGGATAGTATTCCTGCGAGTGAAAGCCATGTCCTACAAAACAAAACAAAGATAAATCTCTAGGTCCTTGAAATGGTTAGTGCAAAATGTCATGGTATAATGTCATGATGTTGTATACAAGTATACACATACAAATAAAGCAAACAAGTCCTTAGGTTTAGGCTTGCATGAGGTTTCATTGATAAGTACCCTCTTGAAGTTTAGTTGGCTCAACCAGTCCTAGAAAGTAATTGGGTTCTAGGGAATCTCAATATCACTGATCTTTCTTCATCGGGCATTGTTTCAATACAAGCCTCTTTATTATCGACTGAAATATCCCGGAAGTCCAATCTCAATGAGCGCAGCATCGAGTATCAACCAACTTCAGACTGCACCAAAGCCGACTATCTCACTACTTCCTAATGGCCAAGTTGTTCGATTAAAGGTTCTATGGTCAGTTAGTGCTTCATGACACCACACAGTAGCCCCGTATTCTCCTTGACTAGACTCAAGGGCTACCAGTACCAACAAATGTGTCACACTAACGTAGCCATCTCTTCAACCATGTCGGTATACCCCACACAGTCCCCACGATCTATTGCTACTTGCCTAATGATGTTCCCCGATCCGGGTAGAGGATCAATACAAAACCCAAAATGTAAAGCAAACAATTCAAACACTGAAAGCATTTAAAGGTTATCTAGTCTCTAAGGTAACCCCACTTTTAAGTATTCCCCAGCAGAGTCGGCAGTTCTGTAATACGGTGGGAGGACTGACTTGGGTGTTTTGCGTTTTATCGCAATTGTTTAGGATATCAAGAGTCGCCACATATTTTTCTTTTATCCAATAAAGGAAAGGGTGAAAAGAACAGGAAAGACCTTTTGAGATATTTTCTTGAGTTCGGGGGGTAGGTTATGAAAAGGGAAGGTGTTAGCACCTTTTTCATCCGTAGTTATCTATGGGCTCTTAGTTGCTAGCTCACTTTGAAATGCTTTTTTTGAAATGTGTTTGTGATGTTTTTGAAAGTTTTTTTTGAAAAGCGCCTTCGTTTAGGAGAATTTTGTAATGATTCTCGTCTCTATAAGAATGCATACAAAGTGATGACTTTTGAAAATATTTCATGGAAAAGTGTTAGTGTATTTGAAAGATGTTTTGAAATGTGATTATGAGCAAGCAACTACCAATGTTCTACCTACTCAAAAAAGTCTTAGTTCTTTTCCTCCTTCTTTAGACATTGCTATCTTACCATTGGTTGATAAGAAGTACTACCATTGAATATGTAGGGACGGGCGTGGGTCATCGTATAGTCATAAAATGCAATGTTGTGAGATACCTTAGCATTTTTCTTAAGGTTATAAGATCATTTTGAAGGCAACATTTGAAGCGTCATCGAGGGACTATGATCTTGTATTTTTTTTATTTTTGCTAAGGTGTCTCACATGCATAACATGACCATTTTCTCAAGGAAACAAGTGGAGTTAACCCTAGAGGTGCAAGTGTGCAAGTATTTGTTTTTTATGCATTGTTGTTTTTGAATTAGGGTTGTCTAAATATTGATTTTAAATCTTGTCATACACACCCTAATTACTAGAATTTTATATAAAAGCGGTAAATTGCAGAAAATAAATGTCCTACGCAATTACATCATTTGGGGATGGGGTATACAAATTTACAAATGGGGGTGGAAAGCAATAAAATTCCTAATTATTAAAACCTTATTGAATAGCAATGAAGAAAGCATTTAGAAAATATAAAAATAGTGTAGAAGAAAGGAAAAAAACATTTTTTAACCATTATGTATCGACACATGCATCTTTGCATCGACACATAACCTTTCCTGCTCCTGTAAGACCAAAATAAGCTTAGTATGAGTCAATACATAATGGTATGTGTCGACTCATTTCTTGTATGTGTCGACACATTCATGTTTTGTGTCGAATCATGCACCTTTTTTCTTTATGTTTTTGGATCTGGATAGCAGTATGTATCGACTCATAAAGCCATGTGTCGACTCATATCCTGTTCTGTCACCAAAATGAGTCAACTCATGTAAGGATGTGTCGACTCATGCTGCCGTTTTTTTCCTTAAACATTGTTCTATTGTGTGTACAGGTCAGTTCACAACATATGATTGATAAAAATGAATAACAAGTAAATGTTAGCTTCAAAAGGCAATGATCACTATATTTATTTTCAACAATGAATCACTAATGATGTTTGAACTAAAAATTTCAAAGTCAAGAAAACTTACCTTGAAGCTTAAATTTGTATTTTTGAGCTTGAACGGCTGTGTTGGTTGTTTTTGAGCTTAGGAAATGGTAATAGTGATGTTACAGAAGTTGCTCTTATGTTTGAACAACTCCTATAAGATGTGTGTGGAGTGTTTGGATGGTTTGTTTGGATAGAACTTTGCAAAGTGTGAGAGGTTCAAAGTTTTTGACTTCAAAACTAAAGAGTGAAGGCTTTTGTGGACATTTATGGCTTTTTTGAGAGTATGAGATTTTGAGGGCTTGTCTACACAACCAAACTTCTGGCTACACAACAAAACTTCTTCCCCCTTTTATCTTGCAAATGGCATCTCTATTTATAGAGAAGGTTTGAGATTTCAAACAACTCAAATTTTTAAATCACATGTTATGGCTATCTTGCTTATTTTTGAAGCAAGCATGAAGAACATGTTTCCAATATTTGTACCCAGCTATCTAAAGTGGTTGATCACTTTAAACATGTTTGTTCTGACTTGTAAAAGTTGAGTGTGATCAGAACAACAAGTTAGAGGCTCAAGAAATTGACTTTGTGATTAAAGTGAACTTTTTAAGAATGGATATGTTACTTTCTTCCAAAAATGGAATAATCAATTGGATAAAGGCTCAAACTCTTGGATAATAGTTTAATCAGCTATGTAAGCATTCAATTAAGGAGTCATATACAAGCTTGAGGCCTGAAAAGTGAAGATTATGCAGCATGGCTATGGATTTGATTCTTGTTCATCACAAAATCTGCCTTGTAATTCAAGAATGACACCCTAACTTCATGGCTTTGATTATCTTAACTCAAGTATGATCTCAATGGGTTCTTTGACATTTTGGAAATCTTGTAACATCCTTTAAAATATTCATGTTTTCTATTTTTGAAGAATCCAATTGGAGCTTGATGAAAATTGGCCAAGAAGTTGGGATAAAAACCTGATCAAACCTGCTGAAAATTTCTCCAAGTGTTTATACAAAAATGCCATGACTTCATGAATTTATACCTAAAAATCCAAGCACTTATAGGACTTCATAAGAAAATCAAAGTTGTAGATATCATCAAGATCTATAACTTTCATGTTGAAAGTTTTCTTTGAATCATCTTTCATCTTGGTGAAAGAATAACATGAAGTAATGAAATTATCATGTATAAAAAGCACTTAGAAAAATTTCTAAGTCTTGAAAAGTTTGACTTTTCACATTGACTTTTGACTTTCTTGATTTCTTGATGATAAAGCTTTATATTTTTAATTCCTTAATTAATTGTTATCTTTGAAACTCAAATTTGATCAAAAAGTCAAAGTTTGACTTTTCAGTATACAATTGACTTTTTCATCAGTTGACCAAATTTCATCTATCAATCCAATGATCTTGAGAAATGTTTTGAGACATGAAATTAGGTCAACATGTTGTATTTGAATCCTTGAGATTATACTTTAATCCATTAGGTCATGTATTAGGTCAAAAAATTCAATGATCAGTCGTTCTTAGTCAAAACCCTAGTTTGTGGTCTTAGTGTTTCGGAGGTGATTTTGTCTGATCAATTCCTTGAGAATCCTTGAGCAACAAAGGTCCTTTGTGAAATGTCAAAAGAGAGGGCAAATTTTAGGATACAACAAGAAAAAAACTTAAACTCCTGGCTCGAAGGGGTTGACTACGAATTAACTCCTTATTTCTCCACTGTTTAGGAATTGAAACAATGCCTTACATCGTCAGCTCGATCTTACCAGTGAAAGCATATTTTAGAAAATTTCAGTTATTTAATTTATATCATTCTCCCTCAAAGTTTGTTAAACAAAATTTGAAAATGGAAAATAAGAGTGGAAATCTAAAGTCGTTGATTATTTATGGAAAATAATGAAAGATGAAGAGTGAAACAAATGAATTGATTCAAAAACATGCATGATTATTTTATTAGAATTACTGATCCAAAGATACAAATTTACACAAAATAGGAAGTTATAATCTGTAACTAATAAAGCCTAATGATCCTATGGAATAACTCCTTTATTGATCCACGTGACTTCAGGAGATGCTTCGTAGTTTTTGGACTTGTCAAAGCATGGGGATGAACCTTGACTTCTCTTCAGGCATACCAATTCTGTTGATAGGGAAATGGGGGAATCACCAATGAAAGTTGAAACTGAGGCATTGCATAGGCTTGTATAGTGAAGGGATGCCTTATCTCCACAATAAGATTTGTAGGACCAAACTTCTTTAAATCTCCAACATTTGACCTTTCCTTCACCAATATAAGATTTTCTTGAAATGCTTGGACTTTGTTCTTGAGCATCGGGAAATTTGTTAGCCAGTTGATAGCGACCAAGGGAGAAGTTTGAAATGCATGACCTGGAAATGTATGAATGTACGAAAATGCATGGGTATGCAACAATAATTTTTTGGCTTTTGGGTATGCAAAAAAAGTTTCATGGATATGGAATACGAAACAGACGTAATATGGGGGTAGACATAGGGATACCCTATCCAAGTTTAATGGTAGATATGAAAATGATGATGACCTACACTGACTCAGAGATTGAGACAGGAAGGAACTCCTTAAAGACAAAGATAATGATAGACATGGAAATGAGGATACCCTATACTAACTCAGAGATTGAGACGGACATGAACTCCTTAAGGATAAAGAAAGACGAAGAAGAATCCCTACAGGCTAGGGATTATAACGGAGGGACGGTAATTCCTACATGCTAGGAATTGTGATAGACCAATGGGCAGTTGAGACGAAGATTGACTTTGAGGGAATAGTATGGAAGAGAGCATATGGTGACCAGTCAACAGTCACCAGATCCCATGGTCTGATATAGGCCACATGGCGTGTATTAGCAAGGACGTCCTTCGTGGGAAGATGAACGAGATCATATAAGAGCTCTAAGGATATGTCGGATGAAAGGGGATCCTTGTAGGACAAGGATTAAGATTTTCAAAAGAAAATCCCTACTGGATAGGGGTTATATCAGAAAGGCAGGAGCCCTATGAGCTAAAGATAATAGTGGAAGAAAATATAACCCTTGCGGGTTTAGGGATCATAGTGGGATTTGTGAAAGGTATCCTTAGTTGATAGGTTCCTAGTATTGGCCTACAAATATTTACCCTACCTATAAGGTGGTTTCCTTAATGGTATCATGAATATCACTATAGGGAAAGGAACAAGGGCCTCCCTTAAGTAGAGCCTCTTTGTAGACCGAAACATTCGTCTCTAGGTCACGAAAGTCCTCATTATGAGATTTTGGTTTGAAGGTTGTACAAAGAGTCATAGGTGTCATTTCAAAGTCCTACTTCCCAAGATGATGTCTCTTGAGACGTATTCCTTTCGCGAAATTCCATTGGCTCTAGGCGAAGTTGTCACATAAACTCATATGGCTGATGTATCCCCCTGGCTAATAGATGAACCTTCTTTCTAAGGGTTTTTGAAAATATTTTTTGAAAATTTAAATCCTACCACAGATAAAATAATATGATAAAATAACAATAGATAAATAAATGAATAAATAAATAGTTAAATAAATAAATATAAAAACCCAAAAAATAAGAAGAACCCTAAAACCTAAAGACAAGGCTTCTAAACCTAGAATTGAGTCCCCAACAGAGTCGTCAGCTATTGTAACTAGTTTTTAAATAAGATTTGTCACCCTTAATTTTTATCCTAAAGAAGGGAGTATAAAGGGATAACCCTAAATAAGTTAGAGATTCTAGGTTGTTGACTCGGTTCTAGACGAAGGAAAGGTGTTAGGCACCCCTCATCTACCTTGTTCACAAGGATACTAGGGTTATAAGCTAATCTTTTAGGAAGAAGGATTTTAATGTTTTATTAGGGAAACTCACCATGATTTTAGTCGTATGCCTACATATCTTCTTAGAAGGAATCAGAGTCCTAATTCGTAGTTCGTAGTTTGGTTGGTGTTTTTTATAAGGTTGCGTAGAATTGCTTTCGAATTAACCTTGAACCTTGTCTGGGTTGAAAATTGTGTGAGCACAGACGTAGTTCATGAGTAATTTGAAAATAATTCTCCTTAATTCTTTTATGAAAATGATCTTGGATTTTTATTATGTTAGTAGAAAATGATTTGATGTTGTTGGTTAGCTGTTTTGAGTTTCAATTTGATTAAAGAGTATGATGAGATAAGACACGGAGTGGGGGGAGTCTAATATAGTCTCCTCATCACGTGGCCAGATATTGACCATGTGTTGCTCGCGGATGCAGTAATTTGCGAGTTGTGCTGGTTTTAATATTTGATTTTTCAATAATAAACTGGTAGACGACATTTTAATCGATTTCTTTACTCAAAGATGAATATCCTATTATTTATAGAACGTTTGAGTTAATTTTGATTAATAAACAACTATTTATTTATTAAAAAATGCAAAAATATAATTTAATACAAAAAATGATAAATTGATAATAAATAAATAATTGAACCAATAAATTAATTAATTATAAAAATAAATAAATTGAATAAATGAGGGAGTGTATACTATTTGAAAAAGAGTAACTAATTGAATTAAAAAAACATATAGGTGAAAACTTGTTTAGAGAAAGAAAAAAAGAAAGCAAATATCATGTTGATACTCTTAGCTTGTGAAGCGTGCATTCATCATGATTTTTTCCTTAAAACAAATAAATTATTTAAATAAATACAATCAAATTAATAGCATTAAGGAGTATTAAAGAGTAATATGTCTCAATCCCAATTCAATATCATATATCAAAATTCCATCAATGACAAGTTCTAATCTATCTATTTATACGGTAAACAAACAAATGAATTTTAAACTAGGTTTAAAATTTTCAAAGCAATTAAACCAAATAATAAAAAAACAATTTCCAATAAGAGACAAGCAATAGCAAGTGTGACTCAAAAGTTGCTCTTCATCTCTCTCAGTTACAGAGAAAGAAAAAAACTGCAATTTATCTCTTTTCTACCTCTATTCATACAATAGATTAAGATAATCCACCAAAAAATAAACAAAGCTTACACTAAGAATCAAAATATGAGAAGGAAGAGCATCAATACATACAGGCGGCAGAGTTTCGGAGATCGGAGAAGGGATTCTGTCGTGACGAGTTTGAATCTGCGACATTTGATGCTTCACGGAGTGACCGACACTATCGATTCGCTTATCCTTTCTTCTGTAATTTGTCTGTCTCACTGCTTGTCATTATTATTTTATGGTTTGCAAAGATTTTCACAGGTTTTGGAATTGAGGGATTATGAAGAAAAAAAACAAATATGAAGATGTATTGTTCTTGAAAAATATGAAATTTGGATGGTTTTGGTTTTCTGAAAAAAGTTGCACGTGAGATATGGATGTGTGTATATAGTTGCTATGTATAGAAATAAGACTAAAATAAATATATAGAAAAAAAGTGGATGATGTGATACATAGGTAAACAAGGTTTTATGGATGATTGTGTGTAGTATAAAAAATGTTAGAGGTTTTTTTATAAATTGAAACAGTATACAGGTTTGAACATGTGAATAATTTTACATAATAGATCTTATTACAAAAATGATATACAAAAATAATGTAATAATTTTAGAATACAATATGAGCAAATAAATTATAATATAAAAATAATTATGACATATGAATAAGTAAACAAAATATGATAAGGGTATCATAAAATAGTAAGAACACTTGCAATAAAATATAATAATAACAACATTGAAGAAAACAAGCCATCAGGTATCATAAATGACTTAAACAACAAATAAATTATAATGAAACGAAATTAACACCTGGGAGGCCTCATATGAAATCCTCGATCAAAACAAAAATATCTCCAACAGTATTAAAAGGACAATTTTGAAAGAAGAAGAAATTTGCAACAAAAAAATGAAGTGTGCGTGAATGAGTGAAATTGTGAGAGATTGTAAAATTGTGTAATTCGTGGATTTGTGTGAATTTGTGGACTTGTATGTGAAATTGCAAAATTGTGGATGAATTTTTAGGACAAATAAGAGTCTTATTTATAGACTTGAATTATGTTAGAAAAAACTTAGAGACTAAGTTATCCAAAATGTATGAAAAGCCTGAGGCCGATTTCCAAAAAGGGAAAGAAAATTAGTAACAAAAAGAAATAGAAAAAATGTTTAAAAGTGCACCATAAGAGATTTAAAGTTACGACCTCATATTTGCAAACTTCATTCTTTACCAATTGTGTTATGTTACTTATTCGAAATAAAGAGCCAATTGAAAATACATGAAGACGAGCAAATATTTGTTATTTAAAAATACAAATAATTTGAAATAAATCATTATATTTTTAACTAGAATTGAGAACGAATATTTATAAAACCCCAAAATATTAATATAATTAAACAAAAATAATTTTAAAACTCAAGTTCAAAAATAAATTTAACGGTAGCACTAAGGGCGGACAAATTTGGGGTATGATAGGTGGAACTTCAAAAAGTAGAGGTTCTGAAGGCATTCCAACTTCTAAAGATGGTCAAGTATCTGATACTGTTCCAGAATTGGAAATCGTTTCTGAATAAGTTCATAGGCCACAAAGAATCAGACGAATACCAAGAAGGTTAGAAGAGTTTGACATGTTGCAAGATACTGAAGTAGATTCAGAATAAAATTTTTTCAGTGTGCCATGTTAGTGTTGGCTGAAGATTTTGATAATGTTATTGGAAGCCAAATGAATTAAACGTTTTGATCGAAATGAGGTAAAGCGTCATGTTTCGAAGTAGCAGAAGCAGTGTTTCGAATAAGTATGTCAAAGCTTGGAGCTTCGAGTGGAAATTATGGGAACATATCTAAAGAAGTCTCGAAATAACAACAAGGCTGTGTCTGGGAAGAGCGTTCGAAACGGAGAAGTACCAAAGCATTTGAAATTTAAATGGAAGCGGGACTTTCGAAGTTTGAAAGTTATGTGCTGGAGCATTTGGGGACACGTGGAAAGACGAAAGAGGCATTGTCCTGCATGTTCTAAACGTGGCATAATCCTATAGCAAGACCGTTATGGTCGAATTAGTATAAATAGAAGTCTTAGTATTAGGATTTGGTGTGTCATATCTATTATACAAAATACTCAGTAACATTCAAACTACCACATGGCAAGGGAAACGAATGCAAGAGAAATGTATGTATGATAGCACCATGTATTTCTGATTTAATGAAACCCTTTTACCATTTCCAGCACTTTCCTTTATCCTTTTGTCAAATAACATTTACAAGTTTTCTCATTTACAGTCTTTTCACTTCGAAATCTCTTCTTCAAAGTTTTACATTTTAATGTTTTCTTCATATTTCAAGCACTTTATATCTCAGAAAACTGTCATATTTTCCATACCTTTACCTTCAAGTCTTATCCTTCGAACGCATATTTTTACTTAAAGTCATTTAAAGATTTCTTGCATTAAACGCTTTCTTCATATCTCAAACATTTTACGTTCCAGAAATCCTTTATATTAACTGTTTTGTAAGTCGAAACCATGTACTTCACTTTTATGCAATTTTACATGTCTTTACAATTAGCATTTATTCATGTAACTTAGTTTTCACACACACATTTTGATTACATCTTTAGACTTTTAGAGAGAGAAATCGAAATAAGCCAAACACATATACAATATCAACCATGAATACCTGTTCGATCGTGAGAGTAACCTTAATATCCAAGGAGTCCTAGGATCAATCTAATCGATCCTGTGAGTTACCAGAGGAATTGAATAACTGTCAGAAAGATTATTCGATAGTTTGGAAGACTAGCGGTTGTTTACCAGAAATCACTGGAAACAAATTGGCACACCTGGTGGGACTCGAACCCACAATCGATGGGAATAGAACCAGAAATTCCTCTTATGGAATGCCAACATCTTTTATGGCAGGTTTACACAATTCCACATCGAATTCATCTCCACAACTAGGGTCTGGGTCTGGGGAGAATCAGTTTATGACAAATAACCAAGGGTCGGTGGGTTATAGCACAATTCCTATCTTAACCACAGACAACCAGTTGGCTTTTAGGCAATTGATGGATGACAGTAACCATAATATGATAGGGGTGTTAGCACAAACCATGCAGGAGATATTTGCCCCAATAGTGCAAAATGTGACTGTGACAAACAGAGAAAACGCTGACAATATGAGTCGAATAGCAGATTTCTTTGCTCCCCCAGAAAGGCGTAGGCAGAATCAGGCGGGATTTCGAGCAAACATGCCTGTTATAACAAATTGCTAACGACCCAATTTATAGACCACCCAGAGAAGAAGTTAACTTAGGGGCCAGGGCACCAAGGTTAGAAGCCCCAATAATCCCGGGCCCACAAAGGGAAATTATGGAACCAGGGGCAAGGGTAGAAAGGCTAGAAGCCCCAGAGTTTCGAGAAGAACAACCTAGGGGAGTTGTTTTGGTTGGTCGAAATCAAGATGTCGATGCTTTCGCTCATAGAATTTGAAACGATAACATCTTGGCAGAAAACAACCTAACCACCATGATAGAGAGAGTCATGGCCCAGAATGGCCTCAACACAGGAATGAGAAGGCCAAATTACGCTTCTCCTATATTGGATTGCATAATGCATACTGATTTACCAAGGGGATATAAAGTCCCTAAATTTACAAAGTTCGCTGGGGATACCAATGAGTCAACAGTCGAACACATAGCGAGATATCTAACCGAAGCGGGAGATATAGCCAATAATGAAGATCTCAGGATCAAATACTTCCCAAGTTCCTTGACAAAAAACGCCTTCACATGGTTTACCACTTTGCCTCCTGGGTCCATTGACACTTGGGCTCTCTTAGAGAGATTATTCCATGAACAATTTTACATGGGACAGTCGAAGATAAGTTTGAAGGAATTGGCCAGTGTTAAGAGAAAGTTCACCGAACCCATAGATGATTATTTGAATAGATTTAGGCTTTTGAAATCCAGATGTTACACAGTAGTGCCTGAACATGAGTTAGTCGAAATGGCCGCTGGTGGCTTGGATTATTCTATTCGAAAGAAACTAGACACTCAGTATTTGAGGGATATGGCTCAGTTAGCCGATAGGGTTCGACAGGTCGAAAGACTAAAGGCCGAAAAGGCCAGAGTCTTTAAGAATAGCAAGAAAGAAAGGATTTCCTATGTTGGAACTGAGGAAGCAGAAGAATATCCTGAATTCGAATTCGAAGAGGTCGAAATCGACCTCGCTGAATTAAAACAGGCCCCGCCTTATTCCTGCAAATTGTTAGTTCCCACAAAAGGGAAAGACATTGTTGAAAATGAAAAAAGTGACAAATTTCCAAAGAAGGTTTATACCTTCGATGTCACTAAATGTGACGAGATTTTTGACTTACTTGTCAAAGATGGCCAACTAATTGTGCCATCAAATGTCAAAATACCTCCTTTGGATCAGAGAAAGAAGAGAGGATTTTGCAAATATCATAGTTTCCTAGGCCACAAAACCTCACAATGTTTTCTTTTCAGGGACCTGATTCAAAACGCGATCAAAGATGGCAGACTAAAGTTTGCTGATAAGGTGAAGATGAAAGTGGACGAAGATCCCTTGGACGTCGCAGACACCAACTACTCCGAGCCTGCATGCATTGGAGAGGTCAACATGGTGGAAACTGATCAAAGCGACGCCCTAACAGGAGAGAAGGGTACTGGAGTTGAAAACTGGGTGATGGTCGAAGTCAGCGAGGAGGTCACTGAAGACATCCAGAATACGCCAGAGACTCCGATTGCCGCACCTGTAGTTGTTGCAAGAGAAACCCAGGCTACTGAAGGCCAGGGAAATCAAAACCAAGAATTAACACAAGTCACTGAAGGCTTGAGGCTGGAATTGGAGAAAGTCCAAATCACGCAGCCAATTTCCCTTCAGAAGGAAATATGGGACACTCTAGGGGAACCCAGTGGAAAATTTGACTATTTGGTCAAATATTCTGCCCCAGAGAGTTCGAAGGTTCAGATTGAGGATATAAAGCCCACAGGATGGGGTGATGATGAAGCTATAGGGGGAGATGTTGAAATAAATATGATGGATATGGAAAGACCTCGCTCTGAGATGGAGGAAGTGGAAAAATACTTAGAAAAAGAAAAGTATGGAATGGGGGATAATCACACTGGAGATGCTAGTCTCAAGGATTATCTAATGACATGCCACAAAGGAGATTCAGGCATGATATTGTGCCCTAGGTGCAGCATCCTCTGCAATCAAAGAATCACTGCGAATTTCGAAAGGATACAGAGGACTCGAACTGGCAACAATTGGCGCCAGGATAACCAGCTTTTTAGGTGTTATCCCAAGGCTGGAGAAAGTTTGCTGGAATTTGTGTTTCGCTGCTACAAAGGGGCAACCAAGTGCTTGATTTGCCCAAGGTGTTCTGCTGTGTATGACCAAAGCATGGCCAGGGCCTTCGAAACGATTCCCTTCGCCCCTTGCTGGAACCATCAAGAAACTGCCCAGATGGGCCCACGTTTCGACAGCAGACACAAACAGCGAAGGCCTGATAGCCCTCACCCCAAGGCTGCTCGAAGAGTGACTTTCAAACTCCCTGCTGAAGTGCCAACCGATAGATGGTTACAGGTCAGAAATGACAAAGGCAAAGATAGATGGAGAAACGCTGAACGAAATGCACGCCATGCTGTGACATACAGGAGGCAATTCAACACAGCAAAAAGGGAGGAGGTGAGATTAGAAAATTACAAAGGAAGGAACCCCATGTCAAGATCCCAGTGGCGCAGACAGCAAAGGATTCGAAAGGCTGAGAGAGAAGCTGTGGCAAACAAAGGGGTTACTTCAACGAAAAACCAAGGTGAATCTAGCACCAACAAACCAAAAAATCAAACTGAAGACAAACCTCCAGTCAATAGGAGGCTCTTCTCTGAAGAACAACGCGATGAACCAAAGGAATACACTCCAGGCCCGGAAGAGGACGAAGATATGATAACAGATAACTTCGAATCGGAGGGGGAGTCTTCATTTAACTTGAACTGTAACGTGGTGTCTATGCTTCCCTGCGAATTTGGGCAGGAAACCGAAATCAATGAATATGAGGAGGAAGACACCACAGATTTGATGAAACATAGGCCCGTGTGCTACTATGTGATGGACAATGGGGCTGTTGAGGAACAAAATGCGTTCTTCGAACGTCCAGAACCTGCAATGAAGAACCATCTCAAGCCACTTTTCATTCGGGCGAAAGTTGGTGTCCATGGTGTGAACAAAGTTCTAGTGGATGGGGGTGATGCAGTCAATTTGATACCCCATTTCATGCTAAAAAGATTAGAGATCCGCGAAGGAGACATCAAGCCCCATAATATGGTTCTGTCCAATTATGAGGGAAAAGTGGGCAAAACACTGGGAGTGGTCCAGTTGGAATTGACAATAGGCTCAAGCTGTAGGCCCACCATGTTTATGGTGATCGAAGCCAAGGCCAACTATAACTTACTGCTGGGAAGAGAGTGGATCCATGGCGTGGGGGCAGTTCCTTCGTCAATGCATCAGCGACTAGTTCTGTGGAGAGATGATGGAATCGTGGAAAACATCGAAGCAGACCAGAGTTACTTTATTTCAACTATCAATTTAGTTGACAAGAGGGATTATGATAAAAATCTGGCAAAGATTGCTCCGTGTGTTCCAAATGATGAGATTAATGAAACTAGAAACGCCCACTACTACATGACCCTTCGTCATGATGGCCTTTACTGGGATAGAACAATAATCAGTGAAGAAGAGGGAGTCGAAAGCACTATACAAAAACGGCCAGCAGGCTGGGACTTCGACAACCTTAGCCATGACTGAGTCTACCTTTTTCGAAAGGATTTCGGCCTATATGGCTGAGAACGAATCAAAAGCGGCCTTAGAGGCTGAAATAAATAAATCAACTATAAAGACGGACGAAGTAAGTGGGGATGGTTCGAAATGCTCACCCTTCAGAGAGTTTGAGATGGATCAAAGGTTGGATGCCATCTATGATAAAGAACCCTTAGGCTTCGAAAGGGACCCCATAAACTCAGGTGCCAAAATGTTGGCACAGGATCAACTCGAAGAAGTCAACTTAGGGGATGAAAAAACGAAAAGAGTAACCTACATAAGTGCTAAACTTAGCCCAGGCCTCAAGAAGGAAGTGATCGAAGTCCTTAAGGAAAACAAAGATTGCTTCGCATGGGATTATGACGAGATGCCTGGTTTAAAGAGGGAGTTGGTCGAACACAGGCTGCCAATCAAAGATGGCAAGAGGCCCATCAAACAAACTCCCAGAAGATTCGCACCAGCGGTTCTCACAAAAATTAAAGCTGAGATCGAAAGGTTGCTGCGTTGCAAATTCATCAGAACAACAAGGTACGTCGAATGGTTAGCAAACATAGTACCTGTTATTAAGAAAAATGGTTCTTTAAGAATTTGCATAGATTTTAGGGATTTAAACACTGCAACCCCTAAAGATGAATATTCCATGCCTGTGGCAGAAATGCTAGTAGATTCTGCTGCAGGGTTCGAATACTTGAGTATGTTAGATGGATACTCTGGGTATAACCAGATTTTCATTGCTGAAGAAGATGTTGCAAAGATAGCATTTCGTTGCCCAGGAGCCTTAGGCACCTACGAATGGGTGGTGATGCCTTTTGGTTTAAAGAATGCTGGGGCAACTTATCAAAGGGCAATGAATTCAATTTTTCATGATTTCATTGAAACCTTCATGCAGGTGTATATTGACGATATAGTCATCAAATCTATATCTGCAGAAACACATTTGCATCATTTAAGCCAATCATTCGAGCGAATGAGAAAACATGGCTTAAAGATGAATCCCCTTAAATGTGCATTTTTTGTGCAGGCTGGAGATTTTCTTGGTTTTGTGGTTCACAAGAAAGGAATCGAAATCAACCAGAACAAAACCAAAGCCATAATGGAGACGAAAGCACCTGCGTCAAAAAGGGAGTTGCAATCTCTGCTAGGGAAAATTAACTTCCTCAGAAGATTCATCTCGAACCTAAGTGGAAGAACCCAAGCTTTCTCTCTGTTACTTCGTCTAAAGCAAGGTCAAGCCTTCGAATGGAACGAAGCTCACCAGGAGGCGTTTGACAGAATAAAAGAATACCTTTCTCAGCCTCCTATTTTGTCTCCACCTTCATGGGGGAAGCCCATGAGATTGTACATATCTGCCTCTGAAGTTAGTATAGGTAGTATGCTAGCACAAGAAGATAGCAATGGCGTCGAAAGAGCCATATACTATTTAAGTAGAGTGCTAAATGATGCAGAGACCAGATATAGCAATTTAGAAAAGCTATGTCTCTGTTTGTATTTCTCTTGTATGAAACTCAAGTATTATATAAAACCTGTTGATGTTTATGTTTCATCTCATTTCGATGTCATTAAACATATGCTTTCAAAACCAATAATGCATAGCAGAGTTGGCAAGTGGGCTTTAGCCTTAACAGAATATTCGTTGACTTTCATGCCTTTAAAAGCTATGAAAGGTCAAGTGATTCCTGACTTCATTGTGGACCATTCTTTGGTTGAGCAGACGGTCATGAGTTACGTCGAAATGCAACCATGGAAATTGTACTTTGATGGTTCAACCCACAGGAATGGAAGTGGTGTTGGAGTCCTTCTGATTTCTCCTGAAGGAATTCCAACAAAATTCAAGTATAAATTAGATGGTCCTCGTTGTTCTAACAACGAAGCTGAGTATGAAGCGCTCATTGTTGGACTTGAAGCTTTGTTGGAATTGGGGGGAACCAGAGTCGAAATTAAAGGAGACTCTGAATTAGTGGTCAAACAAATCACAAAGGAATACAAGTGCATAAAGGAAAATTTAATGGTATACTTCGTCATAGTCAATAGGCTATTGAGGAAATTTGAATACATGGATATTCAACACATACCAAGAATAGAGAACCAAGAAGCAAATGACTTAGCGCAGTTGGCTTCAGGTTATAAAGTGTCTACCAAGAACTTCAAGGATTTGGTCGAATTAAGGGGAAGAGTTAGGGCTACTAGATTCACACCATCGGATCTGGAAAGTATGAGATTGGGATATGCTGAGAAATAGGGATTCGAAATATTAGCCATAAATACTTTGTCAGATGCAGATTGGCGAAGTCCATTGAAGAGTTATTTAGCAGACCCAACTCTAAAGGTGGATAGAAAAACAAAATATAGAGCATTGTCATATCTCCTCATGGGGAACGAATTGTTTAAAAAGACCCAAGAGGGTGTATTGTTGAAATGCCTAGGAGAAAGTGAGGTATACTTAGCATTGTCTGAAGTCCATAATGGGGCATGTGGGGCACATCAAGCAGGCCATAAAATGAAATGGTTGTTATTTTGATACGGCTTGTATTGGCCTAGCATGCTCAAAGATTGCATAGACTTTGCTAAAGGATGTGAGGAATGTCAGAAACATGCAGGAATTCAACATGCCCCTGCAAGTGAGTTGCATTCGATCATCAAACCATGGCCATTTAGAGGATGGGCATTGGATTTGATAGGAGAAATAAATCTTGCTTCGTCCAAAGGACAGAAATACATCTTGGTGGGAATAGATTATTTTACCAAATGGATCGAAGCTATACCACTGATAGTTGCTGATCAAGAGGCTATTATTGAATTTATACAAAAGCACATTATCTATAGGTTCGGATTGCCAGAGAGCATAACTACAGACCAAGGCTCTGTGTTTACTGGTAGAAAGATGCAAGGATTTGCCCAAGAAATGGGGTTTAGATTGCTAACATCAACGCCATATTATGCTCAAACAAACGGACAAGTCGAAGCAGCAAATAAAGTAATAATAGGATTAATCAAGAAGCATATTGGCAAAAAGCCAAGAAACTGGCACAAAACTCTGGACCAAATATTATGGGCTTGTAGAACATCTCCTAAGGAAGCTACTAACACTACGCCTTTCCAACTCACATTTGGTCATGATGCAGTGTTGCCAGTAGAAATTCATCTACAATCAGTTCGAATTCAGAGACAAAACGAAATCCCAACTGCATTATATTGGGAAATGATGATGAATGAATTAGTTGAGTTGGACGAAATTAGATTACATGCATTGGAAATTTTGATGAGGCAAAAAGAAAGAGTGGCCAGAACATACAATAAAAGGGTGAAGAAAAAAGTATTCATTATTAATGACTTGGTTTGGAGAGTCATATTGCCTATGGACAAGAAGAATAAAGCGTTAGGTAAATGGTCACCTCATTGGGAAGGACCTTTTCGAATATTAAAAGTATTCTCAAACAATGCATACGAAATCGAAGAACTCATGGATGATAAACGTGTCCTAAAGGTTAATGGGAAATATTTAAAGAAATATAAGCCAAGCCTACAGGAGATTCGAATAGTAACAACGTAAACAAGATGTTATAAAAAGCCAAGATGGCAAGATAAAATGCCAAAATGGCGTTGTTCGAATATTACATGTAAGAAACCAAAATTATAGTCAAATAAACATCAAAATCTAGAAATAAGAATTATTTTTCAATCGATTAAAAGTGATTCGAAATGATTCAAGTTTCTGCTGAGCGAACCGCCTGGCTCCTTCCAAGGTTTCCACTTCTCCTTTAAGTTGTTCTGCAGTCTCCATTTCCGCAAGCCCCTGGTTGAGAAGCTCTTCGAATTGGTTACCAGCAGAATTGGTTTCGAAGGCTAGTTGTTGTTCTTTAGCCTCCTTAACCTTCTGTTGAAGTTCCAGAATCTTCCTTTCCCAAAGAAGGATGGACTCAGCTCGAGCCTCATAATCAGTTTTCGCCTGCTTCATATGCATAGCTTGATCCTCAGCTTCTTGAGAGAGTTTCGAAGCTTGTTCATAAGCGGCATCCATGGCAATGCGTTTCTCTTGAACCTTCTTGGCAGCAGATTCGTCTTGGAGAAGGTAACCAGTTACGTTGTCCAGCAAATTCTGAAGATCGAACAAGAGAGTACTAACTGGCAAGGAGCAGGTGGAAAGATTGACCTTTGTGAGCAGCTCCTTCATAGTATAGCAAGCAGTACTATCTTGCTTAAGCACTTCGAATATATCCACATTGAGAATGGTTTTCCTAATTTTATTAAGAAGAACAATTCTTTCATCTGTGGGAAGAGGATAGCTGGTCGAACTTGTGCCAGCCCTAGCAAGTGGGACGTCCCTCTGAGCCAACTTTGCCTTCATGTACCCAATAGGGTCATTTCGTCTCAGAAGTGCCAGTTCCTCGTCAGTCATTCGAGACAGAGAGGATTGAGGGAGTTCCACACATAGGGGAGCCACGTCCATTTCAACCTCTATGGGTTCGTTGGTTGCATTACCATCCCCTTCATTCGTTTCGTGCTCTTGGTCTTCTTCATCCTCATCCAAGTCCACCACTTCGATACCATCCCTTTCATTGCTATTTGCGTTGGACTCCGTCCCAACAGTCGAACCGTCATTGGCATTCTCCTCCTCAGATTCTTCGTCTGCAGATTCTTCGGCTCTTTGCCCAGAATCAGCTTTCTCTTCTTCAGTTTGAGTGTCCTTTGGGTCCTCTTTAAGAGTTTCAAGAGGGGACTTTTGAAGAGAAGCCCTTTGCAAATCCTCTGCAGACGTTTGAAGTGTTGTTTCGTTTATCTCTTTCAGAGGAATGGAGGTACCTTGATCATCCTGCTGTTCAGAAGTTCCAGCCAGAACCGCCATATTGGAGGAACCTTTATTTTGAACCAGGTTGCTGGAATCTCCTTGAGGAGAGGAGTTGAGCGGAGCAGCAGCTCTGGATGGTGAGTTCGAAATAGTGGAAGCTGGATTCAAGATGTTCTGCAAGGAACAACAGAATGTTAAGAAAAACATTCACCAAGGTAATAAGAAGTTAGTATTGTAAAAAATTTAAAGGTTCAATTTACCTGTGGACTCTCAGAGGAGAGGTTACTAGCTATACGTTCCAACGTTGGGTTGGAGGTCGAAGGTGAATTTTTGGATTTGGGTGAGGGAGCAGCATCCCTGGAATCAAGTCCAGAGACACTAGTTGGAACGGTGCTTTTCGAAATATCTTTCTTTGGCTTCTTCTTCGAAGCAGTATTTAAGTTTCCTCCAGCCTTGGGGTCTTCCCCAGTGGTGCTTGATTTCCGCTTCTTGGGAGTAGTAGGAGGAAGCTTGTTGGTCTGAAAGAATTTTAAACGAAGAGTTAGATGCAAACCATAAAGCATGAGTGAATTCGAAACATCAAGGCTAAGTGATTACCATTGGAATTGGAACACTGGTTGTTGTTGGTATTATTGTTGTTGTTATGGTTGCAGCAATAGTGGTTGTTTCGGGTGGAGTCACTTTGTCAGTAGTTTCGATGGAGGCTTGAGAGGCACTCCCTTCTTTCGACTTCGAGGAAGCTGTCTTTATCCTGATGGCTGAAAATCGAAACAATTAAAGCAAAGGTTAAAGATATGGAAAATAAAGGACATTTGGGATTTTCCCAAGCATTCGCATCTGTGCCTTGTTCAGATTTAATTGACATGGCAGAAAGGTCGTATCGAAGGTGTCTTGGGAAATCATGAAGCCAGTATCGAGCCCATGTCACAATCTCAGATGGCTTTGGTTTCCTTTGAAGATATTTGAACATCTCTTTGCAAGTAAACCACCATGGATATGGGGGAAACCAAGCCAGAGCCAGTTCTGAGGTAGGTAATTTGGGAAATTTAGGTGGATGCATTTCGAATGCCAACCTATACCTATCCTCAGGTGACAGCCCTGAAGGAAGTTTTAACTTAGAAACTTTTTGTTTAAATTTTTCCTTCAAGGTCTCAGCTGCTTGATGCACAGTGGAGTCCAAGCGCGTGGGGTCATAAGTAGTTTCAAAATAATTTTGGAAAGCTTTAATCTCTTTGGCATGAGTAAACATACCTTTCTTTGTTGGTACCTGCACATCGAAGGCATCAATTAGTTTCTGCTGAATTGTAAGTGTATCGAACATATAAGTTTGATAAAACTTGGTCCACCATTCCAGAAATCCTTTAGCCGTGAGATGGGTAGGTTCGAAGGTTATCAGCTCAAATTGGGCAAAGCCTTGATATTATTCTTGCTGTATTTTGGCTTCCCGTGCCTTGAAAGTTCGTCCAGAAGTGATGGCGCTCTCAGTTTGAAATAAAGGTTCAGGAATCAGTTGGCATAAGCCAAACTGCCTCGAAACGAAGTTTGGTTGGTAGGAAAAGAGAAAAATTTGGTTCTTGGCTGGGGTTATTCTTGAAGAAATTAGTCTAGGCAGCAAAAAAGCTCTCCATACATCCTGAATCTCCTTGCTCTTGATAGCTTCTGAGAGAGCCATGGTGAACCAAGAAGGTCCATGAGCCCTCGAAGCAAAAGGCGCCATGCTCTCTTCGAACTTGTGCCTTTTGGAGAATATCATGATGTACTTTGAGAATTGAACTTTGAAGTCATCTTTGTCGTCATTGGGAGTTAATCTTCGAAGCCTAGTGCCTTCGACTATCCTATCATTTATCTCAGAATCTTGCTCATCAATGGTGTTGGCGGTTGATAAGGAGGGTTCGAACATGGCATTTAGCCATAGTTGGAGTAACCAAAAAGGGCCAGCCAATAGAATATTTTTGGAGGTGTGGGATTTGAGGCTCGAAACAGCTGACCTCAGGCTTTCATAGAGGTCAACTAAGAGCAGTTCACTTAGGCACACTTTTCGATTTTCATGCAAGTCCCTAGCTAGAGGAATGAACCTACTAGCTACCTGTAGGGATCTACTGCAGAAAACGTATCTTGACAGCCACAGGGTTAAGAAAGCAATGTGCTCTACGTCAGACACATTGTCCCCCTCAGCATGGTAATGACTGATAAATTTGGAAAAACTGGCTAGCTTGACTTCGAAGTCAATTATGCTTGAGTGTTCTTCGTTGTCGGGTATATAAGTTTCTCCCACTGGCGATAGCCCAGTGATGGCTGCTATGTCGAAGAAGGTTGGGGTGATCATTCCACCTGGGAGATGGAAAGTGTTATAGGTACTGTCCCAGAAATAAAGGGACGCGAATAGCAGAGGGTGGCTGTAGGTGAAACCAGGCTTCGATAGCCTAATCAGGTTATAGATGCCTAATTCTTCCCATTGCTGGGATTTCTTAGCTTCTACTTTCGTGAACCAATTTTGATAAGCAATATCAGAGGTGGGGCAAGATCGAAATGGCTTAAAATTACTTTTTACATAATCCAAAACAAAGGGGTCCTTAGGAGGAACAGTTGGGGTTTCTATGGTATTTGAACTAGGAGATTCTACTGCCTTAGGGGCGTCCATTTTGTTAAATAAGGGTTTGAAGCTATAACAAACTGGGAAAATCGTCCTGGTGTCTTTTAATATTTCAAAAACCGTAAGAGGGCCATTTAAAGCTAACCTCTTACCAGCAACGTTGGTAGGAATGAGTACCTGTGACGCATACAGCATTTCTTTTTCTTTTGAAATCATCTGAGGGGCAAGAACGGATTGACCTTGGTGAGTGATGATTTTACTTTCCATGGTAGCTCCTGCAGTTTTTCCTTTCTTCTTGGAGACTTTCTTGAGTTGGGATGAAGTAGAAGAAGACATTTTTGAAAGATGTTGAAAGCTTGGATTTTTTTACGAGAGAAGGAGGGTAAAAGATTTAGAGTGTGAAAAGAAAAGAAAAAAGATTAAGTTGGTGATGTTTTATAATGGGGAAGTTTAAGCATCCACCGAATAAAGGTGTGATACGTGGAGATCATGGGTTGGTGTGATGAAGAGGTGGCGTAAAGTTAACATGGGTAATAGGCGTGATTTAAAGATAATCATTATTAGTAACTACACCATGCTGTGAAGTGGCTCCAGGCGGTTAAGGAATCCAAAAGGTGCTATGATTGACGTGACTGGAGTCAAATGCATTAAATGTTACGATGATTCGAAAGTCCCATCAAAATCTTGTGTAGGTGTTTAAAATAGGTATTTCTCAGAGGAATCGAAATACATATTTTAAAGGGGCAATTTGTTGGCTGAAGATTTTGATAATGTTATTGGAAGCCAAATGAATTAAACGTTTTGATCGAAATGAGGTAAAGCGTCATGTTTCGAAGTAGCAGAAGCAGTGTTTCGAATAAGTATGTCAAAGCTTGGAGCTTCGAGTGGCAATTATGGGAACATATCTAAAGAAGTCTCGAAATAACAACAAGGCTGTGTCTGGGAAGAGCGTTCGAAATGGAGAAGTACCAAAGCATTTGAAATTTAAATGGAAGCGGGACTTTCGAAGTTTGAAAGTTATGTGCTGGAGCATTTGGGGACACGTGGAAAGACGAAAGAGGCATTGTCCTGCATGTTCTAAACGTGGCATAATCCTATAGCAAGACCGTTATGGTCGAATTAGTATAAATAGAAGTCTTAGTATTAGGATTTGGTGTGTCATATCTATTATACAAAATACTCAGTAACATTCAAACTACCACATGGCAAGGGAAACGAATGCAAGAGAAATGTATGTATGATAGCACCATGTATTTCTGATTTAATGAAACCCTTTTACCATTTCCAGCACTTTCCTTTATCCTTTTGTCAAATAACATTTACAAGTTTTCTCATTTACAGTCTTTTCACTTCGAAATCTCTTCATCAAAGTTTTACATTTTAATGTTTTCTTCATATTTCAAGCACTTTATATCTCAGAAAACTGTCATATTTTCCATACCTTTACCTTCAAGTCTTATCCTTCGAACGCATATTTTTACTTAAAGTCATTTAAAGATTTCTTGCATTAAACGCTTTCTTCATATCTCAAACATTTTACGTTCCAGAAATCCTTTATATTAACTGTTTTGTAAGTCGAAACCATTTACTTCACTTTTATGCAATTTTACATGTCTTTACAATTAGCATTTATTCATGTAACTTAGTTTTCACACACACATTTTGATTACATCTTTAGACTTTTAGAGAGAGAAATCGAAATAAGCCAAACACATATACAATATCAACCATGAATACCTGTTCGATCGTGAGAGTAACCTTAATATCCAAGGAGTCCTAGGATCAATCTAGTCGATCCTGTGAGTTACCAGAGGAATTGAATAACAGTCAGAAAGATTATTCGATAGTTTGGAAGACTAGCGGTTGTTTACCAGAAATCACTGGAAACAGTTAGTAGACTCTGAACCTGTGAGTGTTGAAGAAGCTCTTAAGAAGAAAGTATGGCTGAATGCCATGAAAGAAGAACTTGAGACTATAGAAAGAAACAATACCTGAAAGTTGACTAAGCTTCCAGATAAGAAGAAAGCCATCAGCGTCAGATGGGTTTTCAAGGTGAAGTTTAAGCCAGATGGATCAATTATCAAGCACAAAGCAAGGGTAGTCATAAGAGGTTTTCTTCAGAAACCCGGGCTAAATTACTTTGAGGTATTTATGCCTGTAGCTAGACATGAAACAATCAGACTGGTGATTACTTTAGCTGCAAATAGAAATTGGCCTCTGATGCATTTGAATGTGAAGTCTGTATTTCTGAACGGTCCATTACAAGAAGAGGTATACGTGTCACAACCTTCTGGATTTGTGAAAAAGAATCGGGAAGAGATGGTGTAAAAATTACATAAAGCTCTATATGGATTGAAGCAAGTGCCCAGAGCTTGGAATTTGAAGATTGATTCATTTTTCAAGAAACAAGGATTTCAGAAGTGTGAGATGGAGTATGGCGTGTATGTTTAACATTCTGAAAGAAATATGATTATGGTATGTCTTTATGTTGATGACATATTGCTAACGAGAAGTTTTTCTGAAGAAGTTGTCAAGTTCAAGAAGACTATGATGAATGAGTTTGAGATGACTGGCATAGGAAAGCTGGTTTACTTTCTAGGGATGAGGGTATTATACTCTGAACAAGGTATAATTTTGCATCAGCTGAAGTATGAACTTGAACTTCTGAAGAAATTCAAGCAGGAGAATTGTAAGGCCGCTATTACACCGTCAGAAACTAATCATAAATTGGATTCTGACTATGAGGGTGAAGCCGTAGATGTTACAACGTTCAAACAGTTGGTAGGTTCTCTGAAGTATCTGTGTAATACCAGACCTGACATTTGTTATGCGATTGGATTAATTAGTAGGTTCATGAGTAAACCTAAGTGGTCCCATTACCAAGCTGTTGTCAGGATTCTAAGGTATATCAAGGGAATTCTGAAGTTTGGAGTACTATTCCCTTATGGAAGAAAAACAGATTCACAGTTGATGAGTTATTCTGATTTTGATTGGTGTGGAGATAAAGTTGATAGAAGAAGTACTTCTAGATACTTGTTTAAGTTTCTGGGAGGTCTTATTTCTTAGTGTTCCAAGAAGCAATCAGTTGTTGCTCTATTAACATGTGAAGTTGAGTACATTGCAGGTGCTATAGATGCATGTCAAGTTGTGTGGCTTCCTAATTTACTGTAGGATATGAAGATCAACATAGATAAGCCCCTAAAGCTGGTGATTGATAACAAGTCTGCAATCAATCTTGCCAAGAAATTGGTATTACATGGGAGAAGCAAGCATATTGAGACAAAGTATCATTTTTTTTCAAAAGTCAAGTCTAGAACGGAGTACTAGAAGTTGTGCGCTGTAGCATCCAAAAACATCTGGCAGATATCATGACAAAGACAATCAAGACGGATCAATTTCTTCGCTTAAATGATGAAATTGGTGTAGTTAATTTGAATTAGAAATTCTAAATTAAGGGATGTTATTGAAGGGTATTTTAGTATTTCTAATTGTTTTAGATAATTTAGTTATTAAGTCTATTATATTAAGGCCTGTGTAACTTTCTCTTTTGTGTATAAATAGACTAGTCGTAAATATCTTAAACAACAACAACAACATTTATTCATGTTGCAACTTTTACGACTGTTATAGTCTTTACTCCCAAATTTATTCATTATTCTTCATTGATTCTTGTGCCCTAATAATTTATGAGTCATAAAATAATTTGAGTGTAAGAATAATATCATACGAGTGGAAATCATAATAGACACAACAATGTTATTGTAGACTACGATAAATTGATTAGGAATGATCCACCCATTGCATGGAAATAAAAAAATATGTGAATATATTTAGAAAGATTAACCTCTCTGTGAATGTCTAAAATAATTTTGAGACATAAAACATTTTTCTTATAACATAAAACATTTTTCTTATAATGATCTATTGAAGTCTTGTTGTTTCTACTTTTGAATTGAGAACCGCAAAACAAGTCACTTATTGTTAAAATCCTAAACCAGTTCTTATTAACAATTGATTTATTAACCGCAAAACAAGTCACTTAGGAAGGAATATATTTTCCTCCATCAAACACCACATTTTTTCTATCATATCACATTTGATTTAATCTCATTATTAAATTAAATGCGACATAATATGTGACTTATTGATCCCTTGGTGGAAAAGAAAACAATGCATGATGCAAAAATTACTTTATTTATGAATATTAGCAAAGCTCATTATTAGATGCTTAAAAAGCTTCATTTTCATGAGAAAAAATAGTTTCATTTTCATTGAAGCCGTGGACCAGCCTCTCATTAATAGTTCATCGAATTTTTCCTTTCATATTTTATCATCTTTCTTGTTGATACCAAGCCTGTCCATATCAGTCTAAACTTTGACACCATTTCCCACTAGATGTTATAATAAAACAAATTAAATAACTTAGTTATAAAGAATAGAAAACCACAGTTACATCACTACTTTATTAAAACGTATCTCAATAAAACAAATCATGTTCAATTTTTTTTTAATAATAATTTTCTCAATTTTTTTATTTAAATTAATAAAATTATTAATCATTAATGTAATGGATAATAATATACGTGCGTGTGTTGAATAATAATTTCATTGGTCTATTTTTAAAAATGATTGTGTGTTCAATTATTTGTCGAAAATTATAATTATTTTTTTTTACAACTAGTATCCGATTCACTTAATAGATTAATCTAATTCAAAAAATTAATTTTAACATAAAATAATTTTAATTTTTTTCAATCATAATTATGAGAAATTAAATAGTAATTTTAAATTATATAATTGATGAATTTATTATCTTAGGGTCCTCTTCGTGTAAAAGTTTATATAGTTATTTAATTGTATTTGTTCAAACAAGTTGTATGGTGTAGTTTGTTTCTTTAATAAAAAGGAAAAAAGAAAAGGTGTTTACTTTGTCTCGAAATGAATGTGAGCGAGAATATGAAGGAATGAATAAAGAAAAGGAAAATATCGTAGCGTGGGTGAGAGATATCGCGGTATATTGACGGTGAAGGAAAATATCGTTGTCGACACAGAAGGTTTGGTTTTTGTGTGGCGTACATAGAATGCGTTGTCAGCTGGCATGGCAGATAAACTCTTAAAAGTGTACGAATTATTGTTCCATTTCCATGGAATTATTTTTTATTTTTTATTTATAAATCTTTTGGTTATTTTATGAGTACAAATATGAAACATGTATGATACACGCTCCATAAACAAACAAAGGACAATCTATTTTTATGTATAACTAATTGAGTGATTAGATGAGTTGAGATATAATAAATAAAAATATATTAATTATTATTTTATTGAAATATAAACAGAAATTAAAAAATAGAAGTATGAAACAAGTATATGTATCACTCGAAAAAATCTTAGCTTGATCATAAACTCAAATATTTTAAATTTATGCTCATTCAAAAATAAATTGATTAAAAAACAAATTAAAAATAATATTAAATAATATGATGAAATTATTTTTCTCGTAATTTTTTTTTGTTGGGTTGTGTGGATGTGCTCAAATACAAAATATCTGGATTTGTGCATGTATGTAAAGTACACTAGGTGATAAATCCACTAGCATGGAGATCGATGAAAATCGTAAGTCTAAATAGTATGAAAATGGTCTTTCTCTCTCTTTTGATGATTCTCACTATGAATAGTACTTTAAATATTATGTGTTATTAAGAACGATCAATGGTTACTAAGACTAATATTCCCTTGTCTACACAAGACTGAAAAATGGGAATCAAGTTTATTGTCTAAGATCGACTAATTATGATTATTAGTATGTCTTAAATGCCTCGTCTCGTCTATGTATTAATGTATATTAGTCAAAAGTAACATTATTGGTATATAGTCTGTCAAACATGAGACTAGTAGAAGAGAAGTGCTTTGAATATAAGATTGGTCGGAACGAGCAGACTTCACGAGGTGCAAGTCGACCTCCTAAGTGATATAGCTCGCCCTTGTTGTTTTAGGTTGGGCCTTTTCAACCTCGTTAGAAGTAAGAATGTTGGTTGGACTGGGCACAATTCTTGAGAGGCGAGTATGCCTTCTAACTAAGATAGCTCACATTTTCTATTTTTGGTCGGGCTCTTCCGGCCTTTTCATAAGCTTTATAAAGTCTGAATTATATTTATGGAGTGCTTTAGGGAGGCATGTAGGGTTGAAGTCCTTTAGTTGAAAGTCCGTGATACTACAATGTTATCATGGACGAATGATTGGTAGAAGAGGTTAATCTTAAATATGGCGGAGTGGAACAACCCAAAGACGTAGATATTGAGTCCCCATTATATCGTTACACAGTATCTCAAGCACAAGGCTTGTATTGAGAAAAATATGTATTTTCTATTTGTTGATAAAACATAGAATTTATACATGAATAAATAGCAACAAGGGGAAGCTATGTAAAGAAAGTTAATAAAAGAGATAATAATTACAGATTCCTATAAATCTTCCACTATTAAAAATAATAATGTAGATCCTATAATCTCTCCCTCAAGTTGGCTAACAATAGTTACTGATAATTAATCCTCCAATACTCCCCCTCAAGTTGGAGTGTGGGGGTTATAAACATCCAACTCGAGTGTAAGATTGATAAGCCTAGGCCACCCATCACCATGTTTTACACCCGCAGGCAGCGACTCTCAAGGAGTGCAGGATCAGGAGATGCGAATCAGGGGGCGTGACCCTTGATGAACATACACACCCACCCGAAAGGATGCGACCCTTGGAACCAAACAACATCAAATCTAACCATTATAACCCTTCAAATTAATTGTGCCAATTAGGAACAAATGTAAATGTAGTATAAATAGAAGCAAATCAGAATTAGGAAGACATTCAGAAAATTAGGAAGAATTTGAATTGTGGAGAGACAGGCTCTCGAAAACCTGTGTTGTAATAATCCAATATTATCTACATAAATTTCAGTATTCATCTTTTCATTTCTGTTCCAATTTTTTTTTTGCTCTTATCAATTGGTATCAGAGAACCGCCCAGGTGCTTTGCTTCCAACAATGGTGACAACTCGATCTAATCCCGAAAACCCAGACACAATGGAGAGAATTTTAGAAATGTTGATGGCGGACCGACAAAACCGAGAGGTAGAACGACAACAATTCGAAACACGCTTTGCACGTCTAGAAGCCATGGTGGAAAATTTGTCCAAACATTCAGAAGATGGCACACCCAAAGGTTCCATCAATGGAGAGCGTTCAACCAAGGGCCACACCGGAGAAAGAAAAACAGAACGATGGAGAAAATTGGCAATCCCCATATATGATGGAGAATCCGATGCTTATGGCTGGATAAATAAATTGGAACGCTTCTTTTAAATGAGAGACATCCTAGAAGAAGAGAAAATGCAGGCAATTATGGTGGCTCTAGAGGGAAAGGCACTATCTTGGTTCCAATGGTGGGAAAATTGCAATTCTGATATTGGATGGGAAGATTTCAAACTTGCCATTCTTGAAAGGTTCCAAACTTCAGCCACTCTCAACCCTTTTGCTGCCATCCTTGCACTTAAACAAGAAGAAACGGTGGAAGAGTACATTGAACAATTCGAAAAGTTTACAGGTATGCTAAAAACTATCGATGAAGAACATTTAAAGGACATTTTTGCGAACGAATTAAAGGAACACATTGGGGCAAAAATTAAACTCTACGAACCACCCACTTTTTCAATCATGGTCAAGAAGGCATTAATGATCGAACAAAAAAATAGAGCAATTTGGAAGGTGGGACCGAATGCTCCTTCTAACTCAAATTCAAAAGTTAACAACTCGTTGTTTACAGTGATTTCTGGTAAACAACCGCTAGTCCTCCAAACTATCAAATAATCTTAATGACTGTTATTTAATGTCTCTGGTAACTTGCAGGATCGACTAGATTGATCCTAGGATGTATTGGTCATTTGGAGAATTCTCACTATAGAACTGATATTCATGGTTGGTATTTAGAATGTTGTGTAGGTGTTTAACTTACTTCGATTAATCTATTAAAGATCTAAAGACGTGATCAAGTAAATGCGCGCGAAACTAAATTGCATGAATAAAGTTCAATTGTAAAGACATGTAAAAACTGCAGAAAAGACAAGTAAATGACTTCGAAGCATAAAAACACGTAATGTAAAAGATTCTCTGGAATGTAAAAGACTCAAAATGTAAAGAAAGCGTTTAAATGCAAGAAATCAGTAAAATGACTTTAAATGAAAAAGGTATTCGAATGATAAAAGCATGAAGATAAAGGCATGAAATATATAAAAGTTTCTGAAATGTAAAGGATTTGAAATGGAAAGAAAACATTTAAATGTAAGACATTAGTAAGAAGACTTCGAATGAAAATATTTTAATGTAAAGGCTTTTGAATGATATTGACATGAAGATAGAGGAAAAATTTGGAAATGATAAAGAGTTTTATTGAATCATAAACACTTGGTGTTATCATACGTACATTGTTCGTGCATTCGTTTCCCTAGCCATGTGGTATTTTGAATGTTTACTGAATTTTTGTACAATAGATATGACACACGAAATCCTAATGCTAAGACTTCTATTTATACTACTTCGACCATAACGGTCTTACTATAAGATTCTGCCACGTTCAGAACATGCAAAGCAATGCCCCTCTCTAGCTTCCACACGTCTTCGAATGCTCCAGCGCATATATTTTAGATTTCGAATATCCCGCTTGCGTTTGAATTTCAAATGTTTTGGCACTCTTCGTTTCGAACTCATTTCTTGGACACAACCTTGTTAACATTTCGATACTTCTTTGAATATATCCCCATAACTGTCACTCGAAGCTCAGAGTTTTGCCATGCCCATTCGAAGCACTGCTTCTACCATTTCGAAACATGACATCTTGCTTTATTCCAATCGAAACGTCCAACTTGCTTCGCTTCGAACAATATCATCAAAATCTTCAGCCAACAAAATGTCCCTTTAAAATATGTATTTCGATTTCCTTTGAGAAATACTTATTTTAAACATATTCGCAAGATTTTGATGCGACCTTTGAATCATCGTAACATTTATTGCACATGACTCCAGTCACGTCAATCATGACGCTTTTCAGATTCCTTAACCGCCTTGAACCATTTCACAGCATGGTGCAGTTACAAAACAATGATTATTATTTAATCACGCCTATTACCAATATCAACTTTATGCCACCTCCTTCTCAAACCAACCCACGATTACCACGTATCACAATCTTACTCAGTGGATGTTTAAACTTCCACACTATAAAAAACCCATCAACTTAGTCTTTTTATTTTTTCTTCCCACACTCTGAATCTTTTCTTCCTCGCTTCTCACCGAAACCCTAAAAAACTTCCAACACTCTTCAAACAATGTCTTCTTCAACTTCATCTCAACTAAAAAAAGCTTCCAAAAAGAAAGGAAAGAACACAGGAACCACAATGGAAAGCAAGGTTGGCACCTACCAAGGTCAATTTGTTCTTATTCCTCAGATGATCTCAAAAGAGAAGGAAATTCTCTACGCATCCCAGGTACTAATTCCTACTAACGCTGCTGGCAAGAGGTTAGCTTTAATGGGCCCTCTTACAGTCTTTGAGATCTTAAAAGACACCAGAAAAATTTTCCCTGTTTGTTATAATTTTAAACCTTTGTTTAATAAAATGGATACCCCTAAGACAGGGGAGTCTTCTGATTCGACAACCGTGGAAACTCCAATTATTCCCCCTAAGGACCCTTTTGTGCTAGATTATGTAAAGAGTAACTTCAAACCATTTCGATCTTGCCCCATCTCTGACACAGCCTATCACAACTGGTTTACTAAAGTAGAAGCCAAGAAATCCCAGCAATGGGAAGAATTAGGCATTTACAACTTGATTAAACTATCGAAACCAGGCTTTACCTATAGCCACCCATTATTATTCGCGTCCTTATATTTCTGGGACAGTACCTACAACACTTTCCATCTCCCTGGTGGAATGATTACACCCACCTTTTTTGACATAGCAGCCATTACTGGGTTATCACCAATAGGAGAAACCTACATTCTTGACAATGAAGAGCATTCGAGTATTATTGACTTTGAAGTCAAGCTAGCCAGCTTTTCAAAGTTCATTAGCCACTATCACACTGAAGGAGACAGTGTGTCGGATGTGGAACACATTGCTTTCCTTACCTTATGGTTATCAAGGTATGTCTTTTGTAGCAGGTCCCTACAGGTGTTTACAGTGATTTCTGGTAAACAACCGCTAGTCTTCCAAACTATCGAATAAACTTACTGATTGTTATTCAATTTCTCTGGTAACTCGCAGGATCGACTAGATTGATCCTAGGACGTGTTGGTTATTAGGGTAACTCTCATGATCGAACAGGTATTCATGGTTGGTATTTAGAATGTTGCGTAGGTGTTTGACTTATTTCGATTTCTCTCTTAAAGATCTAAAGGTGTAATCAAAATATATGTGCGCGAAACTAAATTGCATGAATAAATGTTAATTGTAAAGACATGTAAAACTACATAATAGACAAGTAAATGGCTTCGAATCGTAAAGAAAACAGTTAATGTAAAAGACTCGAAATGTGAAGAAAGCGTTTAATGCAAGAAAACTGTAAAATTGCTTTAAGTAAAAGAAATGTTCGAAGGGTAAAAACTTGAAGATAAAAGCATGAAATGTATGACAGTTTCTGAAATGTAAAGTGTTTGAAATGGAAAGAAAGCATTTAGATGTAAAGCATTAGTGAAAAGATTTCGAATAAAAAGACTTTAGATGAGAAAACTTGTAAATGGTATTTGACATAAAGATAAGGAAAGTACTGGAAATGATAAAGGGTTTTCATTAAATCATAAACATGTGGTGCTATCATACGTACATTGCTCTTGCATTCGTTTCCCTAGCCATGTGGTAATTTGAATGTTTACTGAGTTTTTTGTACAAACAGATATGACACACGAAATCTTAATGCTAAGACTTCTATTTATACTACTTCGACCATAACGATCTTGCTATAAGATTCTTCCACGTTCAGAACATGCAGAGCAATGCCTCTCTCTTGCTTCCACATGTCTTCGAATGCTCCAGCGCATATATTTCAAATTTCGAACATCCCGCTTGCATTTGAATTTCAAATGTTTTGGCACTTCTTCGCTTCGAACGCCCTTCTTAGACACAGCTTTGTTGTCATTTCGAGACTTCTTTAGATATGTTCTCATAATTGCCACTCGAAGCTCCAAGCTTTTATATGCTCATTCGAAACACTGCTTCTGCTATTTCGAAACATGACGTTTTGTTTCATTTCAATCGAAACGTCCACTTTGTTTTGCTTCTAATAATATTATCAAAATCTTCAGCCAACAATAGGTAGCCAGTAGGTTTATTCCTCTAGCTAGAGATTTGCATGAGAATCGGAGGGTGTGTTTAAGCGAACTGCTACTCGTTGATCTTTACGAAAGTCTAAGATCAGTCGTGTCGAGTTTGAAATCTCATACCTCCAAAAACATCCTGCTAGCTGGCCCTTTCTGGTTACTCCAGTTATGGCTTAATGCCATGTTCGAACCTTCACTATCAACTGCCAATACTATTGCTGAACAAGATTCGGAAATAGCGGATCGAATCATCGAAGGCACTAGGCTGCGAAGACTTACCCCAAACGATGATAAGGATGACTTCAAAGTTCTCTTTTCCAAATACATAATGATCTTCTCCAAGAGGCACAAATTCGAAGAGACCATGGCGCCCTTTGCCTCAAGGACTCATGGACCATCATGGTTCACCATGGCTCTCTCAGAAGCAACCAAAAGCAAAGAAATTCAAGATGTATGGAAAGCCTTTTTGCTGCCCAGATTAATCTCCTCACGAATTACTCCTGCTAAGAATCAAATCTTCCTTTTTGCTTATCAACCCAACTTCATTTTGAGACAATTTGGCTTGTGCCAACTAATCCCTGAACCCCTATTCCAAACAGAAAGTGCCATCACCTCTGGGCGAACCTTCAAGGCAAGAGAAGACAAACTACAACAGGAACAATACCAAGGCTTCGCCCACTTTGAAATAATATCTTTCAAACCTACACACCTCACGGAAAAGGGTTTTCTGGAATGGTGGACAAATTTCTATCAGTCTTATATGTTCGATACCCTCACTATTCAGCAGAAACTAACTGATGCGTACGATGCGCAGGTACAATCCAAGAAAGGTATGTTCACTCATGCCAAAGAGATTAGGGCTTTTCAAAATTATTTAGAAACTACTTATGATCCCACACACTTGGAATCCACTGTGCATCAAGCAGCTGAGACCTTGAAGGAAAAATTCAAAGAAAAAATTTCTAAGTTAAAACTTCCTTCAGGGTTGTCACCTGAGGATAGGTATAGGTTGGCATTCGAAATGCATCTACCTAAATTTCCTAGATTACCTACCTCAGAACTGGCTATGGCTTGGTTTCCTCCATATCCTCAGTTTGAAAGCACAATTAGTTTGCCATCACTTCTGGACGAACTTTCAAGGCACGGGAAGCCAAAATACAGCAAGAACAATATCAAGGCTTTGCCCAGTTCGAGCTGATAACCTTCGAACCTACCCATCTCACAGCTAAAGGGTTTCTGGAATGGTGGACCAAGTTTTATCAAACTTATATGTTCAATACACTTACAATTCAACAGAAACTAATTGATGCCTTCGATGTGTAGGTACCAGCAAAGAAAGGTATGTTTACTCATGCCAAAGAGATTAAAGCTTTCCAAAATTATTTTGAAACTACTTATGACCCCACGCGCTTGGACTCCACTGTGCATCAAGCGGCTGAGACCTTGAAGGAAAAATTTAAACAAAAAGTTTCTAAGTTAAAACTTCCTTCAGGGTTGTCACCTGAGGATAGGTATAGGTTGGCATTCGAAATGCATCCACCTAAATTTCCCAGATTACCTACCTCAGAACTGGCTCTGGCTTGGTTTCCCCCATATCCTTGGTGGTTCACTTGCAAAGAGATGTTCAAACATCTTCAAAGGAAACCAAAGCCATCTGAGACTGTGACATGGGCTCGACACTGGCTTCATGATTTCCCAGGACACCTTCGATACGACCTTTCTGCCATGTCAATTAAATCTGATCAAGGCACAGGTGCGAATGCTTGGGAAAATCCCAAACGTCTTTTATTTTCCATATCTTTAACCTTTGCTTTAATTGTTTCGATTTTCAGCCATCAGGATAAAGACAGCTGCCTCGAAGTCGAAAGAAGGGAGTGCCTCTCAAGCCTCCATCGAAACTACTGACAAAGTGACTCCACCCGAAACAACCACTATTGCTGCAACCACAACAACAACAACAATACCAACAACAACCAGTGTTCTAACTCCAACGGTAATCACTTAGCCTCGATGTTTCGAATTCACTCATGTTTTATGGTTTGCATCTAACTCTTCGTTTAAATCCTTTCAGACCAACAAGCTTCCTCTTACTACTCCCAAGAAGCGGAAATCAAGCACCACTGGGGAAGATCCCAAGGCTGGAGGAAACTTAACAACTGCTTCGAAGAAGAAGCCAAAGAAAGATATTTCGAAAAGTACCGTTCCAACTAGTGTCTCTGGACTTGATTCCAGGGATGCTGCTCCCTCATCCAAATCCAAAAACCCACCTTCGACCTCCAACACAATGTTAGAACGTATAGCTAGTAACCTCTCCTCCGAGAGTCCACAGGTAAATTGAACCTTTAAATCTTTTTGACAATAATAACTTCTTATTACCTTGGTGAATGTTTTATAACATTCTGTTGCTCCTTGCAGAACATCTTGAATCCAGCTTCCACTACTTCGAACTCACCATCCAAAGCTGCTGCTCCACTCAACTCCTCTCCTCAAGGAGATTCCAGCAACCTCGTTCAGAATAAAGGTTCGTCTAATATGGAGGTTCTGACTGGAACTTCTGAACAGCAGGATGATCAAGGTACCTCCATTCCTCTGAAAGAGACAAACGAAACACCACTTCAAACATCTGCAGAGGATTTGAAAAGAGCTTCTCTTTAAAAGTCCCCTCTTGAAACTCTTCAAGAGGACCCAAAGGACACCCAAACCGAAGGAGAGAAAGCTGATTCTGGGAAAAGAGACGAAGAATCTGCAGACGAAGAGTCTGAGGAGGAGAATGCCAATGACGGTTTGACTGCTGGGACGGACTCCAACGAAAATAGCAGTGAAAGGGAAGGCATCGAAGTGGTGGACTTGGATGAGGATGAAGAAGACCAAGAGCACGAAACGAATGAAGGGGATGGTAATGCAACCAACAAACCCATGGAGGTTGAAATGGACGTGGCTCCCCTACGTGTGGAACTCCCTCAATCCTCTTTGTCTCGAATGACTGACGAGGAACTGGCGCTTCTGAGACGAAATGACCCTATTGGGTACATGAAGGCAAAGTTGGCTCAGAGGGACGTCCCACTTGCTAGGGCTGGCACAAGTTCGACCAGCTATCCTCTTCCCACAGATGAAAGAATTGTACTTCTTAATAAAATTAGGAAAACAATTCTCAATGTGGATATATTAGAAGTGCTCAAGCTAGATAGTACTGCTTGCTATACTATGAAGGAGCTGCTTACAAAGGTCAATCTTTCTACCTGCTCCTTGCCAGTTAGTACTCTCTTGTTCGATCTTCAGGCTTTGCTGGACAACGTAACTGGTTACCTTCTCCAAGACGAATCTGCTGCCAAGAAGGTTCAAGAGAAATGCATTGCCATGGATGCTGCTTATGAACAAGCTTCGAAACTCTCTCAAGAAGCTGAGGATCAAGCTATGCATCTGAAGCAGGCGAAAACTGATTATGAGGCTCGATCTGAGTCCATACTTCTTTGGGAAAGGCAGATTCTGGAACTTCAACAGAAGGTTAAGGAGGCTAAAGAACAACAAATGGCCTTCGAAACCAATACTGCTGGTAACCAATTCGAAGAGCTTCTCAACCAGGGGCTTGCAGAAATGGAGACTGCAGAACAACTTAAAGGAGAAGTGGCAACCTTGGAAGGAGCCAGGCGTTTCGCTCAGCAGAAGCTTGAATCATTTCGAAGCACTTTCAATCGATTGAAAAATAAC
This sequence comes from Vicia faba, assembly GCA_948472305.1. Taxonomy (NCBI): domain Eukaryota; kingdom Viridiplantae; phylum Streptophyta; class Magnoliopsida; order Fabales; family Fabaceae; genus Vicia; species Vicia faba. The sequence goes on from OX451737.1 coordinate 1,672,381,683, forward strand.
TCTTATTTCTAGATTTTGATGTTTATTTGACTACAATTTTGGTTTCTTATATGTAATATTCGAACAACGCCATTTTGGCATTTTATCTTGCCATTTTGGCCTTTTATAACATCTTGGTTACGCTGTTACTATTCGAATCTCCTGCAGGCGTGGCTTATATTTCTTTAAATATTTCCCATTAACCTTTAGGATACGTTTATCATCCACCAGTTCTTCGATTTCGTATGCATTGTTTGAGAATACTTTTAATATTCGAAAAGGTACTTCCCAATGAGGTGACCATTTACCTAATGCTTTATTTTTCTTGTCCATAGGCAATATGACTCTCCAAACTAAGTCATTAATAATGAATACTTTTTTCTTCACCCTTTTATTGTATGTTCTGGCCACTCTTTCTTTTTGTCTCATCAAAATTTCCAATGCATGTAATCTAATTTCGTCCAACTCAACTAATTCATTCATCATCATTTCCCAATATAATGCAGCTGGGATTTCGTTTTGTCTCTGAATTCGAACTGATTGTAGATGAATTTCTACTGGCAACACTGCATCATGACCAAATGTGAGTTGGAAAGGCGTAGTGTTAGTAGCTTCCTTAGGAGATGTTCTACAAGTCCATAATATTTGGTCCAGAGTTTTGTGCCAGTTTCTTGGCTTTTTGCCAATATGCTTCTTGATTAATCCTATTATTACTTTATTTGCTGCTTCGACTTGACCGTTTGCTTGAGCATAATATGGCGTTGATGTTAGCAAGCTAAACCCCATTTCTTGGGCAAATCCTTGCATCTTTCTACCAGTAAACACAGAGCCTTGGTATGTGGTTATGCTCTCTGGCAATCCGAACCTATAGATAATGTGCTTTTGTATAAATTCAATAATAGCCTCTTGATCAGCAACTATCAGTGGTATAGCTTCGATCCATTTGGTAAAATAATTTATTCCCACCAAGATGTATTTCTGTCCTTTGGACGAAGCAGGATTTATTTCTCCTATCAAATCCAATGCCCATCCTCTAAATGGCCATGGTTTGATGATCGAATGCAACTCACTTGCAGGGGCATGTTGAATCCCTGCATGTTTCTGACATTCCTCACATCCTTTAGCAAAGTCTATGCAATCTTTGAGCATGCTAGGCCAATACAAGCCGTATCGAAGTAACAACCATTTCATTTTATGGCCTGCTTGATGTGCCCCACATGCCCCATTATGGACTTCTGACAATGCTAAATATGCCTCACTTTCTCCTAGGCATTTCAATAATACACCCTCTTGGATCTTTTTAAACAATTCGTTCCCCATGAGGAGATATGACAATGCTCTGTATTTTGTCTTTCTATCCACGTTTAGAGTTGGGTCTGCTAAATAACTCTTCAGTGGACTTCGCCAATCTGCATCTGACAAAGTATTTATGGCTAATATTTCGAATCCCTGTTTCTCAGCATATCCCAATTTCATACTTTCCAGATCCGATGGTGTGAATCTAGTAGCCATAACTCTACCCCTTAATTCAACTAAATCCTTAAAGTTCTTGGTAGACACTTTATAACCTGAAGCCAACTGCGCTAAGTCATTTGCTTCTTGGTTCTCTATTCTTGGTATGTGTTGAATATCCATGTATTCAAATTTCCTCAATAGCATATTGACTATGACAAAGTATACCATTAAGTTTTCCTTTATGCACTTATATTCCTTTGTGATTTGTTTGACCACTAATTTAGAGTCTCCTTTAATTTCGACTCTGGTTGCCCCCAATTCCAACAAAGCTTCAAGTCCAACAATGAGCGCTTCATACTCAGCTTCGTTGTTCGAGCAACGAGGACCATCTAATTTATACTTGAATTTTGTTGGAATTCCTTCAGGAGAAATCAGAAGGACTCCAACGCCACTTCCATTCCTGTGGGTTGAACCATCAAAGTACAATTTCCATGGTTGCATTTCGACGTAACTCATGACAGTCTGCTCAACCAACGAATGGTCCACAATGAAGTCAGAAATCACTTGACCTTTCATAGCTTTTAAAGGCATGAAAGTCAAAGAATATTCTATTAAGGCTAAAGCCCATTTACCAACTCTGCTATGCATTATTGGTTTTGAAAGCATATGTTTAATAACATCGAAATGAGATGAAACATAAACATCAACAGGTTTTATATAATACTTGAGTTTCATACAAGAGAAATACAAACAGAGACATAGCTTTTCTAAATTGCTATATCTGGTCTCTGCATCATTTAGCACTCTACTTAAATAGTATATGGCTCTTTCGATGCCATTGCTATCTTCTTGTGCTAGCATACTACCTATACTAACTTCAGAGGCAGATATGTACAATCTCATGGGCTTCCCCCATGAAGGTGGAGACAAAATAGGAGGATGAGAAAGGTATTCTTTTATTCTGTCAAATGCCTCCTGGTGAGCTTCGTTCCATTCGAAGGCTTGGCCTTGCTTTAGACGAAGTAACGGAGAGAAAGCTTGGGTTCTTCCACTCAGGTTCGAAATGAATCTTCTGAGGAAGTTAATTTTCCCTAGCAGAGATTGCAATTCCCTTTTTGACGTAGGTGCTTTCGTCTCCATTATGGCTTTGGTTTTGTTCTGGTTGATTTCAATCCCTTTCTTGTGAACCACAAAACCAAGAAAATCTCCAGCCTGCACAAAAAATGCACATTTAAGGGGATTCATCTTTAAGCCATGTTTTCTCATTCGCTCGAATGATTGGCTCAAATGATGCAAATGTGTTTCTGCAGATATAGATTTGATGACTATATCATCAATATACACCTGCATGAAGGTTTCAATGAAATCATGAAAAATTGAATTCATTTCCCTTTGATAAGTTGCCCCAGCGTTCTTTAAACCAAAAGGCATCACCACCCATTCGTAGGTGCCTAAGGCTCCTAGGCAACGAAATGCTGTCTTTGCAACATCTTCTTCAGCAATGAAAATCTGATTATACCCAGAGTATCCATCTAACATACTCAAGTATTCGAACCCTGCAGCAGAATCTACTAGCATTTCTGCCACAGGCATGGAATATTCATCTTTAGGGGTTGCAGTGTTTAAATCCCTAAAATCTATGCAAATTCTTAAAGAACCATTTTTCTTAATAACAGGTACTATGTTTGCTAACCATTCGACGTACCTTGTTGTTCTGATGAATTTGCAACGCAACAACCTTTCGATCTCAGCTTTAATTTTTGTGAGAACCGCTGGTGCGAATCTTCTGGGAGTTTGTTTGATGGGCCTCTTGCCATCTTTGATTGGCAGTCTGTGTTCGACCAACTCCCTCTTTAAACCAGGCATCTCGTCATAATCCCATGCGAAGCAATCTTTATTATCCTTGAGGACTTCGATTACTTCCTTCTTGAGGCCTGGGCTAAGTTTTGCACTTATGTAGGTTATTCTTTTCGTTTTTTCATCCCCTAAGTTGACTTCTTCGAGTGGATCTTGTGCCAACATTTTGGCACTTGAGTTTATGGGGTCCCTTTCGAAGCCTAAGGGTTCTTTATCATAGATGGCATCCAACCTTTGATCCATCTCAAACTCTTCGAAGGGTGAGCATTTCGAGCCATCCCCACTTACTTCGTTCATCTTTATAGTTGATTTATTCATTTCAGCCTCTAAGGCCGCTTTTGATTCGTTCTCAGCAATATAGGCCGAAATCCTTTCGAAAAAAGTGGACTCAGTCATGGATAAGGTTGTCGAAGTCCCAGCCTGCTGGCCGTTTTTGTATAGTGCTTTCGACTCCCTCTTCTTCACTGATTATTATTCTATCCCAGTAAATGCCATCATGGCGAAGGGTCATGTAGTAGTGGGCGTTTCTGGTTTCATTAATATCATCATTTGGAACACACAGAGCAATCTTTGCCATATTTTTATCATAATCCCTCTTGTCAACTAAATTGACCGTTGACATAAAGTAACTCTGGTCTGCTTCGATGTTTTCCACGATTCCATCATCTCTCCACAGAACTAGTCGCTGGTGCATTGACGAAGGAACTGCCCCCACGCCCTGGATCCACTCCCTTCCCAGCAATAAGTTATAGTTGGCCTTGGCTTCGATCACCATAAACATGGTGGGCCTACAGCTTGAGCCTATTGTCAATTCCAACTGGACCACTCCCAGTGTTTTGCCCACTTTTCCCTCATAATTGGACAGAACCATATTATGGGGCTTGATGTCTCCTTCGCGGATCTCTAATCTTTTTAGCATGAAATGGGGTATCAAATTGACTGCAACACCCCCATCCACTAGAACTTTGTTCACACCATGGACACGAACTTTCGCCCGAATAAAAAGTGGCTTGAGATGGTTCTTCATAGCAGGTTCTGGACGTTCAAAGAACGCATTTTGTTCCTCAACAGCCCCATTGTCCATCACATAGTAGCACACAGGCCTATGTTTCATCAAATCTGTGGTGTCTTCCTCCTCATATTCATCGATTTCGGTTTCCTGCCCAAATTCGCAGGGAAGCACAGACACCACGTTACAGTTCAGGTTGAATGAAGACTCCCCCTCCGGTTCGAAGTTATCTGTTATCATATCTTTGTCCTCTTCTGGGCCTGGAGTGTATTCCTTTGGTTCATCGCGTTGTACTTAAGAGAAAAGCCTCCTATTGACTGGAGGTTTGTCTTCAGTTTGATTTTTTGGTTTGTTGGTGCTAGATTCACCTTGGTTCTTTGTTGAAGTAACCCCTTTGTTTGCCACAGCTTCCCTCTCAGCCTTTCGAATCCTTTACTGTCTGCGCCACTGGGATCTTGACATGGGGTTCCTTCCTTTGTAATTTTCTAATCTCACCTCCTCCCTTTTTGCTGTGTTGAATTGCCTTCTGTATGTCACAGCATGGCGTGCATTTCGTTCGGCGTTTCTCCATCCATCTTTGCCTTTGTCATTTCTGACCTGTAACCATCTATCGGTTGGCACTTCAGCAGGGAGTTTGAAAGTCACTCTTCGAGCAGCCTTGGGGTGAGGGCTATCAGGCCTTCGCTGTTTGTGTCTGCTGTCGAAACGTGGGCCCATCTGGACAGTTTCTTGATGGTTCCAGCAAGGGGCGAAGGGAATCGTTTCGAAGGCTCTGGCCATGCTTTGGTCATACATAACAGAACACCTTGGGCAAATCAAGCACTTGGTTACCCCTTTGTAGCAGCGAAACACAAATTCCAGCAAACTTTCTCCAGCCTTGGGATAACACCTAAAAAGCTGGTTATCCTGGCGCCAATTGTTGCCAGTTCGAGTCCTCTGTACCCTTTCAAAATTCGCAGCGATTCTTTGATTGCAGAGGATGCTGCACCTAGGGCATAATATCATGCCTGAATCTCCTTTGTGGCATGTCATGAGGTAATCCTTGAGACTAACATCTCCAGTGTGATTATCATCCATTCTATACTTTTCTTTTTCTAAGTATTTTTCTACTTCCTCCATCTCAGAGCGAGGCCTTTCCATATCCACCATATTTATCTCAACATCTTCCCCCTTAGCCTCATCATCGCCCCATCCTGTGGGCTTTATATCCTTAATCTGAACCTTCGAACTCTCTGGGGCAGAATATTTGACCAAATAGTCAAATTTTCCACTGGGTTCCCCTAGAGTGTCCCATATTTCCTTCTGAGGGGAAATTGGTTTCGTGATTTGGACTTTCTCCAATTCCAGCCTCAAGCCTTCAGTGACTTGTGTTAGTTCTTGGTTTTGATTTCCCTGGCCTTCAGTAGCCTGGGTTTCTCTTGCAACAGCTACAGGTGCGGCAATCGAAGTCTCTGGCGTATTCTGGATGTCTTCAGTGACCTCCTTATTGACTTCGACCATCACCCAGTTTTCAGTTTCAGTACCCTTCTCTCCTGTTAGGGCGTCGCTTTGATCAGTTTCCACCATGTTGATCTCTCCAATGCATGCAGGCTCGGAGTAGTTGGTGTCTGCAACGTCCAAGGGATCTTCGTCCACTTTCATCTTCACCTTATCAACAAACTTTAGTCTGCCATCTTTGATTGCGTTTTAAATTAGGTCCCTGAAAAGAAAACATTGTGAGGTTTTGTGGCCTAGGAAACTATGATATTTGCAAAGTCCTCTCTTCTTTCTCTGATCCAAAGGAGGTATTTTGACATTTGATGGCACAATTAGTTGGCCATCTTTGACAAGTAAGTCAAAAATCTCGTCACATTTAGTGACATCGAAGGTATAAACCTTCCTTGGGAATTTGTCACTTTTCTCATTTTCAACAATCTCTTTCCCTTTTGTGGGAACCAATAATTTGCAGGAATAAGGCGGAGCCTGTTTTAATTCAGCGAGGTCGATTTCGACCTCTTCGAATTCGAATTCAGGATATTCTTCTGCTTCCTCAGTCCCAACATAGGAAATCCTTTCTTTCTTGCTATTCTTAAAGACTCTGGATTTTTCGGCCTTTAGCCTTTCAACCTGTCGAACCCTATCGGCTAACTAAGCCATATCCCTCAAATATTGAGTGTCTAGTTTCTTTCGAATAGAGTAATACAAGCCACCAGCGGCCATTTCGACTAACTCATGTTCAGGCACTACTGTGTAACATCTGGATTTCAAAAGCCTAAATCTATTCAGATAATCATCTATGGGTTCGGTGAACTTTCTCTTAACACTGGCCAATTCCTTCAAGCTTATTTTCGAATGTCCCATGTAAAATTGTTCATGGAATAATCTCTCCAAGAGAGCCCAAGTATCAATGGACCCAGGAGGCAAAGTGGTAAACCATGTGAAGGCGTTTTTAGTCAAGGAACTTGGGAAGTATTTGATCCTGAGATCTTCATTATTGGCTATATCTCCCGCTTCGGTTAGATATCTCGCTATGTGTTCGACTGTTGACTCATTGGTATCCCCAACGAACTTTGTAAATTTAGGGACTTTATATCCCCTTGGTAAATCAGTATGCATTATGCAATCCAATATAGGAGAAGCATAATTTGGCCTTCTCATTCCTGTGTTGAGGCCATTCTGGGCCATGACTCTCTCTATCATGGTGGTTAGATTGTTTTCTGCCAAGATGTTATCGTTTCGAATTCTATGAACGACAGCATCGGCATCTTGATTTCGACCAACCAAGACAACTCCCCTAGGTTGTTCTTCTAGAAACTCTGGGGCTTCTAGCCTTTCGACCCTTGCCCCTGGTTCCATAATTTCTCTTTGTGGGCCTGGGATTATTGGGGCTTCTAACCTTGGTGCCCTGGCCCCTAAGTTAACTTCTTCTCTGGGTGGTCTATAAATTGGGTCGTTAGCAATTTGTTCTATAACAGGCATGTTTGCTCGAAATCCCGCCTGATTCTGCCTACGCCTTTCTGGGGGAGCAAAGAAATCTGCTATTCGACTCATGTTGTCAGTGTTTTCCCTGTTTGTCACAGTCACATTTTGCACTATTGGGGCAAATATCTCCTGCATGGTTTGTGCTAACACCCCTATCATATTATGGTTACTGTCATCCATCAATTTCCTAAAAGCCAACTGGTTTTCTGTGGTTAAAATAGGCATTGTGCTATAACCCACTGACCCTTGGTTATTTGTCATAAACTGATTCGCCCCAGACCCAGACCCTAGTTGTGGGGATGAATTCGATGTGGAATTGTGTAAACCTGCCATAAAAGATGTTGGCATTCCATAAGAGGAATTTCTGGTCCTATTTCCATCGAAACCGGGTGGTCTAGTCAATGGAGTGGCGAAATGGGATTGTGTCCCTGATGGTGGAACGAATCCCCCAGGGTAACCAATGGTTCCAGTATTTCCTAAAATCGAACTATTAGTTGATATGCCACTTACTCCATTGGTGGCTATATTACTGGTTGAAGATGCAACAGACTGTGCATTCGAAGGGATCACATTAGATGTTCCGATCGAAGTGGACACATTAGTGCCTATTGTATGTGGGGAATTTTGTTCCCCTTGTTGATTGTCAGAATTAGACATTTTGTCCAAACATTTTCTTCTGGATAAAGGTTGGTTGCTGTTGGTTATTTTACCACTTCTCAGGTTCATAAAACAGCAAACTTCTTAGGTTCCAACGTTTTTATAATGGTTATGTCTCAACAATCTTTATTTCTAATATCCAATTATTGGTCCCACCAGGTGTGCCAATTTGTTTCCAGTGATTTCTGGTAAACAACCGCTAGTCTTCCAAACTATCGAATAATCTTTCTGACTGTTATTCAATTCCTTTGGTAACTCACAGGATCGACTAGATTGATCCTAGGATTCCTTGGTCATTAGGGTAACTCTCATGATCGAACAGATATTCATGGTTGATATTTGAGTGTTGTATAGGTGTTTGGCTTATTTCGATTTCTCTCTTAAGGGTCTAAAGATGTAATCAAAATGTGCGTGTACGAAACTAAGTTGCATGAATAAATGTTAATTGTAAAGACATGTAAAATTGCATAAAAGGCAAGTAAATGGTTTCGAATTATAAAAACAATTAATGTAAAGGATGTTCTGGAACGTAAAAGGTTTGATATATGAAGAAAGAGTTTAATGCAAGAAATCTGTAAATGACTTTAAGTAAAAATAGGCGTTCTAAGGATAAAGCTTGAAGGTAAAGGCATGGAAAGTATGACAGTTTTCTGAAATGTAAAGTGCTTGAAAAGTGAAGAAAGCATTGAAATGTAAAACTTTAATGAAGAGATTTCGAAGTGAAAAGACTGTAAATGAGAAAACTTATAAATGTTATTTGACAGAAAGATAAAGGAAAGTGCTGGAAATGGTAAAAGGTTTTCATTAAATCATAAATATATGGTGCTATCATACGTACATTGCTCTTGCATTCGTTTCCCTTGCCATGTGGTAGTTTGAATGTTACTGAGTATTTAGTACAATAGATATGACACACGAAATCCTAATACTAAGACTTCTATTTATACTAATTCGACCATAACGGTCTTGCTATAAGATTATGCCACGTTCAGAACATGCAGAACAATGCCTCTTTCTTCTTTCCACGTGTCTCCAAATGCTCCAGCACATAAATTTCAAACTTCGAATGTCCCGCTTCCATTTGAATTTCAAATGCTTTGGTACTTCTCCGTTTCGAACGCACTTCCCAGACACAGCCTTGTTGTTATTTCGAGACTTATTTAGATATGTTCCCATAATTTCCACTCGAAGCTCCAGCTTTGACATACTTATTCGAAACACTGCTTCTGCTACTTCGAAACATGACGCTTTGCTTCATTTCGATCGAAACGTTTAGTTCATTTGGATTCTAATAATATTATCAAAATATTCAGCTAACACATACGTACATTGCTCTTGCATTCGTTTCCCTAGCCATGCGGTAATTTGAATGTTTACTGAGTTTTTTGTACAAACAGATATGACACACGAAATCCTAATGCTAAGACTTCTATTTATACTACTTCGACCATAACGGTCTTGCTATAAGATTCTGCCACGTTCAGAACATGCAGAGCAATGCCTCTCTCTTGCTTCCACGTGTCTTCGAATTCTCCAGCCCATATATTTCAAATTTCGAACATCCCGCTTGCATTTGAATTTCAAATGTTTTGGCACTTCTTCGCTTCGAACGCCCTTCTTAGACACAACTTTGTTGTCATTTCGAGACTTCTTTAGATATGTTCTCATAATTGCCACTCGAAGCTCCAAGCTTTGATATGCTCATTCGAAACACTGCTTCTGCTATTTCGAAACATGACGTTTTGTTTCATTTCAATCGAAACGTCCACTTTGTTTTGCTTCTAATAATATTATCAAAATCTTCAGCCAACAAAATGCCCCTTTAAAATATGTATTTCGATTCCTTTGAGAAATACTTATTTTAAACATATACCTAAGATTTTGATGCGACCTTCAAATCATCGTAACATTTAATGCATTTGACTCTAGTCACATCAATCATAACACTTTTTAGATTCCTTAACCGCCTTGAGCCATCTCACAGTATGGTGCAGTTACAAAACAATGATTATCTTTAATCACGCCTATTACCAATGTTAACTTTATGCCACCTCTTTATCAAACCAACCCATGATTTCCACGTATCACAACCTTATTCAGTGGATGCTTAAACTTCCACATTATAAAACCCATCAACTTAGTCCTTTTCTTTTCTTTCCACACTCTGAATCTTTTCTCTTTATTTTCTCACCGAAACCCTAAGCTTTCAACATTCTTCCAACAATGTCTTCTTCTACTTCATCCCAACTCAAAAAGGTTTCCAAGAAGAAAGGAAAGACCGCAGGAACTACAATGGAAAGTTAGGTTGTCACTCACCAAGGTCAATCTGTTCTGGTTCCCCAGATGATCTCAAAGGAGAAAGAAATGCTTTATGCATCCCAGGTACTTATTCCTACCACCGCTGCTGGTAAGAGGTTAGCTTTAATGGGCCCTCTTACAGTTTTTGAAATTTTAAAAGACACCAGGAAAATATTCCCAGTTTGCTATAGTTTCAAACCCCTGTTTAATAAAATGGACGCCCCTAAGGCAATAGAATCTTCAGGCTCAAACACCGTGGAAAATCCAACTGTTCCTCCTAAGGACCCTTTTGTATTAGACTATGTAAAGAGTAATTTTAAACCGTTTCGATCTTGCCCCACCTCCGACACTGCTTATCAAAACTGGTTCAATAAGGTAGAAGCTAAGAAATCCCAGCAATGGGAAGAATTAGGTATCTACAACTTGATTAAGCTGTCGAAGCCAGGTTTCACTTACAGCCACCCATTGTTATTCGCGTCCCTATATTTCTGGGACAGTACTTATAATACTTTCCATCTCCCTGGTGGAATGATTACCCCTACCTTCTTTGACATAGCGGCCATCACTGGGCTATCACCAGTAGGAGAAACATATATCCCTGAAAACGAAGAACATTCGAGTATAATCGACTTCGAAGTCAAACTAGCAAGTTTTTCAAAGTTTATCAGTCACTACCATGCTGAAGGAGACAATGTGTCTGATGTAGAACACATTGCTTTCCTTACCCTATGGCTGTCAAGATATGTCTTCTGCAGTAGATCCCTACAGGTAGCCAGTAGGTTTATTCCTCTAGCTAGGGATTTGCATGAGAACCGGAGAGTGTGCTTAAGTGAACTGCTTTTAGTTGACCTTTATGAAAGCCTAAGGTCAGCTGTTTCGAGCCTAAAATCTCATACCTCCAAGAATATCCTGTTAGCTGGCCCTTTTTGGTTACTTCAGTTATGGCTGAATGCCATGTTCGAACCTTCTTTGCCAACTGCCAACACCATTGATGAACAAGACCCTGAAATAACTGATAGAATCGTTGAAGGCACTAGGCTACGAAGATTAACTCCGAACGATGACAAGGATGACTTCAAAGTCCTATTCTCAAAATACATCATGATATTCTCCAAGAGACATAAGTTCGAAGAGACCATGGCGCCTTTTGCTTCAAGGGCTTATGGACCTTCATGGTTCACCATGGCTCTCTCAGAAGCTGTCAAGAGCAAAGAGATTCAAGATGTATGGAGAGACTTTTTGCTACCCATACTAATCTCCTCAAGAATAACTCCTGCCAAGAATCAGATTTTCCTTTTCGCTTACCAGCCAAATTTTGTTTCGAGACAGTTTGGCTTATGCCAACTAATTCCTGAACCCTTATTTCAAACTGAGAGTGCCATTACCTCTGGGCGAACCTTCAAGGCACGGGAAGCCAAATTACAGCAAGAACAATACCAAGGCTTTGCCCAGTTTGAGCTAATATCTTTCGAACCTACCCATCTTACATCAAAGGGGTTTCTGGAATGGTGGACAAAGTTTTATCAAACTTATATGTTCGATACTCTTACAATTCAGCAGAAACTAACTGATGCCTTCGATGTGCAGGTACCATCCAAGAAAGGTATGTTTACTCATGCCAAAGAGATTAAAGCTTTTCAAAATTATTTCGAAACTACTTATGATCCCACACACTTGGAATCCACTGTGCATCAAGCGGCTGAGACCTTGAAGGAAAAATTCAAAGAAAAAGTTTCTAAGTTAAAACTTCCTTCAGGGTTGTCACCTGAGGATAGGTATAGGTTGGCATTCGAAATGCATCCACCTAAATTTCCTAGATTACCTACCTCAGAACTGGCTCTGGCTTGGTTTCCCCCATACCCTTGGTGGTTCACTTGCAAAGAGATGTTCAAACATCTTCAAAAGAAACCAAAGCCATATGAGACTGTGACATGGGCTCGACACTGGCTCCACGATTTCCCAGGACACCTTCGTTACGACCTTTCTGCCATGTCGATTAAATCTGATCAAGGCACAGGTGCGAATTCTTGGGAAAATCCCAAACGTTTCTCATTTTCTATATCTTTAACTTTGCCTTAATTGTTTCGATTTTCAGCCATCAGGATAAAGACTGCTGCTTCAAAATCGAAAGAAGGGAGCGCCTCTCAAGCCTCTATCGAAACCACTGACAATGTGACTCCATCCGAAACAACCATTGCTGCAACAACAACAACAACACCAACAATACCAACAATAACCAGTGTTCCAACTCCACAGGTAATCACTTAGCCTTGATGTTTCGAATTCACTAATATTTCAATATTTGCATCTAACTCTTTGTTTAAATCTTTTCAGACCAACAAACTTCCGCCCACCACTCCAAAGAAGCGAAAATCAAACACCACTGGGGAAGACCCCAAGGCTGGAGGAAACTTACCAACTGCTTCGAAGAAGAAGCAGAAGAAGGATATTTCGAAAAGCGCTGTACCAACTAGTGTCTCTGGACTCGATTCCATGGATGCTGCTCCCTCACCCAAATCCAAAATTCCATCTTCGACCTCCAACGTAATGTTGGAACGCATAACTAGCAACCTCTCTTCCGAGAGTCCACAGGTAAATTGAACTTTAAACTTTTGACAAAATTATTATTCATTACCTTGGTGCATGCTTTTGATGTTCTTTCGCTCCTTGCAGAATATCTTAAATCCAGCTTCCACTACTTCGACCTCACCATCAAAAGCTGCTGCTCCACTCAACTCCTCTCCTCAAGGAGATTCCAGCAACCTTGTACAGAACAAAGGTTCCTCCAATATGGCGGTTCTGGCTGGAACTTCTGAGCAGCAGGATGATCAGAGTACTTCTCCTCCTCTGAAAGAGACAAATGAAACAACACTTCAAGAAACTGCAGAGGCTTTGCAAAGAACTTCTCTTCAAAAGTCCCCTCTTGAAACCCTTCAAGAGGACCCAAAGGATACTCATGTTGAAGGAGAGTGTGATCGGTGGATCTGGAACTGACTGTTTTACGCTGGTTCGCGAAATGTCGCGGAAGCAAGAGTCGCCACCGTCTTTTATTTTCTCCAAATGGAAAGGACAAAAGCACAGAAAAATTCCTTATAGAGATTGCTCTCGGTTCGGGAGGTAGATTTATAGAAAGGGAAGGTGTTAGCACCCTTTCTATCCATGGTTATCCATGGGCTCTTAGATACTTGCTCATTTGTGTTTTCAAAATTGTTTGCTTGCTTTTTCAACTGTGGGTTTAAAAAGTTTCTTTGAAAATTTCAGTTCGACTCTTGTATCAGTCCTCAAGAGTGTTTGAAAAATTGCTTTTTTGAAAGCTTTTTGAAAGGTGTCGGTGTGAAAAGAAGTTTTTGATTTGTTTTGAAATTAGAGCAAGTATCTACGAGTCATCTGCCTACCCTAAGGAATTCGTCTGTGTAAATGTCCTTAAGATAGTGCCATCCCACCATTGAGAGGTAGGTAACACCACCGTTGGAGGTATTCGGGTCAATTCGAGGGTTCGGGACATTGTGGTCACCAAAGCAATGGGAAGACACCTTAGAAGCTACCCTCATGCCATGTTCATGGACATGAGGACTTACTAAAACGTCCTCTACTCGACGACCACTTTTCGAGGGGCAAGGCAACAGTTAGACGTACCCTAGGGGTGGTGTGTGATTGGTGTGTCATTTTCAGATATGTTTGTCTTGTTCATGCATTGGTGATCTACGCTTTGTTTTTATTTTTGGCATTCATTCTTTCATGCAAATTATTAACAGTTAAAAGGTGCGGAATTAAAAAGTCCTACGCTATTACAAAGGCGCGGGTCTACATCGCCAAATTAATCCAAGACCCGATTTGAATAAAATAAAAATGCGAAAGAATAAATATCCTAATTAATCTATTACAAGGCTTTGGAGTAATTACATGAAATTTACAAAAAGAAACAAAATAAGCGCGCGAAACGGAATTATAATCGGAAGCGAGGGCGTTGGACCCTTTTAAAGAAATTGAATTGAAATTAATAAATTAATTAAGTTTAAATAAAAAGAAAGAATTTTTTTGGAGTTTTTGTATTTATGGAGTTTAATGAGAAAATTAAATTGGAATTAAAAAAGTTAATTAACCCTAGTTCTAAATTGTTTTTAATTTATTAAAAAAAATATTTTTAGTTTAACCTAATTTACATTAATTATTTACATGGCGTATTTATTTATAAAAAATAATTAATATTTAATAATGGTAAAAGAAAAGAAAAAGAATAAAGTATTTAAAACCCTAATTCTACATTTTTTAGTTTATTAAAAAAACATTAAAATTAAACCTAGAATTAAAACTAAATTAATTGTTAAATTTATTTACAAAAATGTTAGTGAATTAAACATTAAAACATATTTTTATTTTTATAGTTTCTGATTTTTTTTGGTATTTTTATGAAAATTAATTTTGATGATTTAACTAAAATAAATAGAAATAAATAGAAAAAATAAAAAGAATGAAAATAAAATGCAAACCAATGGGGGGTGTTGACCCCAATTTTGGAGGTAAATTGCCAGCAATTTGGCCCATTTGAGGAAGGCCATTTTGACTTTTCTGACCACGTGCACATGCGTTGATTGGAGTGTTCCCTGGACATTAGTTCTTGGCCACTGGATGGGCGCTCAGGACCACCTGGCAAGCCGTTGGTGAGGGTACATGATGGATCCCTGGAAGACATGCTGCGTAGGAACAAGTTAAGGAAAAAATATGAAAGATGCAAAAGGGACCTGGGAATCGAACCCAGGTCCCAACATTTACCCACTACACATCCAGCCATCTGAGGTAAGCGCGCACTTTGTATTGGAATTGGCCAGCGAACAACATAACATGACACAATGCTTAGTGATGTCCATCGCGCGAAAATTCAAACGCGCCTATGATCAGTGGACACGTCCTCCATCTTCTTCATGTTTCCTATAAATAAAAAAGAGATAGCGGGGGGTTTTAAACCCCCACTAAATAGTATATGTGAAAATAGCGAATAGGACACCGTTGCTCATAAATTGAGCGCGACATGTGGACTAAATTCGTGTGAAGCTTCTGATTCTAATGGCATAAGTCTTGTTGGCCAATTTTTCCCCAAGCGTAAAGCCCCAATTCATGGTTCCTGAAACCCTAAAAAACAGCCATGGCAATTCTCTATACAAGCAATGTTAATTCAATTCAATGATACCATGAGTTTCAGTGAGTCCATATTAGTGTAAAACAAGCATTAGAATGTATGAATATGGCATGGAAAGGCAAATACGATTATGCAAAATATCAAGAACAGGGCGGCTTCATTCTACCCGTTCTTTGTGTATGGAGATGTGATTTTGGTCCAGAAAGTTTCCTTGATGCCTTGGCAAGCTATTGGAATGCTTATTTCGCTTTGAATTGCACTGGAACTGTGTTTTCAGTTTTGAAGTTTTTTCACAAAAATGCAAAGTGTGTATTCAGGTTTGGGCGCAGCTTGAAGGTCTTGTGCGTTAGGGTTATCATGTGTACATATATGTGAATGTTTTAGGTCAACAAAACAAGCCCAATATCCATGGAATCAATGCTTTTGAATTTTGTGATTTTGCATAATCTTTTTCAATCTTTTTATCATGAAACCTAGCCAATTTGCATGGAATCTTTCTTCTTTGGGCATGCACGAAATCCTTAGGCCTTGATGAGAGATTATACTGCACAAAAAGATTTGAAAACCTTATTTTAGTATTTTCCTTGTAATTAATTTTGATTAAATGAATTAAATAGATTAAATATTCAATTAATTAATTAAAAATAAGAAAATAACTCCCCTTTGGGTCAATGGGTCGTGCATAGCTTTTGGATGATGATTCTTGGAAGAATTTGTGGCCCATTAGCAATTTTGAGGCATTTGAAGTAAAGTTGACTTTTCAAAATTCCCAAAAATTTCCCAATTTCCACAAGGCATATCTTGCTCAATTTTTAAGCTTTGATCATGTTCTTGGACATTTTGGAAAGGTATTGAAGTCCTCTAACCAATGCCTTTGGTCCCATGTCATTTTGATTTACCAATCTCAAGTTATGGTCTTTGACTTAAAGTCCCTTTTTGTTGACTTTTGAAAATGACCTATAATGTTGAAATTGATAACTTTTTGTGAGAGCATTTCTTGGACTTGAAGTGTGAAGAGGAGTTGTAGGAAATGTCTTTCTCTTCAAAATGAGCTTTGGATGGAATTTTTCTGATGAACCATGTGGAAGTTATGCCCTGGTCAAATTACAGTTGACTTTTTCAACTGTCCAAATATGGAAACTTTTGCATCTTGAGACTTTTTGAGCCATGCCTTGAAAATCATGATCAAGAATTGATCAAATGATGTTTGTGGCTTCAAAATAAGATGTTGACCAAAAATTTGGACTTTTGACTGTCAAATGACCATTTTGCCCCTGCAGTTGACTGTTGAGCAATTAGGGTTTTTGACTGTGCAATTTTGTGCTGTAAGTCTTGAAACTTGACATGAGGATGCTTAACAATGTTTATAGGCATGTGGGACTTGTTTGGACCCTTGGAAACCTCAACTTCTTTGTCAGAATCAAAACCCTAGTTTTTGACTGTTAGGAGGCCCTTGAACTGTGCAACCCTTGGGGAGATTTTGAAGCATGCTCTTTGCAAATCTTGAAGAAAATGGGAGGGCAAATTTTGGGGTACAACAGAGAGAAAGCTGATTCTGGTCAAAGAAACAAAGAATCTGCAGAAGAAGAGTCTGAGGAGGAGGATGCCAACGATGGTTCGACTGCTGGGACAAAGTCCAATGCAAATAGCAGCGAAAAAGAAGACATCGAAGTGGTGGACTTGGATGACGATGAAGAAGATAATGAGCACGAAACGAATGAAGGGGATGGTGACACAACCAACAAACCCATGGAAGTCGAATTGGACGTGACTCCTCTACGTGTGGAACTCCCTCAACCGTCTTTGTCTCGAATGACTGACGAGGAGCTTGCACTCCTGAGACGAAATGACCCTATTGGGTACATGAAGGCGAAGCTGGCTCAAAGGGACATTCCACTTGCTAGGGCTGGCACAAGTTCGACTAGCTATCCTCTTCCCACAAATGAAAGAATTGTACTTCTTAATAATATCAGGAAAACAATTCTCAATATGGATATATTCGAAGTGCTCAAACAAGATAGCACTGCTTGCTACACTATGAAGGAGTTGCTTACAAAAGTCAATCTTGCTACCTGCTCCTGGCCAGTTAGTACTATCTTGTTCGATCTTCAATCTTTGCTGGACAACGTAATTGGTTACCTTCTCCAAGATGAATCTGCTGCCAGGAAGGTTCAAGAAAAACGCATTGCAATGGATGCTGCTTATGAACAAGCTTCGAAACTCTCTCAAGAAGCTGAGGATCAAGCTATGCATCTAAAGCAAGCAAAAACTGATTATGAGGCTCGAGCTGAGTCCATCCTTCTCTGGGAAAGGCAGATTCAGGAGCTTCAACAGAAGGTTAAGGAGGCTAAAGAACAACAAATAGCCTTCGAAACCAATACTGCTGGTAACCAATTCGAAGAGCTTCTCAACCATGGGCTTGCAGAAATGGAAATTGCAGAACAACTCAAGGGAGAAGTGGCAACCTTAGAGGGAGCCAGGCGCTTTGCTCAACAGAGAGTTGAATCTTTTCGAAGCACTTTCAACAGATTGAAAAATAATTCTTATTTCTAAATTTCAGTGTTCATTTGACTACAATTTGGTTTTTTATATGTAATATTCGAACAACGCCATTTTGGCATCTCAACTTGCCATTTTGGCATTTTTATAATATTTTGGTTACGTTGTTACTATTCGAATCTCCTGCAGGCGTGGCTTATATTTCTTTAAATATTTCCCATTAACCTTTAGGATACGCTTATCATCCATCAGCTCTTCGATTTCATATGCATTGTTTGAGAATACTTTTAATATTCGAAAAGGTCCTTCCCAATGAGGTGACCATTTACCTAGTGTTTTATTTTTCTTGTCCATGGGTAATATAACTTTCCAGACTAAGTCATTAATAATGAATGCTTTTCTCTTCACCCTTTTGTTATATGTCCTGGCCACTCTTTCTTTTTGTCTCATCAAGATTTCCAATGCATGTAATCTAACTTCGTCCAACTCAACTAATTCATTTATCATCATCTCCCAATATAATGCAGCTGGGATTTCGTTTTGTCTTTGAATTCGAACTGATTGTAGATGAATTTCTACTGGCAGCACTGCATCATGACCAAATGTGAGTTGGAAAGGCGTAGTGTTAGTAGCTTCCTTAGGAGATGTTCTACAGGCCCATAGTATTTGGTCCAAAGTTTTGTGCCAGTTCCTTGGCTTTTTACCAATATGTTTCTTGATTAACCCTATTATCACTTTATTGGCTGCTTCGACTTGACCATTTGCTTGAGCATAATATGGCGTTGATGTTAGCAATCTAAACCCCATTTCTTGGGCAAATTCTTGCATCTTTCTACCAGTAAACACAGAGCCTTGGTCTGTGGTTATGCTCTCTGGCAATCCGAACTTATAGATAATGTGTTTTTGTATAAACTCAATAATAGCCTCTTGATCAGCAACTATTAATGGTACAGCTTCGATCCACTTGGTAAAATAATCTATTCCTACCAAGATATATTTCTGTCCTTTGGACGAAGCAGGATTTATTTCTCCTATCAAATCCAATGCCCATCCTCTAAATGGCCATGGTTTGATGATTGAATGCAACTCACTTGCAGGGGCATGTTGAATCCTTGCATGCTTCTGACATTCCTCACATCCTTTAGCAAAGTCTATACAATCTTTGAGCATGCTAGGCCAATACATGCCATATCGAAACAACATCCATTTCATTTTATGACCTGCTTGATGTGCCCCACATGCCCCATTGTGGACTTCTGACAATGCTAAGTATGCCTCACTTTCTCCTAGGCATTTCAATAATACGCCCTCTTGGGTTTTTTTGAACAATTCGTTCCCCATGAGAAGATATGATAATGCTCTGTATTTCGTCTTTCTATCCACATTCAGAGTTGGGTTTGCTAAATAACTCACCAGTGGACTTCGCCAATCTGCATCCGATAAAGTGTTTATGGCTAATATTTCGAATCCCTGTTTCTCAGCATATCCCAATTTCATACTTTCTAGATCTGATGGTGTGAATCTAGTAGCCATAACTCTACCCCTTAATTCAACTAAATCCTTAAAGTTCCTGGCAGAAACTTTATAACCCGAAGCCACTTGTGCTAAGTCATTTGCTTCTTGGTTCTCTACTCTTGGTATATGTTGAATATCTATGTATTCAAATTTCCTAAGTAGCCTGTTGACTATGACGAATTATATCATCAAGTTTTCCTTTATGCATTTATACTCCTTTGTAATTTGTTTGACCACTAATTCTGAGTCTCCTTTAATTTCGACTCTAGTTGCCCCCAATTCCAACAAAGCTTCAAGTCCAACAATGAGCGCTTCATACTCAGCTTCGTTGTTCGAGCAACGGGGACCATCTAATTTATACTTGAATTTTGTTGGAATTCCTTCAGGAGAAATTAGAAGGACTCCAACACCACTTCCATTCTTGTGGGTTGAACCATCAAAGTATAATTTCCATGGTTGCATTTCGACGTAACTCATGACAGTCAGCTCAACCAATGAATGGTCCACAATGAAGTCAGAAATCACTTGGCCTTTCACAGCTTTTAAAGGCATGAAAGTCAAAGAATATTTTGTTAAGGCTAAAGCCCATTTACCAACTCTGCTATGCATTATTGGTTTTGAAAGCATGTGTTTAATGACATCGAAATGAGATGAAACATAAACATCAACAGGCTTTATATAATACTTGAGTTTCATACAAGAGAAATACAAACAGAGACATAGATTTTCTAAATTGCTATATCTGGTCTCTGCATCATTTAGTACTCTACTTAAATAGTATATGGCTCTTTCGATACCATTGCTATCTTCTTGTGCTAACATACTATCTATACTAACTTCAGAGGCAGATATGTACAATCTCATGGGCTTCCCCCATGAAGGTGGAGACAAGATAGGAGGCTGAGAGAGGTATCTTTTTATCCTGTCAAATGCCTCCTGATGGGCTTCGTTCCATTCGAAGGCTTGGCCTTGCTTTAGACGAAGCAACGGAGAGAAAGCTTGGGTTCTTCCACTCAGATTTGAAATGAACCTTCTGAGGAAGTTAATCTTCCCTAGCAGAGATTGCAGCTCCCTTTTTGACGTAGGTGCTTTCGTCTCCATTATGGCTTTGGTTTTGTTTTGGTTGATCTCAATCCCTTTCTTGTGAACCACAAAACCAAGGAAATCTCCAGCCTTCACAAAAATGCACATTTAAGGGGATTCATCTTTAAGCCATGTTTTCTCATTCGTTCGAATGATTGGCTCAAATGATGCAAATTTGTTTCTGCAAATATAGATTTGATGACTATATCATCAATATACACCTGCATAAAGGTTTCAATGAAATCATGGAAAATCGAATTCATTGCCCTTTGATAAGTTGCCCCAGCGTTCTTTAAACCAAAAGGCATCACCACCCATTCGTAAGTGCCTAAGGCTCCTGGGCAACGAAATGCTGTCTTGGCAACATCTTCTTCAGCAATAAAAATATGATTATACCCAGAGTATCCATCTAACATACTCAAGTATTCGAACCCTGCAGCAGAGTCTACTAGCATTTCTGCCACAGGCATGGAGTACTCATCCTTAGGGGTTGTAGTGTTTAAATCCCTAAAATCTATGCAGATTCTCAAAGAACCATTTTTCTTAATAACAGGTACTATATTTGCTAACCATTCGACGTACCTTGTGGTTCTGATGAATTTGCAACGCAGCAACCTTTCAATCTCAGCTTTAATCTTTGTGAGAACCGCTGGTGCGAATCTTCTAGGAGTTTGTTTGATGGGCTTCTTGCCATCTTTGATTGGCAGTCTGTGTTCGACCAACTCCCTCTTTAAACCAGGCATTTCGTCATAATCCCATGCGAAGCAATCTTTGTTTTTCTTGAGGACTTCGATTACTTCCTGCTTGAGGCCTGGGCTAAGTTTTGCACTTATGTAGGTTATTCTTTTCGTTTTTTCATCCCCTAAGTTGACTTCTTCGAGTGGATCCTGCGCCAACATTTTGGCACCTGAGTCTATGGGGTCCTTTTCGAAGCCTAAGGGTTCTTTATCGTAGATGGCGTCCAACCTTTGATCCATCTCAAGTTCTTTAAAGGGTGAGCATTTCGAGCCATCCCCGCTTATTTCGTTCATCTTTACAGCTAATTTATTTATTTCAGCCTCTAAGGCCGCTTTTGATTCGTTCTCAGCCATATAGGCCGAAATCCTTTTGAAAAAGGTGGACTCAGTCATGGATAAGGTTGTCGAAGTCCCAGCCTGCTGGCCGTCTTTGTATAGTACTTTCGACTCCCTCGTCTTCGCTGATTATTCTCCTATCCCAGTATAGGCCATCATGGCGAAGGGTCATGTAGTAGTGGGCGTTTCTGGTTTCGTTGATCTCATCATTTGGAACACACGGAGCAATCTTTGCCAGATGTTTATCATAATCCCTCTTGTCAACTAAATTGACTGTTGACATAAAGTAACTCTGGTCTGCTTCGATGTTTTCCACGATCCCATCATCTCTCCATAGAACTAGTCGCTGATGCATTGACGAAGGAACCGCCCCTACGCCATGGATCCACTCCCTTCCCAGCAATAAGTTATAGTTGGCCTTGGCTTCGATCACCATAAACATGGTGGGCCTACAGCTTGAGCCTATTGTTAAGTCCAACTGAACCACTCCCAGTGTTTTGCCCACTTTCCCCTCATAATTGGATAGAACCATATTGTGGGGCTTGATGTCTCCTTCGCGGATCTCTAATCTTTTGAGCATGAAGTGGGGTATCAAATTGACTGCAGCACCCCCATCCACTAGAACCTTATTCACGCCATGGGCGCCAACTTTTGCCCGAATAAATAGTGGCTTAAGATGGTTCTTCATAGCAGGTTCTGGACGTTCGAAGAATGCATTTTGCTCCTCGACAGCCCTATTGTCCATTACATAGTAGCACACAGGCCTATGCTTCATCAAGTCTATGGTATCTTCTTCCTCATATTCATCAATTTCAGTTTCCCGTCCAAATTCACAAGGAAGCACAAATACCACGTTGCAGTTTAGGTTGAAGGAAGATTCCCCCTCCGATTCGAAGTTATCTGTTATCATATCTTCGTCTTCTTCTGGGCCTGGAGTGTATTCCTTTGGTTCATCCAGTTGTACTTCAGAGAAAAGCCTCCTATTAACTGGAGGTTTGTCTTCAGTTTTATTTTTTGGTGTGGGTTTATTGGTGCTTGATTCACCTTGGTTCTTTGTTGAAGTGACCCCTTTATTTGCCACAGCTTCCCTCTCAGCCTTTCGAACCCTCTGTTGCCTGCGCCACTGGGATCTCGACATGGGGTTCCTTCCTTTGTAGTTTTCTAATCTTACCTCTTCCCTATTTGCTATGTTGAATTGCCTTCTGTATATCATAGCATGGCGTGCATTTCGTTCGGTGTTTCTCCATCTGTCTTTGCCTTTGTCATTTCTGACTTGCAGCCATCTGTCGGTTGGCACTTCAGCAGGGAGTTTGAAAGTCACTCTTCGAGCAGCCTTGGGGTGAGGGCTATCAGGCCTTCGTTGTTTGTGTCTGTTGTCGAAACGTGGGCCCATCTGGACAGTTTCTTGATGGTTCCAGCAAGTGGCGAAGGGAATTGTTTCGAAGGCTCTGGCCATGCTTTGATCATACACAGCTGAACACCTTGGGCATATCAAGCACTTGGTTGCCCCTTTGTAGCAGCGAAACACAAATTCCAGCAAACTTTCTCCGGCCTTGGGATAACACTTGAATAGCTGGTTATCCTGGCGCCAATTGTTGCCAGTTTGAGCCCTCTGTACCCTTTCGAAGTTCGCAGCGATTCTCTGATTGCAGAGGATGCTGCACCTAGGGCACAATATCATTCCTGTATCTCCCTTGTGGCACGTCATGAGGTAATCCTTGAGACTAGCATCTCCAGCATGATTATCCTCCATTTTATACTTCTCTTTTTCCAAGTATCTTTCTACCTCCTCCATCTCAGAGTGAGGTCTTTCCATGTCCACCATGTTTACCTCAACATCTTCCCCCTTAGCTTCATCATCTCCCCATCCTGTGGGTTTTATATCTTCAATGTGGACCTTCGAACTCTCTGGGGCAGAATATTTGACCAAATAGTCAAATTTTCTAATGGGTTCCCCTAGAGTGTCCCATATTTCCTTCTGAGGGGAAGTTGGCTTCGTGATTTGGACTTTATCAAATTCTAGCCTCAGGCCTTCAGTGACCTGTGTTAACTCTTGGTTTTGATTTTCCTGGCCTTCAGTAGCCTGGGTTTCTTTTGCAACAGCTACAGGTGCTGCTTCAATCGAAGTCTCTGGTAGCTTCTGGACGTCTTCAGTGACCTCCTTATCGACTTCGACTATCACCCAACTTTCGTTTTCAGTACCTTTCTCTCCTATTGGGGCATCACTTTGGTCAGCTTCCACCATGTTAATCTCTCCAATGCATGCAGGCTCGGAGTAGTTGGTGTCTGCGACGTCCAAGGGATCTTCGTCCACTTTCATCTTTGCTTTATCAGCAAACTTCAGTCTGCCATCTTTGATTGCATTCTGAATTAGGTCCCTGAAAAGAAAACACTGTGAGGTTTTGTGGCCTAGGAAACTATGATATTTGCAAAATCCTCTCTTCTTTCTTTGATCTAAAGGAGGAATTTTGACATTTGATGGCACAATGAGTTGGCCATCTTTGACAAGTAAATCAAAAATCTCGTCACATTTAGTGACATCAAAGGTATAAACCTTCTTTGGGAATTTGTCACTTTTCTCATTTTCAACAATCTCTTTCCCTTTTGTGGGAACTAATAACTTGCAGGAGTAAGGTGGTGCCTGTTTCAACTCAGCGAGGTCGATTTCGACCTCTTCGAATTCGAATTCAGGATAATCTTCTGCTTCCTCAGTTCCAACATAGGAGATCCTTTCCTTCTTGTTATTTTTAAAGACTCTGACCTTTTCGGCTTTTAGCCTTTCGACCTGTCGAACCCTATCGGCTAACTGAGCCATGTCCCTCAAATATTGAGTGTCTAGTTTCTTTCTAATGGAGTAATCCAGGCCACCAGCGGCCATTTCGACTAACTCATGTTCAGGCACCACTGTGTAACATCTGGATTTCAAAAGCCTAAACCTATTCAGATAATCATCTATGGGTTCTGTGAACTTTCTCTTGACACTGGCTAATTCCTTCAAGCTTATTTTTGACTGTCCCATGTAAAACTGTTCATGGAATAATCTCTCCAAAAGAGCCCAAGTATCAATGGACCCAGGAGGCAAAGTGGTGAACCATGTGAAGGCGTTTTTAGTCAGGGAACTTGGGAAGTATTTGATCATGAGGTCTTCATTATTGGCTATATCTCCCGCTTCGGTTAGATATCTGGCTATATGTTCGACTGTTGACTCATTGGTATCCCCAGCGAACTTTGTAAATTTAGGGACTTTATACCCCCTTGGTAAATCAGTATGCATTATGCAATCTAATATAGGAGAAGCATAATTTGGCCTTCTAATTCTTGTGTTGAGGCCATTTTGGGCCACGACTCTCTCTATCATGGTGGTTAAATTGTTTTCTGCCAAGATGTTATCATTTCGAATTCTATGAACGACAGCATCAGCATCTTGATTTCGACCCACCATGACAACCCCCCTAGGTTGTTCTTCTCGAAACTCTGGGACTTCTAGCCTTTCGATCCTTTCCCCTGGTTCCATAATTTCTCTTTGTGGGCCTGGGATTATTGGGGCTTCTAACCTTGGTGCCCTGGCCCCTAAGTTAACTTCTTCTCTGGGTGGTCTATAAATTGGGTCGTTAGCAATTTGTTCTATAACAGGCATGTTTGCTCGAAATCCCGCCTGATTCTTCCTACGCCTTTCTGGGGGAGTGTGATCGGTGGATCTGGAACTGACTGTTTAGTGCTGGTTCGCGAAATGTCGCGGAAGCAAGAGTCGCCACCGTCTTTTATTTTCTCCAAATGGAAAGGACAAAAGCACAGAAAAATTCCTTAAAGAGATTGCTCTCGGTTCGGGAGGTAGATTACAGAAAGGGAAGGTGTTAGCACCCTTTCTATCCATGGTTATCCATGGGCTCTTAGATACTTGCTCATTTGTGTTTTCAAAAATGGTTTGTTTGCTTTTCAACTGTGGGTTTTAAAAAGTTTTCTTTGAAAAAATTCAGATCGACTCATGCGTCAGAGTGTTTGAAAAATTGTTTTGAAAGCTTTTGAAAAGTGTCGGTGTGAAAAGATTTTTATTTGTTTTGAAGATTAGAGCAAGTATCCTTGAGAACCTACCTACCCTGAGGAATTCGTCTGTGTAAATGTCCTTTAAAGTAGTGCTATCCCACCATTGAGAGGTAGGTAGCACCACCGTTGGAGGTGTTCGGGTCAATTCGAAGGTTCGGGACGTGGTGATCACCAGAGCAACGGGAAGACACCTTAGAAGCTACCCTCATGCCAGGTTCCCGGATCATGAGGACTTACTAAGACATCCTCTACTCGACGATCACCTTTCGAAAGGCAAGGCAACAGTGAGGCGTACCCTAGGGGTGGTGTGTGATTTGTGTGTCAGATTCAGATATTTTATCTTGTCATGTTGTTAGTGATCTATGCGCTTGTTTTTATTTTTGTCCATTCATTCTTGCATGCCATTATTTAACAGTTAAAATATTGCGAGAAATAAAAAGTTCCTAAACTATTACAAAGGCGCGGGTCCACATCGCCAAATTAAACCAGGACCCGATTTGACATAAAATAAAGAAATAAAATGCGGGAAATATAAAATGTCCGAGTTACATGGCTTGAGCAATTACATAATATTTGAAAGAAAATAAATGTGCGAAAGAAATAAAAATAGAACGTTCGAGGGCGTTGGACCCTTTAAAGAAATTAAATGAAATTAAAAAGCTAATTAATTATTTAATAAAAGGAAAGAAATGTTTTTTAGTTTTTTTGTATTTATGAAATAAAGAAAATTAAAATTAAAAGAAACTCTAATTCTAAGTTTTTTTAATTATTAATGAAAATGTTAAAGTTTAACCTAATTTACTAAATATTTAATGTACATGTTTATTTACAAAAATATTTAATAATTAATAACAATAATAATAAGAAAAAATTATTTATTAAAAAGATGATGAAAAGTTAAAAACCCTAATTTCTACATATTTTAATTTGTTAAGAAAAAGATTAAAGTTTTAAAACCTAATTTACTAAACTAATTATTAAAGTTTATTTACAAAATAAATTAATAGTGAAATAATAATAATTAAATATATTTTAGTTTCTGATGTTTTATCTTATGAAAATTAATTTATAAAATTAAAGAAAACAATTGAAAACAATTAAAAGAATAAAAAGGAAAATCAAATAAAAAAATAAAAATGTGCAAACCATGGGGGGTATTCAGACCCAAAGGGAGGTTTTTTGTGAGAAATCTGGCCCATTAGACAAAAAGCTTTGTTTGACTTTCTGGCATCACGTGCGTGTTCATTGACTCCTGAGTACCGTGGTCTGCATTCTTTGACCATTGGATTGGGTTTCATGCATAAGTTGTTCTTTTGGCCATTTGGCTTTTGGCCATTTGTGTTCTGGCCTCAACGTTCCTTATTCTTCTCAGGATGTCTGTCTCGCCATATATTGGTGTCATGCATAAGTTTTTCTACTTTGGCCATTTGGCTTTTGGCTTTTGGCCATTTGGCTTTTGGCCTCAACGTTCCTTAATGAACCTGCATGAGATCCTGTCTAAATCTGCAGTGTTGAATCTCACGAACACATTAAATAAAATCATAAAATGCAAATAAAGTCAATATATGAAGAAATTTAATGTTTAGGCACAATATGGCATGTATGAATGATTATACCCTTTTGATCATGGAGATCAAATCAATCTTACCCTTATTGGAAAATCAGTGGCCTGAATGCTTTTATGCCTTACTGGAAAATTAGGATCATGGAGATCAAGCCAGCCTTACCCTTACTGAAGAAGTAGTGAGGTGTTGGTTTGTAACTGTGATGGCTGTTTGTAGTGAGAGAGGGATTTGTAATAAGGATTTCAAGGTTTTAGGGTTCTTGAAAGAGTTTGATATTCTAACAGTGTTGTGGCAAGGTTTTTTCTCTCTTTTTTCCTCTTTGGTTTGTGTGACAAGAAGGTGATTATATAGTGGAAATTAGGGTAAAGAAAATGGGCTTTGAATGTGCAATTGGGCCTCCAATATTCACTTGAATTCGTCACTTTCCAGGCTAAATCGCAGGGACTTAAGTGCATTTTTTGAAGTTGAAATGTGAAAACAAAATGTAGCCGACATCGAGAACTAACTCCTGTCCGAAAATCGACTCAATCGGATAAACGGTGAATTAGTTATGAATTTTTGAAGTTTCAGCTCAGACAAACTTATTTTGGGCTCCAGTGTCGACTCTGACACGTTCTTCAATAAAAAACTGGTATTGATCGGTGCATAATCCGGTCTCGACTTTTGAAGCAAAGTTGTAGATCTACGAGTCAGGGACCTTGTGTAAAAATATGAGCCCAATCCGATAAAAATTGACCGAGTTATGAATTTTCGAAGTTTCGGCCCAGATGAAATAATATTCAGCATTCAGGATTTTCAGCATATCACGCACTCTGAGCAAAACACGAATGCCTTTTGAATACCGTTTGAACTCAATACCTTCTGTGAAAATGTAGCCAACTCAATTTGTGAAATTTTGGCACCGGAACCAGCTCGATACGATGAAAATCGACCAAGTTATGATTTTTTGAACATGACGCAAATAAACTTCTGTCACAAATTTCTGCACGAAAATACTTGATAAATCCACATTTTTGAAGACCTTCTGATCGAAATTGGCTTCCAGCCGTGAGAGATGAAAACGTAGATAATGTCAAGACGGAATTTTGGCCACCGGAACGGGTTCAAAACGAGTCACGATCTTCAAGTTATGAATTTTTTAGCGCGTAAAAACTGCACTTTCAGCACACTTTTTCACTATATTTCTTCAAGAAAACTCACACATTCGGATACCTTCTTTAAAGAATTGACTCTTGAGCCGAACCTGAATTTGAGAATACGTTATCAGAGATATCTTGGCGAAAGAATACCTGAATATGACGCGCCAGGTTGGACTTGTGAATTTTTCTTGAAATGTTTTTTTGAGAAATATGGGAGGGCAAATTTTGGGGTACAACAGTTGCCCCTGTTCAATCTTCTTAAACCTGAGGATGCAGATTGGCTGACGTGCCTTTCGTAATCCGAGGGTGGAAGATGATTAAACACTAGAGTGCCCAGAAATTTGCGCTCACATAGTAGCAGTGCGATGATGGAATGGGCTTATAGATGCCATTTAGAGGTTGATGAATAGGATGATGGGCTTATAGATGCCATCTGGATGTTGATCGCGTAAGAGATTCCTTAGCGAGAACCTGCATACCTGCAAAAGAAAAATGAGTACCTGACATGTTGCAGGAGCTGTTTTCAGATGCTTGGTATAGATATGTCCTGACTGGTTACAGGAGCTGGATCTGGAGCTTCACAAGATGATGAATGAACCAGGGATGGTTACTACCTTAGCACAAACGGTAAGAGAACCTTGGGTGACTTTAACTTCAACAATGCTCGTTGAGAAAAATCTTAGCGGGAATTACCATCTCTGCAGTATCGGGAAGAGAACCATAGGCAATTTATAATCTGAAAGGGAATTGTCACCTCACTCACCGTCGGAGAGGGAACCATAAGAAAAGGAATTATCACCTCACTCACCGTCGGAGAGGGAACCATAGGAGATTATCACCTCACTCGCCGTCGGAGAGGGAACCATCTGAAAAGGAATTATCACCTCACTCACCGTCGGAGAGGGGACCATAGGAGATTATCACCTCACTCACCGTCGGAGAGGGAACCATCTGAAAAGGAATTACCACCTCACTCACCGTCGGAGAGGGAACCATAGGAGACTATCACCTCACTCACCGTCGGAGAGGGAACCATCTGAAAAGGAATTATCACCTCACACTCACCGTCGGAGAGGGAAACATCTGAAAAGGACTTACACCTCACTCACCGTCGGAGAGGGAACCATAGGAGACTATCACCTCACACTCACCGTCGGAGAGGGAAACATTTGAAAAGGACTTACCACCTCACCCACCGTCGGAGAGGGAAACATCGGAGACTATCACCTCACACTCATCGTCGGAGAGGGAAACATCTGAAAAGGACTTACCACCTCACACACCGTCGGAGAGGGAACCATCGGAGACTATCACCTCACACTCATCGTCAGAGAGGGAAACATCTGAAAAGGACTTACCACCCCACACACCGTCGGAGAGGGAACCATAGGAGACTATCACCTCACACTCATCGTCGGAGAGGGAAACATCTGAAAAGGACTTACCACCTCACACACCGTCGGAGAGGGAACCATAGGAGACTATCACCTCACACTCATCGTCGGAGAGGGAAACCTCTGAAAAGGAAATCTGGAAGCAGCATCAGAACGTCACCATCTCTGGGTCATATCTGAAACTATATCTAGAAGGATATCTGGAAGCAGTATCAGAACGTCACCATCTCTGGGTCATATCTGAAACTATATCTAGAAGGAAATCTGGAAGCAGTATCAGAACGTCACCATCTCTGGGTCATATCTGAAACTATATCTAGAAGGATATCTGGAAGCAGTATCAGAACGTCACCATCTCTGGGTCATATCTGAAACTATATCTAGAAGGAAATCTGGAAGCAGTATCAGAACGTCACCATATCTGGGTCATATCTGAAACTATATCTGGAAGGAAATCTGGAAGCAGCATCAGAACGTCGCCATATCTGGTTTACATCTGAAACTATATCTGGAAGGAAATCTGGAAGCAGTATCAGAACGTCACTATATCTGGATCATATCCGAAACTATATCTAGAAGAAATTCAGGAAGCAGCATCAGAACGTCACCATATCTGGATCATATCTGAAACTATATCTAGAAGGAATTCTGGAAGCAGCATCAGAACGTCACCATATCTGGATCATATCTGAAACTATATCTAGAAGGAAATCTGGAAGTAGCATCAGAACGTCACCATATCTGGATCATATCTGAAACTATATCTAGAAAAAATTGCGATAGTTGATAGTAGTCATTTTTGTATTGATCTTTTTCCTGAAAAGGCAAAACATAATTGTATGCAACATCATGATGCATGAACTGTATGTGTATGCAAAATCATGATGCATGAACTGTATGTCTTCAAAATTAATGAGATTCGTGCCATATGATGCATATGCATGCTACAATGCACGAGGGTATGATGTTTATGAATGTCTAAGAAAATAAATCCTTGACGGGTGCCGGGAAGTCGTATCCTGGGCTGATGTTGAGGAATAGATTTTGTTTCCACTGGGGATGATAACTGCAAGAATACCGGTAGGAGAAGATGACTCCGTTGGGGGATGTACTTGGCAAATGACGGATTCTGCGGGGAGAAAAGTACTCTAGTAACCATGCTGAGAAGCAATACTCTGTGGGAAGAGGGATGCCTTGCTGAGTGTTAATAATAACCTGCTGAGGATATCCTTGTTGTTGGAAGTGTTGATAGACTTCGCTGGGGATAGGAAGACTTTGTCGACGACGCTCTTTCCGTGGTTTTTGGCTGAGGATAACCCAGTTATATCCTGTTAAGGAAATAACTCTTTAAATCAAGCCGGACGACGCGTTCGTGTTCTGCGAGGGTAAGCTTCCAGAATTTACTGGGGATAAGCTTACTGCTTGGGGATATGAATTCCAAATTTCCTGGGGAACTGGATTGGACTCTCCTGGGGAAGTATTGAACTGTATTGGTTAAGTTCTTCAACGGAACCTACCCTGATACCTTGGAGGATAGAGCAATCAGACTGCTTAGACCACCCATTATTGTCCCTGTTTCTATGGGGGAGGCACTTGTGGGGTGCTGATAGTCGTTGATGGACAAACCTTTTTCTGGTAGACAGAGTGATGAGATGACAGGACATAGTCGTATACTTTAATCCCTAACTTTTGCCTGGACCGCCCTTTCGGGTTTTCAGTCCACCGGGATACCCATTTTTGCCCAAGCCGCCTTTTCAGGTTTTCGACTTGCCGGGTGTATAGATTTTTCATTTCATCCCTTCATTTTGCCCGAACCCTTTTGGTTCGCCGGGAAGCCCTAATTTTTGCCTAGGTACGTCAACCTAGCGGGTCTTTGATTTTGCGTAGTGTTTTCCGACTATGTCCACGCTCTCAGAATGTCAGGAGTTGCCCCTGTTAGAAGTGTAGTGTTGCCATACTACCAGAAGATCTTCGTTTGATCGTCCAATGCCCCAAGTGACTTAGACGGAGATTTGCCCCAGGCCATTTGGCCTTTTGAGAGATTCTTCGAATCTTGATTGGACTGCCCCAGATGATGGACAATAGTCATGCCATGCCCCTTGATTGGAGATACTCTTGTTCATTAGACTTTCATTGTGCGAATTTTCCTGCTGTTCAACCAAAAAAGTCATATGCAAACACAGTTATGTTAAAAATGCAAAGCTTATGTCTGTCTCGAAGATTTTGAAAATGCATTCTTTTTCATAAAACAAGTGAATGTTTGTAAAACGTGATGTCAACTCTGTATTTACCGTAGGCCTTCAGGAGTCAGGATACCTTTTGTGACAGTATGCTTTCGAGCTAACCCATGCTTCAGCTAGGACTTTTGAGGGTTATAACGTGGCCTGGTTCACGGTTTAAGAAACAAAGGATAAAGGCTCAAATTTTATTTGTACCCACCCGCTCTTCGTGATGTTCTACAAACCTAAACTCAGTTGATCATACGTTAGACCTTGTTTGAGTCTTTGCTTTGATGCTCCAATAATGGTTCAGATGTTGATGATTTCTTTTGAATAGGCAGTCATTTTTTTGCTTTGGTTGAGGGTTTGTGAGACCTCTTTCTTGATTTTTGTTATCCCTTTCTTTTTTTTGCCTGAACTGTTTCCTTTTTTGGAATTACAGTCAGCGGGATGCCCCAGTTTCATAAGTCCCCTTTGTAGGTTTAGACTTTTTTGGGCTTTTCATTTATGATTTTTTTATGACTGCCTGTCCTTATGATTGTTCTGAACCATCACTGTCTCTCTTCGTTTTGTAAGGATCTCTTTTTTGGTGCCATTCGTTATGCACTTGGATCAACTGAGAGACTACCCTGCCCCAGGTTATGATTAAGGGTTTTGATTTTCGAAAATAAAACTCCTACTTCTTTGGCTCAGAGGGGTTGACGAGGGATTATCTTCCTTATGACTCCAGTGTTTAGGGATTGAAACAATGCCTGTACCTCATCAGCGGGGTCTGTTCAAAAGCATACTGTCAAGATCTCGGTATCGTTTTCGTCATCCTCCCTCAAGAGGCTTAGAATTTTAGATCCAGAGTTGACATCAGAAAAAATATGAAAAGAAATTTGAACATAATGAAAACAATTGTATTAATTCCTCAAAACAGACGTATGCGATGCATTGATAGAATAAAAGAGTTTGCTATGACATTAATTGTTTGTATAAGCAAAGAAAAGTACAACTCAAAATTCAAATAAACAAAAGGCTTCAATGATTGGGCAATGGAGCAGTGATTATGTTCGGAGTCTCAGGCACTTCAAACTGAATCTCCCCGGCGTCGATCATGTCTTGAATCTTGTTCTTGAGAGGCCAGCAGTTGTCCGTAGTATGCCCCGGGCTATCAGAATGATACGCGCACCTATCGTTGGGATGATAGTTGGGAGCAGAAGTGTTCGGATTCCGAAGAGGAGCCCTTAAGGTGATCAGCCCTGCCTTCAACATTTGTTGTAGTGCTTGATCCAGTGACATGTGGAGTTTGGTATACTGTCGTTTCTCCTTTCGCTGCTGCCCCTGTCCTTGTTGGGCAGGTCCGGAATTGGAGATCTGGATTGCCCCTACCTCATGACGGCTCTTTTTACCGTGCACAGCATTGGATTCTTTCTTTCCATGATGAGGCTTTTTATCAGAAGGTGCAGCCTCTTGAATTTTCCCAGACCGGATACCAGCTTCTATTCGCTCTCCAGTCAAGATAAGATCTGTGAATCCAGTAGACGAATTCCCGATTAGGTGGTTATAGAACGGACCAGACAGGGTCCCCAAGAACATATCAACAAGTTCCCGATCAGTCAGAGGTGGTTGTACCCTTCCAGCAAGATCCCTCCATTTCTGCGCGTATTCCTTAAAACCTTCACTTGATCCTAACGACATACCCTGGAGTTGGGTACGCGTAGGAGCAAGGTCGGCATTATATTGATACTGCCTGTAGAAAGCAGTAGCCAACTCCTCCCAGTTACGAACCTTGGTCCCATCTAGCTGATAGAACCATTCGAGATGAGTCCCTGAAAGACTCTCCTGAAAGAAGTGGATCCACAAATTCTTGTCCACCGTATATGGTTGAATCTTCCGAACATAGGACCTGAGATGTAACTTGGGACAAGACGCCCCGTCATACTTGGTAAAGGATGGTGCTTTGAACTTCCGAGGAATAACCACACCAGTTGACAAACCCAGATCTCCAAAATCCAGCCCAGGTACTTGTTGGATCTCCATAGCATTCAGCCTATCCTCCAACTGTTTGTACTTGTCCTCAGCCGGAGGGTACTGTTCGTCGTCGAAATCTGTTTCATTGTCAGAGACCACTGGGCTGGGAACCCTTTCCTCTTGATGACTACCTCCCCTCACAGATGGAGTTGTCCTCCCAGTTTCAATCTGCGGTGCATTCCCAGATCTGCGTCTAGGGCTGAACAAAACAGTCCTCTTCTTCTTCTTTTCTTTCTTCAAGAGCAAAGCCTTCAGATCTTGTTGCCCCTGGGTCAAATTCATGATCAGCCCTTGGAACTGGGCATTCTGAGCCTGGAGGGCCTTGATGGACTGCTCAGCTGATGATTCAGGATTCATGACGATCGGCTGAAATAAACAGCGAAGAAGGGTAAGCAACCTGTCAAAGGGATACCTGCAATGCAATGAGATGTATGACATGCATGTAATGTTTTCAAGGACCTCGCGGGGTAAGCAAGAAAATTTGTTAGCATTGGGAATCGGTAACTTGATTGAAGGAACTTCATGTTGTTGAGCGTCCTTCTTCAAGGGTCAAAGGCTCACCATATCCAGTGGGTCATAGCCCCTGACAACCTTAGCTAGAGGAAAATAAATCCTCTTTGCCCCTTGCTGGATAATTGGTTTATCATGACCTGCATCACAAGCCCTTGAGATCCTTGAAATGGGTTAGGATGTGTGCAATGGTATGCAATGGTATGATGTTATGCTATGCATGGGGTGATGTAGGTGAACCCTGTTATGAGTCCCAATTAAGGACTATAAACAAACCCTGCAAGAAATTCAGTATACTTTGTTATGAGTCCCAATTAAGGGCTATAAACAAAACCTGCAAGAGATCTAGCAAACCCTGTTATGAGTCCTAGTTAAGGACTATAAACAAAACCTGCAAGAAATTTGGTAAACCTTTCAGGAGTCCCAATTAAGGACTAAGACAAACCCTGCAAGAAACTTGGTACACCTTGTTATGAGTCCTGGTTAAGGACTAAAACAAAAACCTGTAGGAAATTCAGTAGACCCTGTTATGAGTCCTAGTTAAGGACTATAAACAACGCCTGCAAGCAAACTCAGTGAACCTGTCATGAGTCCCAGTTAAGGACTTAAAACATAACCTGCAAGAAACTAGTGTCAGGTAACAAGCATGTAGATAGTCAAGTACGAAGGCACACAAGTCACACAAGAGAAAGCCCTTAGAGCTTAGGCCAGCATGAGGTCTAGGTACTACCCTCTTTCAGTTTGTTGGTTCATACCTGTCCTAATCAAAAGTAACCGGGTTCTTAGAGGATCCCAATATCATTGACTACCCTCAATCGGTCATAACTCCAGCATCGCAATCTTTTCTTGCAGCCAGAACCATCACGAGAGTTTAGCCTCAATGGGCGTAGCATACTGCTACAATTCTAAAGGCCAAGTTATGTCAATTAAGGTTCTAAGGTTGTTGGTGCTTAATGACTCCTTAGAAGACCCATATTCTCCTCGTTGCGACACAAGGGATATCGGTACAGACCAAGGTGCCACACCAACGTAGCCACTGCTTCACCTGTGTCGGTCTACGCCGGACAGGTCCCTCACAGCTTATGCTACCTAAACAGGGTATCCCCAGATCCGGGTTAGGATCTATGTAACTCCGATGCAACCCACAATAGTAAAGCAAGCAAATCAATGCAATTGAAAACACAGTTATGAACTAGCCCTAAGGTACACCTCACTTTATAAGTTTAGTCCCCAGCAGAGTCGCCAGTTCTGTGATCGGTGGATCTGGAACTGACTGTTTAGTGCTGGTTCGCGAAATGTCGCGGAAGCAAGAGTCGCCACCGTCTTTTATTTTCTCCAAATGGAAAGGACAAAAGCACAGAAAAATTCCTTAAAGAGATTGCTCTCGGTTCGGGAGGTAGATTATAGAAAGGGAAGGTGTTAACACCCTTTCTATCCATGGTTATCCATGGGCTCTTAGATACTTGCTCATTTGTGTTTTCAAAAATGGTTTGTTTGCTTTTCAACTGTGGGTTTTAAAAAGTTTTCTTTGAAAAAATTCAGATCGACTCATGCGTCAGAGTGTTTGAAAAATTGTTTTGAAAGCTTTTGAAAAGTGTCGGTGTGAAAAGATTTTTATTTGTTTTGAAGATTAGAGCAAGTATCCTTGAGAACCTACCTACCCTGAGGAATTCGTCTGTGTAAATGTCCTTTAAAGTAGTGCCATCCCACCATTGAGAGGTAGGTAGCACCACCGTTGGAGGTGTTCGGGTCAATTCGAAGGTTCGGGACGTGGTGATCACCAGAGCAACGGGAAGACACCTTAGAAGCTACCCTCATGCCAGGTTCCCGGATCATGAGGACTTACTAAGACATCCTCTACTCGACGATCACCTTTCGAAAGGCAAGGCAACAGTGAGGCGTACCCTAGGGGTGGTGTGTGATTTGTGTGTCAGATTCAGATATTTTATCTTGTCATGTTGTTAGTGATCTATGCGCTTGTTTTTATTTTTGTCCATTCATTCTTGCATGCCATTATTTAACAGTTAAAATATTGCGAGAAATAAAAAGTTCCTAAACTATTACAAAGGCGCGAGTCCACATCGCCAAATTAAACCAGGACCCGATTTGACATAAAATAAAGAAATAAAATGCGGGAAATATAAAATGTCCGAGTTACATGGCTTGAGCAATTACATAATATTTGAAAGAAAATAAATGTGCGAAAGAAATAAAAATAGAACGTTCGAGGGCGTTGGACCCTTTAAAGAAATTAAATGAAATTAAAAAGCTAATTAATTATTTAATAAAAGGAAAGAAATGTTTTTTAGTTTTTTTGTATTTATGAAATAAAGAAAATTAAAATTAAAAGAAACTCTAATTCTAAGTTTTTTTAATTATTAATGAAAATGTTAAAGTTTAACCTAATTTACTAAATATTTAATGTACATGTTTATTTACAAAAATATTTAATAATTAATAACAATAATAATAAGAAAAAATTATTTATTAAAAAGATGATGAAAAGTTAAAAACCCTAATTTCTACATATTTTAATTTGTTAAGAAAAAGATTAAAGTTTTAAAACCTAATTTACTAAACTAATTATTAAAGTTTATTTACAAAATAAATTAATAGTGAAATAATAATAATTAAATATATTTTAGTTTCTGATGTTTTATCTTATGAAAATTAATTTATGAAATTAAAGAAAACAATTGAAAACAATTAAAAGAATAAAAAGGAAAATCAAATAAAAAAATAAAAATGTGCAAACCATGGGGGGTATTCAGACCCAAAGGGAGGTTTTTTGTGAGAAATCTGGCACATTAGACAAAAAGCTTTGTTTGACTTTCTGGCATCACGTGCGTGTTCATTGACTCCTGAGTACCGTGGTCTGCATTCTTTGACCATTGGATTGGGTTTCATGCATAAGTTGTTCTTTTGGCCATTTGGCTTTTGGCCATTTGTGTTCTGGCCTCAACGTTCCTTATTCTTCTCAGGATGTCTGTCTCGCCATATATTGGTGTCATGCATAAGTTTTTCTACTTTGGCCATTTGGCTTTTGGCTTTTGGCCATTTGGCTTTTGGCCTCAACGTTCCTTAATGAACCTGCATGGGATCCTGTCTAAATCTGCAGTGTTGAATCTCACGAACACATTAAATAAAATCATAAAATGCAAATAAAGTCAATATATGAAGAAATTTAATGTTTAGGCACAATATGGCATGTATGAATGATTATACCCTTTTGATCATGGAGATCAAATCAATCTTACCTTTATTGGAAAATCAGTGGCCTGAATGCTTTTATGCCTTACTGGAAAATTAGGATCATGGAGATCAAGCCAGCCTTACCCTTACTGAAGAAGTAGTGAGGTGTTGGTTTGTAACTGTGATGGCTGTTTGTAGTGAGAGAGGGATTTGTAATAAGGATTTCAAGGTTTTAGGGTTCTTGAAAGAGTTTGATATTCTAACAGTGTTGTGGCAAGGTTTTTTCTCTCTTTTTTTCCTCTTTGGTTTGTGTGACAAGAAGGTGATTATATAGTGGAAATTAGGGTAAAGAAAATGGGCTTTGAATGTGCAATTGGGCCTCCAATATTCACTTGAATTCGTCACTTTCCAGGCTAAATCGCAGGGACTTAAGTGCATTTTTTGAAGTTGAAATGTGAAAACAAAATGTAGCCGACATCGAGAACTAACTCCTGTCCGAAAATCGACTCAATCGGATAAACGGTGAATTAGTTATGAATTTTTGAAGTTTCAGCTCAGACAAACTTATTTTGGGCTCCAGTGTCGACTCTGACACGTTCTTCAATAAAAAACTGGTATTGATCGGTGCATAATATGGTCTCGACTTTTGAAGCAAAGTTGTAGATCTACGAGTCAGGGACCTTGTGTAAAAATATGAGCCCAATCCGATAAAAATTGACCGAGTTATGAATTTTCGAAGTTTCGGCCCAGATGAAATAATATTCAGCATTCAGGATTTTCAGCATATCACGCACTCTGAGCAAAAAACGAATGCCTTTTGAATACCGTTTGAACTCAATACCTTCTGTGAAAATGTAGCCAACTCAATTTGTGAAATTTTGGCACCGGAACCAGCTCGATACGATGAAAATCGACCAAGTTATGATTTTTTGAACATGATGCAAATAAACTTCTGTCACAAATTTCTGCACGAAAATACTTGATAAATCCACAGTTTTGAAGACCTTCTGATCGAAATTGGCTTCCAGCCGTGAGAGATGAAAACGTAGATAATGTCAAGACGGAATTTTGGCCACCGGAACGGGTTCAAAACGAGTCACGATCTTCAAGCTATGAATTTTTTAGCGCGTAAAAACTGCACTTTCAGCACACTTTTTCACTATATTTCTTCAAGAAAACTCACACATTCGGATACCTTCTTTAAAGAATTGACTCTTGAGCCGAACCTGAATTTGAGAATACGTTATCAGAGATATCTTGGCGAAAGAATACCTGAATATGACGCGCCAGGTTGGACTTGTAAATTTTTCTTGAAATGTTTTTTTGAGAAATATGGGAGGGCAAATTTTGGGGTACAACAGGGAGCAAAGAAATCTGCTATTCGACTCATGTTGTCAGCGTTTTCCCTGTTTGTCACAGTCACATTTTGCACTATTAGGGCAAATATCTCCTGCATGGTTTGTGCTAACACCCCTATCATATTATGGTTACTGTCATCCATCAATTCCCTAAAAGCCAACTGGTTTTCTGTGGTTAAAATAGGCATTATGCTATAACCCACTGACCCTTGGTTATTTGTCATAAACTGATTCGCCCCAGACCCAGACCCCAATTGTGGTGATGAATTCGATGTGGAATTGTGTAAACCTGCCATAAAAGATGTTGGCATTCCGTAAGAGGAGTTTCTGGTTCTATTACCATCAAACCGGGTGGTCTAGTTAGTGGAGTGGCGAAATGGGTTTGTGTCCCTGATGGTGGAACAAATCCCCCAGGATAACCAATGGTTCCAGTATTTCCTAAGATCGAACTATTAGTTGATATGCCACTTACTCCATTAGTGGCTATATTACTGGTAGAAGATGCAACAGACTGTGCATTCGAAGGGGTCACATTAGACGTTCCCATCGAAGCGGACACATTAGTGCCTGTTGTATGTGGGGAATTTTGTTCACCTTGTTGATTGTCAGAATTAGACATCTTGTTCAAACGTTTTCTTCTGGATAAGGGTTGGTTGCTGTTGGTTATTTTACCACTTCTTAGGTTCATAAAACAACAAACTTCTTAGGTTCCAATGTTTTTATAATGGTTATGTCTCAACAATCTTTATTTCTAATGTCCAACGATTGGGTCCCACCGGGTGTGCCAATTTGTTTACAGTGATTTCTGGTAAACAACCGCTAGTCTTCCAAACTATCGAATAAACTTACTGACTGTTATTCAATTTCTCTGGTAACTCGCAGGATCGACTAGAATTATCCTAGGACGTGTTGGTTATTAGGGTAACTCTCATGATCGAACAGGTATTCATGGTTGGTATTTAGAATGTTGCGTAGGTGTTTGACTTATTTCGATTTCTCTCTTAAAGATCTAAAGGTGTAATCAAAATATATGTGTGCGAAACTAAATTGCATGAATAAATGTTAATTGTAAAGACATGTAAAACTGCATAAAAGACAAGTAAATGGCTTCGAATCGTAAAGAAAACAGTTAATGTAAAAGACTCGAAATGTGAAGAAAGCGTTTAATGCAAGAAAACTGTAAAATTGCTTTAAGTAAAAGAAATGTTCGAAGGGTAAAAACTTGAAGATAAAAGCATGAAATGTATGACAGTTTCTGAAATGTAAAGTGTTTGAAATGGAAAGAAAGCATTTAGATGTAAAGCATTAGTGAAAAGATTTCGAATAAAAAGACTTTAGATGAGAAAACTTGTAAATGGTATTTGACATAAAGATAAGGAAAGTACTGGAAATGATAAAGGGTTTTCATTAAATCATAAACATGTGGTGCTATCATACGTACATTGCTCTTGCATTCGTTTCCCTAGCCATGTGGTAATTTGAATGTTTACTGAGTTTTTTGTACAAACAGATATGACACACGAAATCCTAATGCTAAGACTTCTATTTATACTACTTCGACCATAACGGGCTTGCTATAAGATTCTGCCACGTTCAGAACATGCAGAGCAATGCCTCTCTCTTGCTTCCACGTGTCTTCGAATGCTCCAGTGCATATATTTCAAATTTCGAACATCCCGCTTGCATTTGAATTTCAAATGTTTTGGCACTTCTTCGCTTCGAACGCCCTTCTTAGACACAGCTTTGTTGTCATTTCGAGACTTCTTTAGATATGTTCTCATAATTGCCACTCAAAGCTCCAAGCTTTGATATGCTCATTCGAAACACTGCTTCTGCTATTTCGAAACATGACGTTTTGTTTCATTTCAATCGAAACGTCCACTTTGTTTTGCTTCTAATAATATTATCAAAATCTTCAGCCAACAACAGGTAGCCAGTAGGTTTATTCCTCTAGCTAGAGATTTGCATGAGAATCGGAGGGTGTGTTTAAGCAAACTTCTACTCGTTGATCTTTACGAAAGTCTAAGATCAGCCGTGTCGAGTTTGAAATCTCATACCTCCAAAAACATCCTGCTAGCTGGCCCTTTCTGGTTACTCCAGTTATGGCTTAATGCCATGTTCGAACCTTCACTATCAACTGCCAATACTATTGCTGAACAAGATCCGGAAATAGCGGATCGAATCATCGAAGGCACTAGGCTGCGAAGACTTACCCCAAACGATGATAAGGATGACTTCAAAGTTCTCTTTTCCAAATACATAATGATCTTCTCCAAGAGGCACAAATTCGAAGAGACCATGGCGCCCTTTGCCTCAAGGACTCATGGACCATCATGGTTCACCATGGCTCTCTCAAAAGCAACCAAAAGCAAATAAATTCAAGATGTATGGAAAGCCTTTTTGCTGCCCAGATTAATCTCCTCACGAATTACTCCTTCTAAGAATCAAATCTTCCTTTTTGCTTATCAACCCAACTTCGTTTCGAGACAATTTGGCTTGTGCCAACTAATCCCTGAACCCCTATTCCAAACAGAAAGTGCCATCACCTCTGGGCGAACCTTCAAGGCAAGAGAAGCCAAACTACAATAGGAACAATACCAAGGCTTCGCCCACTTTGAACTAATATCTTTCGAACCTATACACCTCACGGCAAAGGGTTTTCTGGAATGGTGGACAAAGTTCTATCAGTCTTATATGTTCGATACCCTCACTATTCAGCAGAAACTAACTGATGCATACGATGCGCAGGTGCAATTCAAGAAAGGTATGTTCACTCATGCCAAAGAGATTAGGGCTTTTCAAAATTATTTAGAAACTACTTATGATCCCACACACTTGGAATCCACTGTGCATCAAGCGGCTGAGACCTTGAAGGAAAAATTCAAAGAAAAAATTTCTAAGTTAAAACTTCCTTCAGGGTTGTCACCTGAGGATAGGTATAGGTTGGCATTCGAAATGCATCTACCTAAATTTCCTAGATTACCTACCTCAGAACTGGCTCTGGCTTGGTTTCCTCCATACCCTTGGTGGTTCGCTTGCAAAGAAATGTTCAAATATCTTCAAAAGAAACCAAAGCCATCTGAGACTGTGACATGGGCTCGACATTGGCTCCACGATTTCCCAGGACATCTTCGCTATGACCTTTCTGCCATGTCGATTAAATCTGATCAAGGCGCAAGTGCGAATGCTTGGGAAAATCCCAAATGTTTCTCATTTTCTACATTTTTAACTTTTGCCTTAATTGTTTCGATTTTCAGCCATCAGGATAAAGACTGCTGCTTCAAAGTCAAAAGAGGGAAGCGCCTCTCAGGCATCTGTCGAAACCATTGATAATGTGACTCTATCCAAACCAGCAACAACTGCTGCAACAACAACAACAACAACAACAGTAATAACCAGTGCTCCAACTCCACAGGTAATCACTTAGCCTTGATGTTTCGAATACACTAATGTTTCATGATTTGTATCTAACTTATTGTTTAAATCTTTTCAGACTAACAAACTCCTGCCAACCACTCCAAAGAAAAGAAAAACAAATACTACTGGGAAGGATCCCAACGCTGGAGGGAATTCACCAGCTGCTTCGAAGAAGAAGCAGAAGAAGGAAATTTCCAAAAGTGCTATACCAACTGGTGTCTCTGGACTCGATTCCAGAGATGCTGCTCCCTCAACTAAATCCAAAAATCCACCTTCGACCTCCAACGTAATGTTGGAACGTATAGCTAGCAACCTCTCTTCTTAGAGTCCACAGGTAAATCGAACTCTAATTCTTAACAAATTGATTATTCATTACCTTGGTGCATGCTCTTAACATTCTTTGCCTCTGTAGGACATTTTGAATCCAGCTCTTACCACTTCGACTTCTCCATCGAAAACTGCTGCTCCCATCAACTCTTCTCCTCAAGGGGACTCCAGCAACCTTGTGCAAAACAAAGGGTCCTCCAATATGGCGGTTCTGACTGGAGCTTCAGAGCAGCAAGATGACCAGAGCACTTCTCCCCCTCTAAAAGAAACAAATGAAGCAACACTTCATGAATCTGCAGAGACTTTACAAAGAACTTCTCTTCACAAGTCCCCTCTTGAAACCCTTCAAGAGGATCCAAAGGACACTCACGCTGAAGGAGAGAAAGCTGATTCTGATCAAGGAAACGAAGAATCTGCAGAGGAAGGGTCTGAGGAA
Source organism: Vicia faba (assembly GCA_948472305.1). NCBI lineage: Eukaryota > Viridiplantae > Streptophyta > Magnoliopsida > Fabales > Fabaceae > Vicia > Vicia faba. The sequence continues at coordinate 1,672,424,823 of OX451737.1, forward strand.
GAAGATGCCAATGATGGTTCGACTGCTGGGACAGAGTCAGATGCAAATAGCAGTGAAAACGACGATATCGAAATGGTGGACCTGGACGATAACGAAGAAGGCAATGAGCGGGAAACGAGTGAAGCTGACGGTGACGCGACCAATAAACCCATGGAAGTCGAAATGGATGTGACTCCCTTGCGCGTGGAACTCCCTCAACCGTATCTATCCCGAATGTCTGAAGAGGAGCTTGCTTTCTTAAGACGAAATGACCCAATTGGGTACATGAAGGCGAAGCTAGCTCAAAGGGATATTCCACCTGCTAGGGCTGGTACCAGTTCGACTAGCCATCCGTTGCCCACAGATGATAGAATTGTACTTCTTAACAGGATTAGGAGAAGAATTCTTGATGTTGATTTGTTCGAAGTGCTCAAACAGGATAGCACAACTTGCTACACTATGATGGAGCTACTTACAAAAGTCAACCTTGCTACCTGTTCTTTGCCAGTTAGCACTATCTTGTTTGATCTTCAATCTCTGCTAGACAACGTGACTGGGTGCCTTCTCCAAGATGAATTTGCTGCCAGAAAGGTTCAAGAAAAACGAACTGCAATGGATGCTGCTTATGAGCATGCTTCGAAACTCTCTCAAGAAGCTGATGATCAAGCCATGCATCTAAAGCAAGCAAAAACTGATTATGAAGCTCGAGCTGAGTCTATCCTTCTCTGGGAAAGGCAAATTCAGGAACTTCAACAGAAGGTTAAGGAGGCTCAAGAACAACAATTAGCCTACGAAACCAATACTGCTGGCAACCAATTCGAAGAGCTCCTCAACAAAGGGCTTGCAGAAATGGAAACCGCAGAACAACTCAAGGGAGAAGTGGCTACCTTAGAGGGAGCAAGACGTTTTACTCAGCAAAGGCTTGAGTCTTTTCGAAGTACCTTTAACAGATTGAAGAATAATGTCTATTTTTAAATCTTAGTGTTGATTAGTTTTGTAATTCGGTTTTTGTCTGTAATACCTGAACAACGCCATTTTGGCAACCCCATATTGCCATTTTGGCATTTTTATGATATTTTGATTATGTTGTTATTATTCGAATCTCCTGCAGGCGTGGCTTATATTTCTTTAAATATTTCCCATTAACCTTTAGGATACGTTTATCATCCATCAACTCTTCGATTTCATATGCATAGTTTGAAAATACCTTTATTATTCGAAAGGGTCCTTCCCAATGAGGTGACCATTTACCTAACGTTTTATTTTTCTTGTCCATGGGCAATATGACTTTCCAGACTAAGTCATTAATAGTGAATGCTTTTCCCTTCACCCTTTTGTTATATGTCCTGGCCACTCTTTCCTTTTGTCTCATCAGGATTTCCAATGCATGCAATCTACCTTCATCCAACTCAACTAACTCATTCATCATCATTTCCCAATACAATGCAGCTGGAATTTCGTTTTGTCTTTGAATTCGAACTGACTATAGATAAATTTCTACTGGCAGAACTGCATCATGACCAAATGTGAGTTGGAAAGGTGTGGTGTTAGTAGTTTCTTTAGGAGATGTTCTACAGGCCCACAATATTTGGTCCAAGGTTTTGTGCCAGTTCCTTGGCTTTTTCCCAATATGTTTCTTGATTAACCCTATTATCACTTTATTAGCTGCTTCGACCTGACCATTTGCTTGAGCATAATATGGTGTTGATGTCAGTAATTTAAACCCCATCTCTTGAGAAAATTCTTGCATCTTTCTACCAGTAAACACAGAACCTTGATCTGTGGTTATGCTCTCTGGCAATCCGAACCTATAGATAATTTGTTTCTGTATGAACTCAATAATAGCCTTTTGATCAGCAACTATTAATGGTATTGCTTCGATCCACTTGGTAAAATAATCTATTCCTACCAAGATATATTTCTGTCCTTTAGACGAAGCAGGATTTATTTCTCCTATTAAATCCAATGCCCATCCTCTAAAGGGCCATGGTTTAATGATTGAATGCAACTCACTTGCAGGGGCATGTTGAATCCCTGCGTGCTTCTGGCATTCTTCACACCCTTTAGCAAAGTCTATACAATCCTTGAGCATACTGGGCCAATACATGCCATATCGAAATAACAACCATTTCATTTTATGACCTGCTTGATGTGCCCCACATGCCCCATTGTGGACTTCTGACAATGCTAAGTATGCCTCACTTTCTCCTAGGCATTTCGGTAATACGCCTTCTTGGGTCTTTTTGAACAATTCATTTCCCATGAGGACATATGACAATGCTCTATATTTTATCTTCCTATCAACATTTGAAGTTGGATTTGTTAAATAGCTCACAAGTGGACTTCGCCAATCTGCATCTGATAAAGTGTTTATGGCTAATATTTTGAATCCCTGTTTCTCAGCATAACCCAATTTCATACTTTCTAGATCTGATGGTATGAATCTAGTAGCCATAACTCTACCTCTTAATTCGACTAAATCCTCAAAGTTTTTGGCAGAAATTTTATAACCTGAAGCCAACTGTGCTAAGTCATTTGCTTCTTGGTTTTCTATTCTTGGTATATGTTGAATATCCATGTATTCAAATTTTCTAAGTAGCCTGTTAACTATGACAAAGTATATCATTAGATTTTCCTTTATGCATTTATACTCCTTTGTTATTTGCTTGACCACTAACTCTGAGTCTCCTTTAATTTCGACTCTAGTTGCCCCCAATTCCAATAAAGCTTCAAGTCCAACAATAAGCGCTTCGTACTCAGCTTCGTTGTTCGAGCAACGAGGACCATCTAATTTATACTTGAATTTTGTTGGAATTCCTTCAGGAGAAATTATAAGGACTCCAACACCACTACCATTCCTGTGGGTCGAACCATCAAAGTATAATTTCCATGGTTTCACTTCAACATAACTCATGACAGTCTGTTCAACCAATGAATGGTCCACAATGAAATCAGAAATCACTTGGCCTTTCATAGCTTTTAAGGGCATGAAAGTCAAAGAATATTCTGTTAAGGCTAAAGCCCATTTACCAACTCTGCTATGCATTATTGGTTTCGAAAGCATGTGTTTGATAACATCGAAATGAGATGAAACATAAACATCAACAGGCTTTATATAATACTTGAGTTTCATACAAGAAAAGTACAAATAGAGACATAGCTTTTCTATATTGCTATATCTAGTCTCTGCATCATTCAATACTCTACTTAAATAGTATATGGCTCTTTCGATGCCATTGCTATCTTCTTGTGCTAACATACTACCTATACTAACTTCAGAGGCAGATATGTACAATCTCATGGGCTTTCCCCATGAAGGTGGAGACAAGATGGGAGGCTGAGAGAGATATCTTTTTATCTTGTCAAATGCCTCCTGATGGGCTTCGTTCCACTCGAAGGCTTGGCCTTGCTTCAAACGAAGGAATGGAGAGAAAGCTTGGGTTCTTCCACTCAGATTCGAAATGAACCTTCTGAGAAAGTTAATCTTCCCTAGTAAAGATTGCAGCTCCCTTTTTGACGTAGGTGCTTTCGTCTCCATTATGGCTTTGGTTTTATTCTGGTTGATCTCAATTCCTTTTTTATGAACCACAAAGCCAAGGAAATCTCCGGCCTGCACAAAAAATGCATATTTAAGGGGGTTCATCTTTAAGCCATGTTTTCTCATTCGTTCGAATGATTGGCTCAAATGATGCAAATGGGTTTCTGCAGATATAGATTTGATGACTATATCATCAATATACACCTGCATAAAAGTTTCAACGAAGTCATGGAAAATTGAATTCATTGCCCTTTGATAAGTTGCCCCAGCGTTTTTTAAACCAAAAGGCATCACCACCCATTCGTAGGTGCCTAAGGCTCCTGGGCAACGAAATGCTGTCTTGGCAACATCTTCTTCAGCAATAAAAATCTGATTGTACCCAGAGTATCCATCTAACATACTTAAATATTCGAATCCTGCAGCAGAGTCTACTAACATTTCTGCCACAGGCATGGAGTACTCATCTTTAGGGGTTGCAGTATTTAAATCCCTAAAATCTATGCAGATTCTCATAGAACCATTTTTCTTAATAACAGGCACTATATTTGCTAACCATTCGACATACCTTGTGGTTCTGATGAATCTGCAACGCAGCAACCTTTCGATCTCAGCTTTGATCTTTGTGAGAACCGCTGGTGTGAATCTTCTAGGAGTTTGCTTGATGGGCTTCTTGCCATCCTTGATTGGAAGTCTATGTTCCACTAACTCCCTCTTTAAACCAGGCATTTCGTCATAATCCCACGCGAAGCAATATTTGTTTTTCTTGAGGACTTCGATCACTTCCTGCTTGAGGCCTGGGTTAAGTTTTGCACTTATGTAAGTTATTCTTTTCGTGTTCTCATCCCCTAAGTTCACTTCTTCGAGTGGATCCTGCGCCAACATTTTGGCACCTGAGTCTATGGGGTCCCTCTCGAAGCCTAAGGGTTCTTTATCATAGATGGCGTCCAACCTTTGATCTATTTCAAGTTCCTCAAAGGGTGAGCCTTTCGAGCTACCACCATTTATTTCGTTCATCTTTATAGCCAGTTTATTCATTTCAGCCTCTAAGGTCGCCTTTGATTCGTTCTCAGCCATATAGGCCGAAATCCTTTCAAAAAAGGAAGACTCAATCATGAGCAAGGTTGTCGAATTCCCAGCCTGCTGGCCGTCTTTGCATAGTTCCTTCGATTCCTTCAGCTTCACTGATTATTCTTCTATCCCAATATATGCCATCATGGCGAAGGGTCATAAAGTAGTGTGCGTTCCTGGTTTCGTTGATTTCATCATTTGGTACACAAGGAGCAATCTTTGCCAGATGTTTGTCATAATTCCTCTTGTCAACTAAGTTGACTGCTGACATGAAGTAACTCTGGTCCGCTTTAATGTTTTCCATGATCCCATCTTCTCTCCATAAAACTAATCGCTGGTGCATTGACGAAGGAACTGCTCCTACGCCATGGATCCACTCTCTTTCCAGCAACAAGTTGTAGTTGGCTTTGGCTTCGATCACCATGAACATGGTGGGCCTACAGCTTGAGCCTATCGTCAAGTCCAATTGAACCACCCCCAGTGTTTTGCCTACTTTCCCTTCATAATTGGATAGAACCATGTTGTGTGGTTTGATGTCTCCTTCGCGTATTTCTAACCTTTTCAGCATGAAATGGGGTATTAAGTTGACTGCAGCGCCCCCATCCACTAGAACCTTATTTACGCCATGGGCACCAACCTTTGCCCGAATAAATAATGGCTTCAGATGATTTTTCATAGCTGGTTCTGGACGCTCGAAGAATGCATTCTGCTCCTCGACAGCTCCATTATCCATCACGTAGTAGCACACAGGCCTATGCTTCATCAGATCTATGGTATCTTCCTCCTCATACTTGTCAATTTCAGTTTCCTGTCCAAACTCACAAGGAAGCACAGATACCATGTTGCAATTGATATTCAACGAAGACTCCCCCTCTGATTCGAAATTGTCTGTTAGCATATCTTCGTCCTCTTCTGGACCTGGCGTGTATTCCTTTGGTTCATTTGGTTGTACTTTAGAGAAGAGCCTCCTACTAACTGGGGGTTTGTCTTCAGTTTGATTTTTTGGTGTGGGTTTGTTGGTGCTAGATTCACCTTGGTTTTTTGTTGAAGTTGCCCCTTTATTTGCCACAACTTCCCTTTCAGCCTTTCGAATTCTCAGTTGCCTTCGCCATTGAGATCTTGACATGGGGTTTCTTCCTTTGTAGTTCTCTAATCTCACTTCTTCCCTCTTCGCTATGTTGAACTGCCTTCTATATGTCATAGCATGGCGTGCGTTTCGTTCACTGTTTCTCCATTTGTCTTTTCCTTTGTCATTTCTGACTTGCATCCATTTGTCTGTTGGCACTTCAGCAGGAATTTTGAACGTCACTCTTCGAGCGCCCTTGGGATGAGGACTATCAGGCCTTCGTTGATTTTATTTGCTATCGAAACGTGGGCCCATCTGAACAGTCTCTTGGTGGTTCCAGCAAGGGGCGAAAGGGATTGTTTCGAAGGCTCTGGCCATGCTTTCATCATACACAGCGGAACACCTTGGGCATATCAAGCATTTGGTTGCCCCTTTGTAGCAGCGAAGCATAAATTCCAACAAACTTTCTCCAGCTTTAGGATAACACCTAAATAATTGGTTATCCTGGCGCCAGTTGTTGCCAGTTCGCGCCCTTTGTACCCTCTCGAAGTTTGCAGCGATTCTCTGGTTGCAGAGGATGCTGCACCTAGGGCATAGTATCATTCTTGTATCTCCTTCGTGGCACATCATGAGGTAATCCTTAAGAATAGCATCTCCAGCATGATTATCCTCCATTTTATACTTCTCTTTTTCTAAGTATCTCTCCACCTCCTCCATTTCAGAACGAGGTCTCTCCATATCCACCATGTTTACCTCAACATCCTCCCCCTTAGTGTCATCATCTCCCCATCCTGTAGGTTTTATATCTTCAATTTGGATTTTTGAACTCTCTGGGGCAGAATATTTGACCAAGTAGTCAAACTTTCCACTGGGTTCCCCTAAAGTATCCCATATTTCTTTCTGAGGGGAGATTGGCTTCGTGATTTGGACTTTCTCCAATTCTAGCCTCAGGCCTTCAGTGACCTATGTCAACTCTTGGTTTTGGGTTTCCTGGCCTTCAGTAGCCTGGATTTCTTTTGCAATGGCTAAAGGTGCTACTTCGATCGAAGTCTCTGGTTGCTTGTGGACGCCTTCAGTGACCCCCTTATTGACTTCGACTAACACCCAACTTTCATTTTCAGTACCTTTCTCTCCTACTGGAGCGTCACTTTGGTCAGCTTCCACCATGTTAATTTCCCCAATGCATGCAGGCTCGGAGTAATTGGTGTCTACGACGTCCAAAGGATCTTCATCTACTTTCATTTTTGCTTTATCAGCGAACTTCAGTCTGCCATCCTTAATTGCATTCTGAATTAGGTCCCTGAAAAGAAAACACTGTGAGGTTTTGTGGCCTAGGAAACTATGATACTTGCAAAATCCTCTTTTCTTCCTTTGATCTAAAGGAGGTATTTTGACATTTGATGGCACAATGAGTTGGCCAACTTTGACAAATAAATCGAAAATCTCGTCACACTTAGTTACATCGAAGGTATAAACCTTCTTTGGAAATTTGTCACTTTTCTCATTTTCAACAATTTCTTTCCCTTTTGTGGGAACTAATAATTTGCAGGAGTAAGGTGGTGCCTGCTTTAATTCAGCGAGGTTGATTTCGACCTCTTCGAATTCGAATTCAGGATAATCTTCTGTTTTCTCAGTTCCAACATAGGAGACCCTTTCCTTCTTGTTATTTTTGAAAACTCTGGCCTTTTCGGCCTTTAGCCTTTCGACCTGTCGAACTCTATCGGCTAATTGAGCCATATCCCTCAAGTATTGAGTGTCTAATTTCTTTCGAATAGAGTAACCAGGCCGCCAGCAGCCATTTCGACTAACTCATGTTCAGGAACTACTGTAAAACATCTAGATTTCAAGAGCTTGAATCTATTCAGATAGTCATCTATGGGTTCAGTAAACTTCCTCTTGACACTGGCTAATTCCTTCAGACTTATTTTTGATTGCCCCATGTAGAACTGTTCATGGAATAATCTCTCAAAAAGAGCCCAAGTATCAATGGACCCAGGAGGCAAAGTGGTGAACCATGTGAAAGCGTTCTTAGTCAGGGAACTTGGGAAATATTTGATCCTAAGGTCTTCATTATTGGCTATATCTCCTGCTTCGGTTAGATATCTGGCTATATGTTTGACTGTTGATTCATTGGTATCCCCAACAAACTTTGTAAACTTAGGGACTTTATATCCCCTTGGTAAATCAGTGTGCATTATGTAATCTAATATAGGAGAGGCATAATTTGGCCTCCGAATTCCTGTGTTGAGGCCATTCTGGGCCATGATTCTCTCTATCATGGTGGTTAAATTATTTTCTGCCAAGATGTTATCGTTTAGAATTCTGTGAACGACTGCATCAGCATCTTGATTTCGACCCACCATGACAACTCCTCTAGGTTGTTCTTCTCGAAACTCTGGAACTTCTAGCCTTTCGACCCTTGCACCTGGTTCCATAATTTCCCTTTGTGGGCCATGAATCATTGGGGCTTCTAACCTTTGTGCCCTTGCCCCCAAATTAACCTCCTCTCTGGCTGGTCAATAGGGTGGGTCGTTAGCAACTTGTTCTATAATAGGTACGTTTTCTCGAACTCTCGCCTGATTCTGCCTACGCCTTTCTGGGGGAGCGAAGAAGTCTGCTATTCGACTCATGTTATCTGCGTTTTCTCTGTTTGTCACAGTTACATTTTATACTATTGGGGCAAAGATATCCTGCATAGTTTGTGCTAATACTCCTATCATATTATGGTTACTGTCATCCATTAACTGCCTAAAGGCCAACTGATTTTCTGTGGTTAAGATAGGCATTGCGCTATAACCCACTGACCCTTGGTTATTTGTCATAAATTGATTTGCCCCAGACCCAGACCCTAATTGTGGTGATGAATTCGATGTGGAATTGTGTAAACCTGCCATAAAAGATGTTGGCATTCCATAAGAGGAATTTCTGGTTCTATTACCATCGAAACCGGGTGGTCTAGTTAGTGGGGTGGCGAAATGGGTTTGTGTCCCTGATGGTGGGACAAATCCCCCAGGGTAACCAATGGTTCCAGTATTTCCTAGGATCGAACTGTTAGTTGATATGCCACTTGTTCCATTAGTGGCTACACTACTGGTAGAAGATGCAACAGACTGTGCATTCGAAGGGATCACATTAGATGTTCCCATTGAGGCGGAAATATTAGCGCCTGTTGTATGTGGGATATTTTGTTCCCCTTGTTGATTGTCAGAATTAGACATCTTGTTTAAACGTTTTCTTCTGGATAAGGGTTGGTTGCTATTGGTTATTCTACCACTTCTAAGGTTCATAAAACAACAAACTTATCACTCGAAGAGTACTTTTACAATGGTTATGTCTCAACAATTTTTTACTTTGTTCTAAATTTCGTAATGGCCAATGACGCGTCCCACCGGGTGTGCCAATTTGTTTACAGTGATTTCTGGTAAACAACCGCTAGTCCTCCAAACTATCAAATAATCTTAATGACTGTTATTTAATCTCTCTGGTAACTTGCAGGATCGACTAGATTAATCCTAGGATGTATTGGTCATTTGGATAATTCTCACTATAGAACTGATATTCATGGTTGGTATTTAGAATGTTGTGTAGGTGTTTAACTTACTTCGATTAATCTATTAAAGATCTAAAGACGTGATCAAGTAAATGCGCGCGAAACTAAATTGCATGAATAAAGTTCAATTGTAAAGACATGTAAAAACTGCAGAAAAGACAAGTAAATGACTTCGAAGCATAAAAACACGTAATGTAAAAGATTCTCTGGAATGTAAAAGACTCGAAATGTAAAGAAAGCGTTTAAATGCAAGAAATCAGTAAAATGACTTTAAATGAAAAAGGTATTCGAATGATAAAAGCATGAAGATAAAGGCATGAAATATACAAAAGTTTCTGAAATGTAAAGGATTTGAAATGGAAAGAAAACATTTAAATGTAAGACATTAGTAAGAAGACTTCGAATGAAAATATTTTAATGTAAAGGCTTTTGAATGATATTGACATGAAGATAGAGGAAAAAACTGGAAATGATAAAGAGTTTTATTGAATCATAAACACTTGGTGTTATCATACGTACATTGTTCGTGCATTCGTTTCCCTAGCCATGTGGTATTTTGAATGTTTACTGAATTTTTGTACAATAGATATGACACACGAAATCCTAATGCTAAGATTTCTATTTATACTACTTTGACCATAATGGTCTTACTATAAGATTCTGCCACGTTCAGAACATGCAAAGCAATGCCCCTCTCTAGCTTCCACGCGTCTCCGAATGCTCCAGCGTATATATTTTAAATTTTGAATATCCGCTTGCGTTTGAATTTCAAATGTTTTGGCACTCTTCGTTTCGAACTCATTTCTTGGACACAGCCTTGTTATCATTTCGAGACTTCTTTGAATATATCCCCATAACTGTCACTCGAAGCTCAGAGTTTTGCCATGCCCATTCGAAGCACTGCTTCTACCATTTCGAAACATGACATCTTGCTTTATTCCAATTGAAACGTCCAACTTGCTTCGCTTCGAATAATATCATCAAAATCTTCAGCCAACACTCGTATCGAAGACCATCCTATTTAAAGACTATTACTTATGGTGTTGGTCAGAAAGGTGGAGGAAAAATTAATGGCCCTTCTAATTCTTTTGCAGGAAGTGTGTCAGTGAACAAACCAGAGAACAACAACCGACCCAGAGGATTTCAACAGTTAACCGAAGCAGAACTTCAAGAGAAGAGGAAGAAAGGAGAATGTTTTCGTTGTGAAGAAAAATGGAGCACTTCTCATGTATGTAGAAATAAACAACTTCGGATAACAGATGAAGAGGATGTTGAAAACTCTTAAGAGGAGCCCGAACCCGAATTTGGAGAAACGCCCCAATTATCCATGAATAGTATTGTGGGATTTACTTCTCGCTGATCCTTGAAGGTTTGGGGAAGTATTGATGATAACAAAGTCATAGTATTAATAGACTGCAGTGCCACCCACAATTTCATTTCAAAGGAACTGGTGAAAAATGGAGCACTTCTCATGTATGTAGAAATAAACAACTTCAGATAATGTTAGTAACAGATGAAGAGGATGTTGAAAACTCTGAAGAGGAGCCCAAACCTGAATTTGGAGAAACGCCCCAATTATCCATGAATAGTATTATGGGATTTACTTCTCGCCGATCCTTTAAGGTTTAGGGAAGTATTGATGATAACAAAGTCATAGTATTGATAGACTGCGGTGCCACCCACAATTTCATTTCAAAGGAACTGGTGGAAAAATTACAATTAGAAGTGGAAGACACTCCATCATACGTTGTAGAAGTCGGAGATGGTCACAAAATCAAATGTAAGGGAGTATGAAGAAAGGTTCCCTTGAAAGTGCAAGAAGTACAAGTACAACAACAGTTCTTCTTGTTTGGCCTTGGAGGCGTGGATGTGGTTTTAGGCATGGAATGGTTAGCAAGCCTGGGAGAGATTAGTGCCAACTTTGAACAACTGACGTTGGGCTTCAAGATCAATGGAAGAAAGGTAATTTTAAAGGGAGAGCCAGAACTTTCAAAGAAAGACGCATCACTTAATTCTATGTTGAAAGCTTTGCAGCAAGGAGAATGGTTCTTTATCGATTATCGTCATATTCAAGCAGAGATAGATTGGTAGGATTCAATCCTGCCAGAATTAAAAGATGTGCTACATGATTTCCCTTCCATCTTTGAACCCCCAGATGGACTTCCTCCTCATCAGCGTCAAGACCATGCCATTCACCTCAAAGAAGGAGCCCAAATACCGAATATCAGACCATACAGATATCCTCACTATCAAAAAACAGAAATTGAAAAATTGGTTGCAGAAATGTTAGAAGCAGGAATCATCCGACCATCTACGAGTCCTTATTCTAGTCTTGTCATCCTAGTCAGAAAGAAAGATGGTAGTTGGCGGTTTTGTGTAGATTACAAGGCCTTGAACAAAATCATTATTCCCGACAAATTTCCCATCCCAGTGATTGAAGAGTTGTTAGACGAAATAGGAGGGGCCAACATCTTTTCAAAACTGGATTTAAGATCCGAATACCACCAAATCAGAATGAAGGAAGAGGATATTGCAAAAACTGCTTTCCGAACACATGAAGGTCATTATGAATTTATGGTACTTCCATTTGGACTTACTAACACACCTTCATATTTTCAATCATTAATGAATGAAGTATTAAGGCCAGTACTCAGAAAATACGTTTTGGTATTCTTCGATGATATCCTAATATACAACCCTTCTATGGAAGAACACAAGCAGCATCTGCAAAATATATTAACGTTACTCCAACAAAATGAATTGAAGATCAACGGCAAGAAATGCTCATTTGGCCAAGATAACTTGGAATATCTAGGACATATTATTTCTATTGGAGGAGTATCCGCAGATCCTAAGAAGTTGGAAGCAATGACATTATGGCCTTCACCCAAGGATGTCACTAGCTTAAGGGGTTTCTTAGGCCTTACTGGCTATTATAGGAGGTTCATTCATGATTATGGAAGAATAGCAAGGCCATTGACCAACCTGTTAAAGAAAAATGCCTTTGAATGGAGTCCAGAGGTAGAACTTGCGTTCGAACAACTAAAGCAAGCCATGACCAAATTGCCTACATTAGCAGTACCCAACTTTTCAAAGCCTTTTGTGGTGGAAACAAATTCTTGCGAAACCGGACTAGGGGCTGTTCTAATGCAGGAAGGAAGACCCCTGGCCTTTTGGAGCACTACCCTATCAGAAAGGAATAAGAGGAAATCAGTGTATGATCGCGAATTAATGGCAGTCGTAAAAGCAGTCCAGAAATGGCGACACTACTTGTTGGGAAACCATTTTATTATTAAAACTGACCAAAAAAGTTTGAAATTCTTGACAGAGCAGAGGATGATTGGTGAGGAACAACACAAATGGATTTCCAAATTAGCAGGATATGATTTTGAAATACAGTACAAGCCAGGGAAGGAAAACTCTGCCGCCGATGCCCTATCCAGGAGAAGTTCTTATTGTGCCATGACAGTCTTAAAAATTCACGATTTCGAGGAATGGGTTGAAGAGATCAAACAAGATGTAAAGTTACAAAAAATCATGCAAGACCTAATTATCAATCCCATGTCTCATGCTGGCTACACGTTAAGGGATGAGAAACTATTTTACAAGGAGAAATTGGTGTTGTCAAAATCTTCCTCCAGGATTCCCATCATTTTAAAAGAATTCCATTCATCTTTGGTAGGAGGATACTC